>OX123205.2:33252474-34452474 GCA_944739405.2 Euclidia mi | reverse complement strand
CGTATTGCCATTTCATCTAGCACCAAATTTGCATACAGAGGAAACTTTGCACATTCAGCCTTATATTTCAGAGCTTTGAATGATTCGCTGGTAAAACCTGGGTCGCCGCTAACGCTCTGGTACCATTTTTTTATAGTTTGCGAGTGTGGCAAACATGTGTTGAATGTTTGCCGTACGTACTCATACGCTTTTGGTGAGTAGTAATGTAGAGTGAGTGCAAAACTTTTGAGTGCTGGTGGATATTGTGTTGTGCTTTTTACCGCTGATTTGTCTTTTTTTACCATACGCTTCACTAGTTCATGCACCTGCAAAAAAAGAAGGGTCGCATTAGATAGACATATAGCTACAATATGACAGCAACGCGCGCAAAGTTAGATTGTTTATAACGTAAACTTACTGATAAATTAATATTTTCAAGAGTATGTAAATCTTCAGTTCTCATAAAAAATTTGTTCTTTAAATCTTCAAACATTTCTGACATTTTTGTAATTTTCTTTCTTAATCTTCGATTTTGAGCTTGAATCCTTTTTATTTGCAATCTTTGACGCTTTATTACACTATCTTTACTTGTAATTATACATTTCAATTTCCTCTTTCTTGGTGAAGATGCATTAGAATTCCCCGGAGACGATTCGTTCGGCTGAAAAGAGCAGTTATGTTACGTATTTAAGCGTATTCTGTTTATACATTTTTAGTCTATATATATATTTGAATAATGTTATAGATGTTTATTTTGATAGGTATAGGAATAGATATATATACTATTATGACGTGGAGATTAGTAAACTCCTAAGAAAGGGAGTAGATCGTTTTACTCGCTCGTAAGCTTTCACCCACCTGTAAGATATCAGAACATCTCTAATCATGGTGTTTGGAACTGTGCCGCAATATCGGATACTTAAAAACAATTATATATAGTAAATATCCCGCAAGCATTTAAAACAAATAATTTAATCTATATATTGATACGTACTATGAAATGAAGTCCTTGAGGTGATGGTGAAGTAGGCGGATTCGTTCCTGTGGTCTAAAAAAGTAATGAGTATAAACAAAATTATTATGCACATACTCGTAGGCTATGCCGCTACATTGATACTATTGCTAGAGGTGCAATGTATATAAAATATTTATTTATTTATTTTATATACTAATAAAAAGAGCATGTACCCTGGTAGTTTTAGAACATAATTTCGCTATTTCAAGGGTGGGAATAGCTCCTGGTTTTAAATATCGCCTGCCTTTTTCTTTTATTATAAACAAATTTTCACTAAAATGTAGTGAGCATATTGTGCTCCTTTTTTTTGGTATCCAATCGATTCGTCCTGTTGCTTCTACCCATTTTAATTTTTCTTCGAGTGTGGACGGAAAGCTAAAAAACACAAGTTATTTAGTCAAAGTAAACCTGGACAGATTTTGGAAGCAAAGCAGAGCACATGTAACGATTTGAATCTTTGCTATTTGCCAATTACTAAACAACTGGAGTATCGATATATTCTTATCGCAATAGAGATACATCACTCAACATGTCATATTTGCACATAATTTGACGTTTAGAGTAGATTGCCGTTTAAAGTCGATCCTACAAACAGTAGCGTTATTTTAAATCAGCAATGTATACTTTTTGTGTCACAGTGATATTTTATTTTATTTAGATGAAATATGTACTTACCGATGAAAACTAATGTTTCCCTTAGAAAGATTAAATATATGGCTTGGTCTCCTGCAGCTTACAACGGCACAAGCAGGCATTCTTGCCTAAATTATGCTATAAAATGCCTATATGAATGTCAATGAGCGACCGGCATGTGTCAAATTGTGCAATATAAGATATGCTTGTAGAATTCATATCACGGACACGAGTATCAGGCGAAATGCTATATCTATTTGTATTATATTATCTATGCTGTAGACAGCGTACAAATAAAAATCACGAGCACACAGTACATTCAGTGCCAAAACAAATTGTGGATCACACATTTTTTGGAACGACAACCCCGTGTATCGGCTGTTCGCGACGATCCTTTTCTTGATATTTGGAACGAGTGGCCAGATTTATTAAAATTTGCCAAGTTTTTTATTCTTTTAAGGGGATGAAATATGGACTGAATGTTTTTAGTGAATCCAAACGTTTATTGTACTGATGAAAATTCGCGTATGGTTGATATAAAAACTAACTGTGACCCGCCGTTTCGACCTTCTCGTTTTTGCTCGACTCCTATTCAAATGAGATTTATTAGTTCCTGAGATTATACTAGAATAGGTATCCTAACTTGATTTATTGAGCTATCGCTTATCTTACTGTTTTACAATTGTTATTGTAAATTTTCATGTAGACTTTGCTATGGTATTTACATCTGATCTCTGACCAACGAATAATTAGAACTAAGTCAATAAAGCCCTTTTAGATTATGTATGATTTCCTGCATAACATTTGTGAGATCGCCACTTTGCAAAATGCTTAAATTACCTACATTGTTTTAAAAACCTCAACTTATTTGCTACTATAAAACTATTTACAAAGTATCTTCCCTTGTCTTAAACCCTTCCACCGCCGTATTGGGTTTGTAAGACTAAAAGTTAGTCCATAACTCGGCTTTTGTAAACAAAGCAGTTTTAAACAATCGTAATGTGTGCCCCATAAACTCAATTTTAAAATCATATAAAGGAATTGAATATTCAAGGCAAAACAGTAAAAAGTTTCGACACTAGAGAGAAAGAATGTACTTTTTGTTTGTCTATAATTATGTCGTGCGCTGCCAAAATATAGTGAACATTGGTACTTTCTGTGTAAAGTTAGCTAGAATTTGCGTAGTATTATTACTACAACTGTTTTGAACCCTTAAATACTTATGAGATGTAGACTCTATGAATTAATATTTTCCGTTTGGATAATCAGTTATGAATACATTATTTTTGCATCACCGCTACTGTGCTTCGGAAGCCATGTTAAGCCGTCGGTCCCGTTTCAGGGTTTAGCAGAATGTTATTCACACACTCACGCAGAATGAAATAGGTACCGTATAATGGATCTAATTATTTAAAATCACAATTTCGATACTTCAAATATCTGAAAGCCGTCATCTACAATGTTTTAATAAACACCAGAATTAAACAAACATATAATTTACAACTACTACACTATGAAACTGAGAACAAAAATAATCACGACGGTGATGTCCTTCACTCTAAGAAGCTAACACATTACTTAATATATTTAACTTACTTCTAACCACAAAAAATAAGAACGAAACACAAGTAGCGCCGCAGCACACTCTAGTTAAACATTAATCCATAATAATCTGTCAATTTAGATCCGATGTCAATGTTGTCAAGCGGTATACAAAAGGGATTCTTTACTGATCAGTCGTGATCGAGGGATTTGTGTGAAAATGTCTTACGTTGTTATTTTATGGTCCGAGAGCTGGCATCAATTTTGGGTTGGTATTAGCAAAATGCAAAAATATTATGCAAACTAATATAAAAAAGCCCCTGGCAATGTTAAAGGCCCGACTAAATCTTCTGGTTTTTTTTTATTCTTTAAACATTAAGCTTTAAAAATTGCACGTTGCCTCAAATATATTTTTGGAAATATAGTTTTCTTTCATAATTTTTTATAGCCCCGCTACTCGCCAGCTAGGACTACAGTTCCGTGTTGGGGTGTAACCCCGCGTTTTCACCAAGGTATAATACATGTATTTAACAAGTTTTTGACAATGTTTTCTTTTCTCATATACATGTATAAAACATGTTGTATACAAAACTATACACATGTATAAAACTTGTTGTACCTTATGCAAAACTTGTATGTAACTTGTTGTAGACATGTATACAAAACTTGTATGTAACTTGTTGTAGACACGTATACAAAATTTGTATGAAACTTGTTGGTTGAAAACTTGTAGTTGTCTGCATGTTTATGATCTCATGTTTTTGTCGTAGCTAAACTTGTAGAATTCGAGACAAATTCAAGCAGTAGTTTTATATTTTAAAAGAAAGAACCTGACTTCGTTTTTAATTTATTTACTTCCCTATTAAACTGGTTCTTGAGGTTCGTTATATTTTATCAACATCTTTAACACTGCCTCCGTGGTCCAGTCGATAGCGTATGTGACTGTTAAATAGAGGCCCCGAGTTCGATTCTCGGGTCGGGCAAAGTATTACCTACTGGGTTTTTCCGAATTCTCAGTGGCAGCACGGAGTCTGGTAATGTGCCCGGTACGGCAATAGGCTCCACCCCCCCCCTTCCCCCCACTACGTGGTGACCTTAAAATTCATGGCGAAATGTGGGTGTAATATTACACCTCTGCCTACCCCTTCAGGGATACAGGCGAGAGTCTATAAATAAAAAATAAAAAACATTTATGTAAATTTGCGAAGCAATTGCTGCCAATGCGTCTTTTTTCTTCTGACGATCTTTATATATTTTATTTTTCACATTCCTCAGGCATTCTTGTACATGCAAAAGCTTCATGAGTTCTAAAGTTTGTTTTTTGACCACTCCATTCTTCTTCTTATTTCGTCTTCACGAAGTAAAAAGCGCGGTTCGTCCGGTATGTTAAAAACTTTTTTTTTCTTATTTTTTTTTTAAATACATCTCCCGCATTAGGACTAAATCCTGTGTCGCGGGGGACTTTACAAACATACAACATACGGGCACAATTTATGGATCACACAAAGTTTTGTCTCGTGTGAGAATCGAACCCACAACGCTCAGCGCAATGTCAAGCGATGAGGCGGCCGCTTAAACCACTATACGCCAACGGTGCAGTAAAAAAAAAACTTTATCCAACAAGCATGGATAAAGTTTAAAACTTGTTTAATACTTGTGTAATACAGAAATTGCAATAAAATAAACAATACTTGTCTAAAACACGACTGTATTTTGTAGGTGAGAACGCTATCAATGTATAAGACATGTTTTAAACTGTAACAGACTTCAGTGTAAACGCAAATGTGTTTTATACTTGTATAGATACTTGTTGGCTACACAGTGTGAACGAAAGAATGTTTGAGACATGTTCAATACATGTATAAAACAAATAATTATGTTGTCTACAAGTTTTGTATAAAACATGTATTGGACATGTTTCTTGGTGAAAACGAGGGGTAATAGTAGAGTAGGCATGAGACCGATATATCAATACGAAACTGAAATCCGATTGCAGTCAGAAATCGTATCGTATCGATATTCCAATATGAGAAAACCGATTTTAGAAAACGCAAAACAATACCACGATAACGCAAACAATCTAATACGAACCAAACGAAAACGGTGCAAACGCAACCAAACTACAAAGTAAATCTAAAGCTTACGTTTTCGATAGTTTTCATATTCATTCGTTCTCTTTCACTCTACCCAACGACTACTTAGTTAGAATGAGAGAGAGCGAATTTCATATCCTTTTCTTTCTTACTTAGTGAGCGAATCGATCGTTGCCAAGCAAGCCAGTCGTAATCGTGCGTTATGGATTTTGGCGGTTTTATGAATTGCAGATTGAATAGAAAAAATAAAACTAAACATCGAGGCGATAAGATCTAATTCAGATTGCAACTATTTAATGTTTGTTTTGAAAATTGCAAATGGTTTTAATAGTTATTAGGGATTTATGTTTGGAGAGTTTTGACTTGATCGATGTTTATTTGTTCACTTGACCTAGGTGACACGTGCAGTTCGGTGCGCGCGTAATAATAATTAGTACCTATAGGTAGGTATTTGGTTTTCGTGAAAGTTATAATAATATTAGGATTTAAAAAGTTTTATTGTTACGTTGTTAGGATTGTAATGTGTAAATAAATAGAAACAATGCGTGTTGTGTAATTTTAGTTTGTTTGGCGACTGAGTTTTTTAACAATTAGTTTTAGGTAGTTAGCAGGTTAGGATTGTAAAGTGTAATTAAATAGAAAAAAATCGTACCTATTGTGTAATTTTAGTTTGTTTGGCGACTAAGTTTTTTAACAATTAGTTTTAGGTAGTAGTAGTTTGGGATTGTAAAGTGTAAATAAATAGAAACAATTCGTGTTGTGTAATTTTAGTTTGTTTGGCGACTGAGTTTTTTAACAATTAGTTTTAGGTAGTTAGCAGGTTAGGATTGTAAAGTGTAATTAAATAGAAAAAAATCGTACCTATTGTGTAATTTTAGTTTGTTTGGCGACTAAGTTTTTTAACAATTAGTTTTAGGTAGTAGTAGTTTGGGATTGTAAAGTGTAAATAAATAGAAACAATTCGTGTTGTGTAATTTTAGTTTGTTTGGTGACTGAGTTTTTTAAAACTTAGTTTTAGGTAGTTAGTAGGTTTTCTTTTTCAATATGTCACGCAAAATGAGCGAAATATGGACGCATGACATGACAATACAATAAGAATTCGATTGTTTGCGTTTGTCTACGCAACTAGTAACTACGCTCGTCGCTCCGACATCCGCTACAGAAATCGATTTCTAAAATCGGTTTTTGAAATCGATTTCTGTATCTGAAATCGAATTTGTATCGGTTTGCGGAAAAATCCGAAAACGCCCATGCCTATAGTAGAGGTATGAGACAAGTTTTCAGCTTACCTCAAATACCTACCCAAAATTGATGCCAGTACTCCTACTATTAGGGTTAACGGACTGTGCGTATGTGTGATATCGGTATGTGGCGGTTAATTAGTTCTGGGGTCGATGCTTGGAGATTAGTTTAGTAATTGTTTTGTGTGTGTGTGTGTGTGTGAGAGGCTAGAATTGTATTTGTGATTGTTGCTCTTGTTTTTGGAAGTAACAGAACTTATTAACAGTGACAACTTGTATAACTTATCGAAGTAATCAAATACTTTATATATTTTTCATACGAACCAATTGATTGCTCCTGTTACTCGCTTTTCTGTTTTCATTTTTGACAGTGCGGTATATGTCAATAAAGCGTTAAATACCAAAAGCTGAAAAATATGTTCATTATACTTCAGTACCTGTGATCCATGGTTATCCCCACTGATCTTTATAACGTGACGTACTTTCCACTTTTCTCAATTGTACCTAAGTAGGTAAGTAAGTCAGTTATAACAAAAATAACAGTGTTTGTGGTAGTCCACAAAAACTGTTATTTTTGTTATAACTGACTTACTTTTGCCCGCGACTTTGCCCACTTGGGACTCTTGGGAGTCGGTACAACTTATCGAATCGATCATTGATGTAGAAAACCCTATAATATGCATATGCATTCTCAAATTACAGTGACGTTCAAAGCCATCCACGTTGTGATAAAATGGTTATAGTTATGATAATGATCATATTATTTTGTAAATTAAACCATACCCACGCACTTGTGTTAAAGTTGTATTTACGTCTTAACATTTTGGCATTTAACGCCTGCACCTTGCGACGAACTATACAGTCATCATCGGCCCTGTATATAAACTGTCCCACGGATGGGCACGGGCCTCTTCTCACCATGACAAGGGGTAAGACCATAGTCCACCACGCAGGCCAAGTGCGGGTTAGCAGACTTCACATGTCTTCCGAGTACATTATGGAGAACTCTCAGACATGCAGGTTTCCTCACGATGCGATGTTTTCCTTCACCGCTAAGCAAGCGATAATTAAAAATTTAAGGGGACTACAAGAGCTAACTTTGCTGTCCTTGTCAGATTGTATGCATAAGAAAGAGAAGCGCGACGACGACGGGACGTTCAGAACGCTTTACAAACCATACAATAAATTAATTACAGAAAATTTATTGATCGGATTAAAAAAATAAAACAGTATTTCGTTAGTATGTTGCTGGTTGAATAATTTGTCAAAAAATCAGAATTATTGTATGTATTTTAATATGGTTCTTATTCGTTAAAATATTTTTTTAGAGGTATCTTTGTGATTTTTTTCTATCGAATAAAGTTAGTTGTATTATGTTTTCAACACAGTTTTTAACTAGATTATATCCTGAAGAATATCATATATTTTTCTGATTGTGCTAACTGCATTGAATCATATACTTTAAAGCATTATAAAACTTGCGTTTAGCTCTTGTAGGCCCCTTATAACTTCGAAAAGTCATATATTGGTGCGCGCCGTGGATTCGGACCCGAGACCCTCTGCGTAGCATTCCGCCGGTCTCTCCACTAGGCTATCGCCGCTATCCACGGTACGATACAGTACTATTTGAAAATATATGCATTTTTCGTATATTTTTTCGGATGGTTTTGAAACGCTGACTGTGTATCTATGGTCATTGCAAGTAAATCAATGCCTAAAGTATAAAAATCATTCCGTAGTTTTCGCGTGAAAGTGTAACAAACATCTATTCATCCAACCTCTCAATCTTTCGCATTTATAATGGTAGTCAGATTAAAATATTTCGTTGCGAATACATTAGTAACAGAACTGTTAGCTTCACAATGTATACCGACCAAAGACGTATAGTCCTATTTGAGTACATTAACTCTTTGACTAATGATATTTTGATAGCATTAACAAGAAATCTAGACTAAATCAACAAGCGGTCTCGTAAATCAAAGTAAATTTATTTTAAACTACCCACCGAGTTAAACAGATGTTTTTTTCTTTAAACTAAAATAGTAGCGAATGAGCACATTTGCCTTGCTCGCGATAAATGAGGTTTTACTTATAAAAATAAAAGGGGGATAGTGGTAAATGTTGACTATAGTGGCAGTGGTTTCTGGGGTTAAAACGCTTCGAATGATGTGGTTTTTGATACCACTCAGACTAATTATATAGGTAAACCTAAAATTTTGTACTTTAGTCTTCTGTATTAGATGCCTTATTATCATGTGCCTCTGTGGTCCAGCAGTGTAGTCCAGTATACGCGATTGCGGATCATGAGGTCTCGGTTTCGATACCCGGGTCGTACAAAAAGTGTTTTTTTTTTTCAGTTGGGAATTATCCAATAGAAGTTCGCAGTCACGGAGTTGGCGGTGTCAAGTTCCCGTGCCTGGGAAAGCACGTTAAGCCGTTGGTCTTGCGCCCAATCTCTCTCCGGCCGTGTCGCTTATGGCGTCCGATCGGACTATAAGAGTGAGGGAATTGAAAGTACAGTTGTGTATACGTACTCACTTGTGCATAATAATATGTCCCGTGCAGTTGGCTAGTCTCATATGAAGACAAGCTGCCGTGGCCGTAATCGGTCGGAAAACATTATTATCATCTTGAACCATATTTTCTTTATTAACTCCTCTATCTAAACTGTCTTGAGTTTAATTAAATAACTCATTAATTCTTGAATGTTTTCATAATTAATAGTCACCATGTGGTCACCACCATGTGAGGTAACCGTCGGCCTGGGACGCAGTTAACTCAGACTACGGTCCCAGTGGTGATTTAGATTTTATTTTGCCTTTAGGCGACTGGGATTACTTCAAGAATTTGATGTTTACACCAAAAGAATCGTAACTAAACTATACCTAATAATTGTCAAAAGCAAATAATGAGTATCTCTTAATTCAGCATTGTAACATTTGAACTCAAAATCATCCAAAACATATTGAAATAAACCACCGATGACATTTTCAATAAAAAATGCGTAACCAATCATATGACCATAAAATAGTTACTTTACAATCAAAAATCAAATAAATAATTCTAACTGGCAATTTATAAAATGAACTGTTGAAATGTATACAAGCCATTTGTTACACACTAAACTTACACACTTAAATTTAACGTGTTTTATAACTTTTACAACTGAGTTTGAATATTTTATATTTCGATTCGACCAGATTGACTGTTTGAAATCACCGTATTAAACATTTAAGACATATTTAGGTTGCATTGCTACATGTATTTGAAAAGCTTTTCGCTATGTTACGATTCTCAGTAATTCAACTCCATCATTAATTTAACCAGCTCAATACTTTGAACAATAATTAATTATATTGTGTTGTTCAAAGTATTTTTAGTTAGTTAGTTAGTTAGATATACTTTATTGCACACCAATACATAATTGAACAGTACATTAATTATAAGTAACTTAGACTATGGTATATGTACAATCGGCGGCCTTATCGCTAAGTGCGATCTCTTCCAGGCTACCTTTGGATGGACAGGAATGATGTTAGCAATTTTTCGTAGCGATGGTGTAGTACTGGCTAGCTTGGATAGCAAGATAATTTAAAATAAAATACATACATACAATTTAATAATACTATGGAATATATACATATATAAATAAACATATATCATATATATTACTTTGAATATATATAAACATACTCAGAACAAACAGATAGTTACAGTAAAAAAAAAAGGAAACGAAAAATCAGACAACCGTTAAATCAACAAGTTAGTAAATAGTGATTTTTAACCAGGTTTTTAAATATAGGTAGAGATTTCGCCCTTCGAATTTCTAATGGTAAATTTTTAATTAATTTCATGTTAATAACTAGATGAGTGTAATATTCAGCATCTTATTATATTACATAGATTAAAGAGAAAAAAAAAACGATAAAATCAAATAGTTCTGGCTAATTTTGTTAACTTTACCGATATATTGAATGGGCCGACATAACCGACAAATACCCAAGCTGTAGAAAATAGATTGATTATATGGATGGAGCAAACGAGTTTTGTAGTGGACACGACTAATATGCAAACGTGAAATGGGACGATCCTTGGTAAAGTGAACGTGGTAGAATTCGAGATTTTGTAGTAATCAGTCAAGTAGTAAAGGTTTACATTCAATATTATATAATTAATAGCTTTATCGAAATAATTCGAAACCCTTACACAAAAAGCAAAATGCGAGGTTGGTATAAAGTGCGGATGCTATGTTAAGGCGCTGTCCTAAGCGACTGTTTTGGTAAATGAGGGGGTGAAGCAGGGGAGGTGAAGGGAGCTTAGCTCCGTCTACTGCGGGGCGCCCCCCTTCATTCTCGTCGCGTGCGGCCGTATTCTGGCGACATCCGTATTCCAATATTTCAAAATCGCAAGCAAAACGTTTTAGCATATTGAATTGAGATACTGATATTAAAATTTATATTACATACATCAATCTATTTGTACAATATAGGCATAGCGCAATTTTTGTTCTCAGTGCAGACATGAGCAAAACTGGTTTACATTAGACATTATAGGTATTAATGGTTGACGAAAGTAGGTAAATACCTACGTGCCGTAAGATGATAAAAATAATTAAGTTAGTTCCATGTATGGAGAGGCCATTATTATGTTTGTTTTGTTTTTGTATAAAAATAGTGAAGCAGTTCATAGAATTTCATCATAGTTTTCAAATCTGTTTTGCAATAAATTGGCTGTGACGTACGGGCGGACAGACATTGCAAAACTATAACGGTTCCGTTTTTACATTTTTTGGCTACGGTACCCTAAAAAACACAATACTGCTCTACTAAGCGCAAAAGCCGTATCTCAACTAAAGCGAGTTACGAGATAATTGAAGTTTAGTAAAAGCTGATTTCTTTTATTTATTTATGGATGTTTATTGTTATTATAGGTATAATTATTATGGCAAAGGTTTCGAAATACGTCGCCGTTTTTAGGGGTTGTGAGTGATTGGCGAGGGAGCAGGCGAGCTCTTAAAACCCCCCTCACCATTTTTACTTGCCGGAAATACTTGGTTTCCTCTGAAAAAAAAAATCTCCAAACATCGGTGTGTATGGCACTGCCAACTTCCGCATTCATCACACTAGTTTAATAAACTAAGGTTGTCGGAGCCCTGCGAAGGGCTCCTATTTTCGGATTAAGGGTCAAAAGAGAACCTAACATAACCTATTTATTTACTTATTACAGTCGCACCTAACCCAAGGCACTCGAAAGCAATGACGCACAAATTTGACATTAGCTGTAAATATGATCATTCCAAGATGGCAGTTTTGCGTTTCGTTTCACGTTTTTCACATAAAACCTAAAAATTACATTTTTAAAACTGTACTAAAGTATAAAAACTATGTTCCGTTTTGCATAATTGCCGAAGAATTTATGAAATTTTAGAAATTGTTTAAAAATATTTAGACGCAACTCCGGCAGCCAAAATTACTTTTTATTCGGGATTAAAACGAAGTACCTTAAGCCCCCTACGCTACCAATACCCTCAAATTCAGGCGACTCGTTTCGAAACCCAACCCATTATTATTTTTCAAAATAGATAAAACATCAAAAATAAATGTGGATATACCTTATTCATGACATACTGCTATGTCGCTTAGAAAATTATAGAATTAGAATTTGAGTTACTGCTTTTTCGTTACCTCTCGTCATACATGTTTGTATGGAAAAATACAAAAATTTCTTTCGCTTCAAATATGTGTTGTTTCAAAGAAAATAAATATTAAAAGCTATTTATTTATATTCATTTATAATTTATTAACGAAATACAGAGTTTACAGCTCATCAAAAGTTAGCTGTCTGCTACAACCCGGCAGGTTTTCTTTATTCTCATCGAATGTTAAAGGCAGTGTGTGAGGTGATAAGACTTATTAATTGCTGTTGTTCACGAGGCACAGTTTCATTTACTTTCCTTTTACGGCTTGGTATTGTAGAAATTTCAAGCACTGATGAAACATTTTCCTCTCCGTGATTTCGCAATGCCATCCTGCCAATTCATATAAAACGCCACAAGCTTCTCCTAGAAAAATTCATCTCTTTCTATAATTTCTATTCTTAGTGGTATACTTTCGCCACTCCACACAGCAAATAAACACTTTTGTTTGCGTGTAACGTGGCGTTGCCCCTGGTTTTGGTAATAACAATTACAATATTTGTTTAGACTAGTCAGTTCACTTTTTTATCATGTTTCCATATTTGTATTTTATTTGCTCTTATACTATTCTCCAGGCCATTCTTATAGGCAACTTTAGAACATTAAATTTCCACAATCGTGTTTGGACCTATTAATCCATCTGGCGTGGCACCAATAATCGAATAATCCACAAGGCTCGATTGTTACATTTTCTTGCTTCGCCAGTTGTTGCAAAGCCAGTTGTTCATTTTAGATTCCATGCGCAACTGATTTTACATTGCAAATATTTTATTTGTACAAAATATTTTATAATAAGTTGGCTTTACTGCTGTTATCTCTTCTTTTTACCACTATACAAAAATTTCAATCTGTCAACATATTCTTACGCAATTCGAACCAGTCACTGCTATCCCTCTTGTAATTTTTGCTTATCACTACGGAATTTGAGTCAAATTTGTTAAAAAAATTGTTTGGCATTTCTTGGCTAGCTCTTGAACAGATCGTGTTAGGAATGACTGAAGTCAAATGTGTGTAAGACGTTGCAGAACTGTTATCTTTAACTTCACTGTAATTACAATAATGATAATTAGTTACGTACTTTATTATTAAAAAAATACTATATCTTGTGTTATAGCAAATAGAGAAGTCACCTTCTTACTTATAAATGATTGATTTTAGAAATTAAAAAGATATTAGATGTACTGAGACATACCTAATAGTTTATGAATAATCAAAGTTTTACCCGATGTACCTAAAAAGGTTTATGTTCAAAACACAATAATACAACATTCGTTACCGCTTGTGTGCGGATTGCGGAGCGCCATATTAGCGCTGTCATCATTATTGTTCGCCGTGGTGGCATCTTAGCGCTCCAGGCGCTCTGACAAGCTAATGAATTTGAAATATAGGTAGGTACATAAAATGATTCGATTTTATGTTATTACTCTTTCAAAAATTGAAAACTGTTGCAGTATAATTAATTATATTATGCATAATCGATAATATTTAAGTAACATAGTTAGTCATAAAAGACTCTTATGAAAATAATTTGTGTAAAAATGTTACACATTTCATAATCACTTGGCCATGGATGAATTTCTATTTTATTACGACGCTTTCTTGTACAAATCCTTCGTAGAACTTCATTTCTCTAATTGTCCATATTTTATTCTTCTAATTATATAAGTCTATGTATGTATGTAATTATATATTTATAAGCCCAGAAACAATAACACATTAAACGCAACAAGAGTATAAACTTAGGTCCTAATTATATGTGCCCATAGTTACATGAAAAGCCTATTTGATTCAAAGTATTCAGTCTATAACATAAAACATGAAATTACGAACTCAAATCGGCGTATTATAATAACAAACAGGTTTACGTAAAATTTCTTGCAGCGGAGACGCAAGCGACATGACCTATCTCTCACAGGGCTCATAGCCGAATGATGAGGTCTGGGCGGGGCGTAAACTAGCAACTGACACTCAGTACACCGCTTATGCTAATAAGGTTTAAATTGCTGAAGCGTTTGATATTGATGGGATCTACCGAGCGTCAAAATCATAGACGTTTGGCAGATTTTATTTAATTTTACAAAATATACACGTATAATATGAAAATAAATAGGGTAATTCTTTAGTTCATTAGATTTCCTACAATATTATCAAAAAAAATATGACAGCTTACGATCAAAATATTGCAAACAGTGAGACGAAAGATTATTTTCTGCCTCGATTTTGTGATTTTTTTACCGTGATTCTATTTTACGTACATTAAAAATTCTTTCAAAAGTCTTTTGCTCAGACTTTTGACTTTAAGCTCTAATTTTTGCTAGTTTGTAATATGTACCGTTATGGCTAGATGCGCGACGAAAAATTAGGTGTTTCACGGCTTCTTAGGTATAACAGCGCCTTAACTGTGCTAAGGAATTATCTAAGAGCCTCTTATGTATCAGTTCGAATAAAACAATAATTCATAAAACAAATGTGTTGTACAATTATGCTTTGGTGAAATTAAACTACTATTTGCAGAATGCTTATTGAAGTTTAAATTGAAGTAAAATTCTATTTTTATTTTACCCAATGTTTCGTTATTTTACAGCAGTCACATTATTAAAGTCACCGCTACAGGATTATTTAAATAAAACGTTAGCATACTAAATATACCTAATATTAATTTAAAACCTAATCATTTGAATTATTTTATATCATTTTCATCACCCTTATAAACAGAAGAGTGTGCTCAATAGCCTGAGCCACTGAGCACACTCCTCTATTTATAAGGGTGATGAAACTCCTCTTCTCATTATAAGAAGGGATAAGCCATATTATTACAAGCCTAAAAGTAATTTCAGTTTCTGAGATATAAATTAAATGAATAAATGATTTATAACAGGTTTGGCATTTATTCCAACGAATTCTAAAGACGTATACTACAAAAATATTATCGCTTCAGTCTTCGTGTAATGAGTTTGACGCAGATAGATCAGGTCATAACTTCGTGGGGACAATTTTTAGAGAATGTTCATAAAAGCCGGCAAGTCAACAGTCAAAACTCAGACTTCTAAGCTATTTCTCTCTATGGTATAAGATATACTAAGTAGGTATGTTTTTCAACCAACATTAACATAATCATTTCACCGCCACCTATTTATAATATAACTATGAATATCAGTTAGTCACTATGTATGTCCGTTTGTCCGATGCCGAATGGGCAATTAACCGTTAATTAGCAACTGTTATAGCATCGTTACTTTTAACGTGATTTTGGGTGGCGTTACTGCTTAGTTATGGTGATTACTTCAATGTTGGATTTTTAACATGCTCTTGTGTAGTTAACATACCTACAGATTATTTATGTATCTTAGCTGCCGAATAAGATAGTAAGGCAGCGATAGCCAAGTGGAAATACCAACAGACTGCCATGCAGAGGGTATCGGGTTCGAATCCACTGCGCGCACCAATGACTTTTCGGAGTTATGTGCGTATTCAATTTG
This sequence comes from Euclidia mi, assembly GCA_944739405.2. NCBI lineage: Eukaryota > Metazoa > Arthropoda > Insecta > Lepidoptera > Erebidae > Euclidia > Euclidia mi. The sequence goes on along the minus strand of OX123205.2, from coordinate 34,436,797 downwards.
TTAATTATCGCTTGTCCCGTGCCTCGGAGAGGCCCCGGTTGTCATGAAGATCTTTGACAGTCGTTACAGGCGTCAATACCTTCTAAATAAACTGACACTTGTCTCTAAACCATAGAATATCTGTCATATAATAAAGTAAGCGTAAGCGGACCCCGTACTCCTAGGCGTGTAAGTCTTGGATGCAACTGTAATAAGTGCTGTGCGATGATGATGATAGTTTCGTTCGAGCAGCATTTGACTGAATATAAACTTCCTCTAAGCCTGGTTTAACATTAAAAGATTAAAATCAGTTTAATCTCATTGAGTCTTCTGTCTTAAGTTTAAGACACATTTCTATGGCAAACTACCTTCCACATTTCGTCTTCAGAAATCAATTACTATTTGAGATAACGTGTTTATTCAGTGAATGAATCTTGTTTCACTTTTAGTTCTATAGACGATTATAGCAGCGAAATATTTAACTGTTTCGGAGTGCACGTAAAACGATCGGTCTTGGTTCTTGTCCCATGATAACAATTGTTAGGTCATATCCGAGGTCTTTGGGTGGTCCAGAAACTTCGATACCAGAGTTGGCCACAACTTCCTTTACAGCCTTTCGCAGTCCACTGTTAGACTTAACCCTTTCTTAGATTGCTTCACAGTAGCACCGTGAGTCAAAAAGAGTATTTGATCTACTATAACCTCGCTTGCCTGTAGGATTAGTAAAGGGTTTGATGTTGAGTTCTCCGTGTGCTTCCTTTGCAAAGACTTTTGCTTCGTGAATTTTCCTTAGGTGACTCTTACGACATCCAAAAGAAGAAGATCAAAATATTAATGGATAGGATAGCAATATTGCATGGATTAGACACGCATCAGTTTATTTGGGGGTACTGACGCCCCGTAACGACTATCAAAGATCTTCGTGACAGCCGGGACCGACTGTTAAACGTACTCTCCAAGACACGGGGCAAGTGATTCTTAACAATTTAATACGCACATAACTTCGAAAAATCGTACGCGCCGTGGATTAGAACCAAATAACCTCTGCATGAAAGACGCGAGTCGTTGGTATCTCCACTAGGTTATCGCTGCCTCCCGATTTAGAAGCGTTAATACTGAAGCTATACCTTTGTTTCCAGGCTGGACACGCGTGAAGGTGTGACGTCACACTGGTCGGACTCTACCCTCGGAGTAAGAGCAACCTTCAGAAGCGACACACGGCCGGCAGTACTGGTTCTGACTAAGTTGAGGTAAGTCTACATCCTAATTTTCATATATTTCCGATGCAATACTATGTAATATCTACCATAAATATATTACTACTTGACTATATTAGTACAAATGCGGGCTTCCCCGCAGCAACGTCCGCACGTTTTATTTTAATTTAAGTTTCTGCACAATCCGGTGGGCATTTCGAGAAATCTCTTATTTATGCACTCCTACGGTCACCAAAGGACATACATGACAAATATCAGCTATTTGCGCCCAATACTGTCGGTTATGCGTTGTCAGTCAGTCGGTAACGCAAGATTTTTATGTATATGAGATAAATGACGTGGTTGTGCTAAATAAAATTAATTTTCATACTATCAAAACCGATATTATAACGGCCGGTAAATTGCTACGCAAGTTCTTATATCCTTGGTCAGTGCAACATGGCCAAAATGTATTTTTTTGGAAACATTGGGTGCTATTCAAGCACTAAACCGACGCGACATCATCACCAGCCTGCCGTAGTCCACTGAAGGATATATGCCTCTCCAATAGCACGCCACTGAGCTTGATTCTATAAGTAAAAGAAAGAAAAAAGATCGGCTCTTCTTGTCCAATCGCAATCGTGAACCAACATACATCACTTTAATTAAAAAGTGTATAAGTAAAAACGTAATCTGTCTACAAACAGTGCCCACTATAGTCTACCGTAAAATATTTTCTTATCGGTTAAAATATACTATGCCTGTTCCGTATTATATAAAGTTCTATTTAATTTGCATTTACCATCAAAACAACATACCACGGGCCAATAATCTAAAAATCTAATAGAGTCCCCTACATTGTGCACTGGTCTTTATCGCCATGGCACACGATATTAATTAAGCGTAGTACACAATAGCGACGCAATATGGCGGCCATGGAGTGATAAAACAGCACCATGGAAACGGCATTCATTTGAGTATCGTCAAAAATATGGAATTCAAAAGTAAAATTGTATTTACTCGTGGATTTTTATATCGGTGTGTGGGTGGTTTAGTTTGAATAATTGTAAAATTAACAATACACGTCTAATCAAAAATATTGGAACCTTAACAGGAAAATTAAAACAACTTAAATCTAAAAGGTTTTTTCGGATACTTATACAGACAACATCTTACAATTTTATTGAAATCGATCTTACTCGCGATACTTAATTAATTTAAGGTATAAATACCTCTGTTTTACCGACGTTTTGGCCGTCTTACGATGGCCATGATCCTATTCGTCCCTTAAATTAATAAAATTGTATGATGTATACAAATCGCAAAAGTTTAAAATCGATTATACAGATAATGTTCATGATGATAATACAGTTCAGTAAAAAAAATCTATTGAGTTAAAAATACTATATTATTTTGATTTCGACACACAAAAATCGTAGAAGCACATCTTCATCATTTTTGAGAAATTTTTATTTTATTGATTGGGATAATTTAATCAATTTTTAGGCAGTGAATTGAATTTCATGTCCCACATCAAGAGGTACAATATAATTGCCAGCTTCCACAAATTCAATGAATTAAGGCCGGCAGCGCATAATCATGGCACATTCTGACCTTTCCGTATCACCTTTGTTTATTATTTAACGGTACCACCATACACGGTGGTGCTCCTAATGACATGTTTCTAACCCCTGTAATGTTATTAGCCTAAGGGGAATGGGATGGATATGGATGGATAACTTAAACTTATACCAGTAGTAACTATGTATATTGTGTGTAGATGTTGTCTTAATGTTATTTGCGTGTGGTTTTCACTTGAATGAATTTTATGACATTGATATAAGAAGGATATTTTTTACCTTATTTATATTTCTGTAGCAGCGATAGCCGAGTGGAGAGACGGATAGACTGCAACGCAGAGAGTCTCGGGTTCGAATCCACGTCACGCACCCCGATGACTTTTCGCAGTTAAATCTATATATATAAAAGAAAGTCGTGTTAGTTACACTATTTATAACTCAAGAACGGCTGAACCGATTTGGCTGAAAATTGGTGGGTAGGTAGCTCAAAACCAAGAAAAACACATAGGATACAATAAAATGCAAAACATAATCTGGGAGGGATTTTGGATAGGGGCGAAGCAAGGAGCATGTATACTTGCTCCTTGGGGCGAAGTTTGTAGGGACAAACCTCCTACCTATTGACAGTAAGAACGCATGCGCTGTAATAATTGACTACTGCGCATGTGCTATCTGTCAGTACTGTCACATTATACATTGTCATATGGTACGCTGTCATTACTTCGTTCGCTTACTTATATAAACTAATAGTTATTGAAAAAGCCTTGGCTAATACCTATTAATATAAGGTATAAATGCGAAAATGTACCAATTTCACGCTAAACCGGCTGAACCAATATTCTCTACACATAAATGCGAAAGTGTATATAGAGATATATCGGGCCATGGCTTTGACATTTGACTGTATTTCGGTAGATAATGTCATGAATACTGGCCAAGTTTCTTCGTTCCCCATAGAGTGTCTGAACTCCTTACAATTATCAGGAGTATGGAGTAACTTGAGACTGATTGTTGGTGTTCCAGTCCTGTTAATGCGGAATCTTAATGCACCAAAGCTTTGTAATGGCAAACGGCTACGAGTAACACCTAGGAGGAAACATTATAAAAGCTATTCGCTATGAAGGCTTCCGTAGTAGAGGTATCCACTTACCATAGCCATTATCTTCGACTAAATATTAATACTATTTGTATAAACGATAAAGCTATATTTGCGGTTTTTAAGATGTGCTTTATTTCAAAAACTGCTTATTTATTATAAATTAAAAAAATTCGTTGGAAGTTTTTATAACGATCTACAGCATGTATTTTTTTTAGATTTGTCCCTCTCTTACTTGAAAAGTTAGAGGGGTTAGTCATATACACCCATTTTACCACTTTGGAACCGTATTATTTTTCAAACGATTGACTTCGAGAAACAATGGTTTGAGGAAACCTCAAAATATTTTTTAACAACCCATTTTCTACATCAGTTCCATGTATGTAAAGCCTTAATATTCAATATTTTTTTATTTTCTATAACGTCGTAAAGCGTTTCACAGAATACATCTAGCTACCAATTTTCAAATGTGTAAACTGAATAGTTTCGGTATAAAGTGGCTATGATATACTGATAGACTGACAGACATAGCGCTTCAATAAGGATTCCATTTGGATTCCAAGTTTAGCCATTTTTGACTAAGGAACTCTAAAAATACTCTTTACAAAAATGTTTAAAGTACTTCTTGCGGTTCTATTTCTTATTAGTTCCTATGAACAGAATTAAAACGAAAATTACTATCGAACGATGAAGGAGTTTTGTGTTACCCCGAATTTAACGTGAGCGATGCCGCAGGCAAAAGCTAGTGCGTATTAAATTGTTAATTATCGCTTGCTTAAGGGTGAAGGAAAACATCGTAAGGAAACCTGCATGTCTGAGAGTTCTCCATAATTTCTCGAAAGACATGTGAAGTCTGCCAACCCGCACTTGGCCAGCGTGGTTGACTTTGGCCATACCCTTCTCATAGTGAGAAGAAGCCCGTGCCCAGCAGTGGGACAGAATATAGGGCTAATGATGATGATGATGATATATCTACAACGTTACTGCTTACCTAGTACAAATCTCCAAGAGGTATTTTTTACTTTTTATTATGAAACAAACAAACAGCTGTTTCTTTATTTTTTGAAGTTAAGTAAGATTAATTTAGAATTAATAGGTTTAGGAAAAATTTTTGGATTGTATTTTCATCTCATAGAACATTTTAATCCTTACAGAATATAATGTTGGTTCTAGTGCAATCACTAGACCCAACATCATAATGACTTAATAGTCATTAAGTTTAAAGTTGCGTAGTGTCTTGGCAAATAAACTACAAATACATACACTTTTAAAGAGGAGTCTTACAGAAAATTCCACACAGATAAACTTTTGAGACTTAAATAATTTTCGTAGAGAATATATAAGACTATGAGACTATAATAAGGCCTTCCTTAAATATAATTCAAAACATAAACCAAATAAACTTGAATCAATCTTAATAATAATCGAAAAGCCTTAAGCAAAACATTGGTATTATATAACAACATTTGTATAACAAAGGGGGTTAAATCGTTCCACACGGGTGGAGCCATGGGCGAAGTCTAGTATAATATCAAATAATGCGCAGTATCAAAATTTAGTACTTAATTTTTCATGGTCTGAAAAAGCTTTTAGTACAGCGTAGTAATTCTGAATAACATATTTATTATAATTATCTATATCTCTTAAGATAGACAGCATTTACAATCTTTAATCTCTATATACCTATATAAAATTCTTGCGTTACTGCCTGACTGACAGACACGCTACAGCTAAAACTATCAGACGCAATAAGCTGACATTTTGGATGTACGTTCAATGGGAACCGTAGGGGTGCACTAAGAAGGAATTACTCGAAATACCCATGGGATCGGGTAGGAACGGTTCAATAAATATATATGAAAAAGCGCGGGCGTAGCTGCGGGCATCCTCTAGTATTTAATAATAGTCTAGCATAAACTCAACAGAAGACTTCTTTTGTTGTTAGTGATAATGAAGTGAAATTCTTTTAGAAATACAGTAAATCTTTCTAGGAAATGAGATTTTGTGCAAATAATAACACACCTACGTTCCATAATTACATGTTTAAGCAAACATTACAAATCCTATCCTACTAATATTATAAATGCGAAAGTTTGTGAAGATGTATGTATGGATGTTTGTTACTCTTTCACGCAAAAACTACTGAACGGATTTGGATAAAACTTTACAGTAATATAGTTTATACATCAGAAGAACACATAGGCTACAATTTATAAAGATTTTGTGTAATGTTGCCATAATATAATGAAAAGTATCAACTAAGTCGGTAAAAATTCTGAGCTCTGAGAGCTATCTTCGCGTGCGTTGCCTAAACCGTTGAAGTTACATGAAGATAATGTACAGTGATATTGTATATCTTAAACGGTTCTAAACAAAAATCCGCGGCAGCATATTATTATATTATATCTACCTTTTAAGTAGAAGCCACTAAATACTAAAAAGGGATCCGTAAAAATAATTAAATTTGATACTTTTTTACAATGCTCATTCTGGAGTACTTATCAAACTGTTTTCAAAATCGATAGATTTATTGCCTTAAGTATTTAATGTAGATGAACTTTGTCTTTTACTACTGTAAAATTAGAGATAACTTTTAAACTATTCGTCTAAACTACTTACTAGTAGTTTAGACGAATAGTTTAAAAGTTATCACGATATAATTGACCTAAGCGCAGAGCGCAGCTGGGCGGAGGGGCGGTCTGATATATTTTGTACTTTGTGGTAATGTTTTCAGTTTTTATTTTTGCTGCTGTTATATTTAGTAGGTTTATAAGCTCTTCAATAACTTCAATAATATACCTACATACTAATGTTTACCTGAAGTTTGACGATTATGAAAACAAAAGTAATTTTTAAGCATTATTATGCTACACGGCTAATTGGAAGAGCCGTTTGTGATGGAATTTGATATGGATAGTCTGAAACCTGGGGAAGTATATAGGCTACTCTTTATTAGAATAACATGCGGGTGAAGCCGCGGGTAAAAGCTAGTCTCATATAAATTGTATAGCCTTGAATAATTTCTCATATTGTTATTATTATTTGTATAAAAAAAATAATCCAAAATAATGGAGATATTACACAAATCGTATAAAAAATTATACCTGTAGGCAACCAATGTATTTATTTTTATTTTTATCGATACCTAAACGGCAATTCACGATAAAATGGATTGCCTGAGCAATACTTAACCGATTTTATATATCGCTCTCGATACGTACCGATTAGTTACAACGATAAATCGCTTGAAAATCGTTTAGAAAATTTATTGAATCGCCACTAGATATCGAACGATAGCGAAGAAAAGCCTCAAATCAACAATAAGCCTGAGTGGTGACAATGACAATGATCAAAAAAATGACAACATGCGTACTGGTACTTTGTTAATATGTTTACAAAGCGATATGTAACCTGTGCCGTATTACTATGTATAAAATGAATGTATGTTTTTGTATGTTGTAGAAATAAATGCTTTTCTATTCTTCTTCTATTCTATTCTTCTTCGATGACAGCATTGTTATCGACAAAATTGGTCTCGTATTTTATATCTCGTTAGTTTTATCGATCAGATATCGTATTATATATTGAACGTATACCAAATGTTTTTTTTATTATTTATAGTTGTACAGTTCGCGGGTCGACAATATTATTACCTTCAATGCAAAGAAATACAAACGACTGGCCCAAAGAGCGCAAAAATGTCTTTTCTTTATATAGCTACTTCATTTTTTGTAAGTATTCGAGATAACGAGAAGTTTCGTTATTCTAGTGGTATAATAGGTCTAATTTTTGTCCCAGGCCTGAAGACAGTGGACAATACAGATGCAGAGTCGACTTCATCAAGTCTCCGACCAAGAATACGAGACTCAATCTAACCGTACTTGGTAAGTGGATATAATTACTTAGTAACGATTTTTTTTTCAGTTGTTAATTTCAATGAGGCAGGAATCTTCGTACGTAAATCTATACTTATATAATAAAGCGGAAGAGTTTGTTTGTTTGTTTGTTTGAACGCGCTAATCTCAGGAACTACCGGTCGGATCTGAAAAATTCTTTTTGTATACGATAGCCCAGTTATTCCGGAAGGCTATAGGCTATACAACATAGCGCTTCGACCCTTTGGGGCCGGGCAAAAGGCTAAAAAGGCTTAAACATAATGTCGGCTAATCTCAAGAACTAGCAGTCGGATTTTAAAAATTGTTATTGCCTATGATAGCCCAATTATTCCGAAAGGCTATAGGCTATATAAAATTACGCCACAACTTTTAGGGGCCAGACAAAAATAATAAAATGGTCCAACGAGAAGGGGGAGGGTTGGGTGAAAGGCAAAAAAAGGCTAAACGAATAGGATACAATCTATATGGGTATCGTTTTCGAGATTTTCGGGACGCTGATTAATAATATGAAATTTATTTAGTGATCCAAGATGGCGGATGGGAAATCAAAGATGGCAGATGAGAAAATTTTAAATATCAATATGGGTATCGCCTTCGATATTTTAAGGGGTGGAGAATCGAAATACAACATCTATTTCGTGATCAAAGATGGCGGATGGGCAATCAAAGATGGCGGATGGGAAAATTTAAAAACATCAATATTGGTATCGTCTCCGATGTTTAAAGGAATGGGGAATCCAAATACAACATCTATTTCGTGATTCAAGATGGCGGATGGGCAATCAAAAATGGCGGATGGGAAAAATTTAAAAAATCAATATTGGTATCGTCTCTGATGATTTAAGGGATGGTGAATCCAAATACAACATCTATTTCGTGATCAAAGATGGCGGATAGGAAATCAAAGATGGCGGACAGGATTTTTTTTAAAAGTCGATATGGGTATCGTCGCCGATATTTAAAGGGATGGGGAATCCAAATCTGACATCTATTTCGTGATCAAAGATGGTGGATGAGAAATCAAAGATGGCGGATGAGAAAGTTTTAAAAAATCAATATGGTTGTTTGAAATAGAATTAGTTTTTATTATAAGTCAAATCGATTAGATCGATTGAGTAACATTTTGTTTAGTCTATTGAAAATTTCTGACAATGGTCACACTGAACTGTTATTTCCGTTCGCGCCTTGAAAAATTAACACGCCGTTTGCACTCTCGCGTGCCTTGTACCTAATTAATAAATTGATCGCCCTTTGAATTAACGCGAATTGAATCAACTTGTAATTAACTTAATACGTAATTGCCGCTTTTGACTTCCGGCAAATTTTGTTGTAAATTGATGACATATTGAACATTTGTGAAAAGTTTTGTGAACCGTAAACGTGCATCGTGGTCTGGAGAAGGACTTCGCCGAATTGTACACTGGTATCTATTCGATTCTCTTGTTATTTTGGCCAAAATTATGAGTTAATCCTATAGGTCCACTTCAAGAACATCACCAGGAGATATAAGGTAAAATTTTCATATAACTACATTATAATTTGTCATCGCTGAGAATCTCAGCAATATATGTCAGACATTTGATTGCTTTAGGACAATTGGATGAATATAAATTAGCTTCCACTGTGCCTACAACCAATTCCCAGTAAGCCTACGGTAATTCTAGACATAACTTTGGTGCAGAGCTGTAGTTGAAATTTAGTCGCTGTTGCATTACTGAGTATAAACTCAGATTGGTATGAGCTTGTATCTTATCACCTTGTAGACAGTATTGTAGTGTTTGTCAGGTCAGATATTGTCTAAAATACATAATATTTATTTGTATAAGTTGACCTAGATCATTTGAAACACATTGTCACATAACCTCAATCAGTAATTGTTGATTTGTATTGTTGAAAAATCTAACTTAAATTTGTTGTTACATTAATAAGTCAGTTTGTTTGGATACATAACAGCTGTATGTATCAATAAATTTAGTAAATTTAGTTTATTGCATATATTCATAAACATTATAACAACCAACTTGACCTTGCCACTTGGGCGGGTCACATTAATAAACTTTGTTTTGTTATAATATGGATAATATTGCTAGGTAACACATATTCTGTGCTTACTTACTATTGTATATCTCAAATAACACAGCCAGTCTGTCTGTTGCAAATAATTAATTAATTAATTTGAAGTTCAACTTTTAATTTGTTATAAGTTATAACCTTTGATAACTTGTGTTTGTTACAATATTGAAACTATTAATTTTGTTGGACAGTAGATACCTGTCACTTGCTTGTACCAGCAGTAAACAGCCTAATTCTTGTTGGTTTCAAGGAATTAAGAAAAATTAAGTTTTGATTGTTAATATTATTTAACGCTTGTCCGGGCTCTTTTGAAATTTGATTATGTTAGCTGTCAAGGACTTGCGTGCGGCTGCTGGTGCTATTGCATCAGATTTGCGCTGGTTTGCCTCGGCCAGTGCTTTAGTGAACCGGCCTGATCGCCAGCAGGCCTTACTTCAAAGGTACGAGCGGATCGATGATCGCCTGGCAAGTGTGGAACAGCAGTTCCGCACTTTCAGCGCTTGCTGTCTCGAAGTGTCAGTCACTGATTTCACTGCTGACCAGCGAAATAAGGTCAGTGAAGACTATGCCCAGATCTTAGACCTGTATGATGCTGTCTCCAATAGTGCGAGACAACTAGTTGCCGATAGGGAAGGGCAAGCCGGCCTGAAGCAAGAGCTTCCTAGGTCAGCACCGGGGCTGGTGAGTAGGCTCCCTACTTTGGACCTCCCCCATTTTGATGGCTGCCTAGGAAGCTACCTGGGCTTCGTTAATTTGTTCGACAGCCTAGTCAATGATAGGGCTGACCTTCGGCCGGCACAAAAGTTGGCCTATCTAATGTCGGTTCTGGATGGGGAGGCTAAGGGCCTCATCCAGCATCTGCCCGTGTCTGACGAGGCGTACCAGACGGCTCGGGACCTAATTACCCGTAGGTACCACAATAAGCGTGGCCTCGCCGATACGCACATCGAGCAGATTTTGGGTTTGCCGACGCTCACCCGGGTCTCTGGGTTGCGCACCCAACTGTTGAACCCGCTTTTGGTGGCCATCAACGCAATTAAGTGCCTTGACCTGCCCGTGGACCAATGGTCCTATCTATTGGCGCACATTGTGCTGAAGAAGCTGCCTGCCGACCTGAGGTCGCGTTTTGAGCAGCGCTTTGGTGGGGATAGCGCGACCCATCTGCCCCCCTTTGCTGACCTGGAGAGGTTCCTGGAGGATGAGTGCCGGGTCTTGGACAACTCCGGTGGTGACACGCCGGCTAAGACGCAGCCGCCCAAGGTCAAGGAGCAGGCTCGCGGTCACACCCGAGCCAATGTTGACCGGCGCCCTCCTCGCTTTGCAGTCACGCAGAGCCCAGCGGAATGCTCCTACTGCAAGGTCACGGGGCACAGAACGGCCAGTTATAGGGCATTCTTGGACCTTCATGTCGCCTCTCGTAGGTGCATCGCGAATGCCCGCCGCCTTTGCTTCTCTTGCTTGGGGTCCCACTACCAGCGAGACTGCCCAAACTCTCGCCCCTGTCCTCACTGTGGAGGACAGCATTTGGACATTCTCTGTATGAATGCCAGAGAGGTAGGCCGCTTGTCCAACCAGCCGACGCCGCGCACGGGCGGGTGTTTTGAAGGTGGCAGCCGAGGCTCACCGGCGCGCAGCCGAGAGTCACCTCGCTTAATTGATCGCCGCTCACCCCGCTTGGTGAACCGTAGCGTGCGCACGCCTCCTCTCTCTCGCGCACCTGAATGTGCTGTTCAGCGTCACCAGCACCATGACTGCTGCCCCAGGTATTCCCCTCCTTTGGGGGAGCGTCCCCGCCTTGACTCGCGCCCACCTCGTTTTGGGCGGGTGCGTCATTATGACCCCCCACAAATGGCGCGCGGATCGAGTCATCGCGCCTTTGAGGACTTCAAGCCGCACCCTCGTCTTGACTTGCCTGGTCCTGGCCAACGGTCGCCGCCCAGGCAACAATAGGTCATTGACCCCTGCCCTATAACGCCAACCTTCCCCATTGAGACCGTTATCCTACCAACGGTTGCTGTTAGGGTCTGGGGACCCACGGGGACCTCTGTTGTTGTCCGTGCTATATTGGACACAGGTTCACAAGGTTGCATTGTTTCCACTTATTTGGTAGGGCAGGTTAAATTACATATGGGCTCTTTTCCGAATTGTATACGGGGCAAAGGTGACGTAGCCTCTAATCTTGAAGGGCAAGTTAAGGTTTTGTTTGGCCCTGTTGAATCTTCACACCCGAGGATTAAAACCTCGGCTATTGTGTTGAAGAATATCTTGGGCATGCATCCACAGAAACAGCTACCTGCTGCTGTGGTGAATTTGACATCGGGATTGGAACTGGCGGACCCCAAATTTGACACACCGGGACAAATCGACTTGTTGATTGGCTCTGATGTCCTCGGTGGAATTTTGATTGGTGGGAAACGGGTCTTGGTGCCAAATGGTTTGACTGCCATCCCGACCATATTTGGATTTGCTTTGATGGGACCTGTACCTAGGGACCCCCCTCCACCCGAACTTGATAATTTGTTGGCTGTAGGCTCTGCTCTCTCTGATGCAGTTCAGAGGTTTTGGGAGGTAGAGGAGCCCCCTCAAGCTGCCCGTTTGAATCCAGAACATGAGGAGTGCGAGCTGTTCTTCCAGAACAACACTGGTCGACTCCGTTCTGGTCGGATCATTACGAGGCTACCCTTCCTGTCTGTTCGGCCTCCGCTTGGTGAGTCACGACCTTTAGCCGAAAAGAGATTGTTGGCTATGGAGCGTCGCATGGGTCGTGATCCGGAGCTCAGACAGAAGTATATTGAGTTCATGAGAGAATATGAACAATTGGGACACATGTCAGTGTCAAATTTGGAATGGCGTTCGGTGGAGCATTACTTTCTCCCGCATCATGCGGTATTGAAGCCATCGACTGGCAAGCTGCGCACAGTGTTTGATGGTTCTGCGCAGACTTCAACAGGCGTATCCTTGAACCAGTGCTTGCATTCTGGTCCCAAGTTGGTCAAGGACCTTTGTGACGTCATCACCAGCTTCCGATGACATCAGGTTGTCTTTGTGGCCGACATAAAAATGATGTTCAGGCAGACTATTATCCACCCTGATGACCGTCGCTTCCAGCTGATCCTTTGGAGAGAGTCTCCTCGTGATCCCATGGTCGTCTACGAGCTCAATACTAATACGTACGGGTTAAGGTCAAGCCCCTACTTGGCAATACGTTCTCTTTGGGAGCTCGCAGACCGCGAAGGCTTACGTTTCCCACGAGCCTCCACCATCTTGAAAGACGATATTTACGTCGATGACATTTGTTCAGGCGCCTCCACAGCGGACGAGGCGATCCTCCTGCGGGACGAATTGATAGGTATTTTGGCCTCCGCTGGTTATGAGTTGCGCAAATGGATTTCCAACTCACCAGCGCTTTTGGAAGGCTTGCCAGAGGATCATCAGCAGGATCCACATTTGTTTGAGATTGTTGACAACCCCGCCATAATGGCTGTTCTCGGCGTTCAGTACAGACCAGTCCAAGACATCTTTACATATAACGTAGACTTGAAATTGCCGTGTTCTTGGACTAAACGTCTCGTATTGTCTACTGTCGCCAGAACCTTTGATCCGAACGGTTGGATCTGTCCAATTATATTTTGGGCAAAATGCTTCTTGCAGAAGCTTTGGATAGCAGGATTGACCTGGGACGAACCTCTGCACGGCACTCTTGTTAAGCAATGGACCTCCTTTGTATCCTCACTTCCTGCCGTCAACGAGATCTCCTTGCCTCGTCCCATCGTTCCTCCCGGGAAGTACAGGGCCACCCTTCACGGGTTTTGTGATGCCTCGGAACGTGGTCACGCGGCCGTGGTGTACTTGCGCACAGTTAGTGCATCAGGTCAGGTGAGGGTTTCCCTGATCATGGCGAAGAGCAAGGTTGCACCCCTTCGTACATCTTTGACCATCCCAAAATATGAGCTCTCAGGAGCAGCCCTACTTGTACGTTTATTGAACCACGTGTCTAACACTTTGGGTAAAAGCATTTGTATTAATGGGACTTACGCCTGGACAGAGAGCCAAATTGTTCTTTGTTGGTTGAAGGCTTCTGTCCACACCTTGGAGGTATTTGTCGCTAATCGCGTTTCCCAAATACAAAAATCTGAAGTCAAACTTGTTTGGAGACACGTGCCAGGTGAGCTCAACCCCGCTGATTGTGCCTCGCGCGGATGCTTGACGCCTAGTTTGATAGGTCATTCGCTGTGGTGGGGTCCGGAATGGTTGAGTCGACCAGAAACTGATTGGCCTCGAACGCCAGTTTTGAATACTTCTAATTTGCCGGGTCTACGAACACTCGCTGTTGAGAAGGTGGAATGCGCCTTCGACCCCGATTTTTTGTTGAATCGTTACAGCTCCCTTGACAAGTTGTTAGGTGTTACTGCTTGGATAAAGCGTTTTGTTTTTAATTTTAGGCACCCACAACAGAAACGTCTGACACCGTTTCTCTCACCACAGGAACGACAGGAGTCCCTCACTTTTTGGGTTCGTTCTGTGCAATTGGCGCACTTTGAGAAGGAGATTGCTATCCTTAAATCAGGCAGATCGAAATTGTCGGGAGCTGTCTCTAAATTGAACCCCTTTTTGGACGATACGGGTCTCTTGCGCGTTGGAGGGCGTCTCAAGAACGCCAACCTCCCTTACGGAGCACGTCACCCCCTTTTATTACCTAAGGACGGTCATTTGGTACGCTTGTTGGTAACTGACCGTCACCTTAAAAATTCGCATGCTGGTTGTAATGCGCTCTTGGCCATTTTGCAACGCGAATTTTGGATCTTGTCTGCCCGAAGAATTATTCGGAGTGTAGTCTTTCGCTGCATCCCTTGCTATATAAGCTCAAGGCTTCTACCATGCAGCCGTTGATGGGGGACTTACCGGCAGATCGCGTAACTGAAAGCAGGACGTTTGACGGTGTTGGCACGGACTTTGCTGGTCCCTTTTTGGTGAAAACGTCGACACTTCGAAACAGCAAGACTGTTAAGGCCTACTTGTGTGTTTTTGTTTGCCTCTCCACAAAGGCCGTACATTTGGAACTGGTCTCCTCGCTTACGACCGAGGCGTTTGTAGCCACATTTGACAGATTTGTATCCCGCAGGGGGCTGCCTTCCTTGATCCGTTCTGACTGCGGCACTAACTTCAAGGGCACCTATAATTATTTGAATGATGTTGTTAATTTCCTTGAAACCAACAAAGCTGATATAGGTGATAGGCTTGCCCGACGTGGGATAAATTGGTTGTTTTCCCCACCAAATTGTCCACACTGGGGTGGTATATTTGAGGCCGCCGTAAAATCGGCCAAAACACACTTGCGCAGGACAATCGGTGAATCTGTCCTTACATTTGAGGAACTCGCAACTGTGTTTTGTAAGATTGAGGCCGTTTTGAACTCTCGGCCATTGTGCCCGATCTCCTCAGATCCGAATGATTGGGAGGCCCTTACGCCGGGCCATTTTTTGATTGGTCGCCCACTTGTCGCCTTGCCTGAGTACCCCTATATTGATACGAGACCTGGTCGTCTCTCGCGTTTTGAATTGGTACGCCAGATTACTCAGAGCTTTTGGAAACGCTGGAATTTGGAATATTTGCACATACTCCAGCAACGCGTTAAGTGGACCGACAAGACCGATCCACCCAAGATTGGTGACCTCGTTTTGATCAAGGAGTCTAACCTTCCGCCACTCAGATGGCGCAGGGGGCGCATCCTTCGTTTGGTAACTGGGGCTGATGGAGTTCCCCGATTTGCTGAGGTCTTGGTGGACGGTTCGATTCTGAGGAAAGCGGTTGCAACATTGTCACGTCTACCAACCGATTAGTGGACCGGTAGGCCGGTCTGGGGCGGGTGGATGTTTGAAATAGAATTAGTTTTTATTATAAGTCAAATCGATTAGATCGATTGAGTAACATTTTGTTTAGTCTATTGAAAATTTCTGACAATGGTCACACTAAACTGTTACTTCCGTTCGCGCCTTGAAAAATTAACACGCCGTTTGCACTCTCGCGTGCCTTGTACCTAATTAATAAATTGATCGCCCTTTGAATTAACGCGAATTGAATCAACTTGTAATTAACTTAATACGTAATTGCCGCTTTTGACTTCCGGCAAAGTTTGTTGTAAATTGATGACATATTGAACATTTGTGAAAAGTTTTGTGAACCGTAAACGTGCATCGTGGTCTGGAGAAGGACTTCGCCGAATTGTACACTGGTATCTATTCGATTCTCTTGTTATTTTGGCCAAAATTATGAGTTAATCCTATAGGTCCACTTCAAGAACATCACCAGGAGATATAAGGTAAAATTTTCATATAACTACATTATAATTTGTCATCGCTGAGAATCTCAGCAATATATGTCAGACATTTGATTGCTTAAGGACAACTGGATGAATATAAATTAGCTTCCACTGTGCCTACAACCAATTCCCAGTAATTCTAGACAATGGTTATCGTCTCGGATGTTTTAAGGGATGGCGAATCTAAATACAACATATATTTCGTGATCAAAGATGGCGGATAGGAAATCAAAGATGGCGGATGGGTTTTTTTTTAAAATCTGTATGGGTATCGTCTCCGATGTTTGAAGGGATGGAGAATCCAAATACAACATCTATTTCGTGATCAAAGATGGCGGATAGGAAATCAAAGATGGCGGACGGCAATTTTTTTTAAAGTCGATATGGGTATCGTCTCCGATATTTTAAGGAATGGAGAATTCAAAACCACCATCTATTTCGTGATCAAAGATGGCGGATGGGATTTTTTTTTAAATCAATATGGGTATAAACTCCAATATTTAAAGGGGTGGGGAATCCAAATCCAACATCTATTTCGTGATCAAAGATGGCGGATGAGAAATCAAAGATGGCGTATGGGATTTTTTTTAAAGTCGATATAGGTATCGTCTCCGATATTTTAAGGAATGGGGAATTCAAAAACACCATCTTTTTCGTGATCAAAGATGGCGGATGGGATTATTTTTTTTAATCAATATGGGTATCATCGCCGATGTTTGAAGGGATGGGGAATCTTAATACAACATCTATTTCGTGATTCAAGATGGCAGATGGGAAATCAAAGATGGCGGATGGGAAAAAATTTAAAAATCGATATGGGTATCGTCTCTGATGGTTTAAGGGATGGTGAATCCAAATAAAACATCTATTTCGTGATTAAAGATGGCGGATAGGAAATCAAAGATGGCGGACGGGTTTTTTTTTTAAAGTCGATATGGATAGATATCGGCAACGATACTTTAAGGAATGGGCAATTCAATATTATATAAAAATCTATGTTTGTTTCTGCATCATTTATAGACCCTGCAATGATAAGAGATTAAGCGCTAAGTCAATAGTAACTTGGAAAAGGGGCTTGGAAAAAAGGGAATTCAATAAAAACTCTTAAAAAGGCGATACGGAGTTCGCTGGGTCGCTAGTTAATTATATAGCTTATTTTATCTGTAAGACATTTAAAAATAATAGCAGTTTCAATAATCATTTAATCAATTAATTTCAAAACTCTATTTTAATTTTTTACTGTCAGTTTAACTGATAATATATAAAAAATATGATGTCAGTAGTGCATATTGTATACAAAACCCCTAAAAAAATGTTTTTGTCATTTCAGTAATTGTCTGGTTTCAGTCACTTTATTTTGATTAAATAAAAGTATCGCAGACAAAAACCAGCACAGCTCGATATGATCAGAGTAGCTATCCAGCTCATCTTTCTCCATCTGCATACAGCTTTCCGTCAAAATATTTATTCCGTGTTAAAAATAGCGTGTTGGTACCCCTAAGGAGTATCAAATTAATGTGAATGTTTTGTTTCCAGTACCACCAGAAAGGCTGATAATCCTGAACCACGAAGGTAACGAAATCCGTGGAGGAATTCTAGGACCTTACGACGAAGGGACTGAAGTTAATCTGACCTGCATAGCAGTTGGAGGTGAGGATACTAAGATATATAATAATATATAGTCTAAGCTTTTATTTATATCACAATCTGACGCGTGACGAATGTCAATCTATCTTACAGATTATATTATTTATTCGTTTTACACAACAAATACAATACTAATCGTATAATACTCGTCATTTATTGACGCATTGCATGGGGATAGAAGAAACTCAGGATCAGTCGGTGATTGCCAAATCCATTTTATCTCATATTATTTCATTATTTAATGAGCTGCAACTGTAATGTCATGAAGATTACTTGTATTTACTTCGCTGTCATCATAATCAAATAACTTAATTATTATAAATACTGACCGTGTGGTTTGCTTTCTCGTTGCCTACAAATGACAAACGCGAAATCTACGAAAATTTGACCTACCACGAGCATACCACATTTTCGAACATTCTTTCTCGTCCGCCATTTTCACGGTACAATTCACAGCCATGTGCGCTGCTCATGAAAAATGCGTAACCTGAATCAAACGTCACGTCTTGTGATTTTACGAAATTTTTTCGATTCACGCATGCTAGGTTAGTAGGTGGTATGAGATATGAGAAAAAGCGTGTAAAGGGATGATTAGATGAATATTTATTATTTTACTGTCTTCATTCGTGATAAACCTAAAAACTACTCAATAGCTTTTTATTTGGTCTTCCCTAGTGTGGATGGAGTGATTGCATGATGGCAGGTTTGCAGCCTGTGTGATATACACACAGGCGGCAAACCTGCCGGCGCATGTTACCGTGATAACAAACATACCGTCCACCGTGTGGTGACGGATTAAGAATCCAAAGTGTCACTATCCAATTACGCCGAAAGACGACTAAGGAAAATATTCAAAGTAAATAGTATTTTTGCGATGAGGCGATGAGACAGCAAACTCTACATCAAACTCAATACCTACCGGTCTGGCCAGCATGGTGGCCTGAAGGCTAAGTTCTCCTTTTGACTCACAATGCTATTGTGTTACAAATTAGGAGAGGGCTATTTCCAGCAGTAGGCAGCGAAAGGCTCCATTATTAAGTTTACAGTTCTGCTTGATGATGAACTGTTACCGTAACTGCGCAGATGGCGTAGTTATTTAAGCGATCGCCTCGCCTTAAAGTACTGTAGTTAGTGTTGTTTTCCCTGGGACAACACTTTGTGAGATACGTTTTTTTTCTCGAGTCTGGCTTTTCTTTTATTCCCGATGATTGAATTTCTGTAAAGTTCCCTGTGGTGCAGTTATTCCCAGTTCAGGTTCTGATATTCGTTAAGTATCAGATTCTCATCCTTTTAATTTGTAAATTACTGTAACTCGCTTCATCTTATGCCTCAAGCCCGCGATCTAACCCTTACTTGACAAGGGTACACGCGACGCCATTGTTTAACAAGTTTTTTTATTCACTCAACTCATTCACCACTCACAATATACAACAATATATGGACCGCTCGCCTCTAAGTAATTATAACAATTTGTTCATTTATTAAACCGTTACGACCTTTGGAAATTAATTTAAATTTCACTCAGGGTATTAATGTTTTAGGTCTGTGAAATACGGCGAGTAGGGCGGACTTTTTAACGTACATTTATTTGGACGACCTGGAACTACGTAATAAAATCTATGAGTTCGAATTTCACACACAGATTTTTAGTTTTTGTATCATCATGACCATTTTGTATCAGCCCACGGCTCCGCTATCCGCGCATTAGAGCTCCAAGGTAGAAGAAGGAATCCATCTCGTAAATTCATCGACTGTGGGCTCATTAGATTCTCCTTAACATTTAGTACATTCAGCTAAGCAAGACAGCAAAAACAAATAGCGAGCAAAATTGTTACACCGGACTATAACAGTATGGGTCGATAAAGTGAATGTTTTTTATTGATCAGAACTCATAACTATTACAGTATTTTCTTTATTAAATCCATGATACCCACTTAAACTACAGAGGTTTAAGCGAGTGAGTCAATTGAAGTGAAATAAGTTTCTTTCTCAAATGTTCTTGACATTCCTCTATCAATACACATAATATTTATGAGGTGTGCCTAGATTTTACAACTGATACTCTACATAGAATTCAGTAACGAGAGTCTATCGTTTGATTCAATAATGATTCATCCGAAATTCGGTCACGTTACCGTGATCGCCCTATTTGAGTTTGACGTTAGTTGGCAACCATATCCTCGTATTGATATTGATCTATTCCAAACTATGCAAGTTGGTAGTTTGTTTATTTAAATTATACGGAACCACACAGTTTTGTCGTGAAGCAAATCCTTTGAGAGAAACTGCTGAAGATGTGAAATGATAGATACGATCATGGGATCAATTATTTCTTCTAGTCAACGGAAATTACTTTTGATAGACGATCCTAGAATGCAATACTTGAAACTGAGACTTTCCTGTTTCTTGCCTTGCCAGCTTATATTTATTTTTGTCACTTTTTTGCTTTGCCGTTATTTGAGTAATCCTGTCACAAAATAATATGACAGTGCTCAGACTTTCGCTTTGCAATCTGGAATCCTCTTTCTGGCTTAGCTAGAGAGCTACAGGGCAACTGCCGTCTGGCCTTCAGAACCCAAAGGCATAGCAGAATATTGCTATGCCTTTGAGAATATAGCTTACGCGTGTCAGTATACTCGAAGGTACTGACTGCCCATGACGACTGTGAAAGATCTTCATCACAGCCGGAATGGAGGGTTTAAGGTGCTCTCCGACGGATGCGGCTGGCAATAATTAGCACTGTAGTACGCACATCATTTAGAAAAGTCATTGCTACGTGGGCTTGATCTCGTTACACTCTACATGGCAGTCTGTTGGCATCTCTACTAGGCTACCATTGCCTTTTTTATGTATTTGATTTAATTATTTGTCTCACAGGTCGTCCTGTAGCCAGGGTGTCTTGGTGGAAGTCGCACGCGCTTCTCGCTAACTCTGAAGCGAGAGCCACTGTCTCTTTCAGACTGCAGAGGGCTGACTTTGGTACTGACGTCACTTGTCAAGTAAGTTGCAGTTCTATTTATTTTGCCCCTTAATCTTTAATTAACTGCAACAAACATCAGAGCACAACGAAGTATTCTATGCTACTAGAAGGTACTTCTCTGAAACCTAAGCCGCTGCAGCCGCTGCCAGAAGTTATAGTCGACAGCTAGATCGGAATAGCATATTTTGCATTCCAGTCATGTGTGGATGACAAATTAAAATTTCCGTCGTTTAGGTGCTTGATACTTTTGATCTTCTGTATTATTTCGCAGGAAAGGACGAACATATCGACTAGAGACTATAAATATTACAATTTCGTACCACTCTTATCCTAAAGAAATGCCTGGTTATTAATACCCATACTACCACGAGAATTGTGACGAGAGTGAATAAAAATATCAAGAATAAATCTAGAATTTATTATGTCCCCTTAAAAGCTATATTTCTATGTACTTTTATAATTATATATTTTTTTGTTCGCAGGCAGTTACCGATCCGTTGATAGCGCCAGTTTCTGAGAACATATCCATCGACGTTAACCGTTAGTATTTTCCCTATTTTAGATCCTGTTAGTTGTTTTCGAATACTGGAGGTCAGCCTCTTATTGCACGGTCCGTCTAGAAAAAGAAAAATAATTTTATTTACAACACACACACCAATAAAAAGCACAATAAAAAAACAGTACAAGACAACCAATACACGCTTTCAAAATGATATTTAGCAAGAAAACAATAAAACAAAATTGTGACTTGTCAGAACAGGGCATAGTTCAGTATTTGTCAGGCAGAGGCCTGACGCTGATTTTGAACTATGCCCTTGACTGACTCTAGGTAGGTACCACCGCAGTATTAGTTATTCTGCCGCCAAGAAATAACGTACAAATGTGCAGTATTACGTTCCGGTTTGAATGGTACTGTAGCTAGTAAAATTACTGGACATGTGAAGACTTCTTAGGTCTCAAGGTAGGCAGCGGTTTGCTGTATCTCTGACATGGCCAAAGTCTATGGGCGACGGTTTTTGCTTACCGTCAGATAGGCCGTCAGCACGAATGCCTTACTAGCATAAAAAACGCCTTTTTTGTCAAATGACGATATTTATAAATATCCTTCTACATCAAATCAAAGCTTTTAAACATGAGCATCTGCCGAGACTATGAGACAAGTTTAAAGTTAAATCTCATAACGCACAGCTGATTATATAGGTTTGAACTTAGCAAACCTTATAACACATTCATTAAACTTACCCTAAGTGAGTTGCTGGTCAGTCACTTATTATTACGAGATGAAGCTGAGTTTTGCACTTACGGTAGTTTTGAAATATTTTATCTGTATATTCGGTACCTCGGTTACCCCTGCGTTATTTAGGGCCACTGGATTTATACTTTCCTAGAACGAGTGACCCAATACCTTCTGCATGGTACTTCGACTAGACTAGGCTATCAGTTAGGTAGGAGTTCTTCACTATTATTATATTTGTCGAACACAGTATCCTTTATTTTAGCAGTAAGAATCATCAACCACTAGACTAACAAGCAGTCGTGTACCATTTAATACCTATCTGACGTTTATACGCCCCAAAAAGAAACAGTTCTGTCAAACCTTAATATGATTCCTTCATATTAGAACTTCGAGATCTTTCCATATCTTTAATATTATCCCTCATCTTGGGATCCAGTGATTGACACGTCATTACCGATACAAATTATACTCTTACGTGACTTGCGAGTCTTGGGTCTGCCGTCTCTGTCACTCGTATGGAGACAGTGACCTCTCGCTCTTGCAAGGATTATAAGCGAAATGATGCATGTTATTGTATCGATTCGGAATGTGGAGTACAGAATTGGTTGATTAATATTTTAGTATGATTTATTTTGAGTGGTTGTTCAAGTATTGACGGTAAGTGAACAGCGTGGTATGGGTTTGGTAAAGCAACGCAGGCTTGCTATAAATTTAGATGTGTAACCATATTGACTATGATATTTTAAGGCATTGTTGTAATTTATTATAAGGCTTTAAGGGTATCAATTCCTGTGTCAAAGAGACAGATACATTGAAAGTATTTTTGCGTCTATTGCTTCATGTTCTGAGTCATTTGTACTTCGCTTCGTTCAAAATCAGAGCTACTATTTTGAAGGAACACATTTTTATCTCGTAGTAAAATAAACTAAAAAATAACTAAATAAAGATTTTGATTAAAACGATATGAGCTGTTTTTAACAAAATAGCGTCATCATACGCCCTCTATCGAACCTAAATGCTGGTATTTGAAAAACTTGATCTATTCTTTCTTTTCATGTTTCGAGCCGTTTTCTTCTTGTAAAATCTTCTTGTGTGCCAAATCTTATTTGAAATGGAACACAGATCAGTTATAATATAAGAATGATAATAGGGAAAGCGAAAGCAAACAAGATGTGGAATATACTATTTTATAGTACAATGATAAAAAAGAGAACACGCTGTAAAATATACAGCGTGTTCTCTTTTTTCATGATACGACGAGAGATTCCTGGCTAACAGAAAATTACATCTTAAATGTTAATGTTAGTCCAGATTGTATTTCGTTACAAATCTATTATATTAAACTATAGCCGCTTAGTAAACAAGTAATTTACAAAGAATATAAATACGGATAATGAAATAATTTCCTATAATCTTTATTTTTTCCCCAATTCACTTATACTATTACCCTTTCGGCATGAAATAAGTGTGAGCCCATCTTACTACTACGACAGTTAGTGTCACTATCTCATAACGTCTGTTATATTATCATATTTTATATCACAACAAAACTTTCACACAAAACGTGGGGTTCATTATACCGCTGATCTAAAATTGGGGGAAATATGACAACATATGTTTAGGAGTAATTCTTATTAATGAGAAGTGGGGAGGGATAAAAAGTGTACATGATATGACAGCACATATTTTTGCTCAATAATTGGGTTATATTTTTGCTGTAAACACAAGTGTACGATTATGATTGTCTGATGTCAAGGAATAGAATACAGTTAGTGGATTTTAACAGGGTTTTAAAATAATACAATGATTGTATTTAATAGGGAGCGGAAGTCATTATCTTGGTGTTATCCCGATTGCGAAGTCCCTGGCTTTGCAGCTCGAGATCCGTTAACTATCCAGGTTTCGTACAAGACTTCCGTCTTGAAGCTTGGACTCCGCTTTCTAGTCTAATCGGATTTGACAGAATGTTAGCTTTTTCACAGAGCAACTGTCGTCTAACCGCCACAACTCAACTCAGCTTAGACAAGTTTCAGAAGTATTCAAGAGAACTAAAAGCGACTGTCAACGATCTTCATGACAGCTGGGACCAAGCCGGGGGACGACAGTATAGTTGATTAGCAATCAGGATCAGTAACCATTTGACCAGGAGGCCATTTGAATTCTCGTGTTCAATATAAAATAAATATTTATCATGACTTAATACAAAAATAACATTATAAACTTGCAAAATATCATAAAATACAAAACCGACGCATTCCGTCACGTTGTTTTCGATTAAACTTAAAACACATGTAACAGTATATTTTAATATTTATTTTATTTGGCGTATAGGTAATTAAGTTTATTTCGCATTGAATGCTAGAATTTAAGAGCAACTTTTAATCTAAAAGTGTACATTTAAATCCAAAACGCAATAAGCAACGATTTTACTACACTTCACTCAGAATTTATGTGTAACTTTCAGAATAAAATCATATATGTAAAACAGTTATGATCTTAAAATATATGAATATCAAGTACATGTAACTTTGTAGATATTAATATATTCTTGATATTTGTAATTATCGCTAAACTTGTATTATATTATAACCCATACATGTTACAAAATAAAGGTACCGTAGTTTCGAGGTTTTGATATTTCAGCTCTGTCGCAAGTTGCGAATGCAAAAAATTCTAATTTTTATGATCATGGATAATTACAAATATTATTATAAGATGTCAATGATTGTCATCAGAAGCATAATATGTTAGGGGATCTATTTTATTTGCATACGATAACACTTTTAAGAGTATCGTCATTCATACCTTGGCCTTTTTTAAGATTACTTAATCTACACAATCAAACATCACGTCTTCGAATACACAATTGCTCTTAATACTAAGGCAAGAATAACTATGTTCCATATGATTCGCTAGAACTAAAAAAGTAGAGCATGACCAACAAAAATAAAAACAACATCTGCAATGATAAAGAGAAAACACACTCGTATCTCTGTCAATGTACCAAAACAAAAAAAATTAAACACACAACCAATCCAATCGCCGAAAACCTGAAAAAAACGCCGAGTTACCGCAAAAATTGTGTCAATGCGTAAATCACCGGGATCCTCGGAAACGCAGGGACCGATATAATCATCCCATACATATTAACGCAGATGATAATCTAAAGAAGGCCTAATTGACAGCTTGATATACTTTTGTGCCCGAATGTACCGACAAGGAGCCTCTTAAGAATGGATGCGGCATAAGTATGTGACTTTTTTTTGTGATTTGTTTTGATTTTTTTGTTCCTTTTGCTCGTGTTGGTCCTAATTGACGGCGTATTAAGGTGTTCGGCTGTTGGTAGGTTATTTATGTGTGATTTCTGTGTGAATTCAAGCGCTTTGATTTTGGGGTGGATTGGCAGTTGTGCCAATTCTGCTTGTTTCAAGAGCTTGGAAAATTTTAATTTAGTTTTGAAATTTGGAAATACATAGTAGCCTAGTTGAGTCTGTACATATTATATGCCCCAAAGATACAAAATGCCAAAAACAAAATGCAGCAGAATCGGCCGGATGAAAAAGGGGGTAAACAGAAGTGCTGTGAACCCTCTCATAACGAGGTCGTGGAGCTACGTGCCCCAAAATAGAATACATGCGACGAGGACGGTTTCATCAGGGTGGAGAAAAAGAAGAAGAAACCAACTTGGCATAACCTTTGTGGTACCGGGTTAGTGGGACCGAACATGCTGCTGCGTCCCGCCGTACCAACCACGCAATTGTACGTCGTAGAATACATACGCCTGAACACCAACTGGACTTGAAGATTCACGGCATAACACCAACTTCAAGTTGTAGTTTGTAGGTGCGGATGCCGACTCATCATCTCGAAACTTTCCTCAAGGAAAAGTTTAGGCCGAAGGCGTTTTTATGAGAGGTTACGCAATACGAATCAGCGTAACACGCAGCCGTAAACAACACCCGTTTGTTTTGTAATATTATAATGTTATTTTATGTATTAGTCTATAAGGTCTATGGGTTGTAATTACCTGAATATAAATGATTATTATTATTATTTTCTTTATTTATCATTCATCAAATTAAAATTACATTTTTAAATATACAATTTACAAAAAATACATTTAAAAATATAATAAATTACCGTGGGGTCCCACCAGCATCGGGCACAGGGTCCAAGCTGCCGGTGGTTAGGGCTCCAGAGACAGGAACTTCCTCACAATACGTGCCGTGTCTAGAAGTACTGCCTTCTGTATCAGACCCTTGACTCAAGCACCCAACGCGAGCCTCTTTAGGTGACGGTCGAGGCTCTTGGCTATTAGACCATTAACGGTCACGACTATCGGCACAATAACTGCTGAGTTCACATCCCACATGTCGACAATCTCGTGAGCCAAGTCCAGATATTTAATCTGTTTTTCCTTTTCAGCTTTCACGAGATTCTCGTCATGAGGAATAGTGACATCAACAATTATTGCGAGGCGCTCTGATCGATCTATCAACACGATATCAGGCTTGTTGGCTACAACAGTCCTGTCCGTGATGATAGATCGATCCCAGTACAATGTGGCATGGCCATTTTCAAGTACTGGCTCAGCGACATACCTATAGTTCGGCACCTCGATGTCTACAAGTATGTACTTCAGAGCAAGTTGCTGGTGAATAATCCTGGCTACTTGGTTATGTCTGTGCAAGTACTCGCCGTTAGCAAGACGAGAACACCCGGAAACGATATGCCTGAGGGATTCACCAGGTTGGTGACAAGCACGACAGATATCCGTAGTGCCATCCCTTAGGATATATTTCCGGTAGTTATTCGTCTTGATAACTTCGTCCGCAATTGCATAGACAAACCCTTCGGTTTCCCCAAAAAGGTCACCGAAGCGTAGCCAGTTCACCAAACCTACCATGCAGCTCCGTGCTCTGCCATACAGACTTGCGATCATCAGTGCTTAGTACTATAGGTTTGCGCCAGTTTTCCTTAGCCAGCTTGAGCGGGGTGAGCCCATTGTCCACTGCGACAACATCGCGATGCATTTCCACATTTGTCCGCAGAAAATAATCTCTGAGTTTGCACACCTCGCGGTTGTGTAGGGTCTTGGCATTCAAAAAGCCTCGACCCCCACACTTCCGCGGGATGTACAACCTCATCACGGATGAACGTGGATGATGCATACGATGTGCCGTCAGCAATGTACGGACTCTCCTATCCAAAGCGTCTAATTCAGTCTGAGTCCACTTGAGTATGCCAAAGGAGTATACCATATACCAGTATACCAGCTCTTTGTTGCCACCCGATAAAAGACTTTTCAGTACTTTTTTCAAGCGGCCAAAAAAACGTTCTTGCAGCGATTGTTTCATGTCAGCTTCATTGATATTTAAAGCCTGTGACATACCCAAGTATTTTTAGGTATCGATTAAAAGAAGCGATCTTAGGTTAATGGAATCTGAGAGTTGGAGCAACTCAGATTCCACCATCCTGCCCTGCTTCACATGAATGACAGCACATTTATCCACACCGAACTCCATATTGATACACTTACTAAAGTTTTGGGTTACGTTTAGTAATTCTAGCAATTGGGCAACAGAGTGGGCAAATAACTTCAGGTCATCCATGAATAACAGGTGAGATATGACCTGACCGCTTCTCTGTAACCTGTAACCTAGCCCTGAACTCTCCAGTAATGTACTGAGAGGGTTCATGGCTAAGCAAAACCAAAGGGGGCTCAGACTGTCGCCTTGGAAAATTCCCCGCTCAATTCTGATCAGTTCATCGTCCTTTTTCAGTTCAGATCAGTTCATTTAGAAAGGTGCGTAGAGAAGTATTTACTTTATACAACTCCAGCACCTTCAAAAGCCATGTATGCGGTACGGAGTCATACGCTTTCTTATAATCTATCCAACATGCCGCCAGATCCTTTCGGTTACGGCGAACTTGCTGGCTAATGACCATGTCAATGAGGAGGAGCTCCTTAGTACCACGAGCCCTCTTCCTACATCCATTCTGAGAGGCTGAGATAATTGAATTAACTTCAACGTGCTTAGCTATTTTAGCTCTCAGAATAGATGTAAGAAGTTCATAGATCAATGGTAAGCATGTAATCGGTCTATAACTGCCGGGCTCGCTAGTACACCCAGTCTTATGGAGCAAGTGGGTAATGCCAGCAGTCATAAAAGCTGGTAACGTACTAGAATCTATGGCTAATTGAAATTGAGATGCCAAACGGTCGTGCAAACTACGTAGCCACTTTAGCCAGAAATTGTGCAGTCCGTTCCTACCAGGAGACTTCCAATTAGCTAATGGACGGACTGCATTTGTAACATTCTGGCTAGAAATGACCACGCATTCCATTTCTGGGATATTTGTATCGCATGCACGTTCGACATTTCGCATCCAATCGCCTTCAGTGTGGCCAATGGGCACCGACCAGATGCCACGCCAAAACGTGGTTGTGGTGTCCCCGTCCGGTCGGTGCATATCAGTCACATATAGATCTGGTCGCTCCCAGCTTCTATATACCCACCTCTGGTCACTTTGGAATGAACGATTTATGGTATACCGGTCTACCCGTTTTTTGAATCTACGTATTCGGTTTGCCCATGCATAGACTTTCTGTTTTAGGAAGTCAATGCGCTCTGTGACACTGGATATATACTCGTGGGGACTAATATTAGTCCCTACGAAAGCCCGCTTCATAAAGCGCATTACCCTGGGGCGTGTATTCCCCGCCCTAAAACAGATAAGCATACCAATAAGTGCTCTTGCCTCGGCAATACGCCGCTCAATCCTGCACTGCCACGCCGGGATAGCCGATCTTTGTCGTACAGCAGTGTCAACTACGGGCAGCTTAACACCTGCTACACGACATGCTGCCACGGAGCACAGTACACTTGGCACTTTTTTATTCGCACAGATAAGACACAGTCGCAACGCATGTGAATTTTATAATCATTTTAATCTAGACAAGCTTTCTCGCGAAATTAATTTTACTTAACTTCTGGCAGACGCTGGTTTTACTGAAGTTGGAAATGGGGGAAAAGGCTTAGGTTGAGAAGGACTAGGTTTGATACCCAGCTTGCCGAATGCATTTCTAGAGGTCGGTGCTTTTCAATAATTCAATTTTAGTAGGCATTTTTTACAATCTGTTGTGAGGGAAAGTGATGGGATTAAGAGGAACGGTGGTCGATATTTGTGGTGTGCGAGGCATACGTACCGCAATAACGCCGTAAAGTTAATAAAATTACAAAAGATTTTTGATACGTAGACAGTAACGGTAAGCGATTCTTTGTTGTGAGCACTTTTATGGTTTATAAAGTACTGTTATTTACGGACTTTTATTTAGTTTTTATGTAACGCTCATAACGTGACTTGACGTCCGTAATACATAACTTAAGTTAAGCAATGTTTACACAGGTCACCATTTGGCTGAGTGACCGTTTGTGTGACATTTATATTACAGCCATGGGTGCGTCAGAAGGCTCATAAATTTGTCTCGGTTTTTGTCTCAGACTAAGAATAACGATTATTGTTCTGAAACAAAAACCTTACCGGGTGGTCTATAAACTCCGTCACCAGAGTTGGCTACAGGTACATGGAAAAGAAGAGGGTTAAGTATTTAAACGAAATACATCTATTTTTTACAGAGGGATCGTCACGAGCTCAGTGCCGTCCTAGGCCTGACAACTGTGCTGAAATATCGAATAGGTACTCCAAACAAAAGTACATGGTACATATTCCAAAAGACAATGTCCCTAAAAGACCTATCATAATCTTGTATCCTTGTCGAGTTAGTATAGTTTCGTATCTCGGCTGTGCACAAACGCCGGGACTATAAACCCAGGTTGAAAATTAAAAATTATTTCGAGAGTCGTGGTCAACATAATATGTTTATAACTTTTTTCCTCGTGAAACATGTTATCCCCTGTGTAGAAATCTTCAAAGTATCTAGAAATTGGATCCTTATAAATCCGATACCCTTACGCAAACCGGAGCCTGCCTTTGCAAATACATAATAGTCAATATTGTTTTTAAATTGCACCAGACACATGGTAAATATCCAAATATTATTCTGGAAGCAAATATCATGCAAATCTACAGTTAAAACCAAGACCTCAAAACGAATAAGTACCTGCTCATTCACTACCCACCTAGAGGTACAGAGCTCCTTGTAACACAAAGCCCCCTACATAAACACCTTAGTTATAACATTGAATTTCAACCGTATCACGCCACTTTAAAACAATAAGTTAAAATTTGCACTCGATACCGAAATAACTCACACTTGAAATAATAGCGTTGTTTTTTTTATCAGCTTTCATATATACCTATTTAGGTATTTAGGTATAGCTCACAGGAAATTTAAACCTTTAAAAATAAATCCTATTTTTCCTAGTTATTATTCCAGTCGTTTTGATCAACCTTTGCTGAACTACGTTAATCGGAATTGAACCTTGATGATAGGTAAATAAAGTTTAATTCTGCTCGTATAGAGATTAGCTTTAATTGATTATTTTTATCGTGCCGGGGTCCGTAGTATTTAAAGGATTTTATTTACGCCATGCGAAAATTTATTTTATTTGTCACAGACATATCTTAATTAGTATACATCAATCGGATTCTTTGTAAAAAGTTTATATATTTGTTGTATTTATCCAATGTTTCGGTGGTCCTCTGACTCACGTTTTGAGTTTAAAAATTTAAAGCTTTATCACATATCACAGACCAATCAATCTTTACAAATGTCAAGCTGTAGAGTTTATTTGTTTGTTTGGTTGAACACGCTAATCTTTAGTATTACTGGTTCGCTTGGAATACCTAATTATTTTTTGTTTTGTATGACAATTTAACCAGGAGTCTATCGGCTATATAAAATCACGCTGTGAGCCACGGGTTCTGAGCCGTAGTCCTAAATAACTAAAGTCTGCTAGTATTAAAGATAATTCTAGATTTATTTTACTGTGGATTTTAGAATCATATGCTTCACAAAAATTTACTGCTTGTGCTTCTATGTGAATGCATAGTCTCTAGCTAGGCAAGGCGCCCTATTTCTTCCTAGGAAACTTGGAACACACCGGTGTTGGAAAATCGCCAAGTGACGCAATCGCATGTCCTAACTAACATATTTTCGGCATATGTTAATTAGCTGGATGTCACCATAATATTTTATTAAATTATATGAGGATGGCCGCAGCACGACTGCACATTTTTTTTAAATAACTGCTTTTGTCCGTTCCCTGGAGAATATCGGTAAATAACTTCTTAGTGCACCCCAACGATCCTCTAAGAACATAAATCCCAAATTTAAGCTTTTTGCAACCAGTAACGCAAGAGTTTTATATATGTATTCAGATTTTCTAAGGCTCGTCGAGATATACAGAGAAAAAGCAGGAAAGTTTGACAGAAGCACGACTTTACTTTTGTGTTTGAAGTGTTTAATTTTATAAATATTGTAATACGACACATTTAACGTTTCAGTGTGCCGTAGAATTGCGTCACCAACCCCAAAATACTGTTTACTTCCTTGGTAGTCATTTTATTTGTATCCCATTACTAAGACATATCAGGAACAATTCCTGTATCAATTGCAAACGAACCACAGATATTATCAACACTTGTGCATTTGTCAGACTGACGGCATGGCTATTTGTGTATCGCAAACGTTTGTATTACAAATCCATCCATACATGCAATATCATCTTCCAAAAGAAAAACAATTTTATCCAAAATGGTGGTAGGCCCCTTAATGCGGTAGTTGTCGTGATAGGTACCATCGCAGTATCAGTTTTTCTGCCGCCAAGTAGTAACGTACAAATGTGCAGTGCTATGTTCGGGTTTGTATCGTACAGTAGATAGCGAAATTACTGAGAGGTAAGCCTGCAGTAAGGTGGACCTACGATCTGGTCAAGATCACGGAAAGAGGTTGGATTCGGACGGCTTAAGTCAAAACTCAAGTCAGTCTGTGTGAATAGCCCTGGAGAGGCCTATGCCCAGCAGTTTACGTCTATAGGCTGAAATGATGACACATTATTTGAATACGGTTAGGCAACGACCTAAAATAATATATTTTTTTCATTTACGACTGAAAGCGGTAGTATTCCCGTCATGGTTTGTCACAAAAATGAACCGTTTTTGCCTCATGAAAAGGTTTCACACCTTCCATGCGGTACCCTAAAAAGGGTACCAGCAACAAAAAGCTCAGCTTGATTTTCTGAAGTGGTCTAAATAAAAATAGGGATCGGGATCTTTTGAATCGTAGTGAAGTTAGCCCATTGTTTACTACAAGTGATATTTTGTTATAAACCACAATGAGTTTTTAAAACCGTGGGCCCTATAAGGGTTTAGCATTATTCTATTTTTTTTCTAAATTTAGAATATATTTATTACCACGTTTACGACTTTACTCAAGATTTTTTTTCTGTAATTTGTGTGTACAGTTGCGTAATTATTAACAACATAAACAAATAGTTAAAATAACATTTAAACAGTACATGTTTGACGTTTCGGTGGATATGGCTTGGATATACTTAGCCTATTAACGCGGCAAACAGCGGCGCCAGGTTTTATTTTTTTGGAATCGCAGTGGAAAAATTTAGTAGCTTGTCTGCATCCACTACTCAAAGTCAAGTCAACAACCAAAACCAACCTTACAAAAAATATCCCTAATTCTTCATACGCCCTTATTCCCCATGACTTTTAGAAAGAATAAAAAGGTGGACCTTCCATTATCAATCGACCTAAAACCCAACCATATGGTCACACATCCTGGTATACCATTCACCGCATTTAATCATTAATTTAATTATAAATTGATTGATATTTGATAAGCATATGTTAATTCCATTCCGGATGGACCACGAATTTTGAACAATAAAACAAAAAAACATCATTAAAATTCAATTTTGTTGAGTGAAACTGCCTTTTACGGTTGGTAATTGAATAAAGTTTTGTGGTGGTGTAGTTGTTCTTTTAGTGAAATGTCATTAGAAGTTTATTCATTAGCTTCGCTTCAGGTTTTATTATTATTAGGCTCACACTCTGTTGACTTCCTATAACGACTGATTAAGATCTTCATGACAGCCGGGACCAACGGCTTAAAGTGCTCTCCGAGGCACGGGGCTAGCAATAATTTACAATTCAATACGCACATAACTCCGAAAATTCATTGGTGCGCGCCGTAGATTCGAACCCTCTGCAATCTGTTGGTATCTTTACTAGGCTCCCTAAATATTTATATTGCTAGAATGCAAGTGCCGCCGCAATTTTTGGTATTATATATTTATCAATAGCTGTTGTTTACAAAGTAATGGATTTTCATGTTTAGGATCGCGTTAGGCCTTTAGGCCCTTTTTTTTCTTCAATATACGTGAAATTATAATTAAATTGGATGGCTTATGGCGATGGCGTAAAATAAATTGGCTGGCTGTAGGCAAAACACACTTTTCCTCTTATAAAAAAAAACATCAGTGAAAGCGAAATTGATATGGTCTATAATCCATATATTTCGGGTTCAGGTATAAGTATAACACACAAATTGGATAGGTACCTAGTTCAACTGGTCTCTCGTATACATTCATTCATTCGTGTGGGTACAGCGACCCAAAGTGAGTCTTGGCCTCCTAACACGAGATCTCACGTATAGTAAAAAAAATGTTCTTTTGTAAAGGCAATCCATTCGAATCACGCTGTGTTACGTATTTGCTATGACTAGATATCTGCCTCTTTTCGTGTGAGTGTGTAGTCGACTCTGGTGTCGGAGTATTTCATTCCGCCCGAAACCTTCGACATAACATAACAATCCTCGTCCTGAGACAAAAACCGAGTACGACAGCTTTAAGTAGGTACCGACAGCACAACAAATGCCACACGCGGCCACCCATGCAAGTGGCGACTTGCGCAAGCGTTGTTTAGCATTGCGATCTACTACAGACACCAAGCCAAGTCTCGCTCTGCGCGCTCCATATGGACGGCCACTACACTAGACCTATTACTTTTAGCCCCTCGCTTCGTTGGAAAGCGAATTGCATGCCGTTCACTGCGGTGTCCCTGGACGTCCCGTGAGGTAGCAATCACGCGCATTACTAGTAACATATAGGGCTACTTGCGATGACTGGAATATGAAGGGAATTTGATAGGCGTTCGTGGAAATGACGTCACCATGAAATGCTGGTTTTCCCAGTAGGTCAAAGTTGAAATGATTTTCACTTAGGCTACGAAAAACCTTACGCTAAAGGATTACTCTTTTCTAATTGATAACCTAAAAACTACTTCTACATTTAGTGCCACGCTCGCAATGCAAGACCGAAGAATCAGGAGACAATTAAGCTAATGTTAAAATAATTTAGAAAACATTAAGAATGGAATGGAAAATATTAGAATATGTAGGTATTTTCTATATTCCAAGGCTTAAATACTTTTTATTAGCCTTCTTTTTTTAATTTCGACAGGACGATGTATGCTTTTAATAATTACATATAATTATGTATTTATTTATCTCTCCTAAAATTTCTTTCTTTGCCCTACAGTTCGCCCACTATGGGTGCGTCTTCAAGGCGGCAAGCGCCCCCTAGTGGCGGGTCAGAGCACCGAGCTGGTCTGCCAAGCGGTGGGAGCCAGACCTAAACCTACAATCTCCTGGTGGAAAGGAGGCACGAGACTCAAAACTGTTACAAAGAATGTAAGTCCTTGAAAATGTTTGTTGGCCCCACCATGTAGATGATTACATTTATAAGGTTATACAGCTGTTGTAAAAGTACATCATTTGACAATGACTTGCAACATTTGGTTAGGTACAAAACCGTTATGAAAATAAATCTATTTAGGTGGGCCGTTACAAAGTAAAATACTAGTTTTTAACTGATTGTAATTAACAACAATTACACTGTAAGCAAGCTAATGCAATATTACTGGTGAATATTGCTACCTAAGTTGATTTTGCAATGACTTGCAACATTTGGCTAGGTACAAAAACCGTTATGAAAATAAATCTATTTAGTTGGGCCGTTACAAAGTTAAATACTTACTAGGTTTTAACTGATTGTACATACATACATAGACTCACGCCTGCTTCCCCGAAGGGGTAGGCAGAGGCATATTAGACGCCCACTTTTCGCCAGTGTTTTGATCCCACGTAATAGGTGGCGAGCCTATTGCCGCTTATCGGGATATTTTGTTTGCCAGAGCCTCGTCCGTTGATCGGCAGGTGCACCACTTGCAGGTGAGGTTGGCTTGGAACCCTAAGTTCTAGGTGGTAACCTTATGCACCTGATTGTAATTAACAATAATTACACTGTAAGCAAGCTAATGCAGTATAACTGGTGAATATTGCTACCTAAGTTGATTTTACAATTACATTGAACAGTTTACAAATGACAAGTAAATTACATATAAGTTAATGATGTACCAACCTTAAATTCGCTGGAAATGCAAATACTACCTGATTACTGAGCGAGTACTGGGTGTAAAAATACTGAGAATAACTAAGAATTACTGCAGAACTGGTGCAATTCTTAACCGCCGTCTTTGATGAGAAGTCTTCATTCCACGCCCGTACTTTTCTTGTAAAATATGCGTTGATCCTTGCAATCCGTTATAATATTGCCGCTGATTTTACGATCTGAAGTCATTCGGCTCGATCCAGGGCCATGTTTTTTAGGGTTTTATATAAAACTAGAGGACGCCAGCAGCTACGCTTGCATTTTTTTTTTAATTTACCCGTTTTAGCCGATCCCGTGGGAATTTCGGGAAATCCCTTCTTAATGCAACCCTACGGTCCCCAAGGAACATACATGCCAAATTTCAGCTTCCTGCGCCCAATAGTTTTGGCTGTAGCGTGTCTGTCAGTCAGTCAGTAACGCAAGGATTTTATATATGATATTTTTTCTTAGCTTTATAAAAGACAAGGAATAAATCTTGCGTTGCGGGGCACTTAACAAACATTCAATCAATGGACAAAAAGAACACCCAGACTCGAGACAACAATTTGTGCATCACACAAACGTCTCTTGTGGAAATCGAACCCCCGACACGCGGCGTAGTACTGAGCGTCGAGACGACCGCTTAAACCACTACGCCATCCGTGCAGTAATTTACGTGTGGTAAGAAATACGTCTGGTGGTAAGTAACCGTGCATTTAGATAATTTGGTCGATGTAACCAGTCTAGATGCCATAGATCAGAACCTTATCTCATTAAAGTAATAACACAAGATTGTATATTATATGTTCTGTGGAACTGTTGTCTATTTACTAGTGAGGGTTTACAATTCTTATCTATTCTTATTCATACCTACTTAATGTTTACTACTGAAAATATTAACTTCTTAAACTCAGAACTTAAACTTCAGTCGAAAGTTGCCCTATTTTTGAAAGCAACACCATTTCACAAGCCTGAAAATACTACTACCACCCTAATCTTACCAATGAAACACGCCGAAAAGACCTACAAACTACACACACACAACTTCCACCATGATACATACTAGAATCATAAGCTGCTAATTTAATGCTTAGGAGCAGCGTACACTAAGACGCTTCCTTAGTGTAATACCCTGAGCTCTTGATAAACTTGTCATACGAAACTTGCTTAAGTAGCTTGCGTTGATATCGCATATCACGACACAAGTAATTTTGCACCTGAAAATGAAGTTAAATGATATTCAAAAGTAAATAGCTGTTTCGTATGTAAGAGAAAATGTTAGACTTTAGCTCAAAGTTGGTTTTAAAAAAGAGCTAAATATTTGTAAATGTTTGAAAGTCATGTATTGTTGGGGCTTTTAGTAATCTGATGGCGTAGTGGTTTAAGTGCTCGCATTGCCGCTTACAACCGCACTATTGCGTCTTCGTTTTACACATGGAAAGAAACTTTGATGTTTTGGATACTTTGTGTTCTTTTAATGAGAGCTAAAATTTATAAATGTAAAAATAGACTGAAAAGCCTGGTAGGTACCTCTGTAACTTACTAGAAAAAACAAAATAAAAAAACAAGTTTGTACAAAATATTCATAATCCCTAAAAAACACAATGCTTACAATGAAATACAAAATTTACAGGCCTTCGACTACGTTGACTATAATATCCTTAAAAACAAACTAGACTGTTATGGAATAAGAGGAAATGTCCTGAAACTTTTAGAATCATATTTATCCCACAGAAAACAAATTACGGCCATTTCAAAATTAGATATTAAGACAAAAACAGAACTAACATTCTCATCTAGTGAACGATTTCTAAACTTCGGTCTTCCGCAAGGGAGCGTGTTGGGACCACTTTTATTTATTTTATATATCAATGACTTTCCAAATTCGACAATCCAACCAATGACTCTTTTTGCTGACGACTGCATGCAGAAGCACTAATTCCTATGAAAATGACATCAATAATTCTTTGACATCAACAATTTCGTGGCTAGATAATAATAATTTAAAAATAAATTTGAATAAAACTAACATCTAGCATTTTAAACAACGCACCGCAGACTCCATCACAAATAAGCATTATATATGATAATAAATTAATGAAACAAGTAGATACTGCGAAATTTCTTGGAATATATATTGATAAGAAATTAGATTGGAAAAGTCATATCGAATATGTTAGCAATAAAATCAGTAAATCCTCATATGCTCTATTTATGCTTGCTCCGTCTGTCAATATTGCAACCTTACTCACTGCGTATCATAGGCTAGTGGTATCTACTCTGCGTTATGGTGTAATTTTCTGGGGCAACTCGACTGATAGGGAAATTGTGTTCAAATTACAAAAACTCTGCATACGTGCCATGTTTGGACCGAAAGTCACTGATAGCTGCCGCCCATTTTTTATTAATAACTAAATTTTGAGATTTCCTTGCTTGTATATTATGAAAGTATGTATTTTTGTCAAAACTAATCCTCAATTGTTCCCACGTCTTTCGGATATTGTCCAACGGAACAGGAGAGATAATGAAAGGATATGTATGCACAGTGCCAATACTGCTCTTATGTGCAAAAGCATTTTCTGCATGGCACCTAAAATTTTCAACAAGCTGCCAAAAGAATATAAATCATTAAATATAAATATGTTTAAACACAAACTTAAAGAAATGCTATCCCAAAAAGCTTTTTATAATGTGCACGATTTTCTAAATGATACAATTTAATAATGTAGTTTGATTAATTTAATCCTCTTATAATTATTGATGTATTATGCTTTTTTTTACTATATTTACAATGAAGTTTCTTTTTCAATTTTTATTTAATTGACATACTATTTTATTGTTATTATGACTGTTTTCATTGTTCTATCATTATTAATGTATTTAACTTCAATCATATTATATTTGTATGCCATCTATGGCAAAACATGTTTATAAGTACCTAATTTTAAACGAACATCTTTTGTAAAACACATGGTTTGAACAAATAAATAAATCTTATCTTATCTACACAAATACATACACACATTTACACACACCCACACACAAACATTTTACACACGTTGTTTAAAATTCATTTTTCCATACACCGTCCGTATAGCCAACGGCAGTCGGCTTATAATAAAATAACTTAATTCACACAGAAGCGGCAAGTATAACATTTCAGCTTCACGCCAAATAATTTTATTATATTTAATTTAATTTTTTAAACGTTTCTGCGTAGTCTAAATGGGATATCTAACTAAAAACTAAATGGGATCTCTCTCATATGGGATGCAATGTTTCAATAGCGGTTATATTTGAGGCGTCATTTTTTGCTCGCACCATCAAGTAAACCACATAATAGATGTCGCGACTAACAATTTAATTTCGCGAACCTAATTACCCTGGACACGGCCATCAAGATAGTTTTGAAGACAGCACAATAGCAATAGATAGTTGTCATTAACCAACTCCCGTATTGAAACTTTAAGCGTATCGACAATCTCCAGTGGTTTATTAGTAATTAATCTGATTGATTGAAATAGGGATGACTCGTTCGCGAAATTCGTTTTTAAAGTAAAGTACGTACGTATGTGAAAAAAATCCTTTTAAGGAATTGTTAATTTATGCTGGATGTATATTATGTAAGATTTTTAATTAACCGACTTGGTATTACATGGATCTCACAACTTTTTACGGTCGCGAGACTTGGTATTTTTGACAAGTATTGTTTTTATGGGATCTCATTTCTTTTTGAAGATAGTCTTACTTTTGTCCTTTCCGGTACCTTCTACTTCTTGTACACCAACAATGAATTTTCTTATTTAAAGCTCTAACTACAAATGTAATTTTGTAATCCTTTATATTTATATGGGATTACAAAGTTATTTATGCAGTTGATGTATTTCGAAAACTGGACATAAATTAAAAAATATTTTACTTTTTCCTTGATTCATATACTAAACACTAATCGTATTCTAAATTTCAAGCTTCTATGTCTGCTAGAAGTGCCTTAGACTTTTGATGATCGGTCAGTGAGAGACAAAATTAAGAATTTTGACTCGTTATAATTCTTAAACGCCTAGTTCAAATTGAATGAAATTTTAAATACACCATGTTTATACAATGCCTACATGGGTACTAAAAAATCAGGCTTCTAGTTTTATCCACAACGCAGTTATAGCGGGTCGAAATGGCCTGAATAGCTTCGAGAAAAGGATGGTACGGCCGTGCCGCTTTTTGGCTCGACTTGGTGGGGCTCTGGCGTGCCCCCAGAAGAAAAGGATGATACCGTGTGGCCGTGCCACTTTTTCGCTCAACTTGGTGGGGGCACTGCCGTGCCCCCAGATTACGCTCTAATTGCTACTTCAAAGACAGATATTACATTTCTGTTACTATCTTAATTAAATTTTGTCTACATCTGTAGGTATATATAACATTTTTGCGTTGCTGACTAATTGGTAGTCACAGTTAAAACTATTGGGCGCCAGAAACTGAAATTTGGCTTGGTTGATTCTCACGTGCTGTGCCGTGATTTTCACGAGATCGAGAAGAAGCGGTTCAATTAAAATAAAATGTGCGGGTGTACTGCGGGCATCCTCTAGTAACTCTTATACCTACGTATAGAAAGGCTCCTCATAAAATTTTCCTTCACCGGTTAGCAAGCGATATAAGTGGTTTTGAACCCGACTGCATAGCAGTCTGTTGGTCTCTCTACTTGGCTACCGCTGCTGATCAAAATAAGTATACCTATATAATCTTTTTGCCATCAGACGTCAACGGATGGGAACGTTACGAGCAGTATCCTGACGTTCGTGCCGTCGATAGAAGATGCCGGCAGGGTTCTATCCTGCAGAGCGGTACAACCAAGCCTGCCTCATTCCACGCACGAGGATGGGTGGAAGATGGAGATACAACGTAAGTACCTCTTTAAAGAACTTTGATTGATAGTGAGACATACAATATTTTTGAAGCGTGTATATTTTAATAACTGCTTCTGTGGTCCAGTAGATAGCGTATGCATCTGCTGATCGCGAAGTACTGGATTCGACTCCCGGGTCGGGTCAAAAGTGTTACGGAATCTGGGAGTGTGCTACGGCAATGAGCTCACCCATTATTGTGTGGGATCTACAAATTTATTACATGGTATAATATGGTTGTAATATCATACCTCTCTTTGCCTACCCCTTCGGGGAATTAGGCGTAAATCTAGTACGGAAATAAGTGTTACGGAATCTGGGAGTGTGCTACGGCAATGAGCTCACCCAC
Organism: Euclidia mi; assembly: GCA_944739405.2. Lineage (NCBI taxonomy): Eukaryota > Metazoa > Arthropoda > Insecta > Lepidoptera > Erebidae > Euclidia > Euclidia mi. Next base: position 34,396,138 of record OX123205.2, on the reverse strand, counting down.
TATTGCGTGGGATCTACAAATTTATTACATGGTATATAATATGGTTGTAATATCATTTATTTATTTATTTATTTATTTATTTTGATTAAGGATTTCCAACAAAGGCTGTACACATCTTATAAATAACAATTTTTTAAAATTACAATACAGGATTATAGCCTGTGTACTCCCTCAATTACAGGAAACCACATCATGCATAAGTTATAAATTCTGAAATAACAAAAAAAGTGCACATAAGAGCAGGCAATTTACAAAGGTTTACAAAATAGGTACATGTTTTAAAATTAAAGTTAAAAATACAAAGTTTACTTAGAATAAATAAAAAACAAAATCAACAATATTAACAGAGACTGAGTAAAATTAAAGTTAATAAGGAACACACCCATTACTATACCTCAACAAAAAGCGCAGCCATAGCATGTTTTTTGTACTCACTTATCCTATCGCTAATATCTGCATTACAGAGTTTGGTGACCAAGTTGTGCTGCCTACAAAGCCTTGACATGGCGGCATAGTACCCGAGATTTGTTCTTGAGTAAGGAACACTGAACAACTTATATATGTTACTTCTAGGCACATGAGTAGGGATGTTAATGACTAAAGAGCTTAATAAATCACTGCAATCAATGTGACCGTTAAATAATTTGTGAAGAAAAACAGCATCTGTCATTTTTCTACGGTTCGATAAGGTAACCATATTATAATGTTTTAATCTTGCCGCGTAATTTGAAAGTATCTTGGCTTTATGGTCGCGATAGCAGATATGATAAAGAAAGCGTTTTTGAACGCTTTCCAAGCGCTTATTGTAAATATCATAGTAAGGGTTCCAAACAACAGAGTTATATTCTAGTATTGGTCGTACTAATGCATTAAAAAGTAGTATTTTTGTTGACGATTTTTTGAATTCTCTCGTGTTGCGCAACACAAAGCCTAATGCTCTAAAACCCTTTGACGTAATATTTAAAATGTGTGTGTCGAATTTCAATTGTGTATCTATCCAAACGCCTAAATCACGAATTTTATCTACGAAGCTGATCTTAACTCCACCAATGTAATACTCATTGAGTCTTGTAATTTTTTTGCGAGTAAAGTGGATATGATGGCATTTGTTAATATTTAAGTGCATATTATTTATTTGACACCAATCGTGTAGTCTGTCAAGATCTTCTTGTAGTTTGGTTGAGTCTGAGGGGTTGCGAATTGGCATGATTAATTTAAGGTCATCTGCAAAAAGATAGAACTTCGAGTAATGGACGCATTTATTAATGTCGTTGATAAACACATTAAAGAGAATGGGCCCTAAATGGGAACCCTGTGGGACTCCAGAGGTCACTTCGTAAGCATCAGAGAGGTATCCATTAATAGCAACTCTTGCACGTCTATTTTCTAGATAGGATTGAAACCATTCAAGTAGTTTGCCATGTATGCCAATTTGATGTAATTTATTAATAAGAAGACTGTGATCTACCTTATCAAATGCCTTACTGAAGTCTGTGTAGATTGCATCTACGGGAATACATTTATCAAGATGTTCCGATAATGTTGATGTGTAGGACAATAAGTTGGTAGCCGTAGATCGTGATTTTATGAACCCATGCTGGTTGTTGCTAATGTATTGTTTAAGGTGCCACGTAATGCGTTCTGTCACGAGTTTTTCTAATATTTTGCCGAAAGTCGCCAATATAGATATTGGTCGGTAATTTATAACGAGATGTTTATCATCGGATTTATGTATGGGTACAACGAGTGCCTCCTTCCAGAGGTCCGGAAAAACACCTTCTGAGAGTGACCTATTAAAAATTAAGACTAGAGGTGTAATTAGTGCCTTTGCGCAATGCTTAATGTAAACTGGTGGAATGCCGTCTATACCTGCTCCTTTTTCGATGTCATTTAAGTCAACAAGAAAGTTATGATAGACTACGATTGGCCTTTCACGATGAAGCCCCATCTCGTGCGACTGTTTACAACTGGTTTAATGAGTTTAAACGTGGTCGCACTAATCTCACTGATGATGTACGTGAGGGACGGCCTTCTACGGCGACGACTGAAAATAACATCTGTGTTGTGCGGCGTATGATAGAGACTGACAAAAGAGTGACCTATCAGCAGATTCGGACAAGCTTAGGCATCGGTATGAGTCAAGTGCACAAAATCCTCCACGAACATTTAGCGGTCAGGAAGCTTTGCGCCCGGTGGATACCTCATAATTTGACTAAGGCTCAAAAACTCCATCGTGTGGATTGGTGCCGTAAAATGATTGAAAGATTTAACGGAGGTGACTCAAATGCTGTGTTCGACATACTAACAGGTGACGAAAGCTGGATTTACTGTTATGATCCTGAAACCAAAAGACAATCTGCTCAGTGGGTGTTTCCTTTCGAGGAGTTGCCAACTAAAGTGAAGAGAGATCGAAGTGCGGGAAAAAAAATGGTGGCCTCGTTCTTTGGAAGGATAGGTCATTTCGCAAGAATTGTATTAGAGGATCAAAAAACAGTTTCTGCAGAATGGTACACTACCAATTGTTTGCCACTTGTCTTGGAAAAAGTTCGAGAGAAACGACCTCGCAGTAGGATCCTCCTTCACCACGACAACGCCTCGTCGCACACCGCCAAGCGAACGATCGACTATTTGGCGACATCAAACGTTGAATTACTGGGTCACCCGCCGTATAGCCCCGACCTCGCGCCTTGTGATTTTTATTTATTTCCAAAAATTAAAGAAAAACTTAAAGGAAAGCGGTTTATGAATGCTGAAGAAGCGGTGGCTGCGTATCGCGATGCCATTAAAGAGACCCCTAAGGACGAGTGGGCAAAGTGCTTTTCCCAGTGGTTCCATCGCATGCAGCGGTGTATTGACGTCAATGGACAATATTTTGAAAAGATATAATAAAACTAATAACTGGCTAATGTAATCAGTTTTTGATTTTCTAAGAACTTTCAGTTTGACCCTCGTATTGAAAGAATTATGTCCACAAGCGTGCGTAAGAGATACAATTATGAGTTTTACAATTTTAGATATTTTTGTAACAAAGTGCTCTAAAAGATAGACAACTTTTCAGGTCATCCAATGCATTGTCCCATGTGAATTAAAGATCCTCTGTATCACAAGTCACTCGTAGAGTCAATACTGAAGCTATTTTCTTTTCAACAGATCTACCAGTAGCAAAGTTGGAGCTAGGTGCTAACTTGGATGCCAGCAAGGTCGTGGAGGGCTCCGACGTGTACTTAGATTGCAGGGTACGGGCAAACCCGTGGCATAATCATGTGTATTTTACTCATAATGTAAGTATTACACCATATAGTCTGACTGCACGGTTGGCGTAGTGGTTTAAGCGACCGCCTCGCCGCTTGGTACTGCGCGCTGTGCTGTGGGTTTGATTCCCACACGGAACAACACTTTGTGTGATCCATAAATTATTGTTTCGAGTCTGGGTGTTCATTGTGTCCGTTGATTGTATGTTTGTAAAGTCCCCCGCGACACAGAATTTATTCCTAGTGCGGGAGTTGTTTTTTTTAGAAGAAAATAATAGAAAAATATAGTTACTGTTTATGATTACGTTGACATACGTTTGACGAATAGTGGACCTCATCATCATTATCATCAGCCCTTAATTTATATTGTCCCACTGCTGGGCACGGGCTTCTTCTCTCTATGAAAAGGGTAAGGCCATAGAGCACCACGCTGGCCAAGTGCGGGTTGGTAGACTTCACATGTCTTTTGAGAACATTATGAAGAACTCTCAGATATGCAGGTTTCCTCACGATGTTTTCCTTCACCGATTAGCAAGCGATAATTAACAATTTAATACGCACTTAACTTCGAAAAGTCATTTGTGCGTGCCGTGGATTCTAACCCGAGACTCTCTGCGTAGCAGTCTGTCGGTCTCTCCACTCGGCTATCGCTGACCAGTGAACGCCTATAGGATATATTGTAATGGTAGCTACACACACTGAAGACATATATTGGACGTCGGCGAAGATAACCAACACGCCAACATCTAACTAACACGACGGAACTAAAAGTCCTGAATCGCGCAAGCGAAGTTCTCAGACGCTAGTACAGCTCCCAAGTATCTCCGTCGGACTTTAGTACAACAGGCAACCTAGCCTGGCCAGAGGATCCTCCCTCTAGTTCTAAGAACATCAAACCTTATTCCTTCACAATATCATAACAATAAATTTTCTTTGGTGTCTTGTTTACTGTCCTTCATTGTATTAAATTAACACAATTTCTGAATTACAATTCACTAAAAGTAGTATATCTCACGTGGAGTTCAAGCTTACCTAATTCGTATGAAATTCCTCTTAAATTTGTCCATATCTTTAGAACTCGCTTGGGAGATAGCCAAGAATACAGTCACTTCTGTAAGTAATATTAATTCTGCAAGTATAAGACTAACGACACCTTTGACTCAGCAATTCAACACTTAGGTGCTGACTATTTCTTTCCTCTACTCGAACATAAAGGAATAAAAACAAACTAAGAACAAAATCTCATGAAATTTGTATGAGCTAACTCGAAAGTATGTTCAACCCATTTCTTCATTCAAAAGAATGAAGGTCAAGCGATATCATTGCCAAGACAAGAGCCATTAGGGTAGTTACAGATTAGCGATTTTTCTGCGCGTATGCAACCGCATTTCAGCATACACGATTACACGCGCGCTACATACGCTTCAAAAAACCGGACGCGCTTAAACGGGAATATTTTGGCTTGTTCACTGGAAACTTTAGTGATATCGTGTCAGTATCAACATGGATTCTGAAAATTAGCTTAGAAGCGTGTTTTATACGCGCGTATAAAACACTAGTCTGAAACCGCTCTTACGGAGTAGGGAAACGAGCCAAAGTAATTAAAACAACTGCCTAATTGTATTCAGGAAGACTTATTCGTATATAATTAGCAACAAATTGGATAGCCACTGGCTTTTGTTTGAGATGCTCTTGATATTGCTTATGACAGGCGTATAAAGTAATAATATAAATAATATAATATTATTCTACCACATACACACATCACCATCTAGTCCCAAACTAAACAGAGCTTGTACTATGGCTACTAGGTAATGGATAAACATATATATATACTTTTTTTGTAAATACATACATATCATACCTAGAAACACCCAGACCAAGACAAACATCCAAGTTCATGCACACAAATGTTTGACTTGAGCGAGAATCGAACCCGCGACCTCAGGCGTAGCAGTCGCTTACACACCCCCAGTAAGACGTATCAATTGAAAAAAAATTATATTCAAGAGTTATTAATGCCGTTAAAATAAGGTCTACGCCATGGAATATCGCTGTCTTTATAGGTGAAGGAGATCAGACGACAGTCGCTCTGAGGCAAAGCTAAAATATATTTTGTAAATCGGCTTGGACTAGAGAGCGGTCTCTCGATCTAAGTACCCAAGGGTCTAAGGCGCAACTTTCTCTTTAAGAGATATTCTGCCTTCACTGCGTAATAACTAAGTGATAGGTATAAGTGAATACATATATTAAAGCCAATATATTGAAATGACAAAAGAGATCTTAGATGTATTCCTTATAGAATGGTGGCTCCCACACCTATGTAAAAACAAGTATGTGAACATTTTCTTTGCTCAAATATTTATAACATTGTTTGTTCCAACAGGGTGTGGTTGTCAAACCTGGTCCAGGAGTGCTTGTAGCCAACCAGAGCTTGGTTCTTCAACGAGTATCGAAAAAGGCCGCCGGGGCGTACGTGTGCTTAGCCAGGAATAGCTTGGGCGAAGGTTCTAGCGAGAATCTTATTCTGGATGTTAAATGTAAGTAACATTCAATAATTTATTTAGATATGGCTTGGTGACAAATAATTCAAAGAACTACTTGTACCTTTTCTGAACGCAAATATCTGTGAGGATGGACGTTTGTTATTCTTACATGCTAAAACTACTAAACGGATTATGATGAACCTATGCATTAATATATAAATGTAGAGAGCCTAGTCTAGTCCTAGTCCTATAAATGTAGTTGTCTACTGCTGGACAAAGGTCCAGTGGAAGTCATCTCTAGGTTGATATTATGATGATCAATGATGATCCAATAATATTGCCTGTACTTTAGAAAATCAGATAGATTGTCATTACTCGTGGTAACCGAAACTCACAGGAAGAAAACTAGTTAAAGCAATGGGTGGGTGAGAAATGCACCCAACCGCGTAATTATTTGTAAAATAGTAAAGGGAAAGCAATACCTGCTTCAACGACTGCCAGAAGAAAACCTGCCAATACTGACCTCTGCCAATAGGGGTCTGGAAACCAATTGCCTCCTGAGCTTCTACAAATCTTGCATTATTGCACTTGTACATCAAAAATCTTATAGTACACCAACATACGTTTCCTCGTAACGTGATAGGTAACCTTCTTTCTGTCTTGGTGTCAAAGAACTTGAAAATATTCTAAGGGATTTTGGACCCAACAGAAAACGGTAAGGAGTTATAGTCAAACTTAATCGAATCTTACTTTTTAGTATCTGTGCCAAACAAGCAATCATTTTTTTATGATTTAGTAAGCTCAACTTACTTGGCACCAGGTATATCAAAACTTTTTTGGTTGACGAATTAAAATCTCTTTTATTGTCAACTTGCGATCCGTCCTTCCGGCTTCGCACGGGTGGACATTTACTTTTTAAATAATATTTTCTAGAAATAAATATAGCCTTTGTTACTTAGAGATAACGCCGCATTACAATGGTCAAAGAATTTTTTAAATCGGTTCTGTACTTTTTTAGTTTATTCGTTACAAACTTACAAAAATACAAATCTTTCCTCTTTATTATATTATAAGTATAAGTATTGATATAGAATAACTAAAGGATGACCGCGGTTACTCTCACACATTTTATTTAACCCTTAAGTAACATCCTTATTTTTGGTTACAGAATTAACACCCTGGGGTAAAAATTACCCCAATCGGACATTAACAAGTCACAGTACCTATACAAGATAAATTAGTTTTGAAGTTTATATATTATATTAGTAGTAATGAAACATCAGTCTAGCATATAGTAGTATATTTTAATCAACGTTAACAAAGACATAGATTTTTCAGTTCAACTAACAGTCTCCAAAACAGTCTCCTAAAAAAATCTTGCGGAATAACTGTGGTAAAAATAAACTTACATTAATTGAACATAGACTATATGTCCTAAACAAATTCGAAACTCAAAATGAAATTTTAAAAATATTATGAATATGATATAGTAGGTTGATAATAAATTAAAGCATACGTAACTTGAGTAATTATTCATCCCACATACCTGTGTAGACCAGACGGATGGTTTATTTCACGTAACACGTCTCCGAGCTTCAAGCGCAAAACGAAATGGCATTAGATTCACTGAAAAAAATATATATCAAGTTTTATGCGCCTGGGTTGACAAATTACCCCACTGTGTTATACAAGGGTTAAATTTAACATTTTCTTAGTGATATCGTGGGAAATTCGGGAAATAAGATATTTAATGCATATATATTTAGGTCGGTACTTTTCGATGTTTCGACCGATTTGCAACGGTCGTGGTCAAGCAAGCATAATTTATTCACACTAAATGGATAATTGATGTGTCCGGTAACGGCAATAGGCTCGCCCCCATTTACATGGGACCTAAAAATACGGCCGATTGGCGTAGCGGGAGTGTAAGCGACTGCTACGTCGCAGGTCGCGGGTTCGATTCCCGCTCAAGTCAAACATTTGTGTGCATGAACATGGATGTTTGTCTTGGTCTGGGTGTTTCTATGTATGATATGTAGGTATTTACAAAAAAAAATTATATATGTATGTCTATCCATTATCTAGTACCCATAGTACAAGCTCTGCTTAGTTTGGGACTAGATGGTGTTGTGTGAATGTGGTACAATAAAAAAAAAAACATGGTGAAATTTGGGTCTAATATTACCCTACCGGTCTACCCCTTCGGGGATACACGCGTGAGTCTATAAAAAAAAAGGATAATTTAGTCGTTTATATTTACGTCGTGTAGGTATGTTTAGACTTTTCTCGAGTTTAATTTTAAATAGGTAAACAAATAATAACCCAATATTTTGACACACCACACAGTCATTTATGAAAATTCCAGCATTAAAAAAAATATTGTAATTCACGATTCAAAACCCAAATAATTTATTTAACATTTCATTTTCAAAGTTATCTAAATCCTAAATCGAAGCCATTTATTGCATTTCATTCCCATCGAGTTGGTATATTCGTATTCTTCAGAAATAACTCTGCGCTAAAATTAAAAATATGTTTCATAACAGAACTAGGCGGAACCGACTGAAAGTGCATTTACAATGGAACAAAGGGAGTGGTGTGAATGATATTTCGCTGTACAAGCCTTTAGAAGCACGAAACGTCGGGAAGCGGTTGCTTGTTAACCGCGGTGTGCTTGCGTTCCCGCGGTTTAAGGAACTTTTTTCAGTAGACTGAATAGTGGTAATTAAGTTTTTTGTTGAATCTTGAGGTAAAGGGGTATTGTTTTAGGTTGTTGAAAGTCACGCTAGATGACGCTGTTTTTCGTCTAAACGCTTATACCTAAACCTTGTAATGTTTGGACTTTACCTATAGGGCGCGGTTGTGTATTTTATGATCAGACTTCCACTATTGGTCATAAGCTAGGTAAGCTAGGTATTTATCGACAAGTAATTCGTAATTTATCTTCAGCCTGAGTAGTATAAAGCAACGTAGACAGAACTCACCACTTGGTTGGGTGACCGCTTACTGTAGCATCTACATCAAAGCGTATCCTGCTTCGGAAGAACATAACCCATCGGTCTCAGTGCAAGCATCGTTAGGCTAATTCGAAGGCCTTTGGGTGGCCTAGAAAGGTCGACACCAGAGTAAGCTCAAATGAAGTAAAATTTAATTTTTCTACGCAATTAACAAAATTTCAACATAGAAGTGTCCACCATTTATTTCTTACTGACAAATTAAATAAATAAATTGTTTAAGTGTCTCCGAAATTAAAAAAGAAAAACGAGATATGACACAGACGTGGTTTTATTATTTTTACGTAAACTAAGAGCCTAATAATGATAATAGATTTTATAAGCCACACGACTCAATCCCTATTATTCCAATTATTTCAAATTTTATGATGGGAAATTGAATCATAATTCATACCTAACATAATCCGTCCAGGACCTCCTAAAATCGTTTGTTATCAAATCACATCATAAATATTTATGGATATTGCCATAGCCAGCAAACTTTAGAATGTAACTTGGTAGTTATAATTGCTATCTATTTACAGCAAAATTTGTTATAGCTTGTCAAAGGGCAACTTTAGAGGAATCAATATGACTTTAGAAATATGCTAAAGTATCAATCATAGTCCTTGAAGGTCGTAGGAAGTTGCGATACTTCGCTAAGAAAATGTTCAGGAAGTTATTATGAAGGATCAAGTAATTTGTAAGTGACGCTTTTGTAGGCTTTGAAACTTAAAGCTGTAAGTTGCGGCTGATGAATGGGAAGATACACCTTGCAGATATTTACAGCTGGTTAATCTTAGGAAGTACAGCCTTGCTGATTTCAGAAATCTTAGAGAATATCTACGTAAAGTAACGGTACCTATACTGTTGCGTTTCGTTCTGTGAGTGAGAGTGCTGGCAGTCCCATTCCCTATTCCTTTTACCTCGTCCCAATCATCCTCCGATTCCTTTTTCCAACCCAAATGGCGGCTTGTGACAACTTCAGTGTTGTTTGTGTCCATGGGCGGCGTTAGATGCTTACGATCGAGCGACCCGTCTGCTCGTTTTCCACTGATTTCGTAAAAAGAGCAGGGTATGTATCAAATGTATCAAATATGATATGGATATGTATCAAATAAATTTGGGAGAAAAGCGACGAGAGTAAGACAGCGATATTCAAGTGAAGACACCAACAGACTGCAATGCAGAGGGTATCGGGCTCAAACCACGGCGCACACCACAGACTTTTCGTAGTTATTTGCGTATTCAATTGTTATGACAGTATTTGACGATCGTAACTCGAAGTCAGTGCCCTTGAACAGACTGACACTGGTCTAAAACATGGCAAATTGCCATCCCTTTGGAGTAGCTTTGTAAGATTTGCTTTTCAAGATGTCCTACTGTAGCTAGTTTACAACATTTTTTTTCTTTTGTCGCAGTTGTGCCAACGTGTAGATCATCGACCCCGCTGGTTGTGAGGGCTGCGAGAGGAGAGGTCATTGACATTGAGTGTGAACTAGACGCTAATCCAAAGGTAAGGTATTATTGCAACAGCTACACATGAGTGTAGACGCATACGATATCCACTGGATGCAGTCACGTGCATTATTTTAACCAAATAACCCTATAGTGAGGGAGGTTAGTGAGGAAAATGTCAGTTAGTCACAGAATGCGCGAGTACAAACGTTCGATAGCTACTGGAATTACTATTACATCAATTCGTCTGGCAGTCTAATCGAATTTCAAGATACGCGTCACAACTCACATATTACGACCGTTTGGCCACATCCTTTCTACTGTGTTTAGGTATAAAAAAACCTTTATTGCCTGACTGTTTAACCCGCTTGTTTGTTTACAAGACTTTCATGTTTGCTTAACATTAAATAGGTTTCTGAAAGCTATCAAAACTGTAAAAAGGGCCTGTAGCCAAACGGCATTCGATTAGCGGTATCGCTAATTGCTAAATGCAATAAAAATAACTACGTTAAAAACAACCGACTTCAAATACGGAAAAGTGAAAAATAATAAAGATTTAACATTAATTAAATACTACCTATTATTTATATCATGTGCTATTTACTAATAGGTTTGAAGTCGGTGCCAAGCCTTAAACAAATAATAATATTTTAATCACTTAAATGAATACGAGCAAATTAATACAATGAAATGACTACTATAAAGATAAAGATGCATAAACAAACCTAATAAAGAGCAATTTGATCTTAATATTATAGGCAGCTTCAGTTAATACGAAGAACAATGAAAAAAATTAATACGAAAATGTATTGAACAGAATGTGAATTCATGTGAATTATCAAATGCCTTCTTTAATTTAAAGGCTTTTGAAATTTGATTTGGCACCGACTTCAAACCAATTAGTAAATAGCACATATAAATAATAGGTAGTATTTAATTAATGTTAAATCTTTATTTTTCAGTTTTCCGTTTTTGAAGTCGGTTGTTTTTAACGTAGTTATTTTTATTTAATACTTTTTAGTGAACCTATTGTTGTATTGTCAACTAGTTATTGGTAGACCTACAAAAGGTGCTGCGCGCCTTAAAATATAGATCTCAAGAAACGGGAACGGATAAAAGTAGTCGTCTCTGTAAAAATGCTCTTCGGGACACAGTTTTACGTTCTTGTGAGACTATTAAACATCCTGAAAAATATATGAAATCACGTTAACGTCAAGAAACTCTTAAACAGTATAATTCTAGACTCGGTAAGATCCAAGAGCGTCTAGCGAATGAGTCTTTTGAGCAGAGAGCTAATAGACTTGGTCTCATTAATAATCGACAAATCATGGCATTACCGCATGATTTACGTCTTTGAAGTCACCATCATCATCATTGTGCAATTCAAATAGATTTTTGTAATTACTGAGTTCGTATCGCCACCTCTCCTCACTCCTTCATCGGACGAGAACGAGCCCAAACTCTATAAAATTTTGTCAATTAATTACTGAGTTCCTATGTTATTCCCATGGCCACCTTTCAATTCTATCATCAGAGCAGCTCTATGTTATAATAACTTTTCATTGTCATACAATTTAAATACGTAGGTATACAAAACCAGACACCCGATGTCTGACATATTTTTTTTATAGACTCACGCCTGTATCCCCAAAGGGGTAGGCAGAGGTGTTTACACCCACATTTCCCATGAATTTTTAGGTCCCACATAATAGGGAGCGAGCCTATTGCCGTACCGGGCACATTACCAGACTCCGTGCTGCTACTGAAAATTTCCTAACTGAAAAACCCAATAACACTTTGCCCGACCCGGGAATCGAACCCGCGACCTCCCAATCCCACGCGCACATATATGCCGCGAGACCAACGAGGCAGTCTGTCCATTCCTTTTTGAGGTTTCTAGAATTTTCTAATTTTATTCGAAATGTTTAAATAATATTTTAATGATGCTCAAACCCTCAAACGGCGCAAATACGGAAACCTGGCTGGTAATTACGTTTTTGAGCCCTTTGGGATCGAAACGCTGAGGCCATGGGGCCCTAGTGCACGCGCATTATACAAAGAAATCGCCAGAAGGCTGATCGATGCTTCCCGTGAGCAGAGGGCTGGTTTATATCTCGCTGAGAGAATAAGCATTGCCATGTTTAATGGAAATGGTGGAGGAATTTAATTTTTTATTATATTTTATTTAGTTTTCTTTTCATACTTTTGCTCTTTTATAGTTTAGGATAGTTTAGTTATATAATTAGTTTTATTTTACTGTACATTATAATGTTAATCCTACTTAGATATATAATTGATCTATACCAATTATACTTTAGTTTATTTAAAGTCTACCTAAGATAAAAAAAAATATTTGCCAAATATTCATAAACATTTTCCAAATTAAATAAAAACCAAAATCCACTAACTGTTATGACTCGGATTTGAACTCACACCTTTAGAACGTAAAGCGGATGTATTATCAGCACGGCGATCGCCTTGTTATGAATTAGTGGCGAATTTAGCGAACACTTGACAGAGTGCTTACGTCATCTAACTTAAAACTGTCATTTCCAAATAATGAATGAAATAGTCTTCAAACCTTTTTGCTAATTATTATGTTTGACGACCGGCCAGTTTGTTGTGTAGACGTCAGTAGTCCTTTGTAACTGTAGTGATGATAATTTGACATTTCACCAGCCGTCACAATTATTATTCATAGGAATTTCAGTCTTAAGGATAGTTGAAAGTAAATAAAAAAATGCTCATAAAATAAAAACTACTGGGCCTACATGAATAAAATTTTTATGGAACCAATTCGAAACTATTGCGCATCAAACAAAAAAAGAATTACGTAAATCGGTTCAGAAACCTCGGCGAAATCGGTGTACATGCATCGAAAAAAATATATATACCGTACGAATTGAGAACCTCCTCCTTCTTTTTTTGTTTGAAGTCGGTTAAAAATGTGTGGAACTGATATAGGTTTTCTATATGTCACGTGGTCAGCTACGAAGGAATTCCTTGCGTTCCCATGGTAACCAAGCATTAGCAAAAGTAGAATCAGAAGCAAATGCCATTTGGCTAGGCCCCCTGGTTTTTCAACTTTCGTACCTATTCTTTATAACATATAGGATATGAGTACTTAATACGGTATCATTTGCACCATCATGAAGCAATAATAATAATCTCAATTCTATTTCAGTCTCACAAAATTACATTAATAAATATGTTTCTTACAAGTCTGTAAGAAATCTTCATGATTAGTCAATTATGAATATTGTATAGATTTCAATATAATAATACGACATGTAATACATGAATTTTATTAATATATACTTAATGCCATATCATAATATGGTTTCGTTAAATTTGATTACTGAATCATAGTTATCAAGGATTTTGCGAAGAATCTCATTATATATGTATTAAAAGTAATGTAAGTTAATGGTCTATTCTTAGAATTACGCAGAATAATGAAGAGTTTATTTTGTTTGAGGTTGTTAATCTCTGAATCTATCAAACCGATTTGGATAAAACCCTCTTGGTTTGAATACTTGATAGTTCAATTTGAACAAAACGTTTCGGCTTTGATTATATTTTATAATTTAAAGCTTTAACTTTAAAATGGCGAAGACAGTGCTGTAATATTTTTGTACCATGGCAACATGATTTTATCTAATTCGCTGCCTATTCAATTATCAGGAAGCATTCTACCAGAGGGTGGACGGAAATTCGATTACGTTCCAAGACGGAACTTGGACTTATAAAAAATATAATATGTATTTTAATAATTGCTATATTTTATTACAAACTGTGACTATAAATAATGTTATAATTATAATCGCTATATGTAGCGTGCATTATACAAAATGCTAATGATATTGAGCCTTTGCGCTATTAAAATAAAATTAAGCTCAAAATGGCTTAGCATTTTAACCAAGTGTGTCCTGGAACAAAAATGTTCAACATTTTAGCTAGAAAATCGGTGTTGAAATAAAGAATGTACTGAATTTTAAACAAAGCTCTGTTCTACACGTGATCGCGATGTTTTTATAAAATTGTTCAATAGCCACCCATATTAAAATTAAGGTTATAATCCTAACTATTTATTTTTCGATATATTTGAAGGTACACACATCATGCTCATTACACAAATATTTGTTATATCTAGGAATCGAACTAAAGACCTCTAGCGTAGCAGGTACTTACACACAGCTAAACACTTTGACCTTCGTACCGTTCTTATGGCGTAGGAAATAAGTATTATAATCGTACTACAACTGTATACCTTGACTTGTCGTGTTTATCCGTTTTATAGCTATCCATTTCGAAATTTTCCATGTGCCCACAATAGCCATGTTTCCCCGAAACCAAATAAATCAATAACTACGTAACATTCAATACACCACTAAATAAATAAAACAAACGAAGAGGAAGCTGGGGCAAATTTCCCCATGAACGTAGCTATAGAAACAGGTAATATCCTCGGTTGATGGTGTATTACGATATTCATGAGAAACCGTTTGAGGATACGAAGGACCCTTGGTATACTTTCGATATTTGTGTGCGAAATAAATGAAACCCATACGATAGTTTGTGACTGCTGTTGAAAGGAGTTTTGGAAATTTCGGTGACGGTAAATTAGTTGGAAGGGTAAAATTTAGTGAACGTACGGCGTAGCAGGTAGTTTAAGCTGTCGCCACGGAGTGTCTTTCTTCATTCAAATATGGTGTATGGGGAGAAGATAAATATATTCAAATGTTTTATTGCGCTCCACATCTTTTCATGATACCTATTACATGCACAATTAGACCAAATATGGACCCTGACGAGCACGGTTATGTTGAAAAAGGAAAACGGAGGAAACCACTGGCGACAATATTACGGTTTGTAACTAATAATCTTAATTAAATTTAATAGATTGACACAAAATAAATTCTATACAACAACGAATTTTTGACCTGGCAGTATATTTGTAAGCAAATCACCAATAATGTTTTTTTATTATTTTTGATTCATTTATAGACATGTAACATATTACAAACTAATATTTTACTTGTGTGTTTAAACGGTCATGCTACATCTCTACCTACACAAATATCTTGTATGCACCATGCTTGTGTATACTAATCTGATCAAAGTATGGGCCGATTGGGAATCAATCGAGATTCGATCGAAGATGTTCTGTCACAATTCTTCTTTCACCTTTCAGCGTAGCTTTAAACTAGACCTTGTATTTGTTCCCAGGAGCCAATGTCATTCCAGTGGTGGTTCAATAGTTCAGCTCACAGCAAGCACGAGCTCGCCACTTCACCGATGACTACTGTGCCTAACATGCCAGGTAACTTAATATATCTACCTACCTATATTATGTACACCATGCAGACTCTATTTAATACCTCTAAAGTAAGTTCTTATTATGTATGAAGGTCACCACTAATAGTCTGCAAGTAAAATTTCGACAAAATAATAATTGCTATAATTTTGGTATCTTTTCAACCGACTTCGAAAGGAGAGGCTTTGGTTGTTTTTTTGCAACCATTTTGCATAATTTTTATGGTTATGTGTGTGTGAGTGTGTGCGTGTGTTAATTTTTTATTGATCTTCTAAATATTCATAGAATGTAAAGACAAAAAGATTGAACCCGAGACCTGCACACATGGCATATCAACCAACTCTTTTCATAGCAAATGTCGTGGATTTGACCAGGATTTGTTAACGTGGTAATTACTGTCATCTTTTCCGAGTCTAGGTGTGATTTATCCTTAATATGAATATTATAATTGTCTCTACCTAATTGCTAAAATTCAGACTGTACTTCGTTTTGGATCAGATTCAAGAGTGTGAGTCGTCTATTAATAACGTTTCTTTGTCTTAGGCACATACGTCTACATGGTGAATACATCAGCTGACTACGGCTGGGTGCAATGCTCCGGCACGAATTCTGTTGGACGGCAAACCAAGCCCTGTCTGTTCCATATACTGCCTGCAGGTAAAATGCACACCATGTTTTGAAACGTTTGCTTTAAAACTATTTAATACGACATTTTTATGATTTTTTTAGTTCGTTCTATTTCAGAAATCACCAAATAGGTAGTAAAGCTATGATTATTTCACTTTAATCTTATCTTAATATATAAAATCCTTGCGTTACTTACTGACTGACAGACACGCTAAAGCCGAAACCTTTGGGCTCAGGTAGCTGAAATTTGGCATGTATGTTCCTTGGGTCCCGTAGGGGTGCACTAAGGAGGGATTTCCCGAAATTCCCACGGGATCGGCCAAAACGGGTAAATTTTAAAAAATTGCAGGCTTAGCTGCTGGCGTCCTCTAGTTTTACTATAAATGGGCCTTTGTGACGAGAAAGTACTACCCTCTCACAGAATATCTACGAAGAGCAACAGTATTTATACTGTTGCATTTTGTTCGGTGAGTGAGAGAGCCAGAGGCCCCGTCACCTTTCACACCTCGCTTATTTTGATTTACTCATCCCCAAGGCCGGCAAAGCACTAGTGTATCCACTAATGTTACAGGTCTCCATGTGCGGCGGTATTTTCTTACTGTCAGGTACTCCGACTGCTCGTTTGCCACCTGTTAAAAAAAGTAATTTCCAAATCATGTTACAGGTTTCATATACCTACCTAAGTTTTAGGAAAATACGGCATCGTTGATTTGTATCCAGTATTAATACAGGGATCAACGATGTCCTACATTACTCTTTTCCCACCGAATATTGTAGAACAAGGAATAAATTTTAGAAATAAAATAAAAACTTCCAAACAAAACATGTAAATTAAAGGCCAACTCTCACAACCTTGTATATTTTTATCATCTCACTTCAAAGCTACTTTCTCTGAGTCTGGCTTCTATAAAACATTATTTCATCCATTCCCTGATGAATCTAACCTTCTTAGCAGAAAACTTAAAATGAAAACTCGATGTTTTATTTTAGTCTCAAAGAGCTCCGCGAGTTTCAATTAAAATGCTCTCCCGATTAGACTTTTCAATTACTTTTTGATTGTCGAAAACTATCGGTTGGTAGTCTTCGAATTGAAAAGTTTTATCAGCTAACTGAAAGATAATTGTACCTTGAACCTTGGGGGAAGCCTATGTTCAGCTGTGGATGTCTCTAGGCTGACATGATGATGATGATCAAAACAAATATAATAATCAGATTACAAATAGGTCATTTTTGTCAATCTTCGGTAAGCGGGTTCTTTAAGAATCATATATACATAAATATAAAGTCACTTGTCTTAAATGATATGATATCATAGCACAATAAACTACTGAAGCGAATAACATGCAATTTGAACAGCGTGTACCTTTTATGACTTGAGCGCCCACTAGTGATGTTTTTTCTTCTAATATTCTACCCATAGGGAATAAAAAAGAGGGACTAAAAATCAGTCGGATACTCCTCTGATATTGAAGCTAGCTAGCAAAATGTAGACAAAAGTACACAAAAATAATGGGGTTAAATATAATGACCACCAAAAAATGCTTTGATACTCTTAGTTCTTTAACCAAAAATATATAATTAACACCAGAAAAATAAAGTCTAAAATTACAATAGTACTAGCTATTTAAGTCACGACTGCACTTCAAATTGTATTCGAACACCTAAAAATGTAGTAAATGATCACCAAATAAATAGGTTATGTTAGGTTCTCTTGTGACCCTTAATTCAAAAATAGGAGCCCTGCGAAGCAAGGGCCCGTCAACGTAGTTTATTAAAGTAGGTGGTGTAACCAAATCCAATTTAAGTGTTGGTATTTCATACAACTAACAAAAAAACTTTGGTTATAATTTTACATTAAAATGCTGGTTTAATTTTGGTGATCATTTACTACTTTTGGGTTAACAATGATTTATTTGGAGTCATTTTGCTTAAATGGGATAGCGAAATGTAAAAAATTTGGTTATAATTTTACATTTAAATGCGGGTTTCAGTTTGGTGATCGTTTACTATTTTCGTCTGTTATATGTTACTATGTACGGAATTCAATATTCGATCTATAGATAGATCTGTAGATTTTAGATTCGTTTTTGACATAAGCTCCATACAAAATATGTCACACACGAATGACGAATCTCAAAATCCATGTATGGATCGAATATTGAAAATGGCCGTATATCTGCTGGTAAGTTTAACATAAGCCATAAATAATTTGGTCAAAACAAACGTGAAAGTGAAAACAGAAACACTCGTATAAGCTAGACGAATGTCAGCCACAGCGTACGAGCAACGCGACAGTTGATGTGTGTGACGTTTTACTCGCGGTGCAGCCAGTGGCCATTTTGTATTCACATATTTATTTGAACTATATGCTGAGTGCTTGTTTGGTGACATTTTTTCTGACTGGCGGAGGGAACACTGTTGTGGGTTTTTTTACTATCAACGTGGAGACAGTATGTGCTATACTCTGAAAGGCATCCGAGACTATTCACTGAAACCGTGGTTTTGGTAGAGGAAACATAATGACCCATTGAAAAAGCGGGATCACGGGGATAACCTGTCAATCTTAAAAAAACATTTCACATAACGAGTCCCAAGGAACATAGAATCGCAATTTGGTGTATTTTATTGAATTTACTGGCATATTAACAAAATATTAACAACATACATACATAGACTCACGTCTGTTTCCTAAAGGGGGTAGGCAGAGACTACGGAGCGCAATTTGCAACGATCCTGACATATCTCTCTTGCTTCATTTACTCTCATGAATATTAATAACGACTGAACAATGAGACAAAAATTATTTTATAAGTGAGGTATCTATTTTCTACCTTACCCCTTGCTTTTAGATTATAATATATTGTCTTTGTTTCCAGACAAGCCATCAACCCCCAAAGCGTGTGAGATCTCCAACGTGACGTACGACTCTCTAACCCTCAACTGCACGCCCGGTTACGATGGTGGCATCCGACAGTCTTTTCTTCTAGAAGTAAGTATATATGATTCCTTCTGTAAATCTGCGTTAGAGGTATGTAAGTTAGGAAGACTAAGATTTTTGCAGGAGTAGGGTTAAATTCCTATGTTGGGGAGACACGCTTTAAGAAGTAAATGTTGTTTGCTAATACCAGGGTAAATAGCAGGCCTAATTAAGTACCTTTGTTACGCAGAATCTCTTCTAGACGTAAGTGGATTATCATCTATTAAAAGATCAAAACTTTCCTTTTAGAAATAAGTGGGTTTATTCTAGTGTGACACCGGTAGGGTAAAGTTTCTATGTTGAGAAGACTCGCTTCCAGAAGTACATGACTTTGAAATTTATTTTATTGCGAGCGTTGGAATCGGATTAAGATGTAGGAATTATAACTCATTTTAAATTGTTCTTTGAGATATATTCGGATTCAGATATTACGCAGCGATAGCCTAGTGGAGAGACTGACAGACTGCTACGCAGAGGGTCCGAGTTCGAATCCACGGTGCGCTCCAATGACTTTTCGGAGTTAGTTACGTATTAAATTGTTAATGATCGCTTGCTAAATGGTGAAGGAAAACATCGTGAGGAAACCTGCATGTCTGACAGTTCTCCATAATGTTCTTGAAAGACCTGTGATGTCTGCCAACCCGCATTGGGCCAGCGTGGTGGACTATGGCCTTACCCTTCTCATAATGAGAAGAGGCCCGTGCCCAGCAGTGGGACAGTTTATATACAGGGCTGATGATGATGATATTACACTGCTGAAACGGCAAAATAATTAGTAGAATGGAAATGCTATAATTTAGAACAGCGTTATTGTTCTTTAGTAAAAACACTTGTTTGCAATCATTGTTTAATTTATTATGTAAAAATACCAGTCGTGTATTTACTTATAGCATAAAATATTACAGAATGTAACCGAACATCAACGTGAATTATGTACAATGAAATATTATCTACTAATCAAACCTTTATACATGCGCATACCAAAATAATTATACAGACAAATTATAAGAGCTGTTGTCATTACGAATTTACCTTTTTCTTTTAACTTTCGATAATCGACTGCATTAATTTAAATAAATATTACTTTCTCCGTGTGGTGACGGATTAGGAATACGGATTGTCACCACCCCATATCATCCTATGGGTGTCGTAAGAGACGACAGAGGGAGCACTGTAAGAGAAGGAAAACTTGATACAAACCTTATACCAACCCGTTTGGCCAGCGTGGTAAAGAAGGCCAATTCCTCCTTCCAAAGGGGAGGACTAGTCCAGCAGTGGACTTTTAAAGGCTGATGTTGATGATAAAATGTCATTACCCCATTCTGTTGCTGTCGTAAGAGGTGACAAAGGAAAATAAGTAATACACGAAACCAACAGTATCGTAGAGAAAGTACGGAAAACTCAACATCAAACCTTATACCAACCCGTCTTGCCAGCGTAAGATGACATGTATGGGTTTTAACACTTTGCATTCACCACACCGAGATCCCCATATATAATACCAATCATATAAATTAATAACTGCTCGTTTCCACCAGATCTTCGACATGGCAACCGGTCTGCTTCTCCGTAACGTGAGCAATGATGACCCTGACTTTGAAGTGTCAGGTCTCTCTGCCAGCAATTCTCTCGCCGTGTCGGTCAGAGCCTTTAATAGGAAAGGCTTCAGTGAGGCTCTGACTTTGACTTCAAGTTTGCTGAAGTACCCACAGAGGCATACAGGTTAGTATTTAAAATATGTACTAGATTAATCTAGTAATTCCATTAATTTTATTAATCTTCTGCTGAGAAGATTAAACTTAGATTTAAAAAATCGACAGCACTTTTTGTGCGTTGTGGTTATTTAATTTTATAATAAGTACTGAAAGAAGAATTGAATTTTTAACCAAGAAAATCAATAAATAAAATTTATTTTATAGTGCGTAGAGCCTTGGTGATGGCTTATAACTAACAGTGGACGTCTCTTGGTTGAGATGATGGTGAGGAAATATTTATCTTAGTTATTGACCAGTCACGTTCAAAACCGTCTAGCTAATAGAAACATATTATAACCGAAAGCAGTGATTTAATACATAATACTGAGCCCTTGGCGGTTGGATTTTCAGGAAAAAGTATAATGTAAGTGTAAAGTATAATGATGGACTTTCTTCTCCTACCAGCTCAGGTGCCAGTAAAGGTGGAGCTAACAACGGTGCTGATAATAGTGCTGGGAGCAGTGGGAGTGATCGCCGCCATGACAGCCGTGTCAGCCGCCGTGTTCTGCTGCAAGTACTGCAATAAGCGTGAGTTTTATTTTACAAGCTTTTATTTACCTTCTCCTGTCCCGGTGTCAGTTATGATATAGATGCCGGCAAACTACTTGAGCACTACCATAGACCAATAAAATGCGCAGGAGACATTTTTGTACGTAAAATTGCTACTGCGCAGCTCTTATTGGTTATGGTAGTGCTACGTGCAAATTTAATTAAATTTTTCTTAGTTTTAATGAAAATTCAAAGAATTTGGAACGCGGTTCACATTTTTTAAATAACAATTCCGACAAACTAGAATTCAGATTGGAAAATGGATTTCGTAATTTGAATATTTGGACTTTGTTTTCAGAATAGATTGTATTGAAAGATATGTTTCTATTGAAAATAGTGTATGTTATATAGACAACCGATTTTCTGTTTCAACTGAAGGATTAACTAGAGAATTATTTGGCCAACTGTAAAAATAGCCAGAGAGGTTGGAAAAAGATTGGATGACTAGTTTTTCGTCTCTACTCAGACATATAATTTTGTTCATGTATTCGCCTCAGTCGTCTCCTATGACACCCACGCCATGAAATGGCCAGCTAATAATTTTCACGCGACGCAATTAAAACGGCCTATAACTCGTACTCCTGAAATAAGGTTGGATAATAATCAAATTTTCTTTCAAATAATATAAGCTTAGCTAGCCTAGCTTAGGTTGATGTTAAGGCAAACATCGGTTGGTGTGGAGAGCCTTGGGGAAAGCTAATGTCTAGCAGTGGACAACTTTTGACTGATTCCTTAATCTCTTAATACATTTAGTGCTAAAAGAAAAATAAATATCTAATTTTGACAAAAGTTAAACTATTGACAAGAATAGATATCTGGTCCACAGACCGTGGTTCATGATTTGTAAGACTAAGCACCAGTTTGACCACTGCCTGATAAATGCCTGTTAAATTACTTGGCAGATACCATACGAATTTTGTTTTAATCTCGAATTTATTTGGTAGATAATGCCTATCTAGATAACTAGAGGTGATGAAATTGGGCTTGAAGCTGTTGAGCAAAATATTTGGAAACATTTGAAACAACCTGAATTCCTTTACGAAATCTTTTAGTGAATTGACAGTACGGATAATAGAGTAGTGGAAGGGGTCACCTAGCTGCTAAATATTACTCCGAGTGTTGTGGGTTCGATTTTTACATGGGTCAATGCTTTGACTGATCTAGGTACTTAAATATTGTTGTTTTGAGTCTTTTCTGTTCGTTTGTGAAGTGTTTGTGAACTCATCCGGTTAACAGTATTTAAACATTAAACGAGTATTATCATTTTAAAGAAAAACTAAATATTTATAAGATTATTATTCCATACAGATTATTCGCTTTTATTAATAATTTTGCTAAATCAAATAATCTTTTTCATTAAAAACACCATTCAGGGTAAAATTGCTTTTACTTGTCTCTGTATTTTCCCTTTGCAATTTTAATTATCCATTCGAACAGTTACATTGAAATCGACAATAACTAACTGATAAAAACTTATCTATAGTTATTATGGATTAAGCTTGTATTTCGATATTGTAATAATGTTTCTTTGCAGATAAACATGAGAAAGACAAGCGACAGCACGATGAGACGTCAAACATACCCCTCACTGGTACCAAAGAGTCTAAAAGCGTCGATAGTTTAGGTAAGTATAGTGACGAAAAAATATGAAATAAAAAACAACTATCTGCCAATATATAGATCTTCATAATTTGTCGCTAGAACTATTTGATCACGTCATCAATTCGATTAGGAGCTACAATGCATACTCCTTTTTGCGACGGGGATTCAAAGCGTACTTACTACTCGGACTTTTAGAATCTAAAACCTTTGAGTAGGTAACTTATTAAAATTTATGAAAACATGTAATCAACCTAATAACGTTTCTCGTTACTATGTTTTCAAAAGAGCCCCAAACGTATCAAAATTAACACTTCAACCGGCAAAGCCATTTGGGGCCAAATCTGGCTCCGTAATAAGTGCGATATCAGACTGACCCATACTGATGAGACAATGAATATTTTACAGAGTTGCCAGCCTCAAAGCTACGTAATTTGAATAGTATTTGGCCTCAAAATTTTAAGGTCTATTTAAAAGATAAAGCTAGACTTAACTATGACCTTCCAGACCTTTGTAAAATGATAGGGACAAAAGGTCCGAGAAAACTTTCTAAAGAAGGAGAAAATTGGCAAGTTTTGTTGGCAAATATTTGGTTAATTTTGAATTATGAAAATTTGACTTGCCTCAGCGTCAAGTCAATAAAATATAAGCTGAATATTTAATATATCTTGTTATGTTTGTGCGTAGTGAAATTGTAATTTTCTATATTGAATTATCATAATAATTTAATTCGTGATCGAATAACTGTCTCGCAGTCATACTTATGCCACTGCCAACAAAATATCTACTTTAATATACATACACATACATACATAGACTCACGCCTGTTTCCCGGAGGGGTAGGCAGAGACTACGGAACGCCATTTGCAACGAACCTGACATACCTCTCTTGCTTCATTCACTCCCATCAAGTTTCTCATGCATGCTCTTCTGTTTAGGGTACTTCTAACCTGTCCTTTTTTTAGGATGTCTCCAATCTGGTCAGAGAACGTCCGGCTAGGTCTTCCCCTTCGTCCTGTCCCATTCACACTTGCCTTATATATCTTCTTTGGCAGTCTTTCGTCATCCATCCTCTCCATGTGCCCAAACCATCTTAACATGCCTTTCTCGATACTTGTCACTACATCTACGTCTACTTTAAGCACATAACATATTTTTTCTACCGTGCGATGTATTGTCAAAGTCTTACAATTAATATAAAGTTAAAATTAGAAATCCCAAAAAAGAATTAAGAACAACCCCTTCATACACACCAATAACTCTAACAACAGAATTTTATAAAGGCTTGTAATTTCATTCCAACCAATATTAATAATTGCTCAGCCTGTAATACCAGTCGTACCAAAAACATAAAGTTCATCCGAGCAAATAAATTTCCACTTCGAAACCAACAAAAACAGATAGCGAGCACTAAAGGAAATTTATTATCTTTCGTTGCAGATAAAAACCCCGATATTATACCTCTAGATGGAAAAATAAGCGACAACTGTTCAAATAAATCTTCGGCTACCGACTATAGTTCAATACGACCCCTCATATCTAAGTCTACGGATAAATATGAGATGTTAAACTGTGACCGATTTTACGATCACAACATCGATCCTTGCAACCAATACATGCAAGTACGACCGATGGAATACAGGCAGTATGCGCCAACGTTGGCTCCAATGCCGAATTTCGGGCCAAGTATACAGAGCTTGGGGCCAATGAGCAGCCTACATATGCCGAATGTTGGACCAAATGATTGCCACAGACAGCCTTATGATAAGGTTTATGAAGACTGGTTGAAGTACAAGAATGCGTTGCCGTTGAATACAAGTGATTTGGTGAGTATATTTTTGAACATAATTTGGTTTTAATTGTTCCTTGTTCACGAAATATTCAGGTTCCTACCTACAGAACGCGTCTAACTCTAACGCTTGATCTGAAATTAATATTACTGCAATCTTGGACATATTTTGTCAATTTAATAACATCTATAGATATTGTCATTTGCAAAGTGACTTACGCTTTGTTTCAAATCCAGCACGAATATAAAATTGTTCATTCTCATTTACATATTTTCCTGATACTTTTGCACTGTAAAATCCAATACATTTTGTTCGTTTCCCTTTACACAACTCTGGAATTGATACGCGGCACACAGCACAGCACCATATATGATAGTCTAGTTCAGCATGTTATTGGTTATCAGCATGTCGAGTAACAAGCCACAACTACTAACATTTTCGCAGTTATGATTAATTGCATCAGTACTGGGTCGATACGGAGCCCCTAGGTAGTAAATAAGTAGTTTCATTGTTATACATATAGTTTTCCGTACATCAATGTTTTACAATAAGGACTTAATCATTTGTAACTTCTATGGTTTATGTAGTTCGATCAATAATTATGTTGAGTGTGAGCGCTGTTTTTTTTTTTAGGAATTAGGTATAGTATTCCGCTAACTGGAGGGAAGATCCTCTGAGAACTGCCGAGAACTTATCCATATATATTTATTGCAAGTGCATATGTAACTTACAACAGCGCGATTCCGGATCTCAATCGTTTCTTTTCTTCGCAATTCCATTGATTTCCATTAGATGTTACTAGTTCCGCCGCGATATAATAAATATGGCATCGGTTCAATATAGCTACCGCTACAAGAGTTTAGTAATTCTTCATATTTCAGTAGCTTATCATTTGAATACTTCACATCACACAGCTCAGCATAGCACAGCACAGCTCAAAATTGATCAATTTGAAGAATTGAAGTTATAATACTATTCAACTACTTGCATGGCTTTTTACGTAGGCGGGTTGCAGTTGTGGCTTATTAAATTAACAACAAAACTTCACGCCTTTTATCCCCCAAGGGGTAGGTAGACGTGTATTACTCGCCCACACTTTGCCAATTATGTTTTTTAACACTTTTTAATACATACGTAAGTATAAAAAGTCAGAGGTGTGGGCCCGGAGAAACTAGGGATCGAACCCGAGACCATCGCCTTGGCAGTCCCTTACGTACAGTACTGGCCTATCGCCGCTATATTCGGATATAGTGGCGATAGCTCAGTGCTGTACCACAACAACCCGTCTACGTAAGAAGCCACGCACTTTGCAGTTATGATTTAATAAATTGAAGAAACATTCATAATTATTATAGTATTTTCGCTGTATGATGATATGCATGAAGGTTCTCATTTTACGTATCACGCATACTACTTTCAACTTATGAAAATAAATTGGCAAAAGAAAACAATTATAAAAAATATATATTAAAAATTACAAAGTAAATTGATACTAGTATGTCTCTCTCTATTTTTATAATTATTATTAACTGTAAATAAATTATTTAAATATAATAAAATATAATCCTCAAAATGTCAGATGCATGAAACGAACCCTCTGTCAGTAGAGATTGACACCATTGAATCGGCATGAAATCGATGAATAGGAGCGGCCATATTGTCATCGAATACGTCAGTACGAGCGCCTTGTATGCGGTTTGTGATTCTGCCTGTTTGGCATATTATTTTTTATTTTTTTGTTGTGTTTTATTTGGTAGGCACAATGCCAAAAATAACAAAAAAGATAATTTTAAACTCTCAAAGCCGTCAGTTAGTGCTTCGTTTGAGGACCTTCTTTGAACGAGAGCGTGCAAACGGGGGCCCGGTTATTACCGATCGACAGTGTTGATTACAGAGTTGCGGCAGCTCTGCTCTGGACATCGGCAAGGCTTCAGTTTCTCGAATATTCAATGAAAAATTTGGAGAAACTAGTTTTGAAGACAAGAAGCTGTCCACTCCGAAGAAACGTGAGCGTAAAGCTTCAATAATTGACATAGATAGTTCCGATGTGGTGGCAATACGAAATCCCTACATTGATAAAATTAATCAGTCGTAGAAATAACACAATCGACAATATTATGGTAAAGGTTTCGAAATACGTCGCTGTTTTTAGGGGTTGTGAGTGATTGGGAGGGGAGGGGGGTAGGTCTCGCAACCCCCCTCACCATTTTCACTTGCCGGAAATACTTGGTTTCCGCTGAAAAAAAAAAACTACAAACATCGGTGTGTATGGCACTGCCAACTTCCACATTATTCACACTAGTTTAATAAACTAAGGTTGACGGAGCCCTGCTTCGCAGAGCTCCTATTATCGGATTATGAGTCAAAAGAGAACCTACTATAACCTATTTAGTTACTTATTACAGAACCTTAAGTACTCGATCAATGACGGCAATGACGCACAAATTTGACGTTTCCTGTCAATATCATTCACACAAGGTGGCGGTTGCGTTTCTTATCACATTTTTTCACATAAAACCTAAATATCACTTTTATTGATTCCACTAGTTTAATAAAGTGAGGTTGACTGTGGTGAAGAGTCAAAAGAGAATCGAACACAACCTATTTAGTTACTTTCACATGAAACCTAAAATTACGTTCCGTTTTGCATATTTGAATGAAGAATTGTTGGAAATTGTTTAAAAATATTTAGACGCAACTCCGGCAGCCAAAATTACTTTTAAGGGATTAAGGCTAACTCCCTTAAGCACCCTACACCACCAATACCCTCATGTTCGGGCGACTCGTTTCGAAACCCAACCCGACAATATTAACAGACTGGGATAAATATGTCCACCTCGACCAAATTTGAGATCAGCAAATAATTATCTCTGTTGGAGAAGATTCAGATATGAGGTTTTAGTTCGAGTGACAGTAACTAATAATACAAAAATATATTTTAAAATTACTGCGTTTTATTTCTGAATATATTTGCCAAAAGACTTTTAAAATGAATTTTATTTCGAAGATGTAAAATCGATAACTACGTACGATTCCATGTCGTTTGCCAATTAATTCGATATTTATAAATAATCGCTTAAATTTCCTTAGGTTACATCACTATAATTGTCAGTCATGAACATCATGCATATCATTATACAGCGAAAATACTATAGGTATGAGTTATCTTAAAAGAAAGGGTGAGCAATTTTTATGTAACTTACATCGAAGCACATGGATGTGTATACTAGCCGGCATCACCTAAATTAGGGTTTTGACTTGTATAACGGTTGCAAATAACCAGAATACAGAAATAAATATATCTTTAATATTAAGATTAGGGTTTGGGTCCCGGGACGTCCCGTGTCTCGAAGTCCCGGAAAATTTCGTAATTTTAGCTGTCTCGAGTCCCGGGACTTTCGTGTCGAGACTCGAGACGAGACAAGGTTATCGAAATTGTTACCTATGTAATTGATTTTTAATTCCAAAGAATTGAAGGAGCCTAGCGCCATCTGTTAGATTAATGAATAATTACTTGGTCTACTACGTAACTATTGAGTAAACAACACAATAAATGTGTTTTCCGTGTCGCCATTGGCATAATTATTACAGCTTAATAAATCGTACATCTGTAAATTTTCGTAATCGTTATGACTACGAATCTCGTTTATCAAAAAAATAGCAATATAACAACTTTTCATGTTTCCCAACCAATAAAAACCAAATATTTATTTATTTATAACCGGCTGCTTATTCATGCAGTCGGTTATCGATTACAGCTGTTGTATATAATTATTTTGGTTCGTAATGGCTCCATAATTCGACCGCTAAATGTAGGAAACGTTCCACGGATTATAAATAAAATCATATTTATTGATTTTAGTTAGTCCTAAAGTGCCTGATTAAATTAAAATACTGATTTATAATTACGTTTTCTTAATTTTATTTAGATTATTAAACTATGAAACAGAACTGTGTTTATGAGCATTAACAATTTTGTGATTATGATCAATGATAAGATACTAGGATTTTAGATAATAGTTAAGGTAAAGTAATTTTTTTACTAAGTTTATTTTATTACTATAAGATTTACCTACTTAGAAATGAATCAGCATGTGATTTAAAAAAGCAACAAAGTAATTATTAAGACTGAGATTAACCTAAGTTATGAAGATATTATAATAATTGTATGATTAATAAATGTTGATTTTTACATAAAAAAAACATTTTTAAAACGTTTTACTACAAAGTACTTAACTCGAAATGCTTTAAGAAAGGCTTAAATCACTTTAAAAAATTGTCAAACATTTGAAATAAGATTATTTTCTGAAAAGTCTCGAATTCCCGGGAATTCTCGGGAATTTGACTGTAGGCTGTCTCGTGTCCCGGGACTTTGAAACTGTCGGGAATTCCCAAGCCCTAATTAAGATGAGCAGTAAAATGAATTCTCACTCTTGTCTATATATTGATTTAAACTAGAATAAATTGGCTTTTCTATGGAATTATCTCTTCTTTATACATTGTTAGCATAAATAGCCATAGTAAGAGAGGCTCTCGTTGTTACTCTCTCTAGGTTTAAAAATGTATAATATATATCTGTTTTGCAACCCAGGTACTTTCTGTTTGTTTAATGTTTTACTTTTAATTCACATTCATTTATTCATCAACCTCAGTCAAAAGACGTCCACTGTTGAATATTCACATAAACACTTCCCGCGATTCCAATAAGAATCCACATATACATATAAAACTATAGCAGTTATTTTCTTCAATAGATCCAAAATAACATGTTCTATTTGAAAAGTGATACCATGCTTTTATTTTTATTCCTTTTATTCTTTTTTGTGGTGTACCAGTGTATCCGATATAAAATTGTGTTGTTAAACAAAGTGAAATTGAATTTGGTAGATATAAGTTTGTACGTATCAAATTTTTATATAAGAAATGGAAATGTATATTCAATATATATCAAGTCTTCAAATATTTTTCGCCAACTTTTAAATTTAGTTTTAATCTGACTTTCGATGTTTGGCTCTAGATGAGATTTCGTTTTTTTTATGTTTCAGCGAAATACTGTAGAACCAACACTCCAATTGCTTACTCGTTTCAAGTTCAAAGAATTTTAAACATACGGTTAGGATTTTGTAATGTCCATCAATAACATAGAGCTCGATGTGTTTGCTAGATACAGCGTAGTGTAAACTTATTTTTATGATATGTACTGGCACAGAGCCTGCTGGCTTTTGCCGTTTAAGCCATTCTGTCGGACCAGGGTCCGGCAGAAAACCAGCCGTCACTTTATCAACTTGACAAAATATGCACAAGACAGCACTCTAGTCAATTTCACCCTCATGTTCCCGAAGTTTGACACGTCCTATTGATACGTTGGGTATCGTTTCGTATTTCTATTTAGTGGTTTAGTCCATCCAATCAACCATCCGTTTTCGCAATTTTTCGACTCAGTGTAGCGGCAATATGCATATTTTGAAACCAGCTGGTTATCTGTCAGGACTAAACCCGTAAACCAAATTCGGTAATGCGGACGTCCTCTTTCATATTAATGGACACTGACCCACTGGAAGTTGATAGCATTCTTATGAGTCTTGACTCTGAGAGTGCGCCAGGCTGGGATGACATACCTACAAAATTTCTTAAATTATCTAGAGACTTTGTCGTTCCTTTAATAAGCCAGCTAGCAAACTTATGCTTTAAAACGGGGATCTTTCCGAAAGTATTCAAACGTTCAGTGGTCACTCCTGTGTATAAGGGGGACGACGTCAACGATGTTAATAACTATAGACCCATATCTGTGTTACCATCCATATCGAAAATCCTTGAAAAGATTATCAATAAAAGATTAATTTGCTACTTACAGAAATATAACATCCTATCTAATTCACAATATGGGTTTAGGGCGGGACTTTCAACACAAGACGCAGTTGTATCCTTGACCACTGAAATTGCAAATCATGTTGATAAGGGTCACAAATGCGTAACCGTGTTTTTAGATATTAAAAAAGCTTTTGACACCGTTGCCGTCCCTATCCTTTTGCGCAGGTTAGAAAGCATAGGAATAAGGGGTACGCCTCTTTCTCTTCTAGAAAGTTATCTTACAGATAGGAAGCAAATGGTGAAAGTCAATAACATGACCAGTACGGAGGAAAACGTTTGTTATGGGGTACCACAAGGGAGTGTTATGGGCCCAACGCTCTTCTTAATTTACATAAATAGTTTATGTAACTTGCAAAGTAGCAGTGGCCGCATTTTTTCTTATGCAGACGACACAGCAGTTGTTTATTCTGGATCAACTTGGGCGGAGGTAAAGTCTGCTGCAGAGAAGGGTCTAATAGAAATAGCTCACTGGCTCGAAACTAATCTTTTGACTCTCAATACAAAAAAATGTAACTTCATTTGTTTTTCCCCAAGTCAAAGATCCCAACCAGACACAACTTTCGGCGTTCGGATTCATGTTTGTGACAGCAAAACACGTTTGAGCTGTAACTGTCAAGGCATTCAAAAAGTGAGCTCAACGAAATACTTAGGTATTATCATTGACCAAAGACTGTCGTGGCACCCACACATTGAGATTCTTATGAAGAGAGTTAGAAAATTCATTTGGATCTTCAAAACTCTGCGTCATTTAATGTCCGCGCAACTTCTTAACAAAATTTATATGGCTTTAGTGCAATCTATAATAGCATACTGCATTCCAGTTTGGGGTGGAGCATCCAAGGTGAAATTTTTGGATCTAGAAAGAGCTCAACGGTCACTTATAAAGGTTATGTACTTTAAGCCATTTAGATTTCCAACAACAGACCTTTATAATGTCAGTGGTCTATTATCGGTTAGAAAATTATACATATTAAATATAACTCTAACTCTACAAAAATCACTTCCTCTCAACTCTTCCATGCAAAGCCGAAGACGAAAACATGTTATAGCTTCTTCACCTATGATCCGAACAGATTTCGCTAAACGTCAGTACTTAACACAGTCTGCCTACATATATAATAAAGTCAATCTGTTATTAAACATACATCCTCTTTTACTATATGAATGTAAAACTACTATAATTAAATGGTTAAAAACATTAACATATGAAGAGATTGAAAATATTCTGGTCAGAGCTTGTTAACAAACACCTTTACATATAATCACACACGCACACGCACACACATACACGCACGCGCAGATGCTCACACACACACCACACAAACACACACACACACACACACACATATACACACACACCCATGCACACGAAAAGAGCGCCTGAATTAGATTTAAGTTGTAAGTTCCTTTCATTTCCTTTTTATTTTATTTTATTTTTTTATTTTTTTTTTTTATACTTTATATTTTGCATCAATTTACTTATTTAGTTTTGTGAAAAGAAGCCTAAACATTGTCACGTTGATATTTAAGGGAAGTAGCGATACAACTCCGTCACAAGTACCTTTGTAACTTACTGGAGTTGTATCAATTTATGTATGAACGCAATGCCTAAGTTGAAATAAAAACCTTTTTATTTTATTTATTATTTTTTATTTTATTTTATAAAAATGTTAACCCAGGTTTCTCTTCCAGCTACCAGCAGAACAACTGATGACACCAGAGCCGTACGTCACTCCCCCACCTCCCTCACTCTACAGTAACCCTAACAGGAACCCTCTAAACCTGACGCAAATGCCAGAGCTGGAGCGGTACCACCTAGAGCCCAGGTCTTTAGTAGACTCCAGGAGTTGCTCCAACTCTCCACCAGTCAGATTTAACGCGGAGAATAATAGTGTGTACTTCAGTAAAAGTGTTCTAGATAGAACTACTAACACACTACCGCATTTGAAACCTAGGATAAATGGTGAGTTTACTGATTTTTTTTCTGAAAGCTGATGTTCTGTCAAATTTGGTTAGACAAGTTAAGTACTGTAGGCGAATCCAAGCCTGAAATATACGATAACATCGTAATTGTCCTAAGCTAAAGACTTTGGATTTGGATGCAACGGGAATAGCGCTAGGACGATGATGATGATGATGATAATGAATGTTTTATATCCTGAAGAGGGTGCGGCTTTCGCGAAAAACTACCTAGCATATATAACGAATGTTTTGCGTAAGATGAATAAAGATGTTATAGATGGAAAACACAATCTACACGCTCACACAGAATAACTAATTAATCTTAATGACAACAACATATTAGCTGGTCATAAATAGTTTATGCTGACTAGTGTGACATTACTGACGCTATGACTTTCAGCACTGAACTCAAGTTAAACTATCTATTGACTAACGGTTTAAGTTTCAGCATTCTTAGTCCAAATTCAAAACCATTTCAGTCAGATTTTTAACAATTGTGAATACAATTTTTCTGCAAATATCAGCTTACAATATCATCAGGAAGCCGTTTACATTCCGTTCAAGTTTCAATTATTATACTCGACCTCATTTCTGATTTTTTTTCGGCCAAACATGTTTGTCATATAAAAATTTGTAGAATATGACTTAGAAATAAACGTTTTCAGATTTAATAGAACAATAATAATTACTGTAACGAATTTCTTTTATTTTCATAACTGCTACAATATTTATCAGCATATAAGATATAAAAGATTATCATTATTCGGACACCGTTCTTCCACACATAATTCAGATATGAATTTTCAAACGCGTTTTGAGAACTTTAAAAATTTAAAACATCTGTAATACGAAAACTCAAACGTATCGAGATCTCTGCAGAATATCCTTTATAAACTCGAAACAGGTATATTCTCGTAAGCAGATCTGCCATTTTCCTTTTAAATCCATAATGTATCTGATGTAAAAAGGAAATAGGTTTTCGATTTATATGTATGGCTATACAACTTATGTACTCCAGTTGCATTTGAATTTAATAAGTTATTATCATTTTCTTTTTTCATCCGTGTGGTGACGGATTCAGAATACGGAATGTCACCACCCAATATCATCCCATGGGAGTTGTAAGAGCCGACAGAGGGAGCATATTATGCAGAGAACAGCACTGTAAGAGGAGGAAATCTTGATACATACCCTATGCCGTGCAACCCGTTTGGCCAGCGTGGTATAGGCCAATTCCTCCTTTCAAAGGATAGGCCTAGTCCAGCAGTGAACTGTTAAAGGCGGTGAAAGGATGGTGATGATGATTATCATTTTGTCATATCTTATGAATAAGTATATATAGAGCTCCTTTTATTTTGTTTATACTTTATACGCTTTCATATAAGGTCTACCTGTAACTATGTAATAAATTGATCTATATATTTTACGCGTGTTTCCAATTGGGATAGGCTGAGACTATGGAACGCCAAATGCTTCGGTTCAAACACATTGTCTTTCGCTTTCTCAACAGCCATTAACCTCATGTCATCTTGCGGCTTTTGGCGTTTTGATTATGTTTTTACTCTTTTCACGTGGCATATAATAACGTAACTTATATTTCTGTTTTGCCGTCAAGTTGCATTCACTCTACGATTGTTTCAATACCTTTCACCAGGTTGTGAAAGGAGTTGACATATCATGTTGGTGTTTTAAAGGACTGAGCGGTGTAATTGTGAATTGTGTTCGAGTTTTCTCTCTTTCTTTTTTTAGTTTTATGGGTGTAATAGCTTACGCGACTATCTATTATGTTTGTGTAACTCTCTGTGCCGCAACAGCAACACAAATTTACATAATAATAATCGTTTTAAATCAAATATTTTCTTATATTTGTTTTTATCGTTTTCTCTAAACTATTCTTTATTCACAGGTAACTCGCCAACCCAGCTTCCAAGTGAGCCAAAACCTTCGTGTCTGGCAAAACCTGCCGACATAAACTTAGATACAAAAGTGATTAAAGACTGTGACTGAGGCAAATATTAAACTAGTGGACTTGGCTCAGGCCAAGCGTCAGGCTGAGGACTATAGTGACATGTGGACTGGCCTTCAAATGGCCTTGGACCTAAAGTAGTCGGCCTGGACTGTGCAGTTTTAAGCATTTAAGGTGCAAATTGTGGTGATAAAATTCGACAGAAATTCGTTTTTGTATCTTTGGACCCGTCCGTTAATTTTTTTTAATTATGTTTAATTATTTTTTCTCTTAAAAATACAAATGTTTAATTTACCTTGTGTTTTCATACTGATTGCCAATATTGTATAACCAATTAATTTACTTGAAAGTATTTATTTATCATGAAAATTGTTTTTATACATTATATGATTAAAGAATTAACGTCAATTTGATAAAACGACAAATAGATTGTAAAATAGTTTTGCATCTTCCCTAAGATGAATAAGACTGAATTAGTGTAAAGTTGCACACATTTTGATAAAAAACAGTTACTCGTCTACTTACATTTGAAATTTTTATTTTAAATATAATTATAATAAAAACACATTCTAAACAAGAAATGCAATGTAACATTACTCGTTTCTTTCTAGATAGCAGACATATTTGTTTAAAATCAATTGTTTTAATGTAAATTATAATTCATATTTATAATGTAAAAGTCGTTATAAATATACATTATAATTGAGACGATTGATATGCTACCTTTTTACCTGTAAAAGGTTAACGTTGTAGCTAAACTAAATTAAAATTTTCGTTTTACTGTAAATATTGTAAATAAAGTATGCTATACGAATCGTTGCCATACTAGTTAAATAGTTTATAAAGTGTATATTAAAATAATTAATTATTGTCACAAAATCGAGCTTTTATGTTACGAATGATAATTATAATTAAATTTTGTTTTGTTGTAAAATACAGATACGATCATTATGACTTATCTCAGATAATGATTTCACTTATGAAGTGAAAATATGTAAAAATGTTAGAAATAGTGTGTAGATTAAAATCTTCGAATTGTTGATAAATATACATAACAAAAGGATTCGTTTTATTGATTGCTTAATCGATAGAGAACGGCGATGCTGTTTCAATGAAAATTTTAATTATGTATAATATATAAATATTAAACTTAATGTGATAACAGGATGTTGCTTTCAAACCACATTTTATTAATATCTATTATAATTATTATTCTGATTCGGCCTAATCTAACACCTCTATTTTTCATACAATTTAATTTAAACGGGTCTTATTCGCGATATATTTAATTAATTTAAGGTATAAATACCTATGTTTTACCGACGTTTCGGCCGTCTTACAACAGCCTTGGTCGCGGCAGGACTGATGTCATCTCAGCGTCGTCCTTGTGAAGCGCGGGTTTCGGCAGCTACCCTCACTTGTTTTTTATTTTTATTTTTATCCGAACTGTCGGTACGTCGACACACAACACTTATGACGTCTACACACTGATGAGCTGTGTTACTGCGGCGGGGTTTACATTTGTTGATTACTGGATTCAACAAGAAGATACAACGTCTGAAGAGGAAGGACCGTAAACCAGAAGTAAGCAGAGTACCGGCTTACATGCCTTACATAAAGGGAGTGACGGACAAAGTTGGAACAGTACTACAGAAATACTCCATAAAGACTGTATATAGTCCGCTCTCCAAGGTAGCACACAATCTGCGCACCCCGAAGGATGTCATTCCTCTACAAACACCTGGCGTCTACAAGGTCGACTGCAGTTGTGGTAGTTCCTATATCGGACAGACCAAACGAACCATCGCTGAAAGGGTCAAGGAACATATAGCAGCTGTAAAAAACCGACAAATTAACAAGTCTGCCATAGCTGAGCATTTGTTGGAGTCTGGAACAAACCAATGGATCGAATTACATCAACCCAAGGTCTTATCTACCGATCGTCACTATTACTCCAGGATAGTACGTGAAGCGGTTGGAATAAAAAAACATAAAAATTTCAACCGGGAAGATGGATACAGACTGTCTACAACTTGGAATCCAGTAATCAACAAATGTAAACCCCGCCGCAGTAACACAGCTCATCAGTGTGTAGACGTCATAAGTGTTGTGTGTCGACGTACCGACAGTTCGGATAAAAATAAAAATAAAAAACAAGTGAGGGTAGCTGCCGAAACCCGCGCTTCACAAGGTCGACGCTGAGATGACATCAGTCCTGCCGCGACCAAGGCTGTTGTAAGACGGCCGAAACGTCGGTAAAACATAGCGATGGGACGAGTCGTCAATTTTCCAACTCGACCTAATCGAGTTGAGTTACTGAATAACTCGAGTTACAACTCGAGTTGACTCGACTCTGTGCCAACTCGATAACAGTTGTGCTAACCTCCGAGCTGCGGAGCGAGTTACCGAGTCACCGAGTTGGCGTCGACTCGGTGCCAACTCGATAGCAGTTGTGCATAACCTCCGAGCTGCCGAGCGAATTACCGAGTCACCGAGCTGGCGTCAACTCGCTGGCTCGTAACTTGTACAAAGCAAATAAAACCAGTCGGCCGAGTCAGGCAGGCAAGCCAAGCTAACACTGGCCAACTCGGAAGTCGGAATGCAGAGGGAGGATCGTCGGCTTATTCTTTCGTTGATATTTCATACGCTTGTTAGGTACTAGGTACCTACACGAAATGAATAAAGCGTGATATAATACGCAGTTCACTGGTTTATTTTAAGAAAATATCTCCCGTGAATGTAACTCACAAATCAATAACAATATTACAAATTAACAATCATATTACAAACAAAAATTATATTCACTCCGCGACCTTGACGAGTTGAGTCGACGCGGCGACGAGTCAACGAGTTGCGAGTTAGCCGAGTTATCAACGAAGCGACAATACTACTACCGAGTTAGGTCCAGACTACAACTCGGTCAACTCGCTAACAGCGAGTTGAGTCGAAGCATTGACGAGTTACGGGATGGTTATGTTCGATCTCACCCTTTACTCGTTACGTTACTTTGGGTGACGACGCGACGAGTTGACGAGTTGCCAGTCGTGCCATGTTGTGAACGACGCCTACCGAGTTAGCTCGAGTTAAAATAAAAGCAGATCGAGTTGACTCGCTCAGGGGCTAACTCGAGTTATTCGAGTTAAATAACTCGAGTCGCCCATCGCTAGTAAAACATAGGTATTTATACCTTAAATTAATTAAATATATCGCGAATAAGACCCGTTTAAATTAAATTGTATGATGTATACAAATCGCGAAAGTTTAAAATCGATTACCTCTATTTTTATTTTATACTTTAATTTTATTTTATAGCTTTCCTTTCACATATCTTATATCTAAGCTTGACTACTGCAGTATTAATATAATTTACGATTGTGAATATAATTATGATTAAAATGAATATAAAGTATATTCATTTTAAATAATAATTTACAAAATATAAAATAGTTGTAATTATTTTATTGAGTTGGAAACAGACCAAAATAAATGATAAGTTTTAGATTATTTTAATTGTAAAAATAGTGTCTGAATGAGAGTTTCTTAGTTTTGTTTGAGGACATCCGCTAATAGAATAGTAATTAAGTTACCAATAATAAGAACCTTATCATGAAGTAATTATTTATGAGGCATGTAAATTTGTTTCGATATTTCGGCAATGTCGCAAGCGTCGAAAGTAAATGTTTATGATTTAGTATTAATAATACC
Source organism: Euclidia mi (assembly GCA_944739405.2). Classification (NCBI taxonomy): domain Eukaryota; kingdom Metazoa; phylum Arthropoda; class Insecta; order Lepidoptera; family Erebidae; genus Euclidia; species Euclidia mi. The sequence continues at coordinate 34,357,833 of OX123205.2, read as the reverse complement.
AACTTTTGCCGCATTTTTCTTGTATTTACTTTGTCTCGACAATATCAACCAAAAAAATATTGTGCAATTTCAGACATGAAGTATGATTCATTTTGCGTTTATTATTGACCAGTATGCCTGCTGTAGCTCTTGAGACTAGATGATAGGCGAATAAGAAATAACATTCAGTGCATTAGTATTAATGAAGCTGCATGATATAGCCAATCATTATACATATTATATACTCTGGTAAATCAGACATTTCGAGCGTCTCACATCGGCAATGGTCCAATGTAAACCGCACTGCAAATAACGTTTTTAAGTTGCAATAGATTATACTCCTTTAATCGACATAATATCAATATAAAATAACAAAAAATAATTTCCAACACGTTTTATGACGAGAATTTTCTTTAGTATTTGTAAAACAAATTACGATATTCAAAATACAGGTACTAGGAAAAAAATTATACCAATGTGCAATACTTTGAGGTAACAGTATGTTAAAGAAAATTGAAGCATAATTTTAATGTCACAATATCGATCTTTACATCATCATGGGCAATCTCGATATTGGCGCGTGCCAGAAAATGTTTGTATAAATGCCATTAAATTGCTTTTATAAATTCTGTTTTATTTATATAATTTATATCTATTAGCGGATGGACACTGTATCGCCTCGAGGGTTATTTTGACTCCGTAACAAAAGCATAGAATTTTGTATGATAAATGTTAAGTGATCTATCGTTTCTTGTGATGTAAACTTGATTTGAAATAAATGTGACTTTATAAAATACATTATTTTATTTACTGCCTCATATAGTTGGTATAAACATCTTTATACAGGTAAAATAAAGAGAAAAAGACTAGTGGAAAGACTGACTGATTCGCAGAGAGTATCAGGTTTAAACCACGGCCTTACATACTTTCTGACTCGTGGGAAGCAAAACCCCAAAAACCGAACTACTATCGCTAGACTATTGAGGTCGTCATTCTAATCTGAACAGAGACGATCCTTATGTCTAGACATAAGGAGGCTAGTGGAGACGCACCTACTACTATACGCTGAATTCATTATTCGATCTGTCTATTTTTTTACTTTTAGATACATATTTGACATAAGCTCCATATGATGCAAAACAATATGTCAAACATCTATCTCAAATCTCCCATGATCCATGGATAGATCGAATATTGAAACCGGCTGTAAATAGTCTGTGTAGCAGCAATAACCATTGAATCAACAGGTGTCGAAGATCCGACAAGTTCCGTGGTAAGTTAAACCATCTTGGAAATTACAACGAATTCACTCAAAAGTGTATTTGAAAAGATAAAAAATAGCAGCAGAAGGCAAGTAACTCAGTGATATTATGATTAGAAGGAATAAGCTACAGGGCTTAATATTTAAGGGGGGCTATTTTGTGGACTATGTCTGTTTTCTACTACTAGATGACAAGACAGCATAAACTATAATACCTAGACTAACACAGGCCAATGTATTTGTCGAAAAGTGTGAAAATCTGTAATGAAAAGTACTTAAGCATAAAAACTTTATTAAAATATTCGCACGGTTCCTCCTTTTCAAAAACCATAACTTTCGTTTTACTTACATTCACTTTCATTCCTTTCCTCTTTAACGCACCACGCATGATTGTTAGCACCTCCTGCAACTCCTTCGCTGAAGACGCAAGTATTACCTGATCATCAGCATAAAGGAGGCATTTGACGAGTGACCCATTCATCCTTAATCCGCAGTCACTATGTTTTAAATCTTGCAAACAACTGTCCATGAAGAGGCGCTTTATTAAACAGCCACGGCGACGCTACACATCGTTGTCTAACACCTTTCTCGATGGTAAACCAGTCAGTGTATGCCCCGTTTATCCTCACACAAGCTCTAGAATCCTCATAAAGTGATTTCAGAGCTCGAATGAGGCTGCTGTCCACCCAATTCATTGACAGCACCGACCGCATTTCATTCCTCACCGCTTTATCGTAAGTCTTTTCCAAATCCACGAATGCGCAATAGACGTTTTGACCTTTAGCCAAAAACTTTTCGACTATGCTTCGCAAGGAAAATACCTGATCCGTACATCCCATACCCTTTCGGAATCCCGCTTGTACATCCCATATTTTCTTGTCGGTTACTTTCATAACTCTTTCAATCAGTAACTTTGCATACAATTTGCCAACAATGCTGAGAAGGCTAATGCCTCTATAGTTTTTGCAGTCTTGTTGCGAGCCAACAAAAAGCTCTAAGTATCTAGTGAAGAGGTTCCACCATCCATGAAATTGGTTCGTTAGATAAAAATTGTTGAAGTTCTCGCGAGTCGAAAAGGTTAATCGCTTTAAAACTTGAGAATGCTTCGCCTTGAAGGACAGAGGAGGAATTAAAACAGCTACAAAGAATCTTGCACCTATAAACTTGAAACTATTTACGTAATGTTTTTTTTTCAGATTTTGGCAATCATGAAGTTACAGAGAAAGTTAAACTTTCTTGAAATATAAACATATTGGAAAAGATGGAAAATAATTGATCCACTTCCCTCTAGAAAAAATGAAAGACAATAAATAAACAGCTTCCTATTTTCCATTGGGAATTTTTATCACGATGACACTATTAATTTAACATTTTAAACATGAACATAAATCTCACTAACCAATAAACCACTTAAAATGTATTTATAATTTTAAAACGCTACAAAATTTAACCCATTTTATGCAACAATACTGTTTTTAAAGTTAAATTTCCTTGTATGGAATCAATTTTGACGGGCCCATTTTGCAGTCATTAGCTGGAATTACATGACCATTTGAATTAATTGCGGAGGTGGCAAAGATAATGAGACAAATTTGGATGTTTAACTATTTTATAAGTACTTTTTATTGGCTGTATGGTGAGCTTTAATTATTATGGAGAGAATCCGGTCGCTTGTAAAATTCGATGCAGATTCTGATGCATCCGAAATTTAGTTTTGGCAGACTTTTTAAGTTTTAGGGGATTTGAACCTGATAAGGTAGGTTTAGATCTCTGAATATGTAGTTGAACTGAAACACAAATGCAAGTATGTCGCAGTGGCTTTGCCGATTACACTACGCCAAGTGTTGTTGATTCGGTTTGACTCCCCACACGGAACAAAACTTTGTATAATTCACAAATTGTTGTTTCGGGTCTGGTTATTCTTTGCGTCCATTGGCTGAATGTTTGTAAAATCCCCCGCGATACCCTATTTTAAAAGTTTACGTAACTATTTATTTTTAGTAAGGGAAAACACATAGTCACGTAAACCTTTATAAAATTCAGAAAAGTATAGTGTAAGATTGTATAAATACCTGTAAATCTAACTACATTTACTTTTATAATGAACCTGAAAGTTTATGAAGATAAAGTATTACATTTGTCACTGTCACTCTGAACGACTAGTGGAGATAAAATAAGCAGTTTAGAATGAAATTTTGCAGCTTATCAGATTAGCATATAGGCTACTGTTTGTCACGATAACCGACACCCGCGCAACCCCACCCGAGAGCAGAATCTAGTAATACACGTAATACGTATCATAATTAAGATCTATACAAACCCTTTCGGGTGTAGGTAGGCCCAATTTGCAACGGCCAAAACTGGGTTGAATCTCTTTCTGTTGTTGGCTATCAGATTGAATCCATGTCGCCTAATCTAAAAAGTCATGGAGTCTTATAGTATAGGCACGTCATTCCAGTTCAGATTTAGATTAACTAAAAACTTGTCGCCATAATCAGAGAATACAATCAAATGATTAGCAAAAAATAAAGTTTGTTGGAGACTTTCGTGAATATGTCGGAGAAATAAAAATTCATCATCATCATCATCATCATCAGCCTTTTAACAGTCCACTGCTGGACTAGGCCTCTCCTTTGAAAGGAGGAGTTGGCCTACTATACCACGCGGGCCACACGGGTTGGTATAGGGTTTGTATCAAGTTTTCCTTCTCTTACAGTGCTGTTCTCTGCATAATATGCTCCCTCTGTCGGCTCTTACGACAGCCATATGGGGTGGGGACATTCCGTATTCTTAATCCGTCACCACACGGACATTATGAAATTATAATGTTACAATAAATAAAAATTATGAAATTATAATACATTACAAGCTTTTAAAATGTACACCGTTATTAAACACATGAAAACAATACCTCTTTGTAATAAAACATAAAGTATGATGCTTTTTAAATAAATTCCGAAAAGATGTAATGTATTTTAAATACGTATAATTATAATAATCCCGTATGCAAATAAATTTGTAATGTAATAAGTATAATACAGAAAATCAGTTTCTAATTAAAAGCTTATCCCGATTTTAATTAACGGGGGCTAAAGACCTCATCTCAGTTTGTAAACTTCGAATTAATCACAAACTGTATGTATGTATAAAATTGACTCTAACTGACAGACAACACACAGCCGAAACTAAAGAGTGGTAGAAGTTGAAATTTGGCATGTATGTTCCTTGGGGAGTGTAGTGTAGCACTAAGAGAAGATTTTTGGGAATCCCATCCCTAGTAGTCACTGGGCTAAATCTAGTGTTCTCAGGCTAGGTGACTATGCCTGGTGGACCGTCTCTCATGGTAATAGTTGAGAACTTTACTTGCATACGTCGCAAATTGTATAATATCATTATACCAACGATGTCTAATCCACGGCGCGCACCAATGACTTTTCGCAGTTATGTGCGTATTAAATTGTCAATTATGGCTTGTGCCGTACCTTCGAGAGTACGTTAAGCCGTCGGTCCCGGTTGTCATGAAGATCTTTGACAGTCGTTTTAACGTCAGTCGTCAGTACCTTGTAATAAACTGACACAATTGCTAAACCATGGAATATCGCTACCCTTTCGGGTTGCGGAGGTTAGACAGGCAGGCGCTCTGTGGAAAAGCTAATAGGTATTCAGCCAAATCCGATTAGACTAGTTAGCAGACCCCTGGTTGAAACTGGGATAATGCTAGGAGGGTGATGTCCTGTTACAAACTGTCGTCGGTTTTATATTCTGCGGCAAATTGACGACAGGTTGGTGTAGCGGGAGTGTAAGCGACTGCTACGCCGAAGGTCGCGGGTTCGATTCCCGCTCAAGTCAAACATTTGTGTGCATGAACCTGCATGTTTGTCTTGGTCTGGGTGTTTCTGTGTATAATATGTATGTATTTACAAAAAGAAAGTATGTTTATATATGTATGTCTATCCATTATCTAGTACCGATAGTACAAGCTCTGCTTAGTTTGGGAGGAGATGGTGTTGTGTGAATGTGGTAGAATATTATATTATAATTTTATTATTAATTATAAAAAAGTCATACAGTAGTTTAGTTTTCTTTTAACGGCACACCCAAAGAAGGAGCCCTACGAAGCAGGGCTCCGTCAACATAGCTTATTATACTAATCAGGCATCAATACCTACTTCTGAATTCTTATCAATATGGTTCATACATTATTTAGCATTTTAAAAGCGCACCACGCCGGTTTTACAATGTTGAATTATTCAAATTGCCTGCCGGCGACATCTGTGGGTATAATAACTTCATGCTTCCAACATGCACACTTCTTTGTTCACAGATATAATAAATGTTTATAACTGTACCTATGTGATGTGCCAGTTTACATAACTTTTCGGGGTTCCGTAGCCAAAACTGGCAAAACACGGAATCTTTATAAATACACCATGTCTATCTGTCTGTCCGTACGTCACAGCCACTTTGTTCGTTGGAAACATTCCTAACAAATCGCTTACTCATAAACTACACACAAAATACTAACACTATTAGCTTTATCTACTCACAAAATACAGCGAATAACATAAAAAAACATTAGTTCCCGTTATCATAGTAACAATTAATGTCGCAAAATATCCCTTTGGCCATAGAAACCCTCTCAGTGAGGGTAAAACTGAGAATAAAGGGTAGATAAGATTATCAACAGTTATTTATAAAACCGACTCGGGTAACGCCAAGGTTTTTGGGTTGCCAGACTAGCGAGAAAATTTGGTAGATAGTTTTAATGAAATTGCTAAGGTAAAATTCACTGGCACCTCCATTAGCAAAAGTAATTTATAACATTTTATACAAAATAATTTTACTAGCAGTATTTCATAACATGTCAGTAGATTGTAGATTGAAAATGTTACATTGCATTTAATTACACATTTGCAGTCAACACACATACTAAAAATAAATCTTGCATCGCGGAAAACTTTACAATAAACCGACGCAAAGAAAAACTAGAAAAACAACAGTTCTATGATCGAAACGAATGTAGGGATCGAAACAACAACGCTGAGAGAGGTGATAGTCAAGAATCTCGTTTAAACGACTGTGCTATTCTAGCAGTCATACTTACACTGCTGTTGCTTATATCCTCCAATTATCATCTTAGAAAAAATACCATACCATGCACTGTCCATGCGCTGGCAACATTGCATAGATGAATGTCGTCGGTAGAGATTTGATGGCGTTATCTGATTAGCAATAAGCGAATTATGTTATTTCGAATGTAGGTACCATTGACTTTACCCGAGTTATAAACACATTGGATTAATAGATGAGGAAGTCACTAAGATTTCCAAATAAGATCACTCATCACTTTTAAGTACAATAACCAGGACACAACAGAAGTCTTAGTAAAATTCGCTTTTTGGAGGTCAATTTAAAATTAAACTACATTTGCTAAGATCAAATTTAAAAAAAAGCGAAGGTATGTACTATTCTATAAAGTACTACTAGGTACTGCAAGGAGATCTCGGTGATTAGAGTATGACCACAGTAGTATTTGACTGTGGTATGGCCGTGAGTTTTATTGCACATAGTTTCCTACGGTTCTATATCCCTGCATTGCGAACATAGCATTAAACAACGGCGGAAGCATAAAGTTATTCCAGTCAATAGCGGGCCATCCACTAACGTTCATTTCTTCTGACTTGTCCCGTTGTGCAATCCGTACAGAAAAGCGATGGGATAAAATAAAACCGTTGAAGCCACTAATTAAACCACAATCCTACGTTCTTTCCCCTGACTTTATCACGACACGCCAGTCCGACAGGAAAAACAATCCTTCAATGACCATACACACGTTTAGGTACATTCCTGTCAGTTTGCATCTTGTCAGTCCTACCGAGGGATTGCGTGCTTGTGGATGGTTATAATCCTATAATTTTATGAAGATTGTTGTCATTTAAAAGGAATGCTCGTCATTCTGAATTATCTTTATGGATTATTTTCATTTTGCAACAACATGTGTACCCGTAAGCAAGAGATTGCTATTGCTACATCAACCAGATCAATGTATTGCTATGAGTTTTATTGCGAGTGAATATCTATTTACCTAAACCTAAAATTCAACTGCCTCTGTGGCCCTGCGGTAGTGTAGGCGACTGCGGATCATGAGGTCTCAGGTTCGATTCTCGGGTCGAACAAAACTGATGGTTTTTCTGTTAGGAATTATCCAACAGAAGTTCGGAGTCAGAGAGTTGGCGGTGTCACACCCCTGTGCCTTAAAAAGCACGTTAAGCCGTTGGTCCTGCGCCCAATCTCTCTCCGGTCGTGTCGCATGTGGCGTCCCATCGGACTATGAGAGTGAGGGAATAGAGAGTGCACTTGTGTTGGCGCACACACTAAACTTGTGCACTATAATATGTCCCGCGCAGATGGCAAGTCTCATGTATAGACAAGCCGCCGTGGGCGAAATCCGTCGGGAGGACATTATTATTATTATTAAACCTAAAAGAAGACATAGAATGTGGGTTAAAAAGTGGTTATTAGAAAAGGAGAAATCTAGTGTTATAAGACTTTTAAAAGATCTGGCATGCGATATCTAATATCTTGATTTGACGACCGGTTGGCGCAGCGGGAGGGTAAGCGACTGCAACACCGAAGGTTGCGGGTTCGATTCCCGCTCAAGTCAAACATTTGTGTGCATGAACATGGATGTTTGTCTTGGTCTGGGTGTTTCTATGTATAGGTATGTACCTATTTACAAAAAAAAGTATATATGTATGTTCATCCATTATCTAGTACCCATAGTACAAGCTCTGCTTAGTTTGGGACTATATAGATGGTGATGTGTGTATGTGGTAGAATATATAAAAAAAAAAACATTTCTAATATCATCTTTATCGTCTATTTCTTGGGAATCCATTTTATACTTCCGGGAAGAAGACGAACACAAAATGATAACAAACGAGCGGTCAATCACGCTAGACAAATAAACAGGCACTAACTTGATCACATCGCGCGTCGCGTCCTTCGCGACGGGAGGGATGGCGGTGTTTTAATACCGTCATTCTTTCTTGCTCTTGCAAATCCACTGGCGTTCATTCCGTAAGGATTGTAGATTCCGGCAGGAATGAACGTTAGTGGATGGGCCGCTAATGACTGTTATTGTAATTAACTAGACTTAGTCCGCGGCTCAAGAAAAGCTCAAAACATACTGACATAAACATGGGATTGCACACAAAACACACCAAGAAAAACATAACAGAAAGGCATACTCGTCGTGACCTACTCTCAAAACTAACATCATGACGAACTGCAAAGCTTTCGAGCGAAGATAAGAAGATGCCCCCCCCCCCCCCTCTGCCTCTCCTTGGGTATGGCAGAGGCTCTCGGGGCTTCGGTGTAAAACTCCCGCGACACGGCGTTGCTCAGGTTTCAAGCACACTTTTTTATTTTAATCGATATTCCTCGTAAGTAGTACTTTGAAATGTTTTCAACGCATAAATCTGAGTTTAAATTCTTCTGTGACTGATAGACAGTGCACAGCTGAAACTCCAGGGCACAGGAAGCTGAAATTTGGCGTGTGTGTTTCTCGGGGACCGTAGAAGTTCACTAAGTATGGATTTCCTGAAATTCTCCAGGGGATCGGGAAAAACGATTAATATTTATTATTGATTATAAAAAAGACAGCATCCACTAGTTTAATTATAAATAAATATCGCATTTTAACACGCTTTTATTACTTTGATATCTATCTACGAATCTCTGCAACGAAATCATGATTATCACCCACTTAAAACGTCGGATTAAAGTGAAATTTAGCTAATATATTTATAGTGTTTACAAGACTAAAAATGTAAATAAATACTTACCTCTGTACCAGATCTACCGCAAAACTTCACAAGCTACTCTAAGCAAAACCAAACATCTCTTATTTCCTAAGTTCAACGTCGTCGCTTTCTAATAAATATCATATTTTATTAACTACACTAGACGTAATATCGAGCAGATAATATAACAGAGAAAAGCCCTATTAATTTCATTCAGTATTACGTTATTCGACTGTTGTAAACGTCATTTCCAAATATAATACGAAACGAGTTGTGTATAAAAAGTTTTTGATATGAGACACGAACGTCCTAAAGAGGCAAAATTAATAAAATAGAATTTCAACTCTGGAGAATACTATGATGTGGATTGTTGTTGGTAAACAAGTGTACAACGTTATTGGTTTAGTTCTTTATTGTAATTATTTATGTTTATTTCAATATGTTAATTTAAATTTAGTGTACAACATATTGAAGGCCTAAGGCCGCCCTCACATTGGTTTCAGCGTCAACGCAGCGTCACCTCGGCGTCGACTCGGCGTCAACACCGCGTAAACGCTCTTCTCTCTTCAAAAGCCAAATGACGCGACGTAGACGCGTCGTCTACGCGGCGTCGACGCTGAAACCAATGTGAAGGCAGTCTTAAACTGATTTAGGATTACCGTTTAGTTACGTACTTGACGCCTGTTTTCAGCGAGGCGAAAGATTATGCCGTGTCAATTCCTTTTCGAGCTAATATGACATGTGTGCCATATCTTGCTGTTGTCTCGTGTGGGAATCGAACCCACGACACGCAGCGCAGTGGCAACGGCAAGACGACCACTTTAACTGCTACGCCTTTAGTGCAGTCAAATTTCAACTATGTAGAAGGATAGTTTATAATAGTTTAAATATCCATGATACTTACTTATATTACACAACATATTTTGATAAGTTTGTTTTGGGCAAAGATAATACATATAAATAAAGTCCTTTACATTCACTTAATGGGCAGGTGTGTCACTACAATAGTCTAGTTTTCCTCACGTAAACGCGTATCAAAGTCCAGGATAATACGCCGGGACAATTTCCTACAGACATGAGAAGTCTCAACGGCTTACTGTCAATGTATCTCTCAGACGACAATTAGTCGATGGAAATATAACACCAGACTTATTGGGTTAGTCCTGGATTTGAACAATTGTTTTTAATTAAATACACTTTATTTATTTAAATCCACACTGAGCCCACAAATTTAGAAACAGATGTATCACAAAAATGATATTACAAGTAGTGTCCATTTGCGATAAATTAAAAATATTTTTATGACAGTGTGATCCTTTTTTGTTCTTAAATTATCACGTGTCGTGCCCACTTATCTTTAAATTTTGAAACACGTTGTAATGATTTTCTTTTTAATACAATTGGTTGATGGTCTAAAAATCAATACCGTCAAACCAGAAATTGCTAGATATAGTGTAAGTTACCAAAGAAGAATATCCAGTCATGTCAACGAGTTGGCATCAAAATTAGAGGGCACAGGAAGTGTCACACACTCAAGGCTGAAGAAGCATAGCGTATCTACGTTAAGTTTAAGATTCACCAACAATAACAAAAATATATGAAAGGAACTCTGGAAACTCCTTCTACTTAGAAATTAAATACCCCTGAACGCCTACTGAATGGCTTATTGTGTCTAAACACAGATCGTCAGGTTGCAGAACAGAATAGAAAAAAATGCTGCTTTGATCTGATGAATGATGTTTTATTTTATGACAAATCATAATATATGATATAAAGCAACATAGGAATAATCTGACAATAACTGGACAAATATTCGAACACGGTGCAAGGCTGGTGCATGCACGGTTTTGTCGTTCATACAATTATTGATTGTTTATGCAGTGGTGACCAACAACACTCATAGTTCCCACTCTAAACGTTCCGGAGCTCAGTGCATCCATTTAGTCGTTTGGATATGTAGGGAAATAAGATGTGTTATTACTGTGACTAAAATGGGTCTACGAATGAACAGGCTGAATGTCTCCGTCCGTTACGTACACCACTAGGCTATCGCTGCTTTTTTCACACGTCAAAAGGTATAGTAAGTTTCTAAAATATACTTAAGCTCAGCCCGATGTTCATTTAAATGCTTGAGAAAACGTGCTATCAAAGTTAAAATCACGAAAGGAAAGTGGAAATTAAATTTCACAGTCTGAGTAAAACGCACAAAAATACTTGAGTTTAATTTGAATTAGTTTTAAATAGCAGATAGTGTGACTAGTTGGTGGAAGTGGTGCGTTGGAATGACAGAAACTCACTTACAATGGAGGTCTTTTAAATTCGATGTCAAGATAAATCAAATAGTAATTTGAATCTATGATCAGCAAATATGTTGATTTAAGGGTTTTTCTTACTAGCTGGAATTCATGTGTATATTGGAGTAGTTGCTTTTGTAATAAAAATATGACAATCTCTGTAAGCTATTTTATAGAAATTATATAGCTATATCATAAAAACACATCGAGTTTGGTTATAGAACATGAATTATTACGTAAAGTCTATATAACAATCAGGCGAAAAGGCTAGTAATGGTGCACAAAAATATTTCTTACGAACAACGCAGCCTTTTATCTAGGTGTTATTTGTGTTACTTGATGAAATGTTTTTATGGTCTCATGTGATACAGAATTTATTCCTAGTGGTAAATTATTCAACGATTGCCAGTTTAGTAGCCTATATCACTAAACCAACAAATTCAAATTCAAACCCTTATTCATATAGCTTACAAAAGCAACACTTATGGACATCAATTCAACAGCAAGTAGGTACAACCGACTTATAAAAAATCTTCTAATGATCATACGTATTTTTCGACTATCACAAGTTTCTTATTAAACCTAATATCTAATAGTCTAAGTGTTCTACCAGTTTCAAACAACGTAATCAAGTTAAAAAATATCCATAAGAAATGCTTTTCCTCTGGTGCATAAATAAAAAATACCATCTCAACAAATCTCTGTATTTTAAATGAAAAATGTTCTCGGCAAAAATGTACGGCACTCAAGCAACCTATTTATAATTCCCGACTTAGCAACTCTTAGTTCAATTGAGAATGATCCTGAGTGGTGTAAATAACGCGGTGCTTTAAAGATGCTGAGGTGATGCGAATCCAGAGCGTAAAAAAATTGCCTAAGCAGTGCGATAAAGAATTTTGAGCGCCTCATGCGGTCACAGGTGGTGCAGTAGGCTATTGGAGTTATATTATGTGTAGTTATAATTAGGTTTCGGTCGAGTCTTCTGTATTTGGCATTTTGCATCATATAAGTAGTCATCTATACTAATATAATAAAGCGGAAGAGTTTGTTTGTTTGTTTGTTTGTTTGTTTGTTTGAACGCGCTAATCTCAGGAACTACCGGTCGGATCTGAAAAATTATTTTTGTATACGATAGCCCAGTTATTCCGGCAGGCTATAGGCTATATAACATAACGCTTTGACCCTTTGGGGCCGGGCAAAAGGCTAAAAAGGCTAAAACATAATATTGGCTAATCTCAGGAACTAGCAGTCGGATTTTAAAAATTGTTATTGCCTATGATAGCCCAATTATTCCGAAAAGCTATAGGCTATATAAAATTACGCCACAACTTTTAGGGGCCAGGCAAAAATAATAAAATGGTCAAACGAGACGGGGGAGGCTTGGGTCAAAGGCAAAAAAAGGCTAAACGAATAGGATACAATCTATATGGGTATCGTTTTCGAGATTTTCGGGACGCTGATTAATAATATGAAATTTATTTAGTGATCCAAGATGGCGGACGGGCAATCAAAGATGGCGGATGAGAAAATGTTAAATATCAATATGGGTATCGCCTTCGACATTTTAAGGGGTGGAGAATCGAAATACAACATCTATGTCGTGATCGAAGATGGCGGATGGGCAATCAAAGATGGCGGATGGGAAAATTTTAAAAAATCAATATTGGTATCGTCTCCGATGTTTAAAGGGATGGGGAATCCAAATACAACATCTATTTTGTGATTCAAGATGGCGGATGGGAAATCAAAAATGGCGGTTGGGAAAAATAAAAAAATCAATATGAGTATCGTCTCTGTTGATTTAAGGGATGGAGAATCCAAATATAACATCTATTTCGTGATCAAAGATGTCGGATAGGAAATCAAAGATGGCGGACGGGATTTTTTTTAAAGTCGATATGGGTATCGTCTTCGATATTTAAAGGAATGGGGAATTCAATAACACCATCTATTTCGTGATCAAAGATGGCGGATGGGATGTTTTTTTAAATCAATATGGGTATCTTCTCCGATGTTTAAAGGGATGGGGAATCCAAATACAACATCTATTTCGTGATTCAAGATGGCGGATAGGAAATCAAAGATGGCAGATGGGAAAAATTTTTAAAATCAATATGTGTATCGTCTCTGATGATTTAAGGGATGGTGAATCCAAATGCAACATCTACTTCGTGTTCAAATATGGCGGATAGGAAATCAAAGATGGCGGACGGGTTTTTTTTTTAAGTCGATATGGGTATCGTCTCCGATATTTTAAGGAATGCGGAATTCAATATTATATAAAAATCTATGTTTGTTTGTTCATCATTTATAGACTCTGAAATGATAAGACATTAAGCGCTAAGTCAATGGTAACTTTGGAAAAGGGCCTTGGAAAAAAGGCAATTAAATATAAACTCTTAAAAAGGCGATACGGAGTTCGCCGGGTCAGCTAGTACATTATACAGTTGTACACCCAATTTCTATTTCTATTATAGATTATGATTCTATTTCTATTAGATTCCTTTCTATTATAATAATAATGCAAACCCAACAACCGCAGAATATTAAAATCTTTAGTTATCCATCCGCACAAGTTATTATGCTGATGCGAGTCATAGACGCACACAAAGTAATTATGGGACCTATCTGACCCTGAAATTGGTAATTACTGAAATCGATTTGGAAGGCCATTTAATGCAAATATTCTGATTTACGAGAACAAGCAGGTAATTCATTATCTTTTTTTTTGGTGTCGGTTTGGAAAATCCTCATGGAGTCCCTCCGCCGTAGGGGGGAGGACGAAGGGGACTGTCAGACTCTTACTGACTAAAAACCAACCCGTGCTCCTCATGTACCCATGTGTCGGAGGGTAGGGTTTCACCGAAGCATTCCTCGCTATCCCCTGACGGGTATTGGCCCGCCAGATGGTCAGGCGGGCCCCAAACGAAACCCCCTTGGCGGCGGATGAAGGTGTTGGGCTCCGCCGCCAAAACAGCAGCGGCCGCAGAGGATAGGGAGGATGGCAACGCAACACCGCATCTCCTCTTCCTCTGCGGCCCCACCGCGACGCAACGATGGTGCGCCCGCATTTGGTCGCGGGAGATAGGGCGCGCGGCAACGCAACACCGATACTCCCGGCTTCTCCTCCCGCGACCGCACCCGACAGCGAGGGACAGACAGAACTGTCCCCCGCACCCGCACCTTGGGACGCATCCTACGCAGGCCTCACGCAAGCCCACGTGGAGCGTCCCCTCCCGGGATCCCGCTTAGCTTCACCGTGGGTGTACCTCAAACCCACGGTTCCTGAGCCCCCACCACGACAAGGTGGAGATCCCACGGGGGGGAGGTAATTCATTATCAGCTATATTGTTCTCAACACCTAATAAATAGGCATGCATGCGCATTGGTTGAACGAGCAACCAATTTTCAAAAGGGAATTTCAAAAATCTTTTTATATTTATAATGACGCAAAATAATGGCTGCAAAATCTGAGGTAACCTATGATTATGATTTTGTAAATCAGTAATCAAAATAATATTTCTCATTTGAAAATTTCGCTGGCTGAGATCCTATAATAAAATGCCGACCAATATTATACATGATATTCTTTATTTAAAAATGAACTTACAAATTCGTTCCTAAAAGCAACCAACCAACAAAACGACATACCTAATTTTAAAAAAATTGCGCCATTTTTCAGACTAAAGGTACCTCCTAAAATCAGAGTATCAATATACGTCCACCTGCATTTCATCTTTATGCAACTACCTTCAATGCAAAACAAACAATATTTTGATAGCATCAAGGTTGAATTTCCTCTTCACGTGCTATCATACATAATGCACTAAGTCTATTACATTTTATTACGAATCTAAAAGTTCGCTTTTGTGTCCTGGTTTCCGTATACGACGGAAAGTTGTTCGAAATTCTTTTATAAAATGATATTTGTATCGGATTTTGGCGGTGAAATTATTTGGCAGTAATAGAATTGCGAAAAGCTGATATTTTGTCACATCTGGTTAGACTAGTAAGCCGAGCGCGGGCTCTTTGGCGTGTAAGTCTTGGATGCAACCGAGAGAGATAACGCTAGGACGATAATGATTAGAATTGTGAAACAGCGATGGCCTAGTGGAGAAACTAACTCACTGACTCGCAAAGTTTCTCAGATTTAAATGCACGGTGCACACCGCTGACTTTTCAAAGTACTTTTTTTTATGGTAATAGGCGGCAAACGAGCAGACGGATTGCGTGATGGTAAGCAATTACCGCCGCCCATGGACACAAGCAACACCACAGTAGTCACAAGTGCGTTGCCGCCCCTTGGGGTTGGAAAAAAGGGAAAGGATGAGGAGTGGGATCAGGGAGAAGGGATAGGGGATAGGGCCTCCGGCACTTTCACTCACCGAACGAAACGCAACAGTTTAGCTACTGTTACTTTACGTCGATTTCCTGTGAGAGGGTAGTACTTCCCCGGTCGAGCCGGCCCATTCATGCTGGAATCAGCAAGGCTCTACTACCTTTTACTTAATACTCGTAATTGTTAATTATTATTTGCTAGACGGCACACGACAACATCGCTGTAAAACCTGCATGTTTGAGACTTCTACACATTATGATTTTTCAATGCTTAAAGAACAAGACCAGCATAATGAACTGTGGCCTTTCTCTATTCATAGTGAGAAGATGCCCGTATCCAGTGGGGCAATTTATATACAGGGCTGTTAACATACGAAATGGTGGAGATGAATATCGACTGTAACTAAACCAACAGTAGTACCGCTCATACTCGTAGCATGACTTAAATTGAGTTGTCGTTTGTTATGGATCTGCAAAGTTAAGCAAAGCTTGCACTGGTCACCAATTCGATAGGTGACCGCATATTACCATGTCTCGTAGGGCGCTCAAACCGCCGGGTCTCGACTCACACACAAGAAAAGCATATTGGAGGCCAATGTCTAACCATGTTGGAGTCCTTTAGTCTGTATTTATATATAATATAGATATTGGATTGCGAAATGTTACATTTTTTGGAATAGTGTAATTTACAATTCTTTTCGTTTGAAATATTTTGTCATTATTGATGTAGATGTAGATGTTTGATATTATTGATGTAGGCCCGCACCAGGCCCCCGTCACTGGCTCAAATTCACGCGATAAATACCTACCATTTCGTGTATCCATATGGATACAAACGACAGAGGGCCGCCGCACGCCCGGCAGCGTGTACGCACGACACGTTTCCCGCGCTTTCTTCTAGAAATACCGAAACCACGAAGTTATTGTGCAGTGGATGGGTGTTAAACGCACAAAACAAACGAAAACTTGTTGTTTTTCATTGCCGAAGGAAAAACGATGATTTATGTCGTAAGTTATGATATAAGATTTGATATAAGTGGGTACTTATATAAAATTTCGTCTACAAATTGGCACCGTTTATTTTATTTAGAGCAAAGGTAAGAAAGGAAATACTAGGTATGTAAATGTTCGTTAATTGATACGTTTAGGTTATTACTAGAAATAAATATAAATGTTGGTTTTATTAAGTAAAATCTACTTAATGTCAGAATCTTATGTACGTTTTTACTGTATTGTCTGGTATTGTGTCCGATAAATGGAAATAGGCAATAGGCCCCTACTGCGTACGATTATTATACAGTTTATTTATTTTTATAACATATTGCATACTTATTGGTAATTTTATTAAATATGTTGACAATATGTATTTACTAACTGACTCGTGTATATATAGGTAAGTATTAAGCAAATAAAAATATGGTTATTTCGCAACATTCGTTTTATTACCAAAATCATCATAAGAACAACCCTAGCGCCTTTGTTCGATGACGCGCTTGTACGTACAGTCACACAATCTGCAACTCTTTGCGTGAGTACTTAGGGTACATTTCTCTTCACTGCGAACAACGGCTATTATTATTAAGATTTTGTAGGTGATTATAGCGTAGGTATTTTCGATTTTGTATGGGAGTGATGTATCTGTTACGAAGTAACTATTTAGTAATCTGTGCCCGCACCCTATTACGTGGGACCACAGATTACTAAATAGTTACTTCGGTGGGACCTAAAATTCATAGCATGGCAAAATGTGGATGTATTATTTCACCTCTGCCTACCACTCACGGGCAGACAATCATGACTCGATAAAAAGCAAGTAGGGTTGGGTAATATAAGTTTATGATTGGAATAATTTCCATTAAAGATAAGTTCAATAAAAACAGTTTATAAACATGATTATTTTTATTTCTTATTCATTATTTTCAATAATAAGTAGTCTTATATTGTAATACAGTTTATTCGTTTGTTCAACTGCTGGTTCTGTTTTGCAAATATTTGCGCTCTTTTCAGCTACCACCTGTCTATTGCATAGCTTGCTGGTATATAAATACGTGTGCAGTATCGTTTCATACAACTTTACTGTCAACATGAACACCAAAACGGTATGTACCTCTTTTATTTTTTTATTTATTAAATCCTTTTTTTTTTCAATTCGACATGGTCGAATGTGACGAGTACAATGTTTTATCTAATATCACCAGAGCACAACTTTTTAATAGTGTTGCAATGTTTTTTTTTGGAATGTAACTACTTATTACGAGATAGAATCATTTATACCTTTTTTGGCTATTCTCACACTTGTATTTAAATAAATCTTGTTTCACGGGTGACTTTACAATAACTTAATCAAAGAACACAAAGAACGCCAGTAAATTTGGAACATATGAAGTGTTGTCTCGTATGGGGATGAAACACACAATAATAATCGGCGTAGTGCTAAACGAAGAATGTGAAGCCACTGCTTAAAAAGCAGCTTTGTCAATTTATTCCCGATTTTTAATTAGCAAGCATCTGACAAGCATACTAACTAATCAACTTGTCCTTTCCTCAAAATACATTTATGAAGCGCTTTTCTTTCATCGTCTTCGTGAATAATGGTGAACTGCGATTTTTGATGTTAGTAATGAGGACATTATCTACTTACGGGAAATATGCTATGCAAAGTTTCTCTGACATACATAACGACGTCAGAACCAGAGTGGTCTAAGTGACATTCTTAGTTGTTTTACAATAGTAAAGCAAATCATAATTCTTCCATGCCTCATTTATACCGTAACAACATGTACCTATAGAGATGGTGTGGTCTGCAAATTAAAGTCATGCTAAAACGAATCAAAATTATATTTTTTCAGTAATATTAAGAATTTTTACTGTTGTGTTCTACACCATGGCGTGAGTCTATGTATGTATGTATGTTCTACACCACTCTGGTTCTAACGTCGTCATCAAATACCGATTATATAAAACTGACATCAGCCACGGAATATACTTATGATTTACAAATTTAGTAAATATATTATATCGTCCAACAGTTATCCTGGTTGCATTATTTAAAGATCAGTAGGGACTTGCACTCCGGGGTCTGCTTACCGTTCTAACAGATTTTACAGAATATTTAGCTTTTTACGGTGCTACTGCTGACTAAATATGGAGGGTGTACGGTTAAATGTCTGTCTTTTCCGCAATATACCTACTATTTTCTTCGTGTATTTTCTTAAGTCGCCCCTTACAACCACAGCATGGATGTGGTCACTTCCAAATTGTATATTATATAGACTATGTATTCTTTATCTACGTAGCCTTGTTAAGTTTAATTGGTTAATTATCGCTTGCCCGTGCCTCGAAAAGCACGTTTAGCCTTCGGTCAGCGACAGCCGGTGTCATGAAGATCTTTGACAGTCGTAACCAGGAGTCAGTACCCTCATATAATCTGATACTGGTCTAAAACGTGGAATATCGGTATCCCTTTGCGTTGCCACATACACACATACTATGGTTACTAGGTAATGGATAAACATACATATTTGATTTTTAAATACATACACATTATACATAAACAACCAGACCAAGACAAACATCCATGTTCATGCACGCAAAATATGTTGGACTTGAGCGACAATCGAACCCGCGACCTTCGGCGTAGGAGTCGCTAACACTCCTGCTGAGCCAACCGGTCGTCTGATGGTGTGTAACTCTTGGATGCAACCGGGATAACGCTTGGATGATAATGCTGATGATCTACGTAGCCTTGTACATATGTTAGCAATTAGTAATTATTAATTTTTCAACAGATCTGCAGGCTGCTCTTGGTGTTGGTTGCCGCCTGCTCGGCAACCCCAACCCAATGAATTATCTTATATTTGCGTCGACGTTTTGGCATGGGTTACACCAGCCGCTGACACGGAAAGTTTTATTATCTTTTACATACTCAATCTAATCGTAAATAAAGATTTTCAGACGTTGAACGTCTTAGGTGGAAAAACAATACTATCCCCGATATAGTAATTGAATGCCAGAACATTACGGAAGCAAGGAAAACAGATTGTGAAAATATTTCAGAAACAGAAAATATTCGACCTGAATGATCCTCTCCGAAATTGTTACCATCAATACGAACGCGAAACTCAAACATTTATCAAAAAAATCTCTCAGCTTAAATACAGTCGCGCAAAAAATCTTTTACCAAGGGAAAAGTTTTAAATTACTTATGTTCGCCAAAGCACGAAGCTTCGATGGATCGACTTGACGATCTGATAATCGAATACTTGTCCCGTGGAGAGAAATTAGATTCCAATAAAAAAAGTATATTTAGGGGAAGAATGAGAAATGGTTGACGGTATCGGAAGTCAATCGTACGTCAATTCCTAGGATTTGTAATTTTATTTGAAGAATATTTCGGTGATAAATTTTAGCCGAAGTGTTCGCTGTGCTTTAACTTTTATATTTAACAAATTTTCTAGGGTAAAATATTTTAGAAATCTGAGAAAAAAAAAAGGAAAATTTTAAGCAAGACAATAGCCTATAGATTAAAAAAAAATAAAAAACAGATGAAATAAGCAGTAAGCCAAACTAATAAAAAGGGGCCAATAACTAGCAAAGACTATAAAATAAATAAATATGGCAACATACAAGCTGAAAACGGAGACAACTCAAAATGACAAACTAAAACATGAAAACCCATTTTTGTAATCTTATATCTAAGCTGATGCTAAATAGTTTATCAAGATCCTACTAAAACTGATTTCTGCTCTAATTGATTACAAAATCAGTTAAAATCTTCATCATCGTAGTCCATTGCTGAATATAGGCCTCGCCGATGGCACGCCATCGAGCTCGATTTTATTATTTTAATAGGTCAATATTCCAAGCAAAGTATTTTAATTTTAATATGCACACATCATATCTAAAATATGTCTGTATAATTTATTATTCAATATGGTGGTAACTGTATTTTAACTTAGTAAACGGATCATTTAATTTGTCTTCGACATTGAAGCCGAAATTGGATAGCTCACTTTATTCAGGAATATTTCAAAGATTTAAGTCGCTTCTACACATCGTTTAAACAAAAACAGACATGGAAACTTTTCGCAAAGTGAAACTATAAAAACTATAGTTAAGTGACTCTTAAAGGAAAAAGTGGTTGAAAGTTCCTTTTTAAAAAAGTAAACGGCTCGACTAAGACTAAAAAAGGAAGGAATTTAAGCGATATTGAAGTGGGAGGGATGCATTTTGAATTGATTTATTTTGCTAAAACATGGTAATAAAATCAGTTGTTACAATAGCATATTATAGATCCACATGTGTTGCTGTTGAGGCAGCATGCAAAATTAATAAAGATATTTGATATAATTTACAAAACATTAGTAAAACCATTTTTTATATGAAATGTCAAATACAAAATGTCATATTAATATATCACACAAATTCATAGAAATACAAAAAAAATAATATATATTATATGAAAATACACCAATGAAATCAAGAACAAATCGGACATACAATATCTTATTAAGTAAAGTTAGAAACTTAAAAATGCTTTTCATCTAAATACTCGCTGATAGTAGTAATAATACGCTTTTTGGATCAAGTGCTGTTTAAGAGCAGCTTTAAATTTCTCAAATAATGTAATTTCGTGTATATGTTTCGGCAGCCTATTTATACACCTTTGGTGCAATTGTTAATACGTTGTTACTAAACAAAACCGTTCGTGATATTGGTATACGCAATTTATGAGGATAACGCCCGTTATTGCAGTTCTCGTATAAGTGCAGGTGATCTCTTACAAATACAGCACATTCATATACATATAAACTCGGTGCTGTGAGAATATTCAATGTTTTAAAGTATGGCTTACAGCTATCGGTCTGTTAAAGATTACATATGGCGCGTATGCATTTTTCTGAGCTTTAAAAACATCCTCTTTCCCACTGAAATTGCCCCAGAATATTAAGCATTATCTAAGCGCAGACTCGACAAATGATATGCTGTTAATACGACACTTCTGTTGACTACTTTACGTAACATGTATAATGTATATGAATATTGATTTAGTTTTTTACACACTTTTTCAATTTGATTCCACCATGTTAAATTCCTATCTAAATGTGTACCTAAAAATGTTGTTTGGTCATCTGGTCTAATTAATTTGCCATTATAATGTATGTATGTAATGTACATATATGTAATGTACATACTAAAGTCAGTAATGATTTTATTTTGTCTAGTAGTAAATGTCATAATGTTAGTTTTATCAAAATTTGCAAATTAATTATTAGAATCAAACCAGTCAATGATATTATATAAGGAACTATTAATTTCATTTCCATAAGATTGAATGTCCGTATTTTTATAAATTATTGTACTGTCATCTGCGAACAAAATCATAGGATGATTTTTTGATTCTGGAAGGTCATTTATATATATAAGAAACAACTTTCGAACTGAGTTCAGAGGTATTAGTGGAAGATTCAACTGAGAATAATTTTCTCTGTACTTTTTTCTTTTTCAACTGGTATTGGATATAGAGGCAAGGCTCAGAAACTAGGGCACCGTATTACAGTTTTTCTCAATTTATTCTGCTTTTGATTTTGATCGTCACACTGGTAATGAAAGTTTATGCGATTTTGGGCTCTGTATCTGTGTAGTGTAAAGTATTGTTCATCTATCTATCTATCTATATTGTCACGCCTGTCTCCCATTGGGGTAGGCAGAGACTATGGAACGCTACATGCTTCGGTTCAAACATACCTCTTTCGCTTCCTGACATTAATTAACCTCATCTTGCATGCGCGTCGGTTATGGGTACTTTTAATTTGGCCCTTTTTCAGTACGTCACCTATTTGGTCGGCGTACGTCCACCTAGGGCGTCCCCTACCGACATTTTTACTTCTGGTTTTTACCCGACTTATGCGTGACCTAGAGTTAACCTAACTACTTTATACAGAAACCTTTTCAGATATGCCTGTAACCTCTCCTCCTGAATTAAGTTTATGAGTCAAAACTCTTTCACTTGTGCTGAAGCTCCAGCCGAGTACCTAATGAATGGGCCCCAGCCGTAGTTGTGCCTCTTTATAAAGGAAAAGGCTCGCAACAAAACTGCAAAATCTATAGAGGCATTAGCCTTCTCAGCATTGATGGCAAATTGTACATTAGATTCCGAAAGGGTATGGGATGTACGGTTCAGGTTTTTTCCTTGCGAAGCATAGCCGAAAAGTTTTTGGCTAAAGGTCTATTGCGCATTCGTGGATTTGGAAAAGGCTTACGATAAAGTGGTGAGAAATGAAATTTGGTCGGTGCTGTCAATGAATGGGGTGGACAGCACCCTCATTCGAGCTGTGAAATCCCGTTATGAGGATTCTTGTGTCAGGATAAACGGGGCATACACTGACTGGTTTACCATCGAGACAGGTGTTAGACAGGGATGTGTAGCGTCACCGAGGCTGTTTAACCTCTTCATGGGCATGTTTGCAAGATTTAAAATATAGTGACTGTGGATTAAGGATGATTGGGTTACTTGTCAAATGCCTCCTTTATGCTGATGGTCAGGTAATACTTGCGTCTTCAGCGGAGGAATTGCAGGAGATGGTAACAATCATGCATGGTGCGTTAGAGAGGAAAGGAATGAAAGTAAATGTAAGTAAAACGAACGTTATGGTTTTTGAAAAGGAGGAATGCGTTACGGCTTGTAATGTTATGATCGATGGACAACGAGTGGAGCAAGTAAATGAGTTTGTATACTTAGACTTACGTTGTTTACAAGAGATGGTTAGAATGAAGAAGATTTTGAAAGAAGAATTAATGTAGGTGATAGAGTGAATGGAGCTCTGAAGGCGTTTATGAATAGCCAAAATGTGTCCAAAAAGGCATGTTTGGCTGTGCATAGAAGGGTATTAGCACAGAATAGATAGTACTAACGTACAGAAGGATCACTTCGCAAACCAATTTATAGAAATGGCGACTCTTGCCACTAACACGCAACAAAGTGCAATTCAGCTCGCATAAGCACTCAGTGCCTAACGCGATATTCACCTAACCGTTCTCCTTTTCTAACACATAACGCTGTCTGGCGCGGAGCGGTGCGCTAGCTGTCGCGCTAGGGTTGTCGACTTGCCGCTGCTACTATAATATTTATTCATCGTCTATCTACCTACTTGACCACGTAATAATAAATTATTATCCTAAAAGTATCCTATCCCACTATTTGAGCTCGTTGAACAAAAACCACAAAAATTCTGGTAATTTTCACTAATTCTTAGTTATATCCTAAACGCGTGGATTGATTTACATGATTCAAACAGATAAAATGGTTTTTGAACTGGATCTTTAATTTGACATCATAATCGTTGAGATATCTCAACAAATAAAAAATAAAATTTTGAAGTTGCTCTCGTAAATTAATAAAATCAAATTTTCAAGTTGCTTTCGACACACATCCGTTAAATGAGCAATACTTTGCACTAGACTTGTGATGAGACATTTTCGTTGTTCACTTTTAAAATTCACGTTATTAGCAAGCTCTGCGCGAGCGGTGACGACGCGGCGTGGAAGCCGCGCGAAAGTGTAGGCACTTATCCCTGTAGGTACGGCCGAGTGAAGGAGGCCTGGTATTAGTGCCTACCCTTATGTACGGTAGTGAAAGTTGGGTATGGCAGAAGAGATTTGAAAGTAGAATAAATGCTGTAGAAATGAGAGCACTGAGAAGTATGCGTGGTGTATCTTTGGCCGACAGAGTAAAGAATTGTGTGATAAGGGAGTGTTGTGGGGTAGAAGAAGATGTAGTGACAAGCATTGAGAAAGGCATGTTAAGATGGTTTGGGCACATGGAGAAGATGGATGACGATAGACTGACTAAGAAGATATATAAGGCAAGTGTGAATGGGATAGGATAAAGGGGAAGACCTAGGCGGACGTTCTCTGACCAGATTGGAGACATCCTGGAAAAAGGTCACGTCAGAAGTACCCTTAACAGAAGAGCATGCATGAGAAACTTGATGTGAGTGAATGAAGCAAGAGAGGTATGTCAGGATCGTTGCAAATGGCGTTCCATAGACTCTGCCTACCCCTCCGGGAAACAGGCGTGAGTCTATGTATGTATGTATGCTCCTGCTCCTGTTTCACCATATTTACTTTGGGAGGCTTACCATATGAACATCATTTACTGCTTGAGTATGATATCAATAGCTACTAAAAATTTTACTAGTAGATGTCTACAATGTGAAACAGTTGCAGCTCCTTACAAAAATAAAATATACCACCATTATATTCGTTTGAAAAGAGTGTCCATGAGTTTTATTGCCCGTTCTGTCTCGTGGTTCTACCTATTGCATTGCGAACGTGGCAGTAAATGTAAATGTAGAATTATTAAGTAAATAACTTAAATTTTGACGTTCATAAGCGTCACTTTGTAGCCTAGATGAATAAATGATTTTGATTTTTGATTTTGATTTTATGCACTCTTTCATACTGTTTATTCGCGATAAACTCAAAAACGAGTTAATCGCTAACAGACAGGCAGATGCTGCCTGCGACTTTGTTAAGATATAATATGCAATGATGAAGGGGCTATACCTGCCAAGCAGACCTACTCACAGAAATTTTACACACAGTAAAATTATTCCACCGAATCGCCGAGCCAAGCTCCAATCTCCAAGCCGAGCTTGTACCAGGTAATTGCACTGACGTGTAAAGGAGTGACGGTTAAACGCTGTACACTTTGGTGTGCAAGGCAGTGTACGGCGGATAATGGAAAGCATTATCCTTAAATGGTTCGGGAAGCTTTACATTGCACTTTTATGGATAGTTTTATGGGATTATGTGTAACAGATAATAGAATGATTGTAGTTGCCGGCATTTTCATAGTATTAGCTTAAAAGTGGAGCGTTAAGCTTTTTGAACAATATTTTAAACTAATTTTATCTCCTTTGGAGTCATCTCCCTAGCGATATCCCAGTTTTAACCTGGGGTTCGCTTACTAGTTTAACCGGATTTCGTTAGCTTTTCCACAGAGCGACTGCCTGTCTGACCTCCGCAACCCAAAGGGATAGCAACATTCCATGACTAAGACTAGTGTCAGTTTATTTAGAGGTACTAACGCCTTATAACGACTGTCAAAGATCTTCATGACAACCGGGACTGACGACTTAACTTGCTCTCCGAGGCATGGGGTAAGCGATAATCAACAATTCAATACGCACATAACTCCGAAAAGTCATTGGTGCGCGCTGTGGATTCGAACCCGATACCCTCTGCATGGTAGTCTGTTGGTATCTCCACTAGGCTATCGCTGCTTAGTATATACAAAATCCGTTACTAGTGAGCATCTACCGGCAGCTCCCAATATCTGATCTATCCATAGATTTGCCTTCTAGAGATTTGACATAGGCATATTGTACGGAGCTTGTGACAATTATATATCTCTAGTAGCCAAAACCATACTGGGACCGTCAGTATATAACATACTGACGGCCATAAAATAAGGCTCTTAAAGACCAAATTTCTTAAACTCTAGCTTCAATAATTTAGGATCTGCGAGGGTTTCAAGTACTTTAATATTAGAGAATATATCAAGTTAAGGTATAATAAATAAAGAAACAAACAGGTTTAAAAGCAAAGTTTTTCGAAGATTTTGTCTATCAATTGATTGCACGTATGGCACCTTATGGCATAGTCGTTTAAGCCGTGACACAAGCAAAATGGGTGGGTGGAAGCTATTATTAAATAATATTAACTAATAATTTGATTTCTCCAATGTTCGATGAATAAAAAAAAGAATCTCAAAGCTCAAAGCCTCATGGAGTAGAAACACTACACTGCCAAAGCAAACCAAGGCCAATTTTGTGTACAACTAAGACCAAAAGTTTACTCTGCCTCCAATATTATTACATCAAAGGTAAAGAAACCATTCATATCTGTGTTCCGGAGAATGTAATTGTGGCCAGAATGTTCCGTTAGCATCCCTAAGCTTATCTTTTGAGGAATTTGAGCCAGTATCTACGCTTCCCTAGGGACTCTTCGACGGTTGTGTAGTTAATGAGACAACGCCAGAGGATTAAGTACTACTCCATTGGAAGATACGCAAAGCGAAAGATAGATTTATTTTTATTATTATAGACTCAAGCGTCTGTCCTTGATGACAGACAGAGGTGTTAAAATACACCCACATTTCAGAATGATATGAGATTAAGGTCCCACGTAACAGGGGGGCGAGACTATTACCGTTACTTGGCACATTGTCATACTCTGTACTGAGAATTTGGAAAACTCATTAACACTTTTAAACGACCCGGGAATCGACCCTGGGACCTCCCAATCAGCAGACGCTTATGCTATCCACTGGGCGACTAAGGCACATCTCTCAGTTAAACCTTTTGGTATCAAATGGAATTTGAACGCAATCTAATCACAGAAACAATCCTACTTACAGATAAAATAACATTCTACAAGTACTAGAGCCTTGCTATTTTCAGCATGAATGTGCTAGCTCCACCGGGAAAGTACGGCTAGTACTTCCCCAGTCGACTCTAGTAAATTAACACTATCTATACTGTTGTGCTTTGTTTGTTGAGTGAGAGTGAATTTTTCCTTCACTGCAAAATCTAGTGAAAATATAAAATACATTTTCGCTTAAAATACACAACGTGCTTGAAATAAGTAATTCGGTATCGCTTCCGACGTAGATTTTAGACCAGAAGCCATGGCCCGGTTTGCATAACGGGTCTAGCCACACCGGATTTCGGACAAACCCGGGTGCCCGTCCGGCAAGCTAAATTGAAGAATAAGCGAAGGACTTGGTTTGAATAACAAATACAAGCTCTGAGTCAGTGTAAGATATTTCTTACACTAAGTAAATTTGATCCAAAAATAGGACCGATTTAAGATTACGTGGAAGATAGACAGAGTTCAAATAATCGATCTAATCAAAGTCTATTTTTAGGGTGGCTGTAATTGCCAACCAAACTGGCTAAAAAGCGTTAATTTATTACAAAAAGCGTATATTACAAAACCAACAGTGGGTTTAGTGGTGTGTGAACATCGTTGCTAAGTCGCAAGTCGTGGGTTGTAACTACTTCTGACTCAGCATAATTTTTTTTTATGAGATGACCACTATTCTTTGTTCTGTGACTGGATGTATAACTCGACACAACTGCTTCTAGCGCGAAGTGGTTTGTGTGGCCGCCTTAATGCTTTACTGCGTCGAATGTTGCAGATTTAATGCTCATACTTTTTTGGATCACTCATGCTGTACCTCGCTTTTTTACAAGCAGTCCGTTCATAATTGGTTGGCAAAGATAAGCAAAGCTTGCACAGGTCACCACTTGGATGGGTGACCGCGTGTGGTATTTACATCAGAGAGCTATCGTGCTATCGTTAGGCCATATCGGAAGCCTTTGGGCGGTCTGTAAACTCCGGAGTCAGATTTAGCCACATACTCACAAGCAAAAGAAAACTGCGTTATCTGTCTGTCAGTCAGTCAGTAACGCGAAAATTTTTATATGCAGATAAATTGTGTACAGGAAAAATTGATTTCATTATTTTTAGCGAATTTAAATAAATACCTTCATGTGTTGAAAAAGTTGTTTTTACTTGATCTAAGTACCTACCACACATTCTTATTCGAGGTTCACGCATAGTGTTTCTCGAGTCGGCGGCCGGTTGCAGCCGAGCCCAACACCTTCATCCGCAGCCAAGGGGATTTTGTTGGGGGCCGCCCGACCATCTGGCGGGCCAACACCCGTCGGGGGGTTGCGACGAATGCTTCGGCGATACCCAACCCTCCGACACACGGGTACATGAGAAAGTCGAGGTGGTTTTTAGTGGTAACACCAGATACTCCGGCTCTCATTTCTCCAAGAGTCGGAGATCCGAAGGGATTTTCCACCAAGTAAAACAAACAAAAAACCAAGTGGAAGTGTTTCTCGATTCATCGCATCCTCCATTAATAATTACATTTGTTATGTTTTCCCGCGTTCTCCCTCGCGACATACACCATTAATCCCTTGAGGAGGATATACGATTTATTTACGTAAGAATCAATTGCCGAAGCGTATATTATAAATTGTTCGCTACAAGTTTTAATGAATAAGAATTGTAAGGATAATAGAAGTATTTTTTAATTCTTGCGACAGCGGCGCTTAGACCAACAGACTGCTAAGCAGAGTCTCAAAAACCACGTTAGAACTAGGCAAAAAATTTATATGACTATTCGGACGCATAATGCACCAGTACATGTCGAAGAGTTAAAAAAATTACTGTAATATAACTTTAATAAGACCCAAGGTCATAAAAAGGTTTGATTATATGACAAAAATGTTTATTGGGTCCCAAGTATTCATTTAGGTATGATACAATCAGACCATAATCATCATTATCATCATGTCATCCGCTGCTGCCTATGTACAGCAGCGGATGACATGACCTCCCCCAAGGTTCTCTACACAAGCCGATATTGAGTCGCCCGCAACCAACCTTATACTATAAATACAGGTTGTCACAAGACCCATCACCAAGCCGAAGTCTACTCGTTGTGGACATCATGCCAAGTCATACTAACCAAAAATAATACTTGGGAAACGAATCTGTTTTTGAGTTTTCACATTGTTTAAACCGCAATTAAAAGCGCGCGCGTGCAATGCTCGAAATAGGTACATACTTATCCATAAGGTTATAGGGCATCTAAAGAACATATTGGCGGGGTAAATGCATCGATTTTGTATCTAATTAGACAAATTTCATACTATCTTTGAGTCTCTCTCTGTATCTCCTGAACCAGTAAATTCCCAGGTATGGTGCCGAAGTAAAAAATGATCGTAGTGATTGGTACAACATGGGATTTCAGTTTTCGTTAAGGGTCTTTTTACATCCTGTATATAAAACCGATATAAACATTTTTCCTTCCTACATCCATGTAGAAGTATGTCACGTAGAAAATGTGTCGTACGTCAAACAGATCCAGTTTCAAAGCACCTTTGGTAACGGCACATGCAAAGAGTTCATTGGAAAACATTACATTTCCTAGAATTGCCGTATATAAACCTGGATTTGCAATGTTGTTCACACAGAATCACGCGTGTAGAAAAAATATGTAACCTTAGCAGAATATTGTTGTGTATGATTGTATTTACTGGTATTAATAGATATAAAATACTTCATAATTGAGATGATAACAAAAATTTGAGTAGGTATATAATATAATATGTACGCTTGTGCGTGTGTGCGTTAGTGTGTTTATGTGAGTGTGATTGCCTAACTCGACAATCTGATATAACTAATGATGGAGATTGAAAAACAGTACCCCACACATGTGCACAATCAATCATTTGATGACCCGGTTGCGTAGCGGGAGTGTAAGCGACTTTTTTGTTTTTTTTTTTTGTTTTACGAGGTGGAAAATCCCTTCGGATCTCCGACTCTTGGGGGAAATAAGAGCCGGAGTATGTGGTGTTTCCACTAAAAACCACCTCGACTTCCGCCATGTACCCGTGTGTGTGGGAGTGTAAGCGGCTGCCACCCCGAAGGTTACGGTTTCGAGTCTCGCTCAAGTTGAATAACATGGGTGTTTGCCATGTCTCTAGGTCTGAGTGTTTCTAAGTATAGTAAGTAGGTATGTTTTCATAAAAATAAATTTTGTATGTATGTATCCTGATGGATACAGAGCTTGTACTATGGGTACTAGATGATTAGTACCCATAGTACAAGCTCTGCTTAGTTTGGGACCAGATGGAGTTGTTACACAACTGAAATGTAACTAGTTTACTAAAACCTTTGCCGCAAATATACGTTTTATGGTTTTAAAGCAAAGACAAATAGCTCTAGAAGCCACGTTTATTAAGTGTGAGTTATAAATTAGAGTCAAATGCGCTTCAAGCCATCGATAACGTAGTCTACATCGCCGTTTGTAAGAGTGCATTGTTTTTAAAAGCTTTTAAAGAAATAATATAGCATTCAAAGAGTTTTTATAAGATGGCCATAAACACTTAGAAGTTCTGGTTTTACAATAATGCAAAAGCATTTTATTTAGGTATTTTTTTAATTTTATTGGTTCACTTAACATAAAACATGTTAAGGAATCTATTGAATACAGTACAAAGAGCGCTCTTGTCGCTAACTGCAATGTCTACCGGGCAACCTTAAGGTCTTTTTATTCATTCTCATGGTCTTTTTAAAATCGATGCGACCAGTCCTACATTTTCTTTTTATTTAGTAATAATAATATTTTTTTTTTTAATCATCTACCACATTCACACAACACCATCTAGTCCTAAACTAAGCCGAGCTTGTACTATGGGTACTAGACAATGGATAGACATACATATATACTTTTTTTGTAAATACGTACATATTATACATAGAAGCACCCAGACCAAGACAAATATCCATGTTCATGCACACAAATGTTTGACTACAGCGGGAATCGAACCCGCGACCTTTGGGGTGGCAGTCGACTACACAACCGCTACACCAACTTGTCGTATGGGTAATGATTTTCATTTAACTGAATTTCATTTTAAAACACAACATTTTATAATTGGTGCCGGTATTTACAAAATCAATCCGACCTTTCGTTGAGTTTTTCATTTCATTTTTTTAAACATTAGATACTACCGCTTATGTCGTAGGGCATCTCACAGACATTCAATCAACGAACACAAAGAACACCTGGGTGTTCTGTTGTCTGGACTAGAAACAAGAAATTTTAATGATGGTTCACATAAAGTATTAGAGATCACGTAACGTATTAACCGCTGCTAGTTAAGTTCGCGCTTACAATTCATAGCGTATTTTGAAGGCTCGCTCACTCTTATGTATTAACTAAATAAGCTTATTTTCTATTTCTGTTTATTCGTATGAGTGTGTGGCCAACTCCTATGTTGGAGTTTATAAACAGCCCAAAAGCCTTCAAAGACTAGACCTAACCCCAAGAAGCGGGATCGAAGGCTTTACGTGCCCATCGCAGCACGCTCATCAAAACGCTACCGTGCTTCTGTCATTTACAGAAGTAAACAGAGCCTTACTGTGCTGCGACGCTTATTTTTCTGTCATTCAATGCCAGAAGTGGTCACCCATCCGAATATTGACCTGATCAAATGTTGCTTAGCTTTGCCGATCTATTCTGCCGCAAAATTTATAAACGCAGTAAGTACTACAAACTTCAATGGTAATTACTGCGTTTTTAAATTGACCGAGAGACCTTGTATTAGAGTTCGCGATAACAATAAAACGACTGAACGGATTTTGATACGAAAAATTTTGTATAAAATATAGTAGATATATTAATTACACCACCCATGCGTAAGCGGGACGGATCGCTAATTTCAATCAATATATTTGCGTTACTGACTGACTGACAGCTGGCAATTCACAGCCAAAAACCACTGGGTGAAAGAAGAGCAGAGAATTGGCGGAGCGTACGGGTAGGGTGCACTAAGAATGGATTTCACAAGAACACCACGGGATTGGCGCGAAAACTGCTCTCGTCAGTGAGTCACCAAAGATTTGGAGAACAAACAGAACGAGACCTGCCGAATTCGATAGTATTTAAAAAAGAAAGCCATTTCCACACATTTTTTCAAATCAATGTACCATGCACTATTCTTTTACCTTCAGAACGAATTTAAAATGTCATAAACTATTACCATTATACATTTTCCGTTACTCTACATGCAACCATCTTATAAGAATACGCGGACACTTCTCGCAAACTGGAAAAATATTCACGGTAAACTAAATGTTTTAACTAAATATCTTTCTTATCGAATGTACAAAGGATTTTATTGGAATACCGATGCCTGATATACGACGGAATTCACGTTATTTGATACAATGTAAACTTCGAGAGCGTAGATCGGAGACGTGGATGTGGCTTTGTTGGATTTAAGACATCTATTGTGTTGTTTGAGTATTATAGTATATTTGAATGCTAAAAAAGGTACTAGATTTTCTATTCCCACCCACATTCCTAGTGCCTCTGCAGTCAGGCTCAGCAGCAGCGTCCCGGAGAGAGTTTAACTGTCTTGAAACCCGCAACTTCAGCCGAACCACGTCCGCTGCTGGACATATTTCTGGCTATGTATAAATCATTCTTTTGGCTATGTGCCCTGCCCACTACCAGTAACATTAATTAGAAGCATGTAAAAAAGAACCACTTTGGAAAATAAAGT
Organism: Euclidia mi; assembly: GCA_944739405.2. Lineage (NCBI taxonomy): Eukaryota > Metazoa > Arthropoda > Insecta > Lepidoptera > Erebidae > Euclidia > Euclidia mi. The sequence goes on along the minus strand of OX123205.2, from coordinate 34,325,000 downwards.
GCGATATGGTCAACCTTTGGGTTGTAGGTCAGCCGGCTACACCAGAAAACGGACAGGGGGTCCAAGACGAAATATTTTGGGTGAATCTAATATCCTCTGCATTGCAGTCTGTTGGAATCTCCATGGGCTGGGCTATCGCTGCCTTTGCGTTACGTGTTTTGTACGAAATCTTTTCCATCGCCCCGAAAAAAGATTACAATGTCCCAGTTTCAATTAATTGAACGCAAGAATGTGAATCATTTCTCTGTCTGCGGATGTTGGTTTTGTGTAAAAAACGCAAAATACAAAGGATCCGTCATTCCGCAACCATCCAATATTGAAGTAAATCGCTTTATTTCTTTATAATTTAACTGTCTGATGCCCACAGTGACGGCCACCATTTTTTGTGCCGAAAGAAGAAATAATCTTAATTTGATTAAATGTTTATTGGTGAAATAAGTGTTTGTCGTGCGTCGAAGCAACGTTGTGGTTCCGATGTGGCAGCATTGTGGTCGGTGCTATACACGATAATAACTGCAAGATGATTATTTTATACACTTAATGAAATGACAAAATTTTTTTTTTACGGATTTTGTATGAAATATGCACTAGTGACATCACAATTTTTCTAGTCAAGTAGAGAGACTATTAAAAAATTGACAATAATAAGTAAAAAAGAGATTTAATATTAATTGATGAATGAAAATTGCTAGATAAAAGAACATATAAAATTTATTTTACTTGCTGGAAACATAGCTATTTAGCGCTTACCTACGTAGTGTGGTTGCGATGTGGTTGTGCTCTAAGTGAATTGCTTCTAGTCTCAGACTTCATTTAAGAAAAGGGCAATATAAACTGTACGTATATAGTCTTTAAACAAATACCTACTTCATTCCTTGCGCATCCAAAAATGTTCTAACAATTTGTGATCTTTGTAGTGAACATAATTAGTTTCAAGGGTAATAGGGACTTGTTTCAAATTGCCGACACGGTGACGCTACGCAACCTGATAGCTATTAGTGCTGAGCTATGACCCATTTTGGCTCCTACTAGAAATACGGCCTTGAGTGGCTAAACAAAGTGACCCATAAAAACAATACTTGTCAAAAATACCAAGTCTCGCGACCGTTAAAAGTTGTGAGATCCACGTAATACCAAGTAGGTTAATTAAAAATCTTTAATGTTTTAAATAAATAGATTGACTCGGCTATCGCATGAAAACACAATATAGCTCATAAGTAATACATATATAAATTAGATTTTTTAATGCGATTGCCAAGTCAATATATACATACTTAAACAAAATTACAAAATTAAGAATTTTGACTCGTTATAATTCTTAAACTACTAGTTCAAATTGAATGAAATTTGAAATACACCATGTTTATACAATTCCTGCATGGTTATGAAATGAAATGAAATGGCATTTATTTTATCCACAAAAAACATACAGTGATGCAAGAAAGAAAAAGACAAAAAAGTACTTACACGTTAGAGGAAGGTATACAATTAATAAATATTTTATATATAAATCTATATGCCTTACGCAGACAAAAAGGGTTACCAGCTCAGCATTAGCTGGGTGCCCTGATTGGAGGATACCCAGCGCTGATTTTCAGTTGGTCACCCTGTATAAGTGATGCACGGACGGAGGCAAGCAACTAAAAGAATTAAGCCAAAATAAAAATAACACAAAACTGACAAAAAAAGTGATTTTACATGCACACAAAATAATAGATTAACATAAATACATACTTACATATAAAGCGGAGGTAAAAAAATAAATAGTTTATTTTTGTATATACAAAATATTATAGTGGGTATAAGTACACAGGATATGACATACAGACATTGCGATACGCCGTTAAAATAACATATAATTATATAAGGATTTGTCTCGGCAGCTATTCATCATATTATAATTTCATTTAATATAAAAAACTCAGATGCTAGGTTCATAATAATACGTCGAAAGAGGTTTCTCAGCAAATTTCTACGTCCACCAGTAAGATAATAAATTAGAATTTATGTCAATTAAGAAATGAATTATAAATATATTGAAATAAAGATAATAAATTATTACGTGAGTATGTCAAGATTATAAGATTCATAAAAAATGTTGGTTACTAAAAAATCAGGCTTCTGGTATCCACAACGAAGTTATAGGGGGTCGAAAATGGCCTGAATTGCTTCGAGAAAGGGATGGTACGGCCGTGCCGCTTTTTTTGCTCGACTTGGTGGGGGCACTGCCGTGCCCCCAGATTTTGATATAAATTCTTTAAATCGTGTAATACTTTGCATATATTAAACTTCTCTACAAATCTAATATTTTGCACGTACTAGTTCTAAGAGTACTACCAATTTTTCGAGAATACCACATTTACGTTTTTAACCCTTAATTACTCGCATGGGGTATATTTAACCCCACAGCGTATTTGAAGCGTCGTATCACCACCATTTTTAAAGTTACCTTCATACCGTTCTCAGTAGCTGCCTATATACCTCCCCCCGCCGCGAATCAGTCGCGAGCGCTACTCCGTGCCATGTGGTTGTGCCAGGAGGTCGCGTCTGGGGTATATATTACCCCACGCGAGCTTTAGTGCAACTTTTTTTGGACTTGTGAGTATTTTTGTTTTATCTTTTTAATGTGCGGTGCAGGTACTAAATGATTAGTGTTTTGCTTATTTTTGCTTTTTTTTAGGTAAGAACGCCTAAAATGTCAAGTAAGCGTCTTTCTAACTACTATGAAAACTATCAGATTGCTGAGTGTTTATTAGAAGATGAAGAAGAAAGCATAGATAGTCCCGATGAAGGTGAGGGAGACGCTGAAGTGTTCCAAAGTGACCGGAAATTATTTTTTACTACAATCGCACGAAAGGTGGTGTAGATACAAACTACCAAATTTGTGCTAACTATAACGTCGAAAGACGTACAAACAGATGGCCTATGGTTATACTTTATCACTTCCTCAACGTTGCTGGTAGCAATGCTTATGTCATTTATAAAAATAAAATTGATCACGGAATATGAAGAAGGGAGTTTTTGAAGCATCTAGCAGTTGATTTGGTAAAGGCTCACCAACAAACTTGATCAACTATACCATAACTGCCTAGGGCCATACAAAAACGGCTAAAGCGAAATGTTGAAGTTCAGAATCCTCGCTCCATATCCAGGGGTGGTCCATCGACAACTTACAAAAGGTACCATATCTGCCCAAGGTCAAAGGATAAAACAATAAGATTCACGTGTGCCAAATGCTACCAGCAAGTCTGTCACGACCGTTCCACCATGATATATGATAAATGTGTTGATAAAAAAGTTACTCAATTTAAAGTTTCGTGTCTATATAAGTTTATAAGAATGTTGATTATGTATACTATTACAACTTAGAACAATATTGTCTTTTTCAATTTTTTATAATAAAAGTAAAAGTATGTTATTAAAAATATGTTTTATTGTACCTTTAAAATTGGGGTTATATATTCCCCACGCGAGCGTTAGTGTAACTATATGAACGCGAGTAATTAAGGGTTAAGTTTTAAAGAATTCTAGCTCATTCTGCTTTTACTAGTTGTAGGAGTACCAGTTTTTAGGATAACGAATTTCGTTTTTGAGTTTTATAGATGTCACCGAATTCACTAGTGCGGAGTTCACGCCATAGGTATAGGTACCTATGGCTTTTTTCAACAATTGCTTAACATTTGAACGTAACTTAATAAATTTCAGGTACTATTCTGATGTCAGACAAGTGACCAATATGTTGACGACAAATAAAGATCTTTAGCTAAAGGTGGTTGCCTTTACGACATCCACAGAATGAAATGGGGTACCGACACTTTGTAACCGTCACCATAATTATGGAAAATATAGTATTAATTATTATACATACATACAATATGTATGTTGATGATTTTTTCAAGAGCTATGCAGTCATTATGACGGTATAGAATATCACAAAGCCTTTTGAACTACAGTGATCCATATAATTATATATCCATATACATAGATGAAGAACATTTGTAGCGCGGTCAAACGGCTGGCATCACAGCCAACTTTAGATCATATAACTTTGTGATGAAATCTATGAATATTTTGTTGTTCACGACAGCCTCAAATATTAACAAGTTTTTGAGTTATTTTACTTTATTGCAGAGTTGTTTTTGGACAATATGCAATAGAAGAACTGTATTACAAAGTAGAAGGTAATTTAAAAATATAGAGAATGAAAGGGTGAATGTAGTTACTGTGCTTAAAAGGTGTAACTAGCAGTTCTGAGTATTAATGAATGGTAAATTGTGGTACCTAACGGTAATTAGAAACTAGCTTACTATGTTTTTCTATAGACTCACGCCGGTAACCCTGAAGGGATAGGTAGAGGTGTAATATTACATCCACGATTTGCCATGTTATGAATATTCGGTCACACGTAATAGGAGGCGAGCCTAGTGCCGTTATCGGGCACTTTGCAAGACTCCGTGCTGTTACTAAAATTTCGGCAAAACCCAGTAGCACTTTTGCCCGACCCAAGCATCAAACCCGGGACCTCCTGATCAACAGACGCGTACGCTATCCACCGTACCACGGAGGCAGCCTACTATGTAACCGAAGTATGTAACACATAATATTATAGTGAACAGGTTTGAACGAAAACATAAGTACATACTCTATGCCCTGAGAATCCGAGGTACGAAGTATTTAAAGCTGCTGCTTATAACCTTCTTTGTGAAATGATTGCTTTGCCGGAAAACCAATAGGTATAGCTTAAACAAAATCCCGATTTCCAGGGAGGTTTCTGCCGTGCCCTGCCTCTGTAAAATTGAAACCAACTGCTAAAAATATTGAACGTCAAAGAAAGCAATAAAAACAGCCCATAATTTATAATAAGGTGGTTAAAACAACCATTTCTAATACTAATTCAGCCAAAGCTGTAATGAAGTGTTTAATGAGAAGTTGTGATAACAAAGCAGTCCAAATTTTAAATTAAGAGGTGTGCCCTTCGACTGTTTAGGCAAAGAGCTAGGAGCGTAATATATGGATTTAAAAATTTTCGTAATTCATAAAAAAAAATTAAATCTTTATTTTATTTTTTAATAGCCATTAGCCAATTTTACTTTATTTTTTAATAGCCATTAGCCTGCAGCATCCTTGTAACATAGTGAAGGATAACACAATAATTTATAATAATTATGCAGTCTAATACTTCTACAACCTAAAAGGGATCGCTGTTAATAAAATATGTTTGAAAATACAACTTTGTCTACGCATTCGAAGCATTATGTTTTTATTTTTATGCGTTCAACAGGGTGGAATTAAAGCGTGCTTATTCTAGCATCAGCGAATCTTTTAAATACGAATAATTATTCGGCATAACTGGTAGTTTATTTGAAACGAAACTAGCGGGCAACATAACTTAGAATAATTCTCGGAATTTATTCAACCAGCTGACTGCTAACAATGGAACAGAGAGCAACTACTTACCGCTTGTCCTATATATTTATCTTATCGTCCATAAGTCGCGGGCTCTCCGACTATATTTCGTTTCCAGTAATAATGTGGTTTCTTTTATCTTTTTCTTATTATCTTGGTACCCTGTTTATTTCGCATATTACGAAATGTGAAATGACAAAGAAAACTGAGAATTTTCGCCCTATTTCTGTAACTGTTTGTATTTCATTATTTTTTGCGTTGAAAAGAATATATTTGACAAAAACTGAGGAACGGCAAATGGTGATAATTGGTGGGACTTCTGTGTGTACTGTCACCTGGTTTAAATGGCTGTTTCAGACTTCATTTGGTGGAGGAAAAGTTGGATATTGAGTTTGTCTTTATGCTGCTGGGCTGTCTAGTTCGATTATTAACATGAAGTTTGTCATCATTATCCTAGCTTTATTTGGGTTGCATTCAAGATCTCTGAGTTCGAGGTGCTTGGTAGTGTATTTTACAATTGGGATAAGTTCATGAATGTTATTGATCGTAAAATTCAGCACGAATTTAAATGCGGCATACTCTGACATTATATTAAGTAAAAAAATACTGACGAATAAGATATCAAACCGTGTTAGAAATACCGAAGAAGCTATTATTCTACTACCACCATCACAAAATCGCTGACGTCGTTCGGAAAGCTGCCACGCTATAATGGAGGTGGTTGGAACATATTTGTCGCATGCCAGATGACAAATGGGCCAAATTGACTACAATATTCAACGATGGGTGACGTCGCGGGAGGCCTAGACTGAGATGTCGGGATGAGCTGGACTCCTTCAAGAAGGATTTGTTCCAAGAGGGAATTTATAGAGACATATGGAAGAAGAGTGGGGAGGCCTTTGCCTTTAAGTGGTACGTCACAGGTTCGTAAATAAAAAAACGGGGTTGCGTAGAGTCAGTAAACATGCTTGACAGACGCTGATCATTATCTTCCGAGCGTTATTCTGGTTGCATCCAAGATTTTCTCCTTGGAGCTCGAGGTCAGCTTTCGAGTTTAATCAAACTTGAACGAATATTTTCTATTCTATAGCTCGCCAGACAGCCATATGGTTCTTTTATAAGATTGTTTACTAAGTAGCATCAAAACATTATGTGAGCTGCGATAGCCTAGTGGAGATACCAACAGATTGCCATGCAGAGGTATCGGGTATGAATCTACGGCGTGCACCGATGACTTTTTGGAGTTATGTGCGTATTGAATTATAAATTATCGCTTGCCCCGTGCCACGGAGAACATGTTAAGCCGTGCGTCGGGCCCGGTTGTCATGAAGATCTTTGACAGTCGTTATAGGGCTTCAGTACCTTTTAAATAAACTGACACTAGTCTAAACCATGTCGCTATCCCTTTGGATAGCGGACGTCAGACAGGCAGTCGCTCTGTTGAAAAGCTAATATTCAGTCTAATCCGGTTAGACTAATTAGCACTAGTAACCCAGGTTGAAACTAGAATAACGCTAGGAGGATGATGATCAAAACATTATGTCTGAATATTTTTGAAGTGTTAGTGATGCCGTCAAATACTGGTAAAACATATTAACAATTTACTCGCCTCATAAAATGAACCGAGGTTTAAGCAAGCCATAATTTGACAATCATAGTTCCAGTATCAATCTTCTAACTTTCTTATTAATAATTATGAGAAGGTTCTTTGTTATATTTCTCCGATGCGACTTTTTATTGGTCGTAAACTTCGGGATATTATTTTCAGGTCGCAAAAAAGTTAAATTGAGTTTTACTGTTTGATTCTTTGATATTATATTTGGACTCAATTTGTTTAACGATTATTTTCAAGCTACTGCGTCAGATGAATCTAAAATATAAGCACTTGTGCGGTTGATTTGTTCTTACTATACAGAGCTGGTCTTTTATTGCTAAACTTTTTATCTCGAGTCAGTGACTCCAAAACATGTATTTTATACTAAAATTACTGTTGCAAGTTTTATTGATAGGTTTCATTTAGTTTCTGATGCTTCATCAAAAGTGGAAGAGCCATTTAGAAGGAGATGAATCGCAAACAACTTAAGTACGGAAAATTGTGTCATAATGACTCATATGGTCATTTTTACAAATATATATGACTAGATGACCCCGCGAACTTAGTACCGCCTAAAAGCCGATTTTTTTTCTCTCCTTAAAAACCATCTTCGTACTTCTAGGAATATTATAAAACACGAATTAGCGAAATCTGTTCAGCTGCTCTCGAGATTTGCTCTTCGCAACACATTCTGCGATTATTTTTTTATTATAGATTTTTTATTGCTGTCTATTAAATCGACTTCATGCCGCCTGATCTTAAGCAGTGATCTTAAGGAGTAAGGAGAAAAGCTAACATTAAGCTCATCATCCCAATATGAAGATTGCAATAGTTATGGCATGATGGCCCTCACTAAAACTATTTTTTTATTGGAAAAAACTTTACCAGATCTGAGAATGAAACACAAGACCTCAAAAACAGCCAACCCAAAAGAAACAATTATTATACTACGCAAATAACAAAGTAAACATACAATCAAAACTGAAATGATGTTGCCCTCTATAAAATTAATTTGTTACCAAGTTACTCAATCTAAAGTTTAAAGGTTATTGTTCAGAAACAGGTGTTTGTGTTTTTGATAGCTGGTTTTTGCAAATGTTGCTTTATTTGTACAAAACATTTTATCTTAGTGAAATTCACGCGTGCAAAATAGCGAGCAAAAGCTAGTATATTATATTAAAGCAAAGTATTTTTTAGAAAAGTACAATTTTCGTTTACTTTGTTTGTCAAGTCAAATATTGATGGAATCGCTAACTAATTTACGATGTTTTTTTTACGATGTTTTTTATTTATTTACATAACATTTAATTGACTTTTTTACAAAATTATTGTTCTTAAATGATTTAAAACTAAAACTAAACATATAATCCTACTACTAAAATAAAAATATTTATAAAGCAAACAAAATAAAAATAAAATAAAGCGGGAGGCTTTAGGCGTCGTAGTTTTCCTCCGCATCACTGTCATCTGGTATCGTGTCCAGAAGGCTGGCAGCATTGCCACGCTGAATAGCAATGCTCATTTTTTTGGACACAGAATAAACCAGCCTTCTGGTCACGTGAGACGTCGATCAAGCATCTGGATATGTCGTGATATACCTAAGCTATGAGCGGTCGGACCCCATGAGCCTAGCCTTTCCACCCCAAACGGGTCAAATACGTAATTAGCTACTAGATTACTGTATTTGCGCCGTTTGAAGGTTTCACCGATGCAGCAGCGCCAGCATGGCCTCCCGTGCTTGGAACATGGGAGTGCGCGAGGGTGTCTACGCAGGTTGCGTCCCACACCAAAGGCCTGCCCATTTTCCATGGCAACAATCAAATGCTGTTAGGTCTCTCCCCGTCGTCGTGTACCAAAGCATTTGGTTCAAGTACAGCTGGTACACCAGACGCGACAAGAGTACGATGGATTATGCCATTTAGGTAAGCATAACGAAGAATTCTACCAACGCTTCTGCTGCAAGATAGCCCATGGTGTTGGAGAAGACGTCGATAGCGACGTCTTCTCCACATTGACATTGATGCGGAGAAACACATGGAGCACCTAAACGAAGACAAGTGGTGATACGGAACGTCTCATCGTCCAACATGGTTCCTGTGTTGGACTATGATAGTGCCTGAAGTCATAGACCAGATTCCCGTTACCCAACTGCCAAAAATCAAGCACGCTCGGTAACATTAAAAGATTTATTCAAAAGATTTTTTCTCACAATGCTATAAAGCGGCGCGTCCCACTGTTTTTAGGAGAATAGGTTGTTGGGCAAATCAGTGTTTGGACAAGCCATTTTCTAGGCGTTTATAGCTTCAGTTTTGCACAGCACTTCTGAGTTAATAAATAAATAATGTAGGTGATAATATTTTCCTAGTTAACTCTTCCGTGCTGTGAATCGAAGACAGGAACGCCGGTAAACTGACACTGGCAATTTTGCGAACGCCGAGCCCAACCAAACGTATGGGTAAAGATGCTTGTAGCCAAGTTCGGTTTCGGTTGTATAATTTGGTCAATCTGTCCTAATAATGTAATTTTTTTCTAAACCTGCTATGATCATAAGGCATGAGCTAATTTTGGGACAATATATTATTATAATAAATAATTTACGATGTAATTTGCCATGTATTTCTAGTCTAATATTTTGGTTGCCTTATACTTGGTATGCCTAGGTTTCATGATTGTGCAAGGTAATTGTTTTACAGGGTTTTGAATATTTCGACCTAACATAATTATTTTTGAAAGAAACTAACAAAATTTTTTTTCAAACTTTCACGATTTGTACTCATAGTAATGTTTATATAACGGGTCTATAACATGTGATATATTGAAAATAAAAGTGAATTACCTTTTATTTATCCTACGGGTCGACTGCTGCTAGATAGACCCGTTTAATATACATTAGTATAACAAAAAATGTTTTAAAGACTCTCGAGCAGACTTCAGACTTACTAGTAAGCTAACTATCGGCAATGGTGCAAAGATACTACCATTTCGGCAAGCATCAACTTATAAAAAAACAGTAATAGCTTTGCCGTCTCAAAGCGTGGATATCAAATGATTTAAATACTCACGACAATTACGAACAGAGGAGTAAATCTAGATATTCTTACACGCACTCTCATATTACAGCGAAAATAGAAAAAACAATATTAAACTGTGACCTCTATTTAACCCAGTACCTAAACAAACCGTCACATATAAGATAGCTATCTTTAAGCGGGTAATCAGCTAAACACTGTAGCAGTAAAGGGGTTGTCAACATAAACCCCTACAAAACATACCCGGGTTATTCCCACTAATTTCTTTAAAATACGCGCCGTAAACTTCTGTTGGTCACAATGGAAAAGTTTTCGCCGATAAAATGTTGTCCAAACTCGTTCCAAGCGTGACCTTTGCTGTTTAATGTCTTTTTCCTGTAAATGGTGGCAATAGGAGTGTTTTATTTCGAAGAGTAATGTTTGAGGATAACGCCATCTAGTGGAGGAAAGTTGTAGTAAAGCGTCGGTCATTTTGTTTTAGTCGTGTAACGGTTTCAGATTTTAAACGTTTGCTTTTTTTATTAAAAGAATCTAAAATACCGGTAGTAGAGCCCTGCTGATTGATTTCAGCATGAATGGGCCGGCTCGACCGGGGAAGTACCACCCTCTCACAGGAAATCGACGTAAGGAATAGTACCTAAACGGTTGCGTTTCTTTCGGTGAGTGAGAGTGCCGGAGGCCCCATCCCCTATTCCTTCTCCCTCACCCCTCTCCTCCTCCCATCCCTTTTCCTAACCCAAAGGGCGGCAACGCACTTGTGACTACTGTGGTGTTGTTTGTATCCATGGGCGACGGTTATTGCTTACCATCAGGCGATCCGTCTGCTCGTTTGCCGCTTCAACAACAGCCTTTTACAGTCCACTGCTTGACTAGGCCTCTCCTTTGAAAGGAGGAATTGGCCTACTATACCACGCTGGCCAAACGGGTTGGTATAGGGTTTGATTCAAGTTTTCCTTCTCTTACAGTGCTGTTCTCTGCATAATATGCTCCCTCTGTCGGCTCTTACGACAGCCATGGGATGATATGGGGTGGTGACATTCCGTATTCTTAATCCGTCACCATACGGACGCCGCTTGCCGCTTATTACATTAAAAAAAAATACACAAAGTAAAAATAAAAACCCAGTGATACCTTTGCCCGATCAGGGATTCGAACCTGGTACGTCCTGATTAGATCATATTGACTCATCATCATCATCAACCTGTCGCATTCCACTCAGCTCGATTTTTTGCTCTTCGTGTTCAGCCACTGCACGTCACTATACAATCACCGATAGTCTACAGTTCTTAATTGCACATCAGTTCAAATAGAACAATAACTAAAAGATATTATTTAAAACTGCCTCCGTGGTTCAGTGGATAGCGTATGCGACTGCTACCAGAGGCCCCGGGTACGATTGCCGGGTGGGGCAAAAGTTTTACTGGGTTATCCGAATTCTCAGTAGCAGCACGGAGTCTGGTGATGTGCCCGATAACGACAATAGACTCGTCCCCTATTACGTGGGACCTAAAAAAATCCTGGCGTAATGTGGGTGTAATATTACACCTCTGCCTTCCCCTTCGGGGATACAGGCGTGAAACTATTAAAAAAAATTAAAGCTAGTGGGTACGAGATCAGCTTTCGGGGTCATCGTCGCGTAGGGACTGTTCCGGTATGAAGATTAGTGATTAGTAGACCAAGACTTTTCCGGTATGAAGATTAGTGCTGATTTAGTAATAAATAAATTACTAAGGGAATGAAAGATATCAGACACTACCGAACTTTATACAAACACAGAAATCTGTTAGTCCAAAGGCGCCCAATAAAAAATGGCAAAGGGCTTAAATGCGTTAATAGTATTGAAGAACAGACTTCTCAGTAAATAATGTTGGCATAAGAAGACAAGTAGAAATAATAAAAAAAAGAAAAAAAGAAGCAGGTTCATTACGTCAAAGTAATTTCTGCATCCTCGGCGAAGATTAAAAGATGTATGGAGTGTAGATTAGGGAGCGTCTATGTATGCGCCCATGCACCGGGACTAGCTCACTGATAATGTGGATTCGGGAGCGTCTATGCATATGACTATGCACCGGGACTGGCTTACTGAAATTAAACCTGTACCTGTACCGAGCATACGAATTGCAAATAACAAAATATTAAAGTTGAATGCTGTGGTAATGTATAAGGTAAATTCACGAAAGTTGACCACAAATGGCGACCGTCGCGCATATGTACATTCGTGCACCAATGGCGTTGCTCCATTCTTGACGCATTTCTCCATTCTTGACAGGGAATGCGTCAAGAACGGAGCCACGCCATTGGCACTCCACCCGCGCCTCACCCCGCACCTCCACAGGACCTAAGAAATGATTTCTGCGCAGTGGTCATCTTTCGTGAATTTACCTATATGTATCAAATTATATGCAAAAGATGGCAGCACCGATGCAATACAGAAGGTGTAAAGCTGTCACAAAGAACAGAAAATTCGACTTGCATAACATTTCTTGAAGAGTCTACAAGAAGCTCTAAGCAGTGAAAAGGCTGATGAATGGAAGAGAGCCATGGAGGAAGAATATCAGTCATTGATAAAAAATAATACGTGGACACAAGTTACCTTACCAGAAGGAAAATCAGTAATTCCTAGCAGATGGGTTTATTAAACTAAAACGGATAGTCATGCATCTATCACACGCTATAAAGCTAGGTTAGTAATCAAAGGATATAAACAAGTAAAGGGCATTGATTACAATGAAGTGTACGCCCCAGTGGTTCGGTATACAACCATTCCCCACTGAAGGCTCCCGTGCAACAAGTTTGCTAGAGCTTGTCCACAGTGATGTATGCGGACCTGTGGAGCATACGTCTATAGGAAGGGCTAGGTATTTTATAACCTTCATAGACGACTTTTCTAGATATAAACATATAGACATACGCTACCACTTCGTGCGAGAGAAGATTGCAGCCAAACAAGTTACGGTGAAATATAGATGCACAGCAGACATGGTTGGTGATATTTCGACAAAACGACTGCACCGCCCGAAGCATGAAGACTTCACCACACTAATGGGTTTAAGGCGTCTGCGTCCAGGAGAGGATGATGAAAGTGTGGACGCAAACTCTAACAGCAATACTGCGTGGTAGAAATATTCTTTTAAAATGACGTAGGCTTTTTCTCTTGTCTATCTTTGTAAAACGTGCACTGTCACTCAAATTTTTTTTTTTTGCTATGGCTTTGTGTTGTCTGCTTGTTTATATTAATTGTTATAGTAATATACAATATTCAAACTGTCTCTGCTATTAATTATTAATTACAACACAACGCAACACCGACACGCCTCTCCTCCCGCGACCACCCGGATCTCGCTTAGCTTCACCGTAGGTGCCCTAACCACGGTTACTGAGCTCCCTCACCACGACAAGGTAGAGATCCCACAGGGGGGATCCTTAGTCCCATGCTAAAGGTAGCCTGATGAATAATTGATTGCTTTCAAAATATCTTCAGGATCAAATTAAGTACCACTTGAATAGAAAATAAATTCTATTATAAAATGTTGAGCTCCTCTGAAGTAATAAATTAGATGGCGGATTGATAGAAATGAAGAGATAATTTTGGTTTCGAAATAGTTTATTAGTTAAGTAACTTACTAAATAACTTTATAGTTGTGAAACTAATGGCTTCTATTATTAAATTACTTTGAAATCCGACAAAATATTGTGTAATTTAATGATTTTATAGCGATAGCCTAGTGGCGAAACCAACAGACTGTTAAACAGAAGGTCCCGGGTTAAAAGCCCCAGCCCTTACCAAGGACTTGTCGAAGTTATGTTTTTTTTTAAGTCTTACGCCTGTGTCCTCTAAGGGGTAGGCAGAGGTATAATATTACACATGCATTTCGGCATAAATTTTTAGGTCCCACGTAATAGGGCGTAAGAAAACATTGTGAAGAAACCTGCATGTCTGGTACTCCATAACGTTCTTGAAAGACATGTGAAGTTTGCTAACTCGTACTTGACCAGCATGGTGGAGTATGGCCTTACCCTTTCCATATTGAGAAGATGCCCGTGCCCAGCAGTAGGACAGTTTATATACGGGGTCGATGATGATGATGACATTTTCTAACGAACGAATAGTAGTAATATTTAAGAGGCCACCTCGCTGTTAAACACAGCCCAGTGTTGTAGATTCAATCCCCGCTAGGGACAATACTATGTGTTAATCACAATTTTTTATTTCAAGTTTGAGCGTTCTTGCCTGCGCCCATAGGTTTCGTGTTTGTAATATTTTCGAAATGTAGCTTTCACTAGTGCATGTATTAATTTTAGTTGAAATTAATGAAAGTCGGATGAGATTATGAGGCATTATGTGTGTACATACATACATACATACATACAACGTTTATATATATAACGTTTCCAAAGTCAGTTTAACCCGTAATTTCGTAGTGTCCTCTCAATTCTTCAGTTGAGTTTATTAACTTTATCATTTTTTCAATACTTAGAGAATTTTATTTTACCCTTTTTATTTTTCGAGACCTTTCTTGTTATTATTTATTACATATAATACAAATAGTGTTACGTGTGGTGAAATTTTATTATGGCATTTATAGTAGATTGTATTTTATCGACATGTTATCTCGTTCATATCAGAATCTGTCCCTGATCTTTATCTCTTTATATTTTATTGCTCTAGTATTGATTCCGTTTCGTAGCACAGTACCATGCTACAAAACCGGTCCGGTACTACGCTAGAGCCGCACCGACCCGGACGAGGCGGAACGGCGGCCGAAACACCGCTGAGGTTACTGGTATCGTTTATTGACGAAGCCTGCTACGAGCGGCGGAAAATGGATTAATGCTAGTGTAGACTGGAGCTTGATTTGTCTTCAATTGGGAATAGGACGCGTGTTAAGGTTTAACTAGAGGTGTGCTAAATTAGAGGGTACTGATAGATGGATTTTACAGATTTCAGCAGAAAAGTAGCGCTCATATAATTAGAGCTTTGTTAAATTAGAGCGCATGGACAGATAGGCATTACAGAAGTCAGTAGAAAAGTAGCTTCCATAGTGTGAGTTGTCTTGTCGTTCGAGAGACATTGGCAGCGAGGGACTTTGTTTTTTAATATGAAATTAAGTGCGGCAAGCGCGATACAGCCCTTCCAAGAGCAAGAAGTTATTTACAGTAGTTATTAGTCCCCAGTGTTACCAACGAGCCAACTCGGACTTTGCCAATACTGCGTAAAAGGAACCCGCACTTGACTGGTTATACTTTTTCATTTATAAAGCGCTTCTGAAACTTAAAAACTCTCGTGAAAGCGGTGTTGACTCCACAGTAAGTGCGAACTTCAATCGCAAACTAAACTAAGGTTTTGAACAAAACTTAAAACTAGATCTTTATGCATTCATGTTTGATTGGCTTTGAGATTAGATTGGCTTGTAGATACTTGTTGTATAAGTAAAACTCTTTTGAAAACGTTCTTGTCGTTAAATATCGTTATCCCTTTGACTAGGTGAGGTGAGAAGGCAGTCACTCCGTTGAAAAACTAATATTCAGTAAAATCCGATTAGACTGGAAAGAGGAGAATAGTTCTAACGGGATAACGCTAGGAGGACGATGATAACGATTTATTTGTACTTTATATTATTAATATGTTTATCTCTAATCTGATTACCATAGTACAAACTCTACTGTTTGTGATCTGATGACGGTCTAGTAGTTATGCTTGGATATTAATTATTATTATTGTAAATTAAGTACGTTTATTAATATATTAATTATTATATAGCTCTTGCTTTATATATATATTAATTATTATTATTGTAAGTTTGGGGGAGATGGGCTTCCTTAGCATTGGTCTGCAACTCATCTAGGAGACGGAAAACTCCGAAATCAAACCATACCCACTCATAAGCTCAAGAGCTTCTTGGTTCTCACGAGGTTATTCTGTGGATACTCGGCATCAGTGCAGGATGTCAAGTTAGGGTGGTAGCGGATGAGTATCTTGTATACCAACGGTAGCATCCAAAAGCCGAGTTAGAAGGCTTACTGCGCACTCACCAACCCGCAATGGACAAGCGCGGTGAGTTATCTTGTCTAAACTCCCCTCTCTTAATGAACCACACGATAAACAATCCCCAAGTGCCTGGCGACTCCCGGGGGGGAAGCTATGACAGTAACATTTATAGTAATAGCACAGCAGCAGTACGAATTAATTCCACAGGACCAGTCTTTCCTATCCAAATTGGAGTGAAACAAGGTGACCCGCTGTCCCCTAAATTATTTACAGCCACCCTAGAAGAGGTTTTTAAAGAGTTATCCGACGAGTGGACTGACAAAGGTATTGCCGTCGGTGAAAAGAGGTTGACAAACCTTCGATTTGCCGACGACATTGTTCTGTTGTCATCTTCAGCAGAAGAACTGGGTGTCATGCTTAACGAGCTGCATGAGGCGAGCCACAGGATAGGACTTCGAATGAACATGTCAAAGACCAAAATAATGACTAACAGCACAGAAATAAATCTAAACGTAGGGAGTGCGGAGATCGCATATGTCCAGGAATATTTATACCTTGGCCAAGTAGTCTCTTTCCAGGCGAGACAAGACAGAGAAGTCATGCGTCGCATAGAAAACGCCTGGAAGAGCTACTGGTCGATGAAAGACCTAATGAAAGGAGATCTCCCATTATGTCACAAGCGTAAACTCATGGACATGTGCGTTCTCCCCATTCTCACGTATGGTGCACAAACATGGTCTTTGACTGCTCAACAGAGGTCCGCACTCGAGGTCTGCCAGCGAGCAATGGAGCGTAGTATCCTAGGAGTCCGTTTAACAGACCGCGTAAAAAAATACAATACTACGCTCCAAAACAAAAATCGCCGATGTCACCCACAAAGCCTGCAAACTCAAATGGGACTGGGCAGGCCACGTTTGCCGCATGCCGGAAGACCTTTGGGCCAAAATCGCCACTAATTGGGTCCCCGAAGGTGCTAGGCGACAACGTGGAAGGCCGAGACGACGATGGCGGGACGAACTGGACTCGTATAGGAAGGACTGGCCTGTGCTAGCACAAATAGAGACCTATGGAAAAAGGAGAGGGAGGCCTTTGCCCTGCAGTGGGACACTACAGGCTGAAAATAATAATAAATAAATAAATAAATTAAGTACATAACATGGTTTAGACTAATGTCAGTTTTTTCAGAGGTTTAGACTCGCTATATCGACTGTTAGAGATCTTCATGACAGCGGGCACCGACGGCTTAACGTGCTTACCTAGGCACTGGGCAGGCGATAATTTACAATTCAATGCGTACGTAACTCCGAAAAGTCATTGATGCGAGCTATGGATTTGAACTCGATACCCTGTGCATGACCGTCTGCTGGTATCTTCACTAGACTATCGCTGCAAATAAATCGTTATCATCACATAAAATGTGGGTATCCAGGCGGGAATCGTACCCACGACATATTTGGCATAACAGTCTCCTGGCAGTAAACCAGATGTCACTAACCACGAGACGTATAGTGAGAACTTTGTACTTGCATTGAAAATAAATCGTGACCTGACATGACAGTTTCTCTTAAACAATGCATTATATTAAGATCATGCCGCTATACTAATATTAAATCAAATTAAACACTTAAGCTCGGCCAGGCTCAAACCCACGTCAATCAATCAATGTAAGAAACACATTAACATTAATAATAATAATAATAATAAAACCCCTCTGGGGCAGTCGTTAACCTCATCTTGAGACTAACGCAATCTCAGAGGGCAGAGTAACAGCTTTCAAACATCACCTTTATCTTGTGATATATATTACAGGATAGAAAGAAAGCTTACAAACCGCAGGGCAGCTTTGTGGCGAGCTGAATGTGTGTGGCGACACTGCGGTCCCGAATACTTCAGAGGGCCGGTCAGGGCCTCATCTCTGGCTTGCCTTTATTGGCTGGTTGGAGTGGATTACCAAGAGCGCCTGCAGGACCCTCGACTCTGGCTTGCCTTGGTCGGCCGGCCAGAGGGAAGCCGCAAGAGCTATTTGCTCGGGGGTTGAAGTGTCATTGTCAAGGGCGTAATTACGGGGAAACCCGCTCCGGGTCTCCGTTGTCACGAGGCCCGCGATGGCGAAACCGGTGCCGCACCGCTCTACACCCCTAGCCGCTCACACCGGTGTTGCCCTCTTGTTGCCTTTATGGTAGAGTTTGTTTGCCTTGGCGGCTATTTAGAGAGGGCCCATCCAGTGAGTTGGCGAGTCACCGCCAGCCCCTTTTCGACATACTATAAGAGTATTTAGGGCAGGCGCCGTTTTTCGTCCATAGTGTTCACCTAGACCAATCCATTAAACACCCAACCCAAGAGCCCAGATTAATAAGGTTCAATACAAGTAGCAATAGTCTTGCACCTGCTGCGGCTAATCCGTGACTGCACTTAATAGTGCAGTGATGGAGGCGCCTTAGTAGGTGTCCCATCACATTCTAGATTAAAACTCTCAAAGGGCCTCTGCGCGTTGGACCTATGTCTCCGTGTACGCCTGCCAAAGGGCCGGTTATTCTTCTAACATCAAAGGTTAAAAGAATAGCCGTGATAGAGAAACAAATAATAATAATAATATTCTACCACATTCACACAACACCATCTAGTCCCAAACTAAGCAGAGCTTGTACTATGGGTACTAGATAATGGATAAACATACATATATACTTTTTTTTTAATTGCATCTGTTTATAATACTGAGATAGTGACGATCCCTTTGTAATTCATCTTAATTAAGCTATGGATAATTCAAGATTTATCTGCTTGGTTGTGCAAATGTTCGTGCTACATTCATGATGTGAAATTAATATATTACGGGCCACTTTGTTTGTGGAATACTATGTAAAGTGTCATTACCCCATTTCATTCCGTGTGTGGTAAATGGTAAAAAGCGGTAAAAAGGGGTGTTGTGCACTAATGAACATAGTCTATTGCTAAATTGTCTCTTTGATAATTCTAGAAGAACTACTTCAGTTAAACGCAAGTATTCTAGTGGTGGTCTTGACTCTGATACTCTCTGCAGGAAAATCTGTTGCTATCTCAAGTTATGTAATATTTTTAAGCAATAATTTTCATGTCTCAAAGGTTTTCTTGATGAAATAGGCGACAAACGAACAGACACTTTGCTGGTACAGAACTCAGTGTTGAGTTCAACTCATCTTAGTACATACATCTAGTATAGATGTATTTTCGCCTTTAGTGTATTTTATTTTCTTTCTGTGTACAATATAGAGTCAAAAAACTATCGCTATCTATCTAAGTGCTAAAAGTTTACAATAATATAAAAATAATCCGACTTTCTCAATAAATACAATGGTCAGAGCGAAATCAATGTTTTGCTATCTATGCTTTTAAACACTCAAGAGTATAAATAAACAGATTCGCTCTTAATAGACGTCTGATTCAGACGAAAAGGCGAACGCTCGTCAATATCAATACAATCAGTTTAATGTTATTGATTATTCGCGCAATGAAAATAAGAAAAGGTAAACATGTCAATCAATTGACGACGAAAACAAAGTGTGAAAACAGATTTATAAATTTATTTGGATTGTTTCTGTCAGAGAGCAGAGAAATTAAAGGGTTTTAATAAAACAAAGTTGTTCTACTCAGATGTATATTTATCAATATCTTATTCTCTTTTTATTTTTGATCGGATTTTATTTTATACTGACTCTGCTAAGGTATCAAAATTTGCTTATAATCCTAAATGGTTACCGATATATACTTATACATAATATGTATTCTGTTGTCATAAGGTTTAGATATTTCGGCACTTGTAGGCGCCATGACCAAAGACTGATTTATACAGGGTGTCACAAGACCCATCACCAAGCCGAAGTCTACTCGTTTTGCACATCATGCCAAGTCATACTACGTGAAAATAATACCGGGGAAACAAAAAAATTTTTTCAGCTTAAAAAAATTTACAACTTTTATTACCGCCAATGTATAGCGCGCGCTTACAGACATCGAACCTACGCCGGCCGTATCTACCTACACCGTGCGCCGCGGTGGCGGCAGTTTATAATCACGTGGCCGCGCGGCCGAGGGGAATGACCTCGCAGCTGATTGATGTAGGCATACACTACGCGTCGGGCACTTTAAAGCCGTTTACTTTAGGGAAATATTGAAAATTTTGTTTATGTTTATTTGGCAGAAAGTGTACATTTATCATTCTAAACACGATTTTGGAATAATTAAAAAAAAAAATTCGTGACTTTGAGCCTCAATATCTCCTGAACCAGTAATTTCCCAGGTATGGTGCCGAAGTAAAAAATGATCATAATAATTGGTACTATATGGGGTTTCAGTTTTCGTTAAGGGCCTTTTTACACCTGTATATGGTGAACTAATATTTACAAGCAAGTAAAACCGAATTTGTAAGTCACGACGTCGTAATAAGCAAAATTTTAAATCATTTACATGGTTCAATTACATTATCCTTCGAAGTGATCCTTCGATTGTAAAAATGTGTCAAAGGGTCTTTCTAAAAAGGACATATCCTAGAAGAGACAAAAAAGCTTAAGAAAGATTAATTACATACCTACTACATGTACCAAAAGTCATGTTGTACCTACAAATTTTGGTAACTCTGACGAAAAAGCTTTAAAAAGATCAATTACTTATATATCTACCTCATATATAGAAAATCAAGCGTATACAGGGTGTCCGCCGGCAGATTTTACACTTTGCATCGTGCTCACAGCGTGCAGCAAGGCGGTGGCGGGGGGTGCGGGGTATCGTTCGACGCGGTAGTGTTGCGGGTTGTTTACTAACCATGAGTCAATGGACGGGAGCGCATCGCTCTTTCGCTGTCGAAGCCTATTTTACGAACAACAATTCGATCAATGTGGCGAGGCGTTCTTTTAATTCTCACTACGGTATCCGCCGATAAAAGGATGGTCCGTCGAATCAACTGATACGGGCGTGGGTCAAGAAGTTCTGGGAAACTGGATCAGTCATAAATGAGCCTCGGCCTGGACCTTCAACGTCTGTAACTACGCCTGAAAACTCAGAGCTTGTGAGAAGGGAAATTTTGCGAAATCCTCGCAAATCTATCCGGAAGATTGCAGCTGCAACAGGTGTTAAAAGGACGACAGTTCACAAAATAATTCGAAAAAAGATGAAGTTCCATCCATACAAGCTTCAAATTATCCAGCAATTAAAAGAAGATGACTACATAAAGAGGCAGACTTACGCAAAAATGTTTTTGGAAAGATTTTCTACGCCTACGCGTAAGTTTAACATCTTTTTTAGTGACGAGGCGCATTTTCACCTTGGAGGGTATGTCAATAAACAGAACATGCGATATTGGAGTGAAAACAACCCAAATGAAGTCCATCAAAAACCTCTTCACAGCCCGAAGACTACGGTTTGGTGCGCTATTTCTGGAAATGGCATAATTGGACCGTATTTTTTTAACAGAGGTGAAACTTTCAGCAGAATGGGGCCACAGCGCACACCGCCCGGGAGTTAATGATTAAAGTGAGAGAGCTTTTTCCTGGAAAATTAATAAGTCGATTCGGCGACGTAGCCTGGCTCTCTAGATATCCAGATCTGACCCCTTGCAAATTTTGCCTCTGGGGATATCTCAAGTCTCGCGTTTATAATAATTCTCCATCAACAATAAACTCCTTACAAGAAAATATCCGCCGCGAAGTTCAGGCTATCAGTTCAGCACTTTGCAAAAGAGTTTTCACCAATATGAAGGAAAGACTGCAAGAATGTTTGCAACTAAAAGGACGTCATTTGAGTGGAGTAATTTTTAAGACGTGATTTCCGCACTATCTTTTTGTAAGAAAACAAATAAATAATTTAGATTTTGTAAATACTTTTATTTTATTTTATTTTATTTTATAAAGTGTAAAATCTGCCGGCAGACACCCTGTATTAAGACTCTCATTAGGCATTCCTCATCAGTCGATAAACGAAGCAGATTAGCTACAAAAGAGCATAGCTTAAGCTCATCTACATCACACAAAAAAGGCGGTAAATTACCTTACCGCTACGTAACATTCAAAACAAAACTACTAAGTAGGTACCATTACTGTAAAGACTGCTCAGTACCCATGGGTTTGCCTTACTCTGAGGTGTTTTACCGTATAATTTAAATCAATAACGCCTCTACTCTGGCTACTTAACACAAGAGTTGCATATTAATGTTTAATCATCTTTCGTTTTGGTGTACGGTGGATGTGATTTTTGCCTACTTAGGATATCACTAGGACTGTGTAAAAAGATGGATTGGATAAACCAGTTATCAGTGCGCTTGCGACAGTACCGAAATGACTCATCAAGCTTTTTGACCTTTGTACCGTTCCCTTGGCGTAGGAAATAAGTATCAAAATCGTACAGCAACTGTCAAGCTTGACTTGTAGCCGTATGAAAATATCCTTAAAGAGGATACGAAATGTTGATGACTTTTGCACTGCTTAAAAGCCAAACCATTTGCCTCTGAATAACTGGGCAGTAATTTGTCAAAAGAGTAATTAAGTCATTTTCTGTACTTGGTAATTTCTGCCTTCTTTTCACTCCCTGTAAACAGGCAATCCCTCGCTTTAATTTAAAGAACTAAACAACCGTTAATTTATTATAGCACATGGAAAAAGTAACCAATAACAAAACTATAAATGCGAAACAAAATAGCCGATATTACTACGAGATACTAAAGCAATCTCTCAAAAACCTCACCTCTTCAAATCGACGTTGCTTTACATAAAATCTATCCACAAATTGGCACATAGCAATACCATTTAGTTATACAGAGAGTCTATAAGTTGGGAAGACACACGATGTCCATACAGAGGCCGCATAAACTGAACTCTGAATGTATGGCTCGTTCAATGTAATAGTTTCTGGCGACGCAGATACTGTACTGAAGTTCCAGTGCGGTTTCTGTTCTAGCACATTACCTACCATTAATAGACTACCGCAGACACGTGACATCATACTACTGCGCCGACCCGAAATAAATTTGGGATCAGGTAAGAAACTCTGAAGTTAAGTTTCTTTTTTTTTGCGGATTGCCTGATGGTAAGCAATTACCGCCGCCCATGGACACAAGCAACATCACAGGAGTCACAAGTGCGTTGCCACCCTTTGGAGTTGGGAAAAGGGATAGGATGAGGAGTGGGATGAGGGAGAAGGAATAGGAGATAGGGCCTCCGGCACTCTCACTCACCGAACGAAACGCAACAGTTTAGGTACGGTTACTTTACGTCGATTTTCTGTGAGAGGGTAGTACTTCCCCGGTTGAGCCGGCCCACTCATGCTGAAATCAGCAAGGCTCTACCACCTGGATTGTTGCGAAAGATTTAAAGTATTCACCTGATAAGTGAATGCAAGCCATTTTTCTTTCCATCTTATTTGCAATCACCAAATCTGAAGTTTAAAAATCTAAGATTGAAGCTAAAGTCTGGCACTTTTTACTTTATTATTCAGCTATGCGGGCGTCGCTTCAGAATTTTGATTCATATTTTATGAGAGGCACCGGTTGGGTTCAAAATTAAACGCACAAATTTATATTCTTAGTTAACGCTGAGGGTTAGCTTGCGATATCTTTAGCATAAATTTATCATATGGACCAGGAAGTAAACCCTTTTACGACACATCCCGTCTCTTAAATCACAGGATGTTAATTGATTGGAGCCGAAGATCGAAGTCCCTTCCAAGGCAAATCACTTCCAAAAACTGCTAAGACAAATCTCTTTTTAATGTTAACTTCTGGTAACATTTTAGAAGTGATTTTAAAGGGTTCCTTCAAATCTTGTGCATGGTGAAATCCTGTTATTTCATCTAGCACTCGATTCCTTTTGGTGCGGTCATAAGCACATTATAGTTACCAAGGTAATGCTGCTTGCTGGCAAACTCATCCAAATTATTGTATAGATGTGGAAATTGGAATATTTATTTCTTGAGAAGCTGCCAGTTATTGTTTTTAACATTATTCATACAGAACTTATAAAATTTATACAACTCTTATTAAATTGTTATTTATTGTTTCCGCAACAATGAAGAAAAAAAGCGCATCTCTAAATTTTCCATAATGTCTTTGAAAGTCACCAACCCGCACTTGGCCAGCGTAGTGGACCATGGCGACTGCCCTTTCATAGTCCAGGGACAGTTTATAAAACCAAGCTGATATTAGGTGCACAATGCCCAACTTAAACTAATCCTGTAAAAACACAGAACAAACGAGTCGATTCACCCCGCAATATGCAGTTATAGTATTTCAAATCCGGCATCATAATCTAACAATTAGCCACATAACGGTGTAACGTAGGATCGCCGTGGGTGTTGTTTAATGAAAAATGTGAGTTGAATGTTACAATTAAAAATCGATTTAATTCATCAAAGAATCTAAAACATCCTTTAGCAAATGATTTTACTTAAGGAAAATTACTAAAAAATGCTATTTAAAGATATATAATCAGGGTCGCGTGATTCGGCGATGGGAAGGAGTCTTGTTGGGGACTCGCCTCCGAGGACGTCCAGGAAAAGCAGCTGGTGTGCTTCTCAGTGTTCAGTCGAATGCAACCAAAAGAGAAGGCGCGCTCCCAGCGCCTCAGTATTTATAGTAGCTCGAGGTGTGGTGTCTGAGGTGAGGGGCGAAGGTGCAGGCGGCCGGGCGGACGGTGTCATCGCGACGTCACAGCGACGTCACACACTCCCCCCATTAGGCCAGAATTTTCCCAGAGGGAAAATTCTGTGGCTGGTAGGCGGCAACTGCATTCCGGAACCCTGAAACAGATGAGTGGTGGTGTCAGTAAGCTAAGTACAAGCAACTACTAACCCTGGAAGAAAAAAAAACAAGTATGACCCTCGACCATTCATACGTCACCAAGCATTGAACGTTCCTATTACCTGACATACATCACATTCAAAAGGCCCACACACAATCATACGTATGAACAAGCCAGCATTCATTTCCGATGCGAGTCGCATTTATTATAATACACGACGTGCGAAGAGGTATTATACGTGAGGTTTAGAGTAAATAGCCACCCAGCCTAGGCAACACCTTGCAACCCGGGCTCGATAAGTAAAATTAAATTGAAAATGTATAAGTCGTAAACTAATATTACGATCTTACTATATTACGATACTAACAATATTACGATCAGTTGGCAATAACACAAGCAAATTGCTCATTAACACGCTCGATGCAAGGGCAAATTCAATGCAATTGCAAGGGCAAATTGTATTTATTTAAAATAAAACAAACAATGATTACGGCGATGGAAAGTTTGAACCGGTGAACACGTGAGTCATCACTGCGTGCTTGGCGCCGACCGCATTCCATTGTCGCGGACAATTGTTTAGTTTCTGAACACGATACAAATTCATTAACGGCAAATACACAATTCGGAGTAAGATGTAATGAACAATATATCACCGCAGGAGACGATCGATGATATAGTATACACTTCCATAGCTAAAAACACAAAAAAAACCAAGCGAGAATCGAACCAGAGACCGATCCGACAACAACCCTTTAACCACTGAGCCATAAGGAAAAAAAAATTACATTACGACCAGTCATTACTAAAGCTATATGTAACAAGGTAATTGGGTACATGATTTAGCTGTAATTGGGAGTTAAAGATTTTATATACTATTTGTAACAAAGCGTTAAGTTATTTTAGTGATTAGATCATCAGTGATGAGCATTAACCATTACATTCTTAAACTTTGTAGTGAGTTAATTTAAGATCTTTTATATGGAAATCACCAAGGCAAATCTGATAGTTATATACTTAGTTAGATAAATAACAGATGTGTGTAACAATATTACATTTAATAAACTTCTGTGACAATTTATTACTGAAACATTTATTCATGTTTTATGTTAGCATGTTTATATAAATCGTTAACACAACACAATTCTTGTGAGCTCTAACTCGGAAACAATAGCACTATTGTTGGCCTGTGCAAATAATTATGTAGGTAATTATAACTTTGAATAGATATGCGTCTTACATTGTTGTTAATGAAACTGTACCCAATCGTTTGTAAACTTATTTATGCTGTAACAGAATAAGATTCAATTATTTTATTCAGCTTTTAGGTTTAAAATAGTTGATTGTGAAATACAAAAGGGTATTCTTAAACTTGTACATCAATTAATTTGCTTTAGTTATTAAAGTATATAAATTATTGATTTATGTATAATTACCAACTTTAGTTATTTAAGTATTGACATTATTTATTTGATTTATATGTAAATAGCCACTTAGTTATTCAAGAATAGAAGTTATTGATTTAATTTATGTGCAAATACCCACTTTAGTTAAAGTTAGTTTAGTTCAATTAAGTTTGATAAATTCAGTTTGATATAATAACATTTGCGTAAACACAAGAACACCTTATAACCAGCACCATTTAAGATGGTTTAATAAAACCAGATGCATAGTATTTTGTAAAAAAGGAACAAGTTACATATTGATAATTAAGTATTTTTACGGCTGTCAGCGGTTTAATTTTATAATTTATATATCTATTATATGTTTTATATATTTCAATAGAAACCAGACATTGAAAAAACAATCCTAGCGACATAAAAAATTACAAGAAAAATTTTAATTCATTAATTGCGACGCAGGAATTTAATATTTGAGTTCACAATGAACAGTAAATGCATAAATAGATGCATTTGCAAAAAACATACCGTTAGGCTTCAACAAAAAGATAAAATCGAAGACCAAAAGCAACAATTGTAGCAAAATAAACATTTGACAAAACGAACAACCAATAATTCTACGGTGATATTCGTATTTTATACAAAAATAGACAAAGATTACATTCGTTCATTATTGTCAGTGAGCCACCTGCATGTGACACGTGTACATTTCATTAATAAATGAACGCGGAATTCTAGCTAAATACCTAGTATATAGTACGCTAGCATCTTTAGGTACGTTCATTCTCAGCCAGTCCAACTATAATAAGTAGACGTGGTATAATAAAGATGCAACTTTCGTAGTAAGAAAGAAAAAGCATAGTTAATTTTAAAAGATAATCGCCGTAGTAGGCGGTAAAAGTATTTAATAATATCTACTGTATAGAAATATAATTGTATCGCCGTACAAAATCACTAGCAGAAGGTTATAGTAGAAAAATGAAAAGAAATGGAAAAAAAGAAGGGTGTGAATTCGTTCCATAAGTCAGCCAAAGCAGGAATTATTAGCAATAATTACCAGCAGCAATTAATAACCGTAGTGGGCGTGTAAAAAAGCTAATCGCGAAGCATACGATCAACGAAGGTGACCTTAGCACGTCGTTAGAGGACGCGAGGCCTTAAATCGCAATACAAAGAATGCGATCAATGAATGTGACCACAGCGCGTCATTTAGTTGACACGTGGCCGCAAGCAAAACGATTCTAACTTGTTACTTATGCGATTGACTAAATTAATTATCACACGCGGCAACAGAAATAGTTGTAATATAAAATGCTTACCAAGCGTAGTAAGCAAAAACACATACCACTAAAACACTAACACTGCTTTGGAACGATTTTACATATACACGGTTAAAAAACAGTCAGTCGAATGCAGCCAAAAGAGAAGGCGCGCTCCCAGCGCCTCAGTATTTATAGTAGCTCGAGGTGTGGTGTCTGAGGTGAGGGGCGAAGGTGCAGGCGGCCGGGCGGACGGTGTCATCGCGACGTCACAGCGACGTCACAACGGACAACAATATGCAATTGCTACCGCAGGCATATTGCCCCGGCTAGCTTACCAGTATTGCTCTGTATTGCTCTGTAACTTATATTGCTCGCCGTTGGCGATGAAGCTGAAGTTTGTCGCACAACTTGTATGCACTCGGGTGAGTTGGGGTGTATATATGTGAACCGTGGCCGAGGGTATTGTATTTGTGTATAAAGTATAATAGTAGATAATATCAGCATGTTGGTAAACTACAAGTCTTGTTAGCTCTGGATTATGTTGTGGTTAGTGCTGTTAGTTAATATAATGGTCAGGTAACTAAGTAAACTGTACACGTATTTGGAACTAATTTAAAGAGCTTAGAGATCCAAGTTCTCTACACAGTATAAGCTTTTATCTGCGGCTTTGCTTCTTCTTTAATTTAAGAGCCTAGCTCTTGTCGGTGCAGCTCCTTCCATTTCTTCCTATCGAGTGCCAATTCCTGAACTTCCTTATACGTCACAACCTTCACCTTCTCTTTAATTTGACTGATATAACTATACCTCGGACGACCCCTCCTCCTCTTTCCTTGAACCTTCCCTTCCACGATGTTTTTAATGTACTCGTCGTAGCGTATAAGGTGTCCCATCATTTTCCCTCTCCTGTTCTCAATGCTATTCAATAGTTGTCTCTTAGTTCCTACTCTGTTTAGTACCTCTTCGTTGGTAATTTTATCCTTCCAGCTAATTCTCTCCATCCTCCTCCAGCACCACATCTCAAAAGCTTCTAGTCTGTTTATATCCTGCTTGATTAAAGTCCAGGTTTCGCAACCGTACAACGCAATGCTCCAGATGTATGTTTTTATGAAATTCTTGCGGAGGTTTCTGTTAATATTAGATTTAAATAGATATTTTTTGCTGTAAAAGGCTTGTTTGGCCATTGCAATTCGGCATCTGCGGCTTTGCATGTGTGGTATTTTTGTCTTTAATATGACTAGTCCCACTCTCATTCCCAATACTTCTACCACTTGCATAGCGAGGTTTAGTAGCAGTGACCATAGAAGACAGCCAGTTTTGAAATCCTTTACACTTGCCGGGGTATGTAAGACTGTCTTGATTACAACTGTTATATAATCAGAACTAAATTTGAAGAATTGTATAGTTAACAATCTTCGTCACTCCTGAGTAAAGCAGGAGATAAACACCAAAAACATATCATAAGATATTCACCACGGACGAGAAAATTATCATCCTACTAGCGTTATCTCAGTTGCAACCTGGGGTCCGCTTTTTAGTCTAACCGAATTTAACTTTTCCTCAGAGCGACTGCCTGTCTGACCTTCGCAACCCAAACGGATAGCGAAATTCCAAGATTTAGACTTGTGTCAGCTTTATCACGGCGAAGCACATAAATAATTAATTTGTAACACCGGATTTCCAACTATCTTCATCCTAAATTTAACTTCAAATTGACTTAGTGACCTACCCTTGAAGGACAGACAGACGTTTCCTTTTATAATATTAGTATGGACGAGATGGAGGTCGTACGCTAACGTAACTAATCTGAAACAGAATAAAGAACAACAACTTGAATAATTAAGAAGATACATATTATTTATTCTGAAAGACATTTATTAATAACTAATTAGTCTTGCCCAGTCTGAACATTATTTTGTTCTTTAGACCAAGATTTGGATCTGGAATATCGTCTTGTAATTCGTCTCAAAATTTGGTGGTGCATTTTATACGTCTTTACTCAATCGCTCGCACTAGGATATAAGGAATAAATCTTGCATAGCTGGGCACTTAACAAAAACTGAACCGATGGATACAATGTACACCCAGACCTAAACAACAATTTTTTTGCCACACTTAGTGTTACCTATCCTGTGTGGGGTTCGAACTCACAACACTAGATGCAGTGTAAAACGGCAGCGAGGCAACCGTCTAAAGTACAACTCCATTGATACAGTCAAAATGTTCTTCTGTTGAAACTATTCAGTGCTACATTTCTCTCTCGCACACATATGCACATGTCGTCTGTAAATGCAGAATTGAAAAGATTAGCTCACGTTTCATCCACAAGGGTCACGTCCCACCGAGACTAACATCGTATGGAAATTTGTGACTAAAACCTACATTACACTGACGCCAGCGACTATATAATTTAAAGACGACTAGATAGAGTTCAAATTGGATTGTCAGAGCTGGTATTGTGTATGTAGGCTTAGTTAACGTTCTAGTTTAAACCAAAGAGTGTCGCAATGTTGGAATACAAACCATAATGCGAGCTTCAATCCGATTCTATGCAGCAAATATTACGTACAATGTGAATTAGATAATATGTATTTTTTCTCACTCTATTGGACGGGTGTTGCGAGTTGAGACAAAAAGTTGAATACATATCACTAAACATTATTTATGCAAACGCTTATAATATTCGGTGGATTCCAGACTGTAATGCGAATGTCTTGGATGCATTCAGGATAGCGCTACGACGATGAAAATAATTATTTATGCAAAAGTAATTTATCTATCATTTGTTTCTCATGGTTTTTCCGAAATTAAATAAATTTGAATGAAAGTAGCTGCTTTTGCGCTTTATCACAAAAAGAGTTTTTAGGAAAAAGAGCTATTTAAGAATTATTTGAGATATTGTTAGAAAACCACACAGAGAAATTAAACAGTTATAAACCACACAGCATTAATTTAATATGCAGTATAAGAAAATATTCTGTTATTTATTCAGACTGAATGGTTCACTGAGGTCATTTAAGATAATACGTAGAGTAAATCTATAACAGATCAGCAAATGCTCTTGGGTAATAGTCCGAAGGGTTGTTTCAATAGATCCAACTTTACTTTTCAAGCGGCTACCATTGAAAAGAAAAGTTTCGAAACTCGTGTAGTAATCGGAGTAATTATAATATTATTTCCGAGTGAGATTGACCACAATTCAGGGAATTTATGAAAATGCAGCCCTGTGACAAATAGTTTGAACTTGCTTTGGACTGCGGCTTCACCCGCTCGGGAGTAGTTTTAAGGACTAAATGTAGCTTATGTGCTATTCTGGTGTTACTGCACAGTTTCATCAAAATCCGTCAATTAGTTTTTGAGTGAAAGAGTAAAGTGTAACAGAGTACAGTAACAACAAGTAACAGCAACATCTATAGGTACATCGATCTATCCATTCTGAAAATCTTTTGAATTGATAGTGAGATCTGGCAACCGCCCACTTCGCCAGCGTGGTATATGGCTCAATCTTTGTCACAAAAGTTGTCCCACTGCTGGGAACATGCCTCTTCCTAAAGAGACCTGAGCCCAGCCGTGGGTCAAATTATAAAGGAAGCTGATATACATTAGGCATTGTTTCTTATTGATCTGACGATTTAACCGGAAAATACCATTGCCACAAATGAAATCACAAGTTGAAATTCAGTAAAGACATAATCTATGCACTAAAATCTCATTACGAGTGTGAATCCGTAACTAACTGAACGAAATCTAACCAACCACTGAGGGAAACTACAAACTTTACTCTAAGATATGTAAAACAGAATGCATTTTCGAAATTTTCGTTCGGTATTTTGCTTTCTAGTGCTTTCTTCGATATTTTGAGGTCAACTATCGTAAAATAAACTTCTGGAATAGCCTAAAGTTTCACCACCAAACATTTATATGAGGATTTAGTTTTATGATTTATAAAATATTATTGGATATGTTCCTGCATGAATGTAATAAAAACTGTCGAGTGTTATTGAAAAATCGTGACACAATTTTTATGATTGTTTCATTTTAATGTTTGTTTGGTTATTATTTCAGTGTCTTCGAGTAAATATAGAAATTTTTATGTCTAACATGTGAATAGGATCAGCAGATTTTGAATTATTATGAGTTGGAGTGATTTAGGTATGATAAAAAGTTACTAGGATGACACAACATAACCCAATACAATTACTGCTTAAAATTAATTAAATTCAAAGTTATACATCTGCTACCTAGATGATGGAACCCTAGGAGGTGACGAAGACACTGTATATCAAGATCTGGCACTCCTGAAATCGATTTTTTTATCCATAGGCTTAGAATTGAATACAGGCCAATGCGAATTTTTTATTACTGACAATTTGGATAAATCCTCTATTCTTTCAAAATAAAAGTTGAAAAAGTTCTCTTCGCCTCCTGGGGTCCCCAATTTTAGACGACGGTTTTGATTCCACTAAAATTTCACTAAATTTTGAATTTTTTCCTGTATAAATAGAGGAAAAAATTCAAAATTTTAGTGAAATTTCAGACAGGCTACTCAAAATTAATATACATTCGGCTTTTATTATTATTTGATATTGTCTTTTTGTCCCTAAATTTACACAGGCGTTACGGTCTTCACCTTTTTGAAAAAATCCGACTCCACTCATTCAAATTGACAAAATTATACAGAATATATAACCCTAAGTAAAATTTTGAATGTGGCTCTGAACGACCTGTGCGCTTGGGTGGATTTCTGACGTAAGCCTGCCAGCGTTCTTGTCAGCGGTCCACAGCACTGCAGAATTGACCAGGAAAATCTTAGCACCTACACTAGTTGATTCTGAGTTGCCGTGTAAGACCGATGCCATGAACGCTTGGAGAAAAGCTTGTCCAGGAACTGAGTTACCCCGAAACTTATTCTCCCAGAGGTAATGGGATGGGCCGCTTTGCAGCGTGATACCAGAAAAACTCCTCAATACATCGGCCAACGCTGCGGAGCGTGCTGGCTGTGGGAGAATGGGAATCGGGCCTCTGGCTTCAGGCATTGCCATCGTCCAATATAGGTACCATGTTGGACGATACGACCTTCCGCTTCGCTTCTTGCCTCCGTTTAAGCGCGTCATTTGTCTCTCCGCATCGCTGTCACTGCGGAGAGGCTGTCGATAGCCTTGGTCACTATGGTCTGTCATGTAGCAGGAGCACAGGTCGTATTTCACGACACGCCAACCTCAATGACATACTGCGCCGTGCTCTTGTCACCGCTGGCGTTCCAGCCCAACTTGAACCCCAGGGCTTGGCACGCGACGATGGCAACAGACCGGACGGGATGTCTTTACTGCCGTGGAAGCTGGGTAGGCCTTTGGTATGGGACGTGACATGTGACGATACCCTTGCGCCATCTCATCTTCCCAGCACAGCAGGGCGCTGCTGCTGCTTCAGCGGAGACCCTCAAACAGCGCAAATACGTAAACCTAGTAGGAGATTATGTATTTGAGCCGTTTGGGGTCGAAACCATCGGGCCATGGGGTCCAAGTGCGAGATCCCTTTTTAGAGATCTCGCTAAAAGACTGATCGACGCCTCGGGTGACCAGAGGGCTGACACGTATATAGCACAAAAGATAAGCACTGCTATACAACGAGGCAATACTGCCAGTCTTCTGGGCAAGCTTCCAATTGACTGCGATGCGGATGACTTTCATGACGCCTTCTAAATTTAATTTTAATTTATTTTTCGTCCTGTATGTATTAAATATTTTTAATGGTTTTTTCTCCAAAAGACATGTGAAGTCTTTCAACCCGCACTTGGCCAGCGTGAAGGACTATGGCCTTACCCTTCTCATAGTGAGAAGTGGCCCGTGCCCAGCAGTGGGACAGTATAAAGGGCTGATGATGATGATGTGATGTATTAAATAGGCTTATTTTAATTTTAAGACATAATTAAGTTGCTTTTAATATTTATTATATTTAATGGTTGATTTTGTTTGGCAAATAAATATTACTGCCAATTTACATAAGTCGTTCTTGACTTAGATTTGACAGAATATGTAGCCTTTGCACTGAGCAACTGGCAACAAAACTGAGCAACCACGCGGCTATACTCACCGAAATTAGTGTACATATACCACTTATTCCAGCGAAGAGACCAACGGACTGCTATGCAGAGGGTCTAGGGTTCAAACCCACAGATCGCAACATTGTCTTTTTCAAGCTACGTGCGTATAAAAATTATTAGTTACCGCTTCCCAAACGGTGAAGGAAAACATAGTGGGGAAACTTGCATCTCTGAGAGTGCTCCATAATGTTCACGAAAGACATACTTATGAAGTTCGCCAAACCGCACTTGGCCGGTGTAGAGGACTATAACCTTAGCCTTCTCATAATGAGCGAAGGGCCATGCTCAATAGTGCGACAGTTAATATACAGGGCCGTTGATGAAGACAAATATGAGCCAAGTACCTTCTTCGAACAAATTGAGCGCATAGTTCAGAAATTCTCGTCAATAGGTGACGTCATATTCGGCACAAAACCATCAAATTCGTTCAGGAACTCAGTGGAGCTTATTACAGCTGAGGTAATAAAATAAAACAATCATAAAAATGTCGTATTTGTTTTGAATAACATTGGACAAGTTTTATTCGTTTCATGTTGTATTCACTTCAAAATGGACTTTGAGTACAATGGCCAAAGCGTATAGTTTTATGATGGTTATGTATCTCCTCCTATAATTATTCGTAGAAGGTAATTGAAGTAATTTTCCTCAAAATTTTTAGAAGTTTTTTTATTCATAATTAGTACGGTAATTGTTTTAAACCGACTCCAAAAAGGAGGAGGCTCGTAATTCCAAGATATTTTTTAAATGTACCCATGAAGTCTTTTTCTAAATTCAATTATAAGGCAAGAGATTAACAAGCCGAATATTTTTGGAACAAATGTATGAAATTCCACCGCAGAATTTCGAAGTTCCAATTCATTAACTTTCTTTTTAAGTAGATTAACTTTTTTGACTTCAATAATAGGCCGTGTGGTTGACGGCATAGAATACAAGTGTCACCACCCCCTATCTTCCCGTGGGTGTCGTAAGAGGCGACTAAGGGATAACACGATGCAAATACTATCATTGCGTAGAGACGGAAAACTCAACATCAAACCCTATACGACTGCCTCGTTGGTCTCGCGGCATAAATGTGCGCGTGTGATTGGGAGGTCCCGGGTTCGATTCCTGGGTCGGGCAGTGTTATTGGGGTTTTCTGTCACGAAATTCTCAGTAGCACAGTAGCAGCACGGAGTCTGGAAATGTGCCCGGTACGGCAATAGGCTCGCCCCTTATTACGTGTGACTAAAGTATATCTGGCGAAAAGTGGGTGTAGAAATACACCTCTGCCTACCCCTTCGGGGTTAAAAGGCGTGATGATATGTATGTATGTATGTACTTCAATAATATTCATTTTAAAGAGAAGCTCTCTGCGTAGCAGTCATAGACTCTCCACCCGGTTATCGCTGCTTTTTAAATCTTTTTTAAAATAAAACTATCGGTTACATACATAGACTCACGCCTGTTTCCCGAAGGGGTAGGTAGAGACTACGGAACGCCATTTGCACAATCCTGACATATCTCTCTTGCTTCATTACTCTCATCAAATTTCGCATGCATGGTATTCGGTTAAGGATACTTCTAACCTGTCCTTTTATTAGGATGTCCCCAATCTGGCCAGAGAAAGTCCGCCTAGGTCTTCACCTTCCTTCTGTCCCATTCACACTTTCCTTAGATATCTTCTTCAGTCTTTCGTCATCCATTCTCTACATGTGTCCAAACCATCTTAGCATAAATACAAAGTGCCTAGCATTTAAGCGATCTTCGTGTCATTATACATACATAAGTCCTAGTATTATAATTCCTTCGCATTTTCGTAACTGGCAGTATTCAATCACCTTGTCAAAATTTGCGTGCTTTTGGAATTACACTAATGCTAAATGCGAATGTTTGCCCGGATTAATTATTGTCCTAAAGCAAATGTTTACTACAATAATTAGTAAATTAATTAATTAGTAATTAACTGTGTTAACGCTGTTAGTCTACCGACGCAGTTGCATGCGTCAACGAAACTAAGAAATATTCGTCATTTGTGTGTAAACGTTTTCGTTTCGTACATATATGTTTTGTCTCACTCCATTACACAGTAAGATTAATTAGTTGCATCCTTATCACTATGTTCCGTAGATAACTGTCAAATCGTCGTTACACAGAAGCAGACGTTTCGCAACGCAATGGGTCACAAACACATTTCCGTATGATGGAAGCCGGTAACATTGAAATATTAGATAATAAAAATGCGTAAACAAATATGTCTACACCCACAGTCCACTAAAACTACAATGACAGTATTGTTTGTTGACAGATTTTTCGTCGCCGCAGTAGTTTCACAAAAGTTTCGCAGCCGCATGCGAACCCGTCGGTGTACTTACTGCATAAAAGCCTGCATTCTGCTTTAACACATGACTTTATAACAGGAATAATCCCTGTACAAAGATGCTTTACGCTTACTTTAAAACCACACAAAATCAATTGCTGTTATGAACTCTTTTTGTAACGAAATATATTTTTTATTCGAAAATTATTTTTGTTATCTGTAACAGTTACATTTTCAGAATATTTATTTAATTGGTGTCCCAATTTTGTATGCATATATAACAAATATTATTCAGCAGTATATGAGAAGATTTTGTAAATACCTTTGGATTTCGCCTCTTTTTGTGTAAAAATGTATATTATGAACCAAGACAGGTGTTTTTTATAGAAATATGTCTATTAACTTGTACGATGTTGTTTGTCTGACGGAAACTTGGCTTATTGACGGCATCTCTGACAGTGAATTGTTTGATGACAGATATTTGATATGGAGACGCGATAGAAATTATACCAATACTGATCAGGTCATGGGAGGGGGTGTCCTAGTGGCAGTGAGGCGAGACTTGTAGCTAATGACAACAGCGACTGGTGTTCCTCTGCTGAAGATACTTGGATTACACTAACACTGCATCGCAGGAATCCCCGAGTATCTTATAAAATGCACATTTGTGTTGTTTACATTTGTAACCAAAATCGGGGTAATACGCTATCAGAACAGTTAAATCTGTTTTCAAATAATTTAATGGATATAGTTCTTGCACACCCGAGAGACATCTTCTTAATTGTGGGTGACTTCAACCAGCCCAATATCGTTTGGCAACACTCAGAAGATGATAGCTCGTTGACCCCCCCAAACCTGCTAAGCCCAACACAAACCAACTTTATTGACAACCTTAATATTTGCAACTTGCAACAGTATAATTGCTTCACGAATACTAATAACAGAATTCTAGACCTGGTTCTGTCCAATGACGAGGTGTCTGTCACTCTACCCAGTGATCCTCTAGTACCTGAAGACCCTCATCACAAATACCTATGCATCACTGTGGACTTCGTCCAACTTCACAGTTCGCCTATCCGCCCTTTTGTTAAGTTCTTGTATACCTCGGCTGATTATGACGCTATAAAGGCGGAAATGGATCGGGTGGACTGGCGGAACGAACTGGAGTGTAGGCCGCTTGAAGATGCCGTGTCGTATTTCTATGACCACATTAATAGATTACGTAATATCTACATACCGTGCAGAATGACTACCCCTCAGCTTAAGTATCCTCCATGGTATTAAAGTCCCATAATAAAATTGATCAAAGAAAAATCTAAATTCCACTCCAAATTTAAAAAATAAGTATAATAATATTTCGGACTACCAAATATTCATAATCTTAAGATAGCGGTCAAAGGAGCTGGAAAGTAAATTATTTGATGATTACATCATACGAATAGAATCTGCAATACGTAAAAATCCCCGAACTTTCTGAAGCTATGTTAAATCGAAGAGAAACTCTAATGCTTATCCCTCAACATTGCAGTATGGACAGGTTTCTTCTAATAATGGTGATGATATCTGCAACATGTTTGGAAATTATTTCCATTCCAACTTCCTGGAAGACACAGTGCCTGATTCTACTTCACATAGCATACAATATTCGAACTTCTATGAGCAGGCTAAATCAAACTCACATATAAATGCCATCGAGATATACGAAGATGAGGTACACAGGCTACTTAAACAAATTGACCTCAATAAATCAGCAGGCCCAGACAACGTGCCACCCGTTTTTATTCGGAGCTGCGCCAGCAGTCTCGCCGCCCCTCTCTCAATTTTATTTAAACGCTCATTTGACACTGGTCTGGTGCCCACCATCTGGAAGTCGGCATACATAACACCTATCTATAAAAAAGGACCAAAGGGTCTAGTTGAAAACTATAGGCCCATATCTAAGTTGTGTATATTCGCAAAAATTTTAGAGAAAATAGTGCATAAGCAGTTATACTCCGCTCTTAAGCTCGATTTTGGCGAATATCAGCATGGCTTTCTCCCTGGACGATCTACGACAACAAATTTAGTTCTTTGTAGCGACTTCATATCGGAGTCAATGGCACAAAGTACACAGGTGGATGTTGTGTATTCCGACTTCAGTAAATGTTTTGACCGTATACATCACGAAACACTTCTGCGCAAACTTTACTCCATGGGAATCAGGGGAGACCTTTACAGATGGTTCACATCATACGTTGAGAACAGATGTCAGACTGTGGTGTTGAATGTATACGCGTCAAGACCATTTAAAGTACCTTCAGGCGTTCCCCAAGGATCATTACTCGGGCCTCTTCTTTTCAATATATTCATGAACGACATCAGCTCATGCTTTCAGTACTCAAAAATATTGTTGTATGCCGATGATATGAAGATTATGAGGAAAATAAAGACAGCCGATGATGCACGTACATTGCAGGAAGATCTCGAGCGTTTTCAAATATATTGTAATCTCAATAAGCTTGATTTAAATGTATCTAAATGCTACGTTTGCTCGTACTCTCGCAAACCCAATCTAATTCTGCACACTTACACTCTCAAAGATACACCTATAACTAGAGTGACCAATATTAGGGATTTAGGGATAATATTTGATACAAAACTTTCTTTCGATTCTCACATTGAATGTATCGTCAAAAAAGCCACTAAAGCGCTAGGTTTCATTTGCCGAATCTCAGCTGACTTTAAAAGCATTAAGACTATTAAAATCTTATACTGTTCCTTGGTTCGTAGTCACCTGGAGTATGCGTCACAAGTGTGGAATCCTCACTACGACGTCTACATTAATCGACTGGAAGGCATCCAAAGGAAATTTGTAAGGTACATACAATATCGTGCGAATTGCTATTTACCCGATTACATAAGCCGATGTAAACAATTTCATTTACTGCCTCTATATGAAAGGCGTAAAATTGCTGACATCTCCTTTCTATTTAATATATTTAATGGGTCAATTAACATAAGTGAGTTTCTAAGCAAAATTGGACTGCGTATACCATCTGTGTATCTACGCAGATCACACCTCCTGCATACTCCCGCGGTTAGCACTAATTATCGTCAAAACGCGTATTTAATCAGAGCGAGCCGCATGTATAATACGGCATGTCAGGATGTAGATATCGACCTATTCACTACCAGTGTCTTAAAAGTGAAAAAAATACTTAGCGATCAGTTTTTTGGTGACAACCATCACTTGTAATTAAATGTTGTGTTTGTGTGTAATGTGTTAAACGTTAGTTTTATACCTATACATAAAAATACAAAAATGGTTCCCGTTTACTTAACTATGTTTAAATGTGAATGTTATTATTGTAATTTTTTTATTCTTTTTTTGTAAGTTCCTTAGAAGTTAAGTTAGTTATGTTACAAAACTACCTAATAATGTTACATATCTGTGAACACTTGTAATTGGCCATATTTTGCTATAAATCTGTTCACTGTACCAATTAGCTGTAAGTTTTCCGAAAATTATAAAATAAAATTAATAAAATTATTATGCTCCTATCTAGATATTAAAAGGTGTGTGGAAAGTTTTATGGCAGTTTTGAAAACTCCACAATCAAGCAGACTCAAATTCGTATTTCTAACATCACCTATAACTTCTTTTTTTCTTTTTATTTAATTAACTGTGTCATATTTGACAACGTCGCTCAATAAAAAATCTTATATGCAATATTATCCTAATTATAATTATAGCAATACGCTGGATTTAATTAGAACGGTACAGAATGCTCCTTATCACAACGCACCACTTAGCTGATAAAGCTTACAGTATTCGTGTACTAGTTTGTGGTATGTATCTACTTACTTACTGGTTGACACATTTGCCACAAGTCACACTACATACCTCAGTATGTAGTGTTACTTATACCTCAGTATAAAGACCTAATTCTAGACTCCACGATCTCTTTTTTAAACTTTCGCTATTTTTATACATCATACAATATTATTAAGCGGGTCTTAGTCGCGATAATTTACTTATTTCATGGCATAAAAACCTCTGTTATTCTCCTACGTTTCTACCGGCTAGCAACGGTCGTGGTCGCAGAGGGACTGTCCCTCCGCGACCACAACCATTGCAAGCCGGTTGCAATTATCGCGACTAAGACCCGCTAAATAATATTGTATTATGTTTACGATCTCTGTAAAGCGACTAAATTCTTTCCATATACATACTAGCTTCAGTTCAATCTTTCATCCGCTTAGAATATTATGGCCTTTGATAAATGTGTCTGTTTAATTTTCAAAGCATTGGTCTTTGGAAATAAGCAGGTATTCTCACAATTTAAAAACTAACCGTATTAAAACTACCTGTATGTTTTTTTAAACTAAAGGTGCTGATAGACTTAAGTATACAGTTTTAAAATGTATTTACAGGTTCAAACATTCTCGTACTCAAAGTACTGAACTACAAACATACTAAACAACGAAAAGAGGCAAAGATCGCTACGAACATTTTCATTACCTTTCTAGCGCACGCCCTAATCAGTGAAAGCTTGAAACAATTTTACTGTCCTTTCGCTAGAATGCTCACCAGAACCCTTGACAGAATGCTAGTTTTTCTGTAATTTAACATTGGTAAGAATGCTTATTACAAATGCATACTATTGTCTTCGGGTATTTTCCTTAGTCACCTCTTACGACACC
Source organism: Euclidia mi (assembly GCA_944739405.2). Lineage (NCBI taxonomy): Eukaryota > Metazoa > Arthropoda > Insecta > Lepidoptera > Erebidae > Euclidia > Euclidia mi. The sequence goes on along the minus strand of OX123205.2, from coordinate 34,284,482 downwards.
AGCAAAATGAAATGGGGTAGTGACATTTTGTATTCTTAATCCGTTACCACCGTCAAAATCACCTTACTCAAATAAAACCATCCCAGATCACATCCACGTCACTTATCCAATCTTAACCATATCGCATACATCAATAGGTACATCCAATTTCCTTCATCAATCCATACATACACTATCACCGTACATTTGTGGCGCAAATAAAAAATATAATGAAATCGTTGAGAGACCTCGATAGTGGCGGATATAACTTGTAATATATTTTGATTTACCGTTACGCCGATAACACCATCAACTTTTTTTCTGGTATACGTATAAGCTGCAAGCGAGTTTTAATCCGGATCCAGATGTCTTCGAAATTACAATGGAAAATCTTGGCGTGGTCCTAGTTCCTTTACCTGTATAGATAAAACTCTTGCGTTAATGACTGACTGACAGAGACAAGGCACAGCCGAAACTTTTGTGCGTAAGAGTCTTAAATTTAGTATGTATATAGAAAATATTTCCCATAATTCCTTAGGGATCGCGTAGAAAAGGTAAATTTAAAAAAGGTGCCTGCGTATCTGCAGGCACCTTTTTAAAATCCTCTAGTTTAATATAAAAACTATACAAACAAAATAATTCGTGTTATTATCCGTAAATGTTTACACTATCATTTATGCGAATGTTTGTACGTGCTTGCTCCATTAACGTGAGTATCAAATATCGTACTAAAAGACAGACTGTATGCTATTGCTATTATATGTTTGAATGGAGAAGAGTTGGATCTTATAGATAACACCGTATTCTTAGGCATAACCTTAGATTCTAAGCTACAGTGGGGCCCACATATAGGTCAGTTGTCGAATAGACTTAGCTCTGCAGCATACGCGGTTTACAAAATTCGTCAGTTAACTGATATAGATACGGCCAGATTAGTATATTTTAGTTATTTCCACAGCATAATGTCATATGGCATTTTATTATGGGGCAACGCAGCTGACATTCAAACTGTGTTTGTACTGCAGAAGCGGGCTATTCGTGCAATCTACAGTCTTGGTTCAAGGCATTCACTGAGGGAAAAATTTAAAGAAATTAAGATAATGACTGTCGCATCTCAATACATTTATGAGAACTTGTTATATGTCAGGAAAAATATAAATATGTTTTCTAAATTCAGCGACATTCATAATTTAAACACACGAAATAAAAACAAACTTGTTCTACCTTCAACTAGACTACAAAAAATAAGTAACTCATACAAGTGTCAAAGCATACGTTTTTACAACAAAATTCCAGGCAATATTCAGGAACTAAGTATTAATAAATTCAAAGTATTTATTAAACAGAGCTTGTGTTCAAAAGCTTATTACACAGTTAAAGATTATTTAGCAGACAAAAATGCCTGGAATTGAGTTTAAAAATTATGAATTTTGACATTTTGAAATAAGTGACATGATATTTTTATTTACATTTGTAATACTTATATTTTTACATTTTGACATTTTTAATTTGACATTTGTACTTTTATTTATTTTGTTTTGACATTGTTTGATTTGACATTGTTATTTTATTTATTTTCTTTTGACATTTAAAATTACTTATGTAATATATTATTATTCATAAATTGACATTCAATAATTTTTTCTGACATTTAATAATATTTTCTGATATTTTAAATATATGACATTTTATTGTTTAAATTTTTATTATTTTTACTTATTGTTTGCAACATGTATTTTACTGTGTATTAGCATGTAAAGTTGTGAGTACGATGTGGGCATTATTAAACATATAAACAAATAGTTGTGGCAACCTGTCTGATGGCATAGGTTGACATGCTTATGCATACACCTTCTGATGGCGTGGAGGCATAGTGATACAGATCGTGCTGGCTCCCTCAATTAAGGTTGAGCCGTACGATTGCTGTTGAATGCGGGCCATCAGTGGGCCGAGTCAGTCAAAAGCGTCAGATAATTTCCTGCATTGTACTTGCATACTAAACCCTTTTTTGTTTGGACTTTAAAAGATGAAGAAAAGACTAAAGAAATTGAAGTGACAAAAAAAAACAATGACTCTGAGTTTGTTTCGGCCTTTCTTCTCAAGAAGTCATTTAGCTAGGAAAAGCCGGCTTCATCTAGAATAGGGTTTTGACATGTATAAGTGTTGTAAACAATCAAAATGCAGAAATAAATATGTCTTTATTCTGAAATATAGGTAAACTACATTCGTGCAAAGTTTCATCAAATTAATTTCAGCAAGTTTTCCATGAAACAGCAATAAACATCCATCCATCGACATTATAGTAGTAGGATTGCTTCGATAACGAAGAAATAAGAACACTTTTTCAGTAGGTACCTATATATTCTTGATTGATTACGACTCTAGGCGGAAAAACCATTAAGATACCTCTCCGATATGTTTATTTTCTTAAGAAAGTTTCCTTTAGCATTGAAACATACGGCAGCTAAATAAAAATACTTTGTGTAAGCTTTCAAAACCTTTTCTTTTTTACCTTAACTATCTTTTATATGCATCTCCTGCGTCCAAGTAGAAATTCTACATTGGCATATTCAGTTTTACAGAAAAGGAACCAAATGGTACATTAACCCACAAAATACGGGTTTGGTTGTAACATAAGCCTGCAGAGATAGGCATTGATAAGCCAATGTGCGGTTATGTGTGTAACGATTCGAGAAAATACACTTTTTGCCATTGCAGGCTTGGGATAATCGGAATCCCAGATCGGTTACCCCAAGGCAAACCCTTGGAAGTTACTGTAATTCGACAATATTTAAGTGGATGGGAAATTTCGGGGGTTGTAACAGACGTAAAGAGGTTTTGCCAAATATGGTTATGGTACGGTTGAGTTCTTGGTTATAGTGGCCGATGTGATTTTGGAATGCGGCAAAACACCTTATGCGTAATGATCTAGCGGTCTATATACTGTCTCGTCGGCTAAAATTGGGTTATTGCTTGGATGCCATATCCCATCAGAAAGAAATAGCCTAATGGAGATACCGACATACGGTCAGAGGTCTTCAAACCCACGGCGCTTCAATGACTGCACGGTTGGAGTAGTGGTTTAAGCGGCCGCTTCACCGCTTGACACTGCGCCGAAGTGTTGTGGGTTCGATCCCCACACGAGACAACACTTTGTGTAATTCATAAATTGTTGTTTCGAGTCTGGATGTTCATTGTGTCCGTTAGTTGTATGTTTGTAAAGTCCCCCGCGACACAGAATTTAGTCCTAGTGCGGGAGTTGTCTAATAAAAGAAAGAAAAGAAAGAAAGAAAGAAATGACCTTTCGAAGATATGTGCGTTTTAAATTGATAATTGCTTTGCCCTTACTTCTGCTAGCACATCAAACTGTCGGAAACGGCTTTCATGAAGATCAAAGCAACGCTGGTACGCCACATAACTATGCGTACACCAAATGTATCAGTTTCCCATCTCAGGTAAAGCAGTGTGATCACCCATCTACAAGCTAAACGTTGACGAGCGCGCTTTTACATATCAGTTGCTAAATTCAACAACGCTTTCGCTTCTAAATAAAGCCAAGACCAACTCTTGCAATGGTTCGCACTATTACTCTTTTTGATAGATTTTAGGGCAATTTGTTATGTATTTCGCCATAAGCTGACTATTTTCCGATATTTGAGTATTTTTTATCATTAGATATGATGCTGTTTCGGTCCAATTCACTTCCGTACAAATATGATAATAAATTTATGGTTTAGCGCTGCTTCCGGTGCTATCAATATATAGATTATATGTATTGAATTGATAATTTAGTGGTTTTAGAATGGGACATTTGTAGTTTGTTGTTGTTCTTTTATTATTGTCTGTGGCGTAGGACCCCGCCGCATTCTGTATGGTACCCAGGCCAGGTAGTGCCGTACTTCTCCTAGATATAGCAGAATTGCAAAAAACAATGCGAACGATAACGATAGGGAAGGAAACATTATTTTTGTCTCAAAAAAAGTCCCTTGTAATCTCCTAACTCAAAGCATAAAACTCTTAATTACATTACTTAGCGAATATAGGCCTTTTAAAGTAGTCTATCTTCCAGAAAGTCGCATTAAAATCGGTTCAGCCATTCCAGAGATAAACAGAAAGACAGACAGAAAAAAATATTATAGTATTTGTTTATGTTTGCACTTAAAAAATCTGAAATCACCGATAGACACTTTAATATTATTTATATGTATCGATATACACAACACCCAATCCATGCCCTTAGATCTCAATACAGAACGAAATAAAACACAAGAAACCGCCACAAAGGTCAGCCACCACTTCATAGCTATTAGAATTCCGCACAAACTATCCTGTAACTCAACAGGCCATCGACAACGTGACCCGAGGTCTAAGAGCCACAAGAGATATAAATTACAGCTTGTGGACGCACGGAGATCTAATGTGGTAGCTTAGGTCTGGAACGTGGATGAAAAAGTAGTTTTGTGTGTTTTTAGGGTATACTTACTGAACGAAAAGAATTGGTGACTATTGTGTTTAAAAGAGAGACATTATTTTTTGTCTTGTTAATTTTTATCCTGGATAAGTCATCCATTATTTTAAGCTATACAAATGCACTAAAAAACATAAATACAGCCTATTTTCCGATGTGGTAGGCAAAGATAACGGACTGCCATTTACAACAATCCTGACATAATATATCTCTTGCTTCATTCATTCTCATCAAATTGTTCATGCATGCTCTTCGGTTTAGGGTACTTCCAACCTCTCAATTTTTAGAAGGTCTCCAATTTGGTCAGAGAACGTTTAGTGGCATTTCATATGATTTTTTATTTTATTGTATGTTTTCTAAGTATGATATGAATAAATTATGATACCATGGGTTTAAGTGCCATGTAATAACTGCTAAAATGTATATATTTATATACTGGGGTATACTACAAAATAAACCAGTCAAGAGCGAGTCGGACTCACACACCGAGGGTTCCGCATAAACCTACAGGTATATATAATTATTTAAAAAATATGTGATGTAACTAAAAAAGAAAGATTTTCAAAATTTTTCCTATGTGCTATAAAATGTTGCTTTATGCCAGATTTCACGATTCTAGAGCGACTGGTAATACCCTTTAGTTTTGACTTTGGCATTTGATAATATGAATTTCTATTTTTACCCCTACGGGTTCGTGAAGAGGTAGCACCTTCAAAATGTTATTATTAAAAATATTTTACTTATATGATGTAACTAAAAAATTATGGTTTTCGCAATTTTTCCTTTATCGGTGCTACAAGAGTTTGCTTCGTGCCATATTTCAAGATTCTGAGTTCACGGGAAGTACCCTGTGGGTTTCGATTCCCTTGCGAGTAGTTGTGAATTTGATGATATGTTTAAATTGCTGTTTCTGTTGATTGCGTTGACATAGAAGTTTGATTTTATTACAGCTTAACGGTGTTATAGACCTGAGTATGTAATCATCATCCTCTTCCCAGTATCCCAGTTTCAATCTAGGGTCCGCTTACTAGTCTAACCGGATTTGGCTGAATATTAGCTTTTCCACAGAGCTACTGCCTCTCTGACCTACGCAACCCAAAGAGATAACGATATTCCATGGTTTAGACTAGTGCCAGTTGATTAAGAAGGTACTGACGTCCTGTAACTAAAGTTAACGTGCTCTCCGAGGCACGGGACAAGCGATAATTAATAATTCAACACCTGAGTATTTGATATGAATTCCAATTTAATAACTCTACGCGTTCATAAGGAAAGAGGTAGTAACATTAAAATTTAAAAAATGGTTTTATTATATGATGAAACTAAAAAAATACATTTATGGAAAAAAATTCTTAATCTGTGCTATAAGAAGTCGCCTTGTACCAGATTTCATGATTCTAAGTTCATGGGAAGTACCCTGTAGGTTTTGATTCCCCTGTGAGTTTCTAAAATTTGCGGCATAAACAGCTGTATCTTTTTATTGCGTTGGCTTAGAAGTTTGATTCTGTTACAGCTTAAAGATATTATAGATTTGAGTATTTGATATGAATTTCAATTTAATACCTCATGCATTCATAAGGAAAGGGCTGGTAACATTAAATTTCTTTTTTTTATTATAATAATATGATGTAACTAAAATTTTACGTTTTTCGCAATTTTTGCTTTATCTGTGTTATAAGACGTTGGTTCGTATCAAATTTCAAGAATCTAAGTTTACGGGAAGTACCCTGTAGATTTTGATTCCCTTGTCAGTAGTTGCGAGTTTGAAAATATAGTAAAATTGCTGTTTTATTTTATTGCGTTGAGATAGAAGTTTGATTTTGTTACAGCTTAAAGGTATAATTAGACCCGAGTATTTGATATGAATTTCAATTGAATAGGTTTACGCGTTCATGAGAAAATGGCAATAACTTTAAAATTATTAAAAATATTTTTATGATATGATGTAACTAAAAATTTACGGTTTTCGCAATTTTTCCTTTATGCATACTTTAAGACATTGCTTTGTACCAAATTTCAAGATTCTGAGTTCATGGGAAGTACCCTGTAGGTTTTGAGTTTCGAATATTTGCGGAAATTTGCAGCATAAACGGCTGTATCTTTTGATTGCGTTGGCTTAGAAGTTTGATTTTTCCACAGCTTCAAGAAACAGTAGATTTGACTATTTGATATAAATTTCAGTTTGATACCTCCACGCATTTTTGAGAAAAAGGGTCTTGACAGACGGACGGACAACAAAGTGATCCAATAAGGGTTCCGTTTTTTAATTTCGAGGTACGGAACCCTAAAAATATATAAAACAAATAAAATGGCCATTTTGTTGTTGGTATGATTTGCCATGCCCCGCTGAAAAGTAGCAATGTTGTATATAGTAGATACAGCCAATATCAGCGGCATTCAATCCCTTCCAGCTTCTATTGCGCTTCCCGGCATAGTTTATCAAACTGTGAAACTATAGACGTAAAAGGGAATAAAGTACAGTTGTAAACAATATCCCGGGTTTACGCGCACATTTGCACGTGGCGGGCTTGTCTAATAACGGGGTTATATGCGTTTTATGTTTAGCGCATAGACGCAATATCGCATGTATTGGCGCCTTTTTATTTATGGCTGCGTGTTAATGCGAATTTAAAACCGGAGTTGCAGTGACTATTGTATTGGCGAAAATGTTTGAAAGAATCCGGGACAGTGTGGGATATGGCATGGATATTGATTTTAATGTTTTGATATTATTTTCTTTGGTTGTTTTGAGAAGGAATGATCGAAGTTTAAATTAAATGGTTATTAATCGAATTTCACTTGTGGCTACGAGTCTTGATCCTTCTAGAATTATCCTAGTAATAACCAGGAGCCCAACTAGTCTAACCGGATTTAACTGAACGTACACCGACGGGGGCAAGCGATAATTAACAATTCTATAACATAACCTCGAAAATGAATTTGACCCATTGATACATAAAACCCATAGCAGTCAGAAATTGACACCTATTTGTAAAAAATAAAGTGAGGTTTTTTTAATTATAGCAGTCTATTGGTATTGCCGCTTTAAGTTACCGATGCAATTTAATACACTTCACATGCTTCTCTTCAAATTACTGCCCTCACTGCCCCTATTTACTAGTAATTTCTCACACTAAATTTCCACCCTCATTATAAGCCTTTAGGTGTACCGAACCAAGTGATTGATTAACAGTTGCCCGGTAGATTGTGGGCCCCGTAATTATATACAATCGATCACCGAGCGGAAGCCACGCTATCTAGAACTTGCACAACAAATGTCTAGAACATTTGTAGTGGAAGTGCTAGCCAAGCTTTGTTGGAATGTATGTGATTTTACAATTAGGTAGGTACTTAGTTATGAATTAATTTGCTCGGTTATTACTGGAAGAAATATGCGTCTACGGTGCAATGGATATAAAGGGTTGTAATATCTATACTAACTTAATAAAGCTGGAGAATTTGATTGTTAGTTTGCTAATCACAGATACTACTCTATTATTCAATTTGAAAAAGTATGTTTACATTTAGTTGTTCAGTTATTAGGCAGGTTTTTAGGTATGCAACTTTGAGTTACGATTCTAAGGCGCCAAAGAATCAGTAGCTGAAACCAGGAGTACACAGCTAGCCGGCTAGTGCTTGTAATAAAATAGTTCAAGGAAGTGTCATGAAATAACCAAAAATATATCTATTTATTCTTTTTTCAGATTTTTACTTTCATGTACCTACCTTTTTTTTTTTTTTTTGGTGTCGGGTTAGAAAATCCTCATGGAGTCCCTCCGCCCGAGAAGGACGAAGGGGACTGTCAGACTCTTGCTGACTAAAAACCAACCCGTGTTCCTCATGTACCCGTGTGTCGGAGGGTAGGGATTCACATAAGCATTCGTCGCTACCCCACGACGAGTATTGGCCCGCCAGATGGTCAGGCGGGCCCCGAACTATACTCCCTTGGCGGCGGATTAAGGTGTTGGGCTCCGCCGCCAAAACACTCAGCGGCCGCAAAGGATAGGGAGGACGGCAACGCAACACCGCATCTCCTCTTCCTCTGCGGCCCCACCGCGACGCATCGAATGGTGCGCCCCCATTTGGTCGCGAGAGATAGGGCGCGCGGAAACGCAACACCGACATGCCTCTCCTCCCGCGACCGCACCCGACTGCGAGGGACAGACAGAACTGTCCCCCGCACCCGCACCGTTGGACGCATCCTGCGCAGGCCCCGTCAAGCCCACGCGGAGCGTCCCCTCCTGGATTCCTCTTAGCTTCACCGCGGGTAACCAATCCACGGTTACTGAGCCCCCCCACCACGACAAGGTGGAGATCCCACGGGGGGGTTCATGTACCTACCTAAAGATGATAAAGTTTTTCACAATTAACTATTGATCTTTGATCTCGTCATAATCTTCCTTCCTACTGTTCATCAAATTTATTTAACTCTGAATAAATTACTGTAACCCGAATGAATTTGAATCTCTATCTAATACGACTTCCTGACACCCACCATATTTTCTTTTTTTCAAACTACACCTCTAAATAAATTAATCAACTAACTCTATCTATATTTTTATATACCATCGAATTAAAAAATTATTTTTAAAAGATATCCATCAGATGAAAGTTTGAAATAACATTTTTTTATGATAACAATAAAATATTCATCAAAATCCATGTACATACATGCTGTGAATTTATTAAAAAAAAAAATTAGGTATTGATTACAAAGAAGCTTCAAAAGCTTCAAAATTTTTCAGTCGCTTACAAATCATATCATCGTTTCTCTGTACCACTACATAACAGCTTCGTTCTGATATGGGAAAAATATCTGTAGAATATGTGCATAGGAAGGTACAAAGGACATACATACAACAAATTATTTTCTCAAGGGAAAGAAATTAAATATCTCTTGTTAAGGCGATAGGGAAAACTAATATTTTTTTTCCATATTATAAGTTATACTTTAATCTCATATAGAGAACCCGTCCAGCAGTGGGACAGTATATACATTTATACAGGGCTGATTATCAAATACAGAACAAAACTCGTGCATAACACACAAAGACTTGTCCTGGGCGGGCATCAAATACCAACCAACCAACAAATAGACCAAAATTAAACTTATACCTCATACTAGTACTCAAGCTCGCAATCGAATCTTTTTCTTTCAATAAAGAAAATGGATCAGATGGAACACAGAAATGGTTTTCTTTAGCGGAAAAGTTTCAGTTTTCAACTGTTTGCCATCACGTGTTTGTACGCGCCATTTTCATTTTCAAAGCAAAGCATCACGTACCGTTCGATGGTACGAGTTACAGACTTTGAGATGTATGTGGAGTTACCCATCCTGATATTTGATCTATCCCTAAATTTAGCTACTAGAGATACATAATTGCCCATGTTAAGTATATGAAATTTTAGTAACCAAATCTATGGATGGATGAAATATTGAGACCGGCATTAATGTTGAAGAGAATGTAAGAGATTGTACAGTGCAAAAGTGCGTAGAATATAAGGATACGGGAAAGTCTGAATATTTTTTATTTTTATCTTAAAAAGCATTTATTTCATACGGTACACGTGATCTTTTTTGTCTTGCTTTTTTATAAGGTGCGAAGTAAAGCCAAGTGAGTATTGAACATTTTGACTCACATTTTCACCGCACGGAAATAAAATTTTCAAAATACCACCTATTACAACGTTTGTAGTCCTCTTATTTTCCTTAAATCATTAACTTGTCAATTATCTCATGATATTAGCATAATTTATTATTTACATAGCCACATGACTTATCGTATATGTCGGCGATACGCCAGGGTTATCGTGTCCAGACTCCATTTATGATAAAAACACTCACGTAATATTACTTGGTTTATTTTCAGACGATTTCTAGCACAGAACTGAATTAAAATGTGACCTACAGTCCTTTTTATACACTAACCGTCATTACAACTGCCACTTCCTTTACGACATATAATTGAAATTACTATACAATTAATTATAAAATATAGTTAAAAAATCAACATTAATATTGTAATGAATTTTGCACAACACCAAATGATTTATTTTACACGAATAACAAATTTATTTTATTAACCAATCGCTGCTTTACAATATTAACCAACAGATGGCGCTATCAACAGGATGTAAATATAATCGCATGTTATTTATTACCGTAAACATAAAAATAAGTGTCAGAATAATGTTACGGTTGTGGTTAAAATTCTTTTTAAGTGGAATTTTATGGATTTTACTACCGCCTCCCACAAACCACCGCAATTGGGGCTGTACGGGGGTATAAAATGCCACTGTATGCCGTCTTGCGCCAGTGAGTTGGCTATGTCGTCCCTGAAGTTGAGACGCGCTTCCATCCAGGCATCCACCAATTCTTTATTTGCGCCAACAAAGTTTCACCTTTGATCGCTCCACAAATGGGAACAGCGACCTCTTCGTGCAACAAACCTTCTGAATGCTGCGATAAAAGATTATGAGGTGAGGTCTCCAACTAATTCAATATGTATCGCCTTGGTGCACATGCATATAAAAATTGCAATGTATGATTTGACGGTTCTAACGCCTCTTCCTCTTGACATTACTATGCTGTTCGGACCGGCGAAGTCAACTCCACTGTGCAGAAAAGGACGGGCAGGAGTTACTCTTATCTTGGGTAAGTCTCACATTATCTGATTTCTTGACTTTGCTTTAATCTTAGCACATATTAAACATTTATGTATATAAGCCTTGACAGCATTCTTTGCTTTTATAATCCAGTATCGAGTTCGCAGGTAAGACAACATCAGCTGGAGTCCTCCGTGGAGAGTTTTTTGATGAGCATCGGCTACGATGAGTACGGTAAGTGGGTTTTTATGACTTAGTATTAAAGGATTTCTATTTTCAGAACTGAGGTTGGTATGCCGCAATCTACCGCCTACTCTAAGTAGGCCCTCTTCATCCAGGTAAGGGTTTAAAGATTTCAAATGACTTCTTTGCTTTACTGCTTGAAATTTCGTTATTCGTTCAATATCCTCATAGAAATCCTCAATTTGTGTTTTTTTTATAAATATTTTTAGTGCCTTATCAAGTTCTTCTACTGTTAATGCCTTATCCATATTATTCCACTTTTTATTGTAATCTTCGACAATATGCAACAACATTCGTCAACTCGGTAAGTGATTCGATTGTATCTACCTTAATGCTGGTTTCAGTTTCATCTTCCGTGTTTAATGTGAGAAATATTGGGTTGCTAATTTTTCTTTGTTCCAGAGTTGTCACCGTAATGTCCGGTTTGGTAAAGTCTAATCTTTCTTGTGACAACCAGTTTGGTCCTTGCCACCATAATTTGTTCCTTTGTAAATCACTGATCGTGGAACCTCTTGATGCAACATCAGCTGGGTTTTCCTCTGATCGAACATGGTGCCACCGGTTGTTCTTTACATGTTCCAGAATATCTATGACCCGATTCGCAAGAAACGGCTTCCACCGACCAGGTTCTCCAAAATGCCAGGCTAACACAACTGACGAGTCTGTCCAGGCGTATGTCTGCGTGGGTGGGATTCTCATGGCCTTAGCTACGTGATGTAGAACCTTTGCCATTAAGGCAGCACCACAGAGTTCCAGACGTGGTAATGTTACGGTCTTCACAGGTGCTACCTTTGTACGAGCGGCCACTATGCTTACACTGATACCCATCGTGGTTCTCGACTCGGCAGTAGACAACACCAGCGATAGAATGCATGGACGCGTCACAGAATCCATGAAGCGATACTTTGTTCTAAGCAGTTTGGTAACTATGGAGCCAGCGGTTTACTTTGGTAGTGTTTACGTTCCTTAAATCTTCTCTGATTGCTACCCATTTGTTCTCTAATTGTTTGTCTATTTTATCGTCCCAATCGACACCTTCTAGCCATAATCTCTGGATAAGTATTTTAGCCATAACAATAGCGGGCGCTATCCAACCCAATGGATCAAAGAGACGTTGCAGGTCGGCTAAAATCGTTCTTTTGGTGATGTTCATAGGAATCGGTGGCAGGTTCAAAGAATAGTGAAAATTATCTTCTTTTAGATTCCATGACAAGCCGAAAGCCTTGACAGTACCGTCGATTGTTATGTCCATTTTTGCATTCGTTGACACTAGCTCAGGCTTGATAGATTTCAAAAATTAGAAATTATTTGATGACCATTTTTGGATCTTCATACCTCCTTTTTTTTTAGCAGATTTTGCCATTGATTACTGGCTTCGATAGCTTCTACAGCCGAGTCAAAACTGGATATGACTTCATCAATATACAGGTCTTCTTTTAATATTTTTGAAGCTATAGGGTAGTGTTCGCCTTCGTCTTCTGCGATCTGTGTTAGTGTTTTGACAGCTAAATAGGGTGCGGATGCAGTTCCAAACGTAACGGTTAGAAGTCTATATTCTTTGACTAATTCATCTTGGTACCATAGGATACGTTGAAAATCGGCTTGTCGCTTCTCTATTCATATCATTCTATACATTTTTCAATGTCACTTGTGAAGCAAATCTTATGCATACGCCATCTCATTATGATGCTTCTCAAGTCATCCTGAAGCAATAGACCAATCAGCATATCATCGTTGAGGCTGACAACAGTACTGCCCTTACTGGAAGCATCAAAAACTACACGCACCTTCGTCGTCTCCTTTTCTTCACGAACAACGGCGTGATGAGGTAAGTACACCGAACTATTTTCAAGCTCATTATCCGGTACTGCTTCCATATGTCCTAGTTCCAGATATTCGTTGATAACTTTAGTGTAAGAATCTTAAAATTTTTTGTTTTTCTCCAATTTTTGTTTCAATTGTAGCAATCTTTTCAGCGCTATACTTCTGGTATTTCCTTCTGTGGCTCGTAGAGGTACAACCTTTAACGGTAAGCTGACTATGTACCTTCCATCATCTTTTCTTCTGTATGTATTTTTGTATATTTTTTCACAGAGTTCTTCTTCTTCAGTAAACCTTCTTTTGTTATCTGTGTCTTGTTCCCATAAAACTTTGAGCATTTCATCTATCTCTATTTTCTGGAGCATTACTGTAATTGTTCGCTCTGGAATTGTGTCATTGTAAATTTTCCAAACAAAATCCATCCTAGTGTAGTCTTTTGGGCACACGGGGAACCAGGAGGACCTTTAATGACATAATTCTGAAGGATCTGGGCATATACATCAACTCCAAGAAGCAAGTCGATTGAACCAGGCTTGTAGTACTCAGAGTCAGCCAGATTGAGTCCTTCTAGATGCGACCAATTTTGTGATGATATGGTGTGTGTGGGGATCTGTGCTGTCAAGTGCTTGGATATGACGTGTGCTTTTATCTTCAAGCTGTAATCAGTTTGACACCTTGATAAAATCTCGACTTGAACGTAATGCTTAACTCTTGATGATGTAGATCCCACACCACGTATGGTTCCATCAATGGAATGTCTTAAACATTTCAGTAGTTGCACTGCCTTTTCAGTAATCAAACACCCTTGTGATCCAGGATCAATTAAGGCTCTGAGTATAGTATAATAGCCTTCTTCATTCTTTATAATTACTACTGCTGTGGCTAACAATGCTGTGATGGTTACTGCAGTAGCAGAGTTGCGTGACGTCATCACTGTGTTGACCTGAATGTCATCCTTCTCTTCTACATTGGAATGCAATGTGTGGGGCTGCTCAATGTCTTGTGGTGAGCCACCAACACTTCTCGTAGAACGTGGTTCATGTAGCAGAGTGTGATGTCGTTTTCTACAAATTCTACACGATGTTGATAATCGTGTCGATTATCAACATCGTGTAGAATTTGTATATGAATTTGTTGTATTTTGACGGCGTGTCCAGGAACCAGACAATTGAAGCAAATTGAATTGTCTTTTCAAAAATACTTCTTTCAGATGGTTCAATTTTTCCAAATTACTTGCAATAACATAGGCTATGGTTGTTTTTACACATGGAGCAATTTCTTTCAGGAGTGGTGGTAACGTGATATGATCGTATGGTAGACTTCTCCTTCGCCGAAGCAGGTAGAACTAGTTCTAAGGTACGAAATCTTGTTTCCAGAAATTTTTGGAGTGTTACAAATGTAGGTAAATCATTCTCATGTAATCATCACACTTTGTGCGATGATTACATGAGAATGATATTTAGATTAGTTCAGAATCTAGTTTTTGAGAATGATATTTAGATTAGTTCAGAATCTAGTTTTTGTACCACCAAAAATATGACTATTGGGTCCCAGGTGTCCACGTTAATTTGCAGGTTTCTAAGACTGTTCATACATTCTACCGTATTGTCTTACAACGACTTAATTTGGTGAGCCGTTTGATTATGTATCTTTCGTTGATTGAACATACGTTTTAATGTGGAGGACACAATAAGTCTTTTATTATCATATCTGTTCAAGAGCATTTGCCATGCCTTGTCGTAATTAGCCTCTGTAACTTGGATGTTCTTAAGCAATACGCCCGCTTCACTAACAACACTAAGTTTGAGGTAGTGCAGTTTCTGGACTTCGCTAAGTGACGTATTTTCATGAACAAGTGACTTGAATAAGTCTTTGAACGCCGGCCAGTCTTCATAATTACCTGAGAATGTAGGTAACTGAATTCTCGGCAATTTCACCTTTAATTGAGATGACACATTTTCACTTTGTGTAGGTTTGTGTAACCCTGCTGGTGCCATAAGATCCAAAAAGTTAGCCTTTGTTTCAGCATATTTGTCCTCACAACTCTCATAAACGTCTTGGTTGAAGTATTCTAATTGTTTACGTTCGTCACGAGACACAATCTTCAATAAACTCTTGTTCACAGTTTTATACGAACTCCAATATTCTTCAAGACTCTGTAGTTTTTTTTCCAAATACCCCCTTGTTAATCTAGCCTTAGCGCATTTCTTAATGTTTTCATGTATCTTAGTTATACGAGTAAATATGTCTTCCAGTTCACAAATTGTTTCTTTAACTTCTGCCATCGTTGTATATACTTTTTATGCGTAAAAGTCACACCACTTTATAGTTTATATGTTCGTAGACACCACCCACAGGATCCGAAAGTCAGAAGTTCACTATAAATCGTCAAAATAAGTCCAAAAACTCCGTGTTTATACCACAATATAAATAAACTTGTTAACTTTGTTATTATAACTCATTAGTATCTTCGATGAATAGGTACGATCACCGTCGCGTTAAGGAATTCTGTTGTTCTCGTCTCTGTCGGCCGTTGGGTCACTATGAACGTTATGTAGATGTGATAAGGTCTACTATCGCTTGTTTTGGTGTACTGCAAGGAAACTACGTGTATTCACTTTGAATATTTATTTGCAACTGACGTACAAAAATGACACATTGACAGACGCAACATTACCATTAATGAGGCATGTGAAATTGTATAAACCTCGCAATAACCCTTTTGAAGACCTTGAAGAAGATGAGTTTAAATTGTGATTGGTGCCAAAAAACCGACACCGATCGGGTTTGCCACAAGCGCTAGCAAACCTATACACACCTACCCAAATACCCTATCCGCACGTTTGCGTTTGTGATGGTTTGCCGAGGTTTGACAAGCATGCGGACGCACCATTACATATTTGTGTTGTGTGTTATGTTCACTTGGGATAGTTGTGATCAAGTTGTGATTGTCAAATAAAAGTGTTTAATAAAAAGTTTTTACATATTCGACCATGTCATTTTGTTCATTCTTTTTACTTTTAATATCAGGGGTTGCCATAACATATACCTTAATCTCAGTGTAAGAATGGTATTGTTACTCCAAACTTACTTCGTATTTATTAATACCGTTATTAGCACGTAGCTATTCCATGACTAATCTAGAATTATCTACTCCCGGTGTAAGAGAAGAATAAGCAATTTTTATTAATAAGACTGATGTGTTTTAAGAGGCGACTAATGAAAATACAAATATGTATCAAACAATATATTCTTCTTATCTATCCATCGTATCCATATGAATTGAGACTAAACGTCTGCTAGGAATGTATGTAGTATAGAAGAGATTAAAATCCTTCAAATCTAAACGTCTCGCGTCTCCTAAAAATATACAAGTACTTACTTATCTTAACTATTGATAAGTATGCAGAAGTGGTGATGGATTAAGAATACAAAATTACACTACAACATTTTCTTTCCATGGGCGTCTTAAGAGGGAACTAAGGGAAGCAAATAGTATCTTTACGAAGAGACTGATAGTTCGACATCAAACCCTGTACCAATCCGCCTAGCCAGCGTGGCAGGCCAAATCCTCGGTTGCATGTGAATGACTAACGAAAACATTTATTTTGAAATCACAAATTCGTCCATTATATTTATATGTATAGTATAATAATAATATATTTTATTTCAGAAACAAATAATTACCAAAACAATAACTAAGACGACCGGTTGGCGCAGCGGGAGTGTAAGCGACTGCTACGCCGAAGGTCGCGGGTTCGATTCCCGCTCACGTCAAACATTTGTGTGCATGAACATGGATGTTTGTCTTGGTCTGGGTGTTTCTATCTATGATATGTATGTATTTACAAAAAAGTACCTATACAAGTATGTTTATCCATTACCTAATACCCATGACACAAGCTCTGCTTAGCTTGGGACTAGATGGTGATGTGTGTATGTGGTAGAATATATTATATATTAATAATTGGAGCCTCCTTTTAAGCAAACAATGCCTGTATTAGGAGACTCTGCTCTTCCATAACGTAAAGCAGTGTCATAGTCTAACTTAACTTAAATTTTTATTTAATTTTTTTATAACAAACAAAAGAAAGATATTATGGTGTGTGTGCCTGTGCGTGTATGTGTGTGGGCGTGTGTACGTGTGTGTATGTGCCTGTGCGTTTAGTGTGTGTGAGTGTGTGCGCATGTGTAAGAGTGTGTGTTATTTTATGTGCTGTAGGAGTGACTCAGTATCTTCATACGTAAGGTTTTTTATTCAACTCTCTAATATTCTTTTACAGTCTCTTAATGTTTTAGGATAATATCCTATATATTATATTATAATATGTATATTTCTTTATTTACTTTATTATACAAAATAGCAGCCCATTTATTATACTTATTGTATAGCGGCAGATTGAGTTTTTGTTTGTGGGACCGTTGCAATAATGTATTTTCGTCTTTTTCTCAGTATGTTTACATCATACGGTAGGTATATGTATAATTTCCTAACAGAAAGCAGACCGCTTATCTGATAAAGACTCTCTGTGGGGAATCTAACTTTTTTAAAGTAGGTACATTATTTTTATTAAGGCTTGGTGTGCTCGGTCAATTTCTAAAAATCTCTTTTCTGTAAATAGGGATACAGTATACCAAAATTGATTTTGCTATTGCATTATAAATTTCATTTAAAAGATTTCTAGGTGGACCTATATTTTTATTGATTTGAGTAGGAACGACAAACCGTAAGAATTTAAATATCCAACCAAGTTTCCTAAGCCTTCCAGTGATGTGTTCCAGATGCGGGTATCACGAAAGCCGTTGGTCAATTGTGACACCTACATATTTTGTTTGTGATGCTTTATCTATTTTTGGACACTTACAGGTATTATAAAAAGGTTTGTTACATGAGTGTATTTTATTTGTGAAGTCCTCATCCGGTTGCGAAAGATTTGAGATGCTGAAGCAGACGTAATTGGTTTTGGATGTATTTAGGGTGAGTAGATTGTCATTGAGCCAGTTAGTAATCTGGGCCATACCCAGCTCAGCGTGAAGTTTGACCTCCGACCAGTTCAGAAGACAACAGCCGTGTTATTGGCGTAGGCAAAAATTGTAGCGTTTAACACTTTTATGTTAAAGAGATTGTTTATATACGTTAGGAAAAGTGTGGGTCCTAGCACGCTTCCCTGCGGCACGCCGAATGACACACCCGCCGTGTCACTAGTGAACTGGTCTATCTTTACCATCTGTCGTCTGTCCGTTAGGTAGTCTTTAAAAAAATTAAGAGGGATTCCTCTTATACCAACGTTTTCTAGTTTGGTTACAAGGGTTGGAACATTTATAAATAGGCAATTCCAAATATTTTCTCAGCTAAGAACCTGACTAACATCAAATACGTTTTCTTGATGTTGGTAGAACTATTACAGGAAACTGTCAAACGTTCAGCGTAAACTCGCTTATTTGAAAATAGAAGTCATATTACCGGTTCCGGGGCACAAGCAATGACATTCAAAGGACGCCGGCAAAGAATTTCCGCCAATTTCATTGAAAATGTTTAAATTTATTCCGTGTCTACAAATCGTAAAATATTGTATTGAGGTCTGATGGAAATTGCTTACCCTACAAGAAGGACTGAAATATAAGGAAAATTTTTAGGAATGTGCAGTTTTAGGAATACTTTAACATGTTGGTTTTGTGGGTCACATTTGTATTTGCTAAGCCAAAGGTCGTGGGTTCGATGCCCACCTAGGATAAATGTATTCGTGACGAAGACAATTTTCGCAAGATACTGCATTTTGTCAGCTTTGCCTCATATTCGTATTTTGGTGCCTGTCTTCACCAATATACTACAAAAATACTGTACTATTATCTAGTGGCCACACTACACCATGTCACTTCTGTCAAATTGATATCAAAACTATGAAAGGTCACTCCAATCATCGAAAATATAATAATAATTATGCAGTATCATTGCTAAGCCGGGCTACTGAGCTCCCAAAAATCGTTAAGACAAGTCACAACGCTAGCAACTACTTTCAACCAGTGCGCTTAGACTCAAACTTACTTATAGTAACTCTGTAAGACCAACCGCAGATGTCGTTTCCACTACATTTACTTTACTTTTATGTTCGACTACTTGGCTTTTACTTTAGAACTGTCTTGGAGGATTGTTCAGTACTCAGCTAAGCGCTGTAAAGTTTGCTATTGCAATGAAGTATTATACGAATTGAGGTGGCATGAGACTCAGGGATATGTCAATTGTGGAACTTATAAAATATGTATTACCTTAAAGCATTGCCTAGTGGAGAGACCAACGGACTACCACACAGACAGTATCAAATTCTGATACCCGGCACGCACCGTACGTTATCCCATCGGTCTCGCCTGTAATGAAGATCTTTGATAGTCGTTACGGAGGGGCAGTACCCTTCAATATACTGACACTGGTCTATGGAACTAAATATCGCTATACTGTGAAATAATTGAGAGGCGGAGGTGAGACGGAAGTCGGTCTGAAGAAAAGCTAATATTCTTTCAAATCTTGTTAGCATAGCGTGTTGACGACAGTTAGATGCAATCGGAATGACGATAGGATAATGATGATGAATGAGGTATATGAATAGTTACCTATTCATATACCTCACAGGCTTGTGGCACATGATACAAACGACTCAAGTGCGAAACTTTGTCCTAGACGAACTATGGCTGTCTAGGACAAAGTTTCTTCTAGTACATGCCGCCATTCGCATGGCCAAATGCATTTTATCCTACTACTGGACTGTGCCTTCTGTCTATAGCTTTTCGTAGTACACTGTTGGACTAACGCCTCTGCTTCAAACTAGCACTGTCGCCCAAAAAGAGTATTTGGCCTACTCTACCACGCAGACCAGACGGGTTGATACAAGTTTTGCAGTCGAGTTTTCCGTTCGCAACTACTTGCTTCGTGTTTTTCCCTAGTTGCCTCATACGACACCTACGGAATAAAATGGGGAGTGACATTTCGTACTCTTAACTTTCGTACTCTGTGTATGTGCCCTCTATTACTATAAAAATCTCATTCATACCCTGTCTTGCAACAACTTACACGTCGAATAAACGCAAAGTTACATCCGCTAGCACTCTTGTATATTCGTATAATATACATAAAACTAGAAACTGGAACACTCGCCGTAATCGCTTTTGCCAACAAATGCAACTCGTTAATTCGCTGGCAGTGGACAAAAGCTTTACACGACGCGCGACGCCGCGCCGGGATAAGTTTGGACATAAAAGTATAGGTGCTCTTCACACGGTAAGCGAAGCTTGATATGGCAGCCTTAAGGTACGAGTTGCCGCAAAACGCAACTGTCATGACGTATCCCCAAGATACTACTGATTTCTATGTCATCATCATCATCTTGGCGTTAAACCCTTTGCATACGAGACTTACATGCCTCGAAGCGCTGCATCCGCTTACTGGTATAAACAGACTTAACCGAATATCAGCTTTTCCACAGTGTCTGGATTCTCACCTCCGCAACTCAAAGCGATACCGACTAATTACTAGTTTCTATGTATTTCTAAGAGCAGCGATAGCCGAGTGGAGAGACCGACAGACGCATAGGGCTCGATGTAAAACTACGCAGAGGGTGTCGGGTTCGAATCCACGGCACGCACCAATGACTTTTCGAAGGTAAGTACGTATTAAATTGTTAATTATCGCTTGCTTTATCGGTGAAGGAAAACATGTAAGGAAATCTGCATGTCTGAGAGTTCTTCATAATGTTCTCGAAAGACACGTGAAGTCTGCCAACCCGCACTTGGCTAGCTTGGTGGACTATGGCCTTACCCTTCGCGTAGAGAGAAGAGACCCGTGGCCAACAGTGCGACATTAAATAATAATATACAGGAATGATGATGATGTATCTTCTATGAAATATCTTCCGTAGCGAGCTACACATCATCTACGGCGCGCCGTAGCGAGGTGTCGACCGACCGCACATTAGTATTGCCAATGACGTCAGACTTATCTCGTAGACCACTCAGAATCAATAGGAATACGGTGCTGCCATCTGCTGCTGCCGTTACGGTTGGGTTTTCACGGTTTCACGGTTGCACGGTTGTGTTTGAAATCAATCATGACTACAACGACCAGACAACTGGCCCGGTTTCTAATATTGGCACAAAATGATTCCGATAAATTACATCTACAAAGTATTCTTTCTGTAAAATTTCCACGAAAATCTGTTAAACCGTTTCATAAATTATTTCGGACAAACAAAAGAATAGACAGACTGAAATACGTTTATTTATGTTATAAGCGCTTGAGAAAACACCATTATTTTGAAATTACCAACTGACACTTTACTTTCATGTATATGTACTCTGCTATGCATTATACAATATTAACTAGCATATCTTGTAGTGTGACTTTAACATTTTTGTCACCTCATATACAAGACTTGAGAGTGAGATATAATAATCATTATATTGGTGTAGTTTATCTCATATTGTTAGCTTTATATAAAGCGTGGATTAAATTAGATCTTAAGACAACCGGTAACTTTTTTGTTATGTGAACTGAACCACCATCCCATCATTCATCTTACAATTACAGCATCAGATCTTCGTGATCAAGGCTCCTACATATTGGCAAGAGCAATGTTAGACGCCCTCTAGCTCGATGGTTCGATTACTTGAGGAGAATGGCTGGTAGTAGCTAGATGGCGAACACGGGACAGTGAGTCTTGTTACATAATTTGGGAGAGCAGCAGTGAGGCACAACAGGCTAATGAGATGATTAAGAGAAATACGAAATGAGTTCGACATCGCCTGAAAAACATGCGTATTTTACTATTATCTATTCAGCCATTCATGTCTGTCTTCTTCTTAGCGTATCGCTGGAAAACACTTACTGTCTTACTAATAAAAATTACGACACAGTGTATACAAGTACTATAAGCATTACGTAACAAAAACGCAACTAATAAAAATATTTTGACAGATTACGTGTATACATACGTTATAAGAGATCAAAATATCTATTTAGACTTACACAAGCTCTACACACGCTTGTACCCTTGTTTAAGGAGTGCGTAAGAGCAAAATGGCGGCTATTTGGCCAGCTGAGACTCTGAAGTTGTCACTTTACCTAGATTATGCGCGCGCAATCTATGAGAGGTTGGACTAGGAAGGTTACATTTCTTTGATCTATGAAATGAATGTTATTGTCGGTGGAGGCGTTCGGCAGCTTTGAGTACAAATCAAAACATATTTATTCTTCAGAAAATAACAACCATTAGTCTTTAGTTTTTGTACATTATATTAATAGATAAGGGATATTTTTAAGAAGAAACCCCATTTTATATATAATTAAGCTAGTAAAATTCTATATAAACTATAAAATACAATTAAATTATTAAAACGAAGTTACGATTACAAGTTTTTGAACGTACTTCGTAAAAGGTTGTCAGCATATTTGACGTACACACAGCTACACATCAACCTATACAGAACCAATATTAGCTGAACTACTCAACAACAGGTTGGTCACACTAAGGGAGTTCGCCTAATATTGGGCTTGTTTAGGTTAATGTGTAGCTGTGTGTACACTGCGTGAGTAGTTACACAAGCTTGTCTTTGCGTTTATTAGTAGCGATATTGTATAAACCCTGTATAACTCCTATACAGACGTTATACGCTGTGTAAGTATTCATACGTTAAACGTTTGAGTAATATTTTTTTATTAGTAAGACAGTTATACTTTCATGTCTGTAATATTGCGTCATCATTGCCGCGAGGCGACCGCTTAATCAACAACACCAACCGTGCAGTTAGACTGTTAAACCACTCATCATTATCAGCGTGTGGCATTCCACTGCTGTATATTCCCATCGGCTACCATGCCGCTGAAATCGATCTACCACTATTTGGGCCCAGCTTCTTTCAGCCACATCGTATATCATCACTCCACCTAGGTGGCAGTCACTCATGTCTTTACTATAACCCCATTCTTTCAAGTTCTCTACATAATGACATCACAGCTCTACATGTAGAAACAGCAAAAGTTCCAGTTTATGACACAAAGGACTATCTATAACAGAAGCTTTAGAACTTTACATAAAATGTCGTATGTCTAGGTTTACGTTTATAGGTAAAGTTCTGTACGCTACTCTATCTAGACACAAGAGAGTGTTTAGGAACATTTGCACTAACATTCGTAGAGTACTCTCTACGAAATCTAATACATTTGGGTAATGTGTGAGATAAAACAGAATTATTTAATGTATTTTAGAGTAAAATAAAAATAATATATTAGCAAAGAGATATACCTGTCACATTTGTTCATATTTAGTGGCCCCACTCTAGGCAAGGCTGTCCTGGGGGTGCCTGCGATTACCGACGGGTTCACAAAGTGTGTCCCGTCGAAAATCTAGCCCTAAATAATGCGAGTGTTACCGCGGGCTCAGCTAGTTTTTTAAAATAGGTACCGTAGTCTAGTAAAGACCTAAATATTACCTCTTAACCGAAAAACATTAGAACTGGTTTCTTCACTATTCTTTTCATCACTACCAAGCAAGCAATCATCAACATTGAGGAACATATTTATTTCATAACAAAAAGAATATACATATTATTTAGGTATATAATCCAACTTAACAATCTTAAAATACTAGCCTAAGAAATATCCAGAACACAACAGATAATGTTGAAAAATAACTGGTAAGTCGAGAGAGCGAACGCGAAATCTGCCTTTGCCATTCGATAGTCTCCCCTTTACGCTATACATTCCCCTTACCTACAAAATGCACAGCACAAAGAAATGACTCAACAGCATTTTGTACTATTTTTCCAATACCACGAAGCATCCAGGTACAAATACAGAGAAGTAAAATGCATTTCTTAAAGCCGTGAATGCGATTTCTCTCGTTAAGAGGTTGACGCGTTCCGACTGAATTCTCGTATTTCCTTAGATAGTCGTTTGCCGAAGGAAATTTTATACAAGACGCTTATTGGATTCGTCGAGATGATTATATTTTTCATTTCATGTTCTTTGTTTATATAATGGGAGGGTATTCGCGAGGTGTAGATAAAATAATGCTTAAATTTAAACATATCTTCTTACAGCGCTTAGCAGTCCACTGCTGGAGGTAGACCTCTCCAAATTTGAGTCACAGTTACATAGAGAGTCAATAGATGGATTTGGCCGACTTTACCACGCTGGCCAGACAGGTTAGTATAGAGTTTAATATATAGTTTGTCTCTTCACAGAGATATCATTTGCATCATGTATTTCCCTTAGTCGTGACTTACGACACCCACGGAATGAAATGGGACAGTGACACTCTGTATTCCTTGTATAACCGGCACTAAACGGATCCTTTATCTCTATTGTTTATTAATTATTTGTAATTATTTTAGATTGGTATTAATTAAATGACGATGTTGAAGACCCAAACGAAGATGGCGGGATGATCTGGATGCATTCTACAGCGACTGGCTGAACTTGACACGAGACAAGGATGCATGGCGGTCCAAGGGAGAGGCCTTTGCCCAGCAGTGGGACACGTCAAGAGGACGTAAAAAGTAAAAAAAAAAAAAAACTGCGTATATCTATGGGGTTCGATACACACGCAACCCAATTCTAAATGTGATCTATAATCATCATCATCATCAGCCTTTGATAGTCCACTGCTGGACTAGGCCTCTCCTTTGAAAGGAGGAATTGGCCTACTATACCACGCTGGCCAAGCGGGTTGGTAGAGGGTTTGTATCAAGTTTTCCTTCTCTTGCAGTGCTGTTCTCTGCATACTATGCTCCCTCTGTCGGTTCTTACGACACCCATGGGATGATATGGGGTGGTGACAATTCGTATTCTTAATCCGTCACCACACGGACAATCTATAATAGTTATAATCATTTCCTTGAGAATATTTCCTGTTTGTGAGAATATTTATAAAGTCCGCCGGACTTTTAAAACAATATACCATGAACCAATCTTAGATTACCAAAGAACCTTTTTACATACAGAATACTTACAATCCTTTTTGGTAAAAATCTGTTTTAGCTGAAACATAATACATTTATAAGCCTGTGTGTATTTGCGGCAAGCAACAAAAAGTTTTATGTGGTGAAAATATTTATCACAATTATTTTTTTTTAATTTACTAAAAAAATTACAAGCTATATTTCCTTACATCTAAACTCGCCAAACTTTTACGTTTGATGGTGAGTGGCGCTCATTTACATTAAAAAATAACAGAAATAAGAAGCTAACCAAAACAATATTACAATGGCACGATTTTTTTTTCTAATAATTAATGGATGGCTCTCGGCCTAATAGGAAAGAGATCATACGGGTTTATAAAAAATAATGAAATATATTTTTCTTTCTGATTATCTGAATATATAAACTGCCTCTGTGGTCCTGCGGTAGTGTCAGCGACTGGGGTTTCGATTCCCGGGTCGAGCAAAAAGTGATATTGGGTTTTTCTGTTACGAAATATCCAATAGAAGTTCGGAGTCGGGAAGTTGGCTGTGTGACACCCCCGTGCCTCGGTTCGCACTTTAAGCCGTTGGTCCTGCGCCCAATCTCTTCGGTCGTGTCGCTTTTGGCGTACCATCGGACTATGAGAGTGAGGAAAAGAGAGTGCACTTGATATATGTTCGTGGCGAACCGAGGGAGCTTTTAAAAAAGACACGATGTTGTCTCCTTGAGTCTTTAATCTCAACTGATTTAATACAGTTCAAATTTCTTAGAGCTAACTTATGGTACTACGGTTCTTACCTCTAAAGGGGAGTATATGGTTACAGTTTATTGCTTAATACTATGAATTTACTGTACGTAACTCCTCTCTTCCCAAAGGGCTGCGTACGGAGGAGGATTGCACGCAGGGCCGACTATGCAAGGGCGAAGCGTTGTGCCGAGGCTCTGCTGCTGACTCCGACGGACGCGGCGCGTAGTCCATCTCCATGGTGACGCACGGCGACGGTTGAAGTCCCGGGCGTCTGCATAGGCTTGATCTGAGTCGTTTGTAGGCGCAATATAATATGAGAGCTAGTACTGCGGCTAATGCGGCGATTGAAGTCCAGCTGGGTTGATTGGCGATACCAGGGGTGATCGGCGTGATGTCTCGCGGGCTAGAGTAGCAAGCGAGTGTAGTTTATCCAACTGTATGTTTTGCAACTCTATGTTGTGCACAGTGACGTTTTCTTGGGCTATTTCATTTGTAGGCAACGGAATGGTCTCTGGAATAGTGATAGTACTATGGTGGGTTTGTAGTACTATACTATTTATAGTTATGGTAGATCTTTCAGTAGTGGTGAGTAGATAGACTCCTTTTATCCGTTGATAACTGTTCTCGCCGTTGCAGGACGTTTTTATGATGTCTTCCTTCGGGATGACTGCTAGCCAGGTGTTTTCATGAAGTTGTTCTATCTTGTTATTGCTAGTGACGACATGGGCGAACTTGCAATTGGTTGCGGGCGTATGTCGAATGGTTTGCACGATGCAATCGGCTCTCTTGTCGACGTCTTCTAATTTCAGATGATCGCAGATTTGGAGGTCATCGGTGAGGCGGCGACAGGGCTCGTGAAGGTAAGTAAACTTCTTATTACTCAGTATAAGGTAAGGTGCTTCGGGTATACGGGTAAGGTTGTTATGATTAGGAATGGAATATAAGTGTAAAAGGTCAAAGGTAATAGGGCTTATAAAAGGTTTGTATAATATAAATGTAAGTGACGTTAAGGTACAGTATGCCTTGACCGTAAACTATTTTCTAACAAGTATATTTTCTCTTCTAGGTTCAAAAGGTAAGTTAAAGTTTTTACTTATTTTAAATAATTCTGCTAATAGATATAAAGGATCTATGATACTAGGATGTAATATACCTAAAGAAGCAAAAGAGATTGCTGTTTCTAATGTGTTTACTCTATCGTAAATTTGTTGAAAACTATTTTCAATTTGAAAGTGAATATTAAGTATTCGCGAGTTAAGCGAAGTTAAGTTACTGTTAATATTATTTAAGTTAATTGCTAATAAATCTAAGTTATTCTGAACTTTATGTAAACTTTCGGTATATTCATCTATATACTGTTTCATAAGACTAATAGTATTCTTCTGATTATTTGCTAACGTGAATGTATTTTTCCTTAGACTGTCTATTTCATCTTCAAAACGTAGGGCATCTTCGTTATCTAAGTTTCCACTAATTGATGTTATAATTGAACCTAAACCGTTAATTAAACCACGTCTATTTCTAACACTAGATCTGGGTAAAATGTAAAAGAACTTATTTTCTATTAAACTAATCATATACATAATCTGTTCACGATAAACGTATCGTTCTGAATACGTGGGTCTCGAGTTTTCGACTAACACTAACTTATAATACATACTAGTAGTAAATCTAAATAATCCATATATGTAACTAACATTATAAGTGCATATAAGGTTATATGTATCTATCTTATGTAAAACTTTAGCTTCTTTTAAAACTAATAAGCCATCTTCGCTAGCTATCGGCTGTACTATGACGTCTGATGCTGCGTGGGTGGTGCTGACGGCGGCGAGCCACCAGAAGACTCTGTAATGGAAGAGGGACGTCTGAGCATCCTACTATGGACTCTAATCGATTTGGAGTTTATATGCTTGCCTATGATTTCTACAATATTATTAGGGTGTAAACGTATAACTGTATATGGTCCTAAATGCTTTGGCTCGGTCTTCTTACTTCGAGATGACTTAGCTATCTGTTTATATACTATGTCGCCTATCTTAAAAGGTGGAATTTCACTATTTTTATTGGCTTTTAATATGGTTTTCTCCTTTTCAGATGACAACTTTAATGCGACTAATTTCTGAGCGGTTTCCATTAAGTTTTTGTGTTTTTGCATATAATCTTAATGGAATTCCTGTATATAAAATAATTCTAATGGGTTTCTACTATTCGTATGACCATATAGTAGTTCAAAGGGCGTATAACCTGTAGCTGAATGAATCGAGTTATTATAAGCTATGATTGCATTGCGCATTAATATCTTACTATCGCTCTTATCGGTGAGTTTCTGTAATCTAATCAATTCGCCAATAGTAGAATGAAATCGTTCTATTGGGGAGTTTGAATTAGGGTTGTACTGGGTTGTAAAGTGAACATTTATCTTATGCATAGAACATATTTCCTTTATAATTTCGTTATCAAACTTATGGTCAGAATCGGTTGTAATCTTGTTAGGGACTCCTATTACTGAGAGTATCTGTAATAAAGCTTCCGCTACGTGAATACTCATAGTTGCTTGTAAAGGGACGGCTTGCGCGTATTTAGTGAAGTTATCTATAATCGTAAGGAATGTTTGGCTATCTGAAGTATAAAGTTCCATGTACATATGTTCCATGGGCTTTGTAGGGGTTTCAGTTAATGCCAGAGGAGGTCGTAAGGGGTTTCTTTCGTATTTCGCTTTAAGACAAGTTTCCCACTCGTTTATATATTTTTGAATACTAAGTAAAAGGTTTTTCCAATGGTAGTTTTTCCGTATTCTGTTATATGTTTCTTGGACACCACGATGGATAGTTTTTCCTTCATGATATCGTTTTATTATTTCTAATTGCTCGGATTTTTCATGTACCAATGTTATTCTAGGTTCACTAATGTTTGCCATAATTTAAAATGCCATAATTTCATATGCCATACTGGTATTTGCCATAATTTCATTAGAAATAACGCTTCAGTTGCCATAATAAAATTGTGAAATGACATAAATTGACTTTCACTAATTCCATTGGTCATAATCGATCAAGTGTTATAATAATTTGAATCCATAAATGTATTTGATATAATTTTCGTTTTCAATAATGCCATTTTCCATAACTTTTATTCACCATAAACTGATGTTGACGGAGCCCTGCTTCGCAGGGCTCCTATTTCGGATTAGAGGTCAAAGGAGAACCTAACACAACCTATTTAGTTACTTACACATAAAACCTAAAATTACGTTCCGTTTTGGTTCCGTGAGGTTGACGGAGCCCTCCTTCGCAGGGCTCCTATTTTCGGGTTAAGGATCAAAAGAGAACCTAGCACAACCTATTTAGTTACTTTCACATAAAACCTAAAATTACGTTCCGTTTTGCATATTTGAATGAAAAATTTTTGGAAATTGCTTCTAACCTAACCTATCCTAGTCGGATTAGACTGAGTCGGGGTGCTAACGATAATTAATTTCGACCTAACAATATTATGTATTATTTTCAAAATTATATCAAATTTTGATTATGTCAAGAGTCGATTATGAGATGTGTTACTTATGGAAACTAATTATTATGATATATGTTGTTATAGAAAGTCATTTTATGGCAAACAAAAGTTATCGCTTTTGAGTTGTTAAGGCAAACGTTATTAGTATAAATGATAATAGTGCAAGTAAATATTATGATCAGGGATGATTATGGTAAACAATATTAGTGCAAATGAATTTATAGAAAACGAGAGAATACCGTTATTCTAGTTAGGCAACGGATCAGTTTGGGACCGCGTTGATCGAAAACGTTATCATATACCTCGCAAAATAAGGGAAACAATTTTTCGTCATGGAAATATATATGAAACATTCTATCGGCTATTGTATGTTCTCGTAAAAATCTAATTATTTCCTCTTTCGTATTATTAATGGGTATGTAAACGTATTTAATTGTATAATTATTTTTAGATTTATCCTCTACTCTGTACTCTGTTCCGGGTGACTTTCTAACATGAAACTGCTTTAGCTGTTTATCTATTGCGTCGGGACTATTCGGTATCTTACTGGTATTATTCTCTATAGGCTCGGTAACGGGTGTAGTGGGCATATCTAAAAGCGTTCTTATGTCTATCGCGTTAGGGTCTAAATTTTCGCTTTCTGGCGGTTCCGAAGACCGTGGGAATTCTGAGCTAATCGTGGGAATATTACTGGGTGAAGGTTGCAATGAGTCAATTTCGTTTATTAAATCTACTTGGGGATCAGCAGAGGTGCTTGGTTCTACTAAATCTATCGAGTTTATTACTGCGCGAGATAATGCGTAAATTTTTCGTTTAATCCTTATATTTTGATAGATAAAATCTATTGAAGTTGTTTCAGTATAAAGTTTTTTCTCGCTGTAATCTATTCTACAACCTAAACTGTCTAAAATATCACTTCCTATAAGACCGTGAAACCGTTCGCTGAAATCTACAATCAAAAACTTATGAATGCTACTTGATCCGAATATCTCTGGTAACGTTTTCGATTCTCCGTGCGGTGTCGAGACAGTATAAGGTTTAGACTTAATGCAGGCCTTATCAAGATTCTTTATTACTGCGGTACTAATTAATGAGTGAGTAGCTCCGGTGTCGATAAGAAACGGACCACCAAATTCGCAGATGTAAATATGTGGTAATTTATCTACTACGTAATCTATGTTTCCTCCTATATTATCCAATCCTGGGGAAAATCCTGTAAATAATCGTTATCTGGGGAATCGTCTACGTCTTGTTCCTGTTCTGCGGCGTAGGTGTCGTAGCTGACTGACTCGCTACGGTCTTCGCTTTTTACTAAATTATGATTTAATCTATTTACTGGAACTAACGCCTTTTCTTCCTGTTTTGTAGCAGGTTTTGGGGTATTAAATTGAGTATTTCTGGGGTAATTACTATACTGATTATTAGGGTAATTATTGTATTGATTACTAGAGCTTGGTAAAGCTGGACGTGAGGTAGGTGTATTTGACGACGGGACGTTTGGTCCTCTGTTAAATGACTGTTGTGGACGCACTGGGAAATTACTGTTTGGCTTTATGCTAGGTTTCAGAGTGGGTTGCGTAATGCTTTTCCTATCTGAACGTTTGATTCGAGCTTCTTCCTGTCTGGCTAACGCTATAGCTTTGACAAGGGTTGTCGGCTGGTTAATACGTAAGCCTAAGCCTACGTTGTAATCTAGGTTGTCTATAAATGTGCTGATTGCTAGGGTTTGATAGTAACCACTGTCCTTGTTGGTGGACAGGCCTACTTCGCAAAGTGAGTCTAAAAGATCTCCTATTCGTTTACCAAATTGTTCGCACGTCTCGTTTCGGTATTTCGTGCAACGTAATAACTCTTGAAGTAACTGAACTTCGGTTCGGTGTTCGCCGAATCGATTAATTAGAGCGGCTTTAATGGATGTCCAATCCTCGATATTAGCTTCTTGAGCTTTGTAAGTTAACTTATTTCTTATGAGACAGATCGCTATCGAATCATCTGTTGTTATACCATACGCGGTTAATATACTTTCTACACTTCTTATATAAAAGTTCAACGATTTGTTACTGCCATCGTATGACGGAATAATTTTATTTAATAGTTCGTAATTTGGTTTTGAACTATTTATTACTGAGGCTGCTGCGCCTAGGTCAGCGAGCGCGTTGGCGTTCTGAGCCATTGTATAAATTTATAATAAATGTATACAACTAAAACTAAGGTAAGTATGTGTAAGTATCTGGTGTCGATTTTAGATCACACAGATATACACTATATACTTAAATGTATTACCTGTAAAGGCAACTATACACGCACACACAATATAAAATACACAAAGTAATTATAATGGTGGGAAACGGCAAAAGATGGGATACTGAGTAGTATGAGAGTTTGATCTTACCTCCAGTAGAGCTCCATCTGCCTGGTGAGTTGAGCGGTGACTGGTGACTGTGCTTCTTGCTGCCTAGTGTTCGCGACGGGTTCTTGTTGGGATAGCGGCGCGGACGCAAAGAGTTTAATTCGCGCCGTGTCTTTTCAAAGAGTTTGATTCGCTAGGACGACGACTGCCACTATCCTACCGACTGCGCCAGATATGTTCGTGGCGAACCGAGGGAGCTTTTAAAAAAGACACGATGTTGTCTCTTTGAGTCTTTAATCTCAACTGATTTAATACAGTACAAATTTCTTAGAGCTAACCTATGGTACTACGGTTCTTATCTCTAAAGAGGAGTATATGGTTACAGTTTATTGCTTAATACTATGAGTTTACTGTACGTAACTCTTGTGTCCTATAATATGTCCCGCGCAGTTGGCAAGTCTCATATATAGACAAGGTGCCGATACCGGAATCGGTCGCGAGGACATTATTATTATTGTATAAAAGTCATGCATTACTGACTGACTGACAAACAATGCAACTTTTGGGTGCTATAAGCTGAAATTTGGCATGTATGTTACTGTAGACGTGCAATAAGAAGGGTTTTCCCGAAATTACTACTGGACCGGGTAGAAAAGCTTGAAATAAAAGAAGTGCGGACGAAGCTGCGGGCATGCTCTAGTTTTTAGAGTACCGTAGCTAAAATGGCAAAAAATTTACTCCTTGTAGATTCGCCATGTCTGTCTGTCTGACCGTATGGTGCGAATTTGAAAATTGGTAGGTAGATGTTCTCTGTAAACTTGTATGCAAAAATATAATTTAATTAGGGGCTCCTTATTTGTCCATACATGGAACTGACATGAAATCTCTTTTTTCTTTTTTGTTGTTAATATACATGCAAGATATCTTTATAGATAGATCTTCAAAAATTCATTGAGATTCCTAAAACCATTATTCCTCAAAGTCAATAGTTTAAAAGATAGGCGCTTCCAAAGTGGTACAATAAGTGTCCCCCTCCTCTAACTTTTAAAGTAAGGAGTGACAAATCTGAAAAGACAAGACAAGAGTAATAACAACTGAAACACTTGTTTACGTTTAGGTCCTCTGTCACACCCTGTCTTGCCACAACGTACATGTCGAATAAACGCAAAGTTACATCCACTAGCACTCTTGTATATTCGTATAATATACATAAAACTAGAAACTGGAACACTCGCCGTAATCGCTTTTGCCAACAAATGCATCTCGTTAATTCGCTGGCAGTGGACAAAAGCTTTACACGACGTGCGACGCTGGGATTAGTTTGGATATAAAGGTATAGGTGCCATTCACACGGTAAGCGAAGCTATTGATATGTCAACTTTAAGGTACTTGTTCGTATCCGCCCGCAGACCTTAATTGCACACAACGTCTTGCCGAGATACTACTGATTTCTATGTCATCATCATCATCGTCTTAGCGTTATACCCTTTGCATCCGAGACTTCACGCCTCGAAGCGCTGCATCCGCTTACTGGTATTAACAGACTGAACAGAATATCAGCAGTGTCTGGAGTCTGACCTCCGCAACCCAAAGAGATACCGACTGATTACTAGTTTCTATGTATTTCTAAGAGCAGCGATAGCTGAGTGGAGAGACCAACAGACGCATATGGCTCGATGTAATGCTACGCAGAGGGTCTCGGGTTCGAATCCATGGCACGCACCAATGACTTTTCGAAGTTAAGTGCGTATTCAATTGTTAATTATCGCTTGCTTTATCGGTGAAGGAAAACATGTGAGGAAATCTGCATGCCTGAGAGTTGTCCATAATGTGCTCGATAGACATGTGAAGTCTGCCAACCCGCACTTGGCTAGCTTGGTGGACTATGGCCTTACCCTTCGCGTAGAGAGAAGAGACCCGTGGCCAGCAGTGGGACAATAAATAATAATATACAGGACTGATGATAAATATCTTCCGTAGCGAGCAACACATCGTCTACGGCCCGCCGTAGCGAGGTGTCGACCGACCGCACATTAGTATTGCCAATGACGTCCGACTTATCTCGTAGACCACTCAGAATCAAAAGGAATACGGTGCTGCCATCTGCTGCTGCCGGCAAGGTTGGGTAATTCACGGTTGCACGGTTGGGTTTGAAATCATTCATGACCACAGCGACCAGACAACTGGCCAAGTTTCTAATTTTGGCACAAAATGATTCCGACATCTACAAAATTTTTTCCTATTCTTTCTGTAAAATTTTCCACGAAAATCTGTTAAAAGTTCCATAAATTATTTCGGACAAACAAAAGAATATACAGACTGAAATACGTTTATTTATGTTATAAGCGCTTGAGAAAACATAATTATTTTGAAATTTCCAACGGACACTTTCATGTATATGTACTCTGCTATGCATTATATAATATTAATTAGCATATCTTGTAGTGAGAGTGAGATATAATAATCATTAAAAAAATATATATAACTTTATTGACATTAATTAAAAAATCGTTTACAATAATTTTGTATCCCTGACTCCTGAGCTAGTTAAGTACTGTGTTACAGGTGTCAGTGTCCCGCAATTAGTTGTTTACAATAATGCCAACATACAAGAAACTAAATTATACAAACAAAAAAAAAAAAGAAAATGAAAGAAATGCTTATGTGTGTGTTTGTGCGTGCGTGTGTGTGTGTGTGTGTGTGTGTGTGTGTGTGTGTGTGTGTGTGTGTGTGTGTGTGTATTTTCAGCAGATTTTCTGTTGACTCATAATCTAATGCGTTCAGCCATGAAATTACTGGCTCTTTAATTTCATTGTTATTAAGCTTACGAATTACTAATATTTTATTCAGGGTGTTGTATAAGAGCGGTGCTAGAAATAAATACTGTTTTTGCGCAAACGATGTTTTGACGCGAAGTTGTGGGTAGCGACTTCTTCTCTTGGTTATTTCAAGTATTGTCGGGGCAGTCTTCCTATGGTATCTTCTAACGCTTTCGTAAATGTATATTTTCCTTACTGATAAAACTTTGGATTTTGCATATAGAAGGGATGTTGGATGCCAAAAGGGTAAGTACATAAGTACTTTAAGAACTGTTCGTTGGGCTCGTTCCGCTGTAATTAAAAAGGGTTTTACCAGCCCCACCCCATGCACATATGCAGTATCTTATCAAACATTCACATAGTGACCTGTACGTTTTGATTAGAAGATTCTGATCAGCAACAGTACGTAGATTTTTAAATTCGTATATCAGCTTTCTTATTTTGCCTACGAGTGACGCTATATGGAATGTCCAGGTGAGCTTCTCATCCAGTATAACACCCAGATATTTGATGTGGGTGGTGCGAGAAAGAACCGTGCATTCGCACTCGCTACGATCACTTGTGCAGTTACACGGATATGTATGTATTCGAAGCGCCTGTTCAGAATCGGGGTTTGATGTCATGGATTTACTAAAACAAATGTACTTGGTTTTGTTAGTGTTTAAAGAAAGTAGGCTAGTTTCTAGCCATTTCGTTACTATAGCCAAACCATCCTCTGCTTGTTTGAAGACTCTCTCCCAATTTTTACCATGGATGAGCAAAACCGTATCATCAGCAAACATAAGAATTTCCATGCCCGGCAAGGTGGTACTACATAGATTGTTGACGTATATAAGAAATAGAGTTGGTACAATAGTACTACCCTGTGGAACACCGTAGCTATACGTAGCAAAGTCACTTTCATATTTTGGTTCGGCTTTACACCGAACCGTAGGGTTCTAGGCGACTTGGAGCAGGAAAATGGACTGTATTAGGGCGAGTTCTG
The DNA here is from genome assembly GCA_944739405.2 of Euclidia mi. Taxonomy (NCBI): domain Eukaryota; kingdom Metazoa; phylum Arthropoda; class Insecta; order Lepidoptera; family Erebidae; genus Euclidia; species Euclidia mi. The sequence goes on along the minus strand of OX123205.2, from coordinate 34,249,000 downwards.
GGTCGCCTAGAAAGGAATAAGGGAAGAGGAGATGGATACGCTAAGGGGTGATTGAGTGGGTATAGGATATTTCAAGGATGGAGGGCACTTACCTTATACAACCTTGTTCGTTTTCGTAGGGCAGTCTCCTGGTGGTTTCGTGATGCAGCTGCTTGTTTTCACTTCAATTCACCATTCGCGAGCGGGTTTTCCTTGGTGGAAGCGGTAATAAATCACATACAACGGTGCGGCGCGGTACGGTATCGAGACGGCGTTCTCAGCGAGAGGAATGTTCTCGACTGTCACTCGCGTCCACGATCGCGTCGACGAATCAGGCGAAGGCAGTGCCTCTTCCAGGGAGTGGGATAGAGCGGGACGGAAATATGGTATCGCTCGCACTAGACGTGGAACGATTGATCTTGATGCGATTCGTTATAGATAGGAAGGTAGATGGCGCTACCATATCCCCCCGGCCCTAAAGGGTTGCCTTTAAAAAAAATAGAATTGAACTTAGCTATGTTGGGTGTACTACCGCATAACCCATCAATAGGCTAAGACAGCGATATGACAATAAAATTAATCTAAATTAACTTTAGCGAAAGCTACAAACGCAATAATAGCGAAAACTACTAACTAAATACTTAAACTAAGAGGTAAGTCCAACTTCAGGCTAGATCTCACTGAGTTGGAAGCGGACGCGAGTTGATCAGTGCCTCGACTTGTGCAAGGACAGTTAAAGGCTCTTCGTAAGAGAGGATCTGTTGACCTATAACTTTGAAGAGATGCGTTTTAATTACTTTGACCATGCTTGCCCAACATCCACCGAAATGTGGTGATGCTGGTGGAATAAACTTCCAGTCAATATGATCTATGGAGAGTTCTTCCTGAAGACGAGTACGATAACTCGCGACGTGATTGAAACAAGTAGCGGGAACAAGTTCAATCAATTTACTAACGCGGTTGGCGACAAAAGTCTGCCAGCGGTGAGGAGAAGAATAAATCCTAGCGAGCACTACCTTGGAGTCGGAAAATGCGTATATTTATTAATAGAGGGGTGGGGCAAAACTGTGTCTTGAACCTTGCGGAGCAACTGAGACAGCAGAAGGGCCGCGCACAACTCCAGTCTCGCAACCGAAATGGTTTTAAGAGGCGAGACCTTAGACTTGGCACAAACTAACTGCACCGAGTAGTTAGAACCAATGCGGACTTGCAGATATACGACTCCGCCGTAAGCACGCTCGCTGGCGTCAGCGAATCCTATTAAGTTGATGGTACATCCATCTACCAACCCAAGATGACGCGGAATAGTAATTTGATTGAGCGCGGTAAGCTCAATACAAAACTGGCCCCAAGCGGCGACAATATGGTCAGGGGGTGTTTCATCCCTCTCACACTTTGATAGCCAAAGCTCTTTGATCAAGAGCCTGGCGTACAAAATTGTGGGAGCCAAAAAACCCATTATGTCCCATAGTCGAGCCAATGTGGACAGCATAGTGCGTTTGGTGCACTTATCATCTGGTGGTGAGACGTCAAACCGAAAACTATCACAGGATTTGTCCCAGCGTAAACCGAGAACATTATGCGGTACAGACTTCTCAAACTCAATGTCTGGAGAAGCTTTATGAGAATCTGGTATGCATGCGAGAACCTCCTTAGAGTTGCTTGTCCATTTGACAAGATCAAACTGGCCTCGCTTGAAAAGCTGAATAAGCTCTTCACAAAGCGAAATTGCTAGCGGAGCGGATATGACATTACAGGCAATGTCATCTATATACAAAGCGGATGTGTAGTATAGTATAGTGTAGCGTAGCGTAGCTTAGCATAGCATAGCGTAGCATAGCATAGCATAGCATAGCATAGCGTAGCATAGCATGGCATAGCATAGCATAGCATAGCATAGCTAATTAGTGCTTTATCTTACACACAGTTTTAGCACCCACCTTGATCTCTTGAAGAGCAGAACAACAACAAGACGTAATACAATGAGAAGTATGTAACGTAGGTACGGTACCCATAATCACATACCCAAGTACCGTCTCAATAGCGGGCGGTAAATCATATCGCTCACTACGTACTATTTTAGTTAGTAGCAAGTGCGGAAATATTGAAGCTCCGATCAAAAGATCAATGCCTGCCGGATTCGCAAACTCCGCGTCGGCTAGCGGCAATGATTCGAGATGAGTGAGTGATGCTACGTCTACATTAGCGTTCGGCAATGCGTCCGTGATACGCTCCACGATAAGCGAAGAAATGTTAAAATTAATATTCCTATCAAAACGCGAATGTATTTTAAAATCTACGGAACCCCTGCAATGCCTTTCTGATCCGCCTATCCCTTTGACGGTTGAGTTAGTATTTTTAAAGTTATTCCATAATCCGAGGCGTTTGAAGCATTCCGATGTTATTAGATTGGTCTGAGATGCGCTATCTAGCAGACAACGTACCATGTGCGGCGACCCATTAACATCATATACGATAACTTGCGCTGTCGCTAACAGTACCGTCTTAGACGCCGTACTCTGCGTTTTGGCCCTGCGCGGATCATTATAGATGCGCGAGTGCCGTCCTCGCGTGCGCGTCGCCCGCGCAATGGATGTCATACACAACGATACTTCTTCGCCCTCAGACGCGGAAGGCGCAGCTACCGTGTTCTGCACTTGCGACGTACTCGTAAGTGTGTCAAGGTTAGCGGCTTGACTTGACAACCGGTTATTTTTATCGAAATGTAACAGTGTATGATGTTTTTGTTTACACGAGCGACATCTCGTTCTACTGGAACAATTACTCGTTTTATGTTTTATGCTTAAGCAATTAATGCAAGCTTTGTTATCTTTTACGCTTTTAAAACGAGCAATTGGATTTAAATCATTAAAGGTGGGACACTTATAGTAATGGTCGTGCACTATATTACTGCACAGACACTTCTGTGAATTATTACTATTAGATTCCGAACATGTTACGTAAGATTGTGGATTAGGGACTGAGTTATTATTACTATTTCGCGATTTATTCAACCTTTGTTTGTTGTTGTTAGTGTTAGACGGGCCAGGTGAACCAGACTGCGTATTATGAAATATTCGACACTGATCTTTGATGAACGAAATAAAACTATCTAGTGTAGGTATTTTATTATTGCGTTCCGTCATCTCGAATGCGCGAATTTTATCAGTGTCAAACTTTTTTAAAGCGAGTTGAAGCAACATAAAGTTGGAAAGATCTTCTAATTTTAAATTCCTAAGAGAATTAACCGCGGTTACGAAGTTATCAATAAACAGCTGGAAATTCGAGACAGACGCGTTGCCGGACAGTTTGAGATTTAAAGCTTGGTCAAAGTACGTAGACGTAGGACGCGCGTGTCCTGATATCTGTCAAGTAGTGACTGAAATATGACCTGATAATTCTCAGCACTGGGTGTGACACCTGCAAATACGGACTGGGCTTTCGGTGACAGTTTACCTATTAAATAGTACAACCTGTCAGCATCTGTCAGAGAACCATTATCGTGCACTGTAGACTTAAAACTCGCATAGAATAACGGCCAATTTCGTATATCTCCGTCAAACGACATAATCTCGATTGGCGGTAATCTCGGTTTGCGGGCAACAGGCTCTGCCGAACATTTACCCTCCAATTGCGATTGTATACGCTTAATAATACAATAAAGATCTTCGAATGAGGTATACGCCTGATAGTTCGGTTTTTCATCAGGATTGATAGAAAGTAATCTAGCGTTATAATCGTCTAACAACTTATGAAAATCTGTTCGAATACTATCTACTTGGTATGGCGTGGTGCCGAAACCGTGGGGTTGGGTTCTAGGCGACTTGGAAAAGGAAATGGACTGTATTAGGGCGAGTTCTGGGTCGCCTAGAAAGGAATTAAGGAGAAGAGGAGATGGAGTGGGTATAGGATATTTCCAGGATGGAAGGCACTTACCTTATAGCTTCTTCGTTTCTTTTCCTCCTGGTGTTTTCTTGTTGTCGCTGCTTGTTTTCACTAGCACTCACGAGCGGGTTTTCCTTGGTGGAAGCGGCAAAATCACATACAGCGGCGCGGCGCGGAGCGGTATCGAGACGGCGTTCTCAGCGAGCGGAATGTTCGAGACTGTCCGTCGCGTTCACGATCGCGTCGACGAAATCAGGCGCAAGGCAGTGCCTCTTCCAGGGAGAGGGAAAGAGAGGGACGGAAATATGATATCGCTCGCACTAGACAAGCGTGGAACGATTCATGTTGATGCGATTAGTTATATATAGGAAGGTAGATGGCGCTACCATATCCCCCCGGCCCTAAAGGGTTGCCTTTAAAAAAAATATAATTGAACTTAGCTACGTTGGGTGTACTACCGCATAACCCATCAATAGGCTAAGACAGCGATATGACAATAAATTAATCTAAATTTAGCGAAAACTACAAACGCAATAATTGCGAAAACTACTAACTAAATACTTAAACTAAGAGGTAAGTCCAACTTCAGGCTAGATCTCACTGAGTTGGAAGCGGACGCGAGTTGATCAGTGCCTCGACTTGTGCAAGGACGGTTAAAGGCTCTTCGTAAGAGAGGATCTGTTGACCTATAACTTTGAAGAGATGCGTTTTAATTACTTTGACCATGCTTGCCCAACATCCACCGAAATGTGGTGATGCTGGTGGAATAAACTTCCAGTCAATATAATCTATGGAGAGTTCTTCCTGAAGACGAGTACGATAACTCGCGACGTGATTGAAACAAGTAGCGGAAACAAGTTCAATCAATTTACTAACGCGGTTGGCGATAAAGTCTGCCAGCGGTGAGGAGAAGAATAAATCCAAGCGAGCCCTACCTTGGAGTCGGAAAATGCGTATATTTATTAATAGAGTAGTGGGGCCAAACTGTGTCTTGAACCTTGTGGAGCAACTGAGACAGCAGAAGGGCCGCGCACAACTCCAGTCTCGCAACTGAAATGGTTTAACAGGCGAGACCTTAGACTTGGCACAAACTAACTGCACCGAGTAGTTAGAACCAATGCGGACTTGCAGATATACGACTCCGCCGTAAGCACGCTCGCTGGCGTCAGCGAAACCTATTAAGTTAACGGTACATCCATCTACCAACCCAAGATGACGCGGAATAGTAATTTGATTGAGCGCGGTAAGCTCAATACAAAACTGGCCCCAAGCGGCGACAATATGGTCAGGGGGTGTTTCATCCCACTCACACTTTGATAGCCAAAGCTCCTTGATCAAGAGCTTGGCGTACAAAATTGTGGGAGCCACAAACCCATTATGTCCCATAGTCGAGCCACTGTGGACAGCATAGTGCGCTTGGCGCACTTATCATCTGGTGGTCAGACGTCAAACCGAAAACTATCGCAGGATTTGTCCCAGCGTAAACCGAGAACCTTATGCGGAACAGACTTCTCAAACTCAATGTCTGGAGAAGCTTTATGAGAACCTGGTATGCGTGCGAGAACCTCCTAAGAGTTGCTTGTCCATTTGACAAGATCAAACTGGCCTCGCTTGAAAAGCTGAATAAGCTCTTCACAAAGCGAAATTGCTAGCGGTGCGGGTATGACATTAGGCAATGTCATCTATATACAAAGCGGATGTGTAGTATAGTATAGTATAGTATAGTGTAGCGTAGCGTAGCTTAGCATAGCATAGCATAGCGTAGCATAGCGCAGCATAGCGCAGCATGGCGCAGCATAGCGCAGCATGGCGCAGCATAGCGCAGCATGGCGCAGCATAGCGCAGCTTGGCGCAGCATGGCGCAGCATATCGCAGCATGGCGCAGCAAAGCGCAGCATGGCACAGCATAGCGCAGCATAGCATAGCATAGCTAATTAGTGCTTTATCTTACACACAGTTTTAGCACCCACCTTGATCTCTTGAAGAGCAGAACAACAACAAGACGTAATACAATGAGAAGTATGTAACGTAGGTACGGTACCCATAATCACATACCCAAGTACCGTCTCAATAGCGGGCGGTAAATCATATCGCTCACTACGAACTATGTTAGTTAGTAGCAAGTGCGGAAATATTGAAGCTCCGATCAAAAGATCAATGCCTGCCGGATTCGCAAACTCCGCGTCGGCTAACGGCAATGATTCGAGATGAGTGAGTGATGCTACGTCTACATTAGCGTTCGGCAATGCGTCCGTGATACGCTCCACGATAAGCGAAGAAATGTTAAAATTAATGTCCCTATTAAAACGCGAATGTATTTTAACATCTACGGAACCCCTGCAATGCCTTTCTGATCCGCCTATCCCTTTGACGGTTGAGTTAGTATTTTTAAAATTATTCCATAATCCGAGGCGTTTGAAGCATTCCGATGTTATTAGATTGGTCTGAGATGCGCTATCTAGCAGACAACGTACCATGTGCGGCGACCCATTAACATCATATACGATAACTTGCGCTGTCGCTAACAGTACCGTCTTAGACGCCGTACTCTGCGTTTTGGCCCTGCGCGGATCATTATAGATGCGCGAGTGCCGTCCTCGCGTGCGCGTCGCCCGCGCAATGGATGTCATACACAACGATACTTCTTCGCCCTCAGACGCGGAAGGCGCAGCTACCGTGGTCTGCTGCACCTGCGGCGCGAGTGTGTCAAGGTTAGCGGTTTGGCTTGACAACCGGTTATTTTTATCCAAATGTAACAGTGTATGATGCTTTTGTTTACATGTGCGACATCTCGTTCTACTGGAACAATTACTCGTTTTATGTTTTATGCTTAAGCAATTAATGCAAGCTTTGTTATCTTTTACGCTTTTAAAACGAGCAATTGGATTTAAATCATTAAAGGTGGGACACTTATAGTAATGGTCGTGCACTATATTACTGCACAGACACTTCTGTGAATTATTACTATTAGATTCCGAACATGTTACGTAAGATTGTGGATTAGGGACTGAGTTATTATTACTATTTCGCGATTTATTCAACCTTTGTTTGTTGTTGTTAGTGTTAGACGGGCCAGGTGAACCAGACTGCGTATTATGAAATATTCGACACTGATCTTTGATGAACGAAATAAAACTATCTAGTGTAGGTATTTTATTATTGCGTTCCGTCATCTCGAATGCGCGAATTGTATCAGTGTCAAGCTTTTTTAAAGCGAGTTGAAGCAACATAAAGTCGGAAAGATCTTCTAATTTTAAATTCCTAAGAGAATTAACCGCGGTTACGAAGTTATCAATAAACAGCTGGAAATTCGAGACAGACGCGTTGCTGGACAGTTTGAGATTTAAAGCTTGGTCAAAGTACGTAGACGCTAGGACGCGCGTGTCTTGATATCTGTCAAGTAGTGACTGAAATATGACCTGATAATTCTCAGCACTGGGTGTGACACCTGCAAATACGGACTGGGCCTTCGGTGACAGTTTACCTATTAAATAGTACAACCTGTCAGCATCTGTCAGAGAACCATTATCGTGCACTGTAGACTTAAAACTTGCATAGAATAACGGCCAATTTCGTATATCTCCGTCAAACGACATAATCTCGATTGGCGGTAATCTCGGTTTGCGGGCAACGGGCTCTGCCGAACATTTACCCTCCAATTGCGATTGTATACGCTTAATAATACAATAAAGATCTTCGAATGAGGTATACGCCTGATAGTTCGGTTTTTCATCAGGATTGATAGAAAGTAATCTTGCGTTATAATCGTCTAACAACTTATGAAAATCTGTTCGAATACTATCTACTGTTGTACAATAACTGAGAAATGCTTCGCTATTACTGTCAGACATCGATGCGGTTTTTGATCTTTCATAGATATTTTGAATGCGCTCAAATAAAATATTGCGTTTCGCTTCTAAGATTGTCATCTCTTTGTCTTCCGACACGCGTGACTTCTTTTGTTGTGACATGCTTACGTAAGTATAAGCTAATGAGAACGAAACAAAATAAGAATATCTAATGTATCTATTATTTTACCTAAGTAGGCTAATTAGGCAACACTTTAGAGCTGAGGAAATAAAAGTTGATTGAAATATGAGATTTATAAGACAACTATGATAGTTGCAGAAATAATAATTTAATAAGTAGGTAGCTACATAAAAGTTTACCTACTAATGCGGACGGAAATAACCATGTGACGGTTATGTTAATCTATTAGGAGTATAGCTAGGTGCTATAACTGCCTAGGTATAGCGGTATAACGTATAAAACGTAAATGAATCCGGCTCGAAGGACCAAAAAAATGGTATGGCGTGGTGCCGAAACCGTGGGGTTGGGTTCTAGGCGACTTGGAAAAGGAAATGGACTGTATTAGGGCGAGTTCTGGGTCGCCTAGAAAGGAATTAAGGAGAAGAGGAGATGGAGTGGGTATAGGATATTTCCAGGATGGAAGGCACTTACCTTATAGCTTCTTCGTTTCTTTTCCTCCTGGTGTTTTCTTGTTGTCGCTGCTTGTTTTCACTAGCACTCACGAGCGGGTTTTCCTTGGTGGAAGCGGCAAAATCACATACAGCGGCGCGGCGCGGAGCGGTATCGAGACGGCGTTCTCAGCGAGCGGAATGTTCGAGACTGTCCGTCGCGTTCACGATCGCGTCGATGAAATCAGGCGCAAGGCAGTGCCTCTTCCAGGGAGAGGGAAAGAGAGGGACGGAAATATGATATCGCTCGCACTAGACAAGCGTGGAACGATTCATGTTGATGCGATTAGTTATATATAGGAAGTTACCACTACTGTTATACAATAACTGAGAAATGCTTCGCTCTTACTGTCAGACATAGATGCGGTTTTTGAGCATTCATAGATATTTTGATTGCGCTCAAATAAAATATTGCGTTTTGCTTCTAAGATTGTTATCTCTTTGTCTTCCGACACGCGTGACTTCTTTTGTTGTGACATGCTTACGTAAGTATAAGCTAATGAGAACGAAACAAAATAAGAATATCTAATGTACCTATTATTTTACCTAAGTAGGCTAATTAGGCAACACTTTAGAGCTGAGGCAATAAAAGTTGCTTGAAATATGAGATTTATAAGACAACTATGATATTTCCAGAATTAATAATTTAATAAGTAGGTAGCTACATAAAAGTTTACCTACTGATGCGGGCGGAAATAACCATGTGACGGTTATGTGAATATATTAGGAGTATAGCTAGGTGCTATAACTGCCTAGGTATAGCGATATAACGTATAAAAACGTAAATGAATCCGACTCGTATGGATCAAAAAAATGGTTCGGCGTTACACCGAAACCGTAGGGTTCTAGGCGACTTGGAGCAGGAAAATGGACTTTATTAGGGCGACTTCTGGGTCGCCTAGAAAGGAATAAGGGAAGAGGAGATGGATACGCTAAGGGGTGATTGAGTGGGTATAGGATATTTCAAGGATGGAGGGCACTTACCTTATACAACCTTGTTCGTTTTCGTAGGGCAGTCTCCTGGTGGTTTCGTGATGCAGCTGCTTATTTTCACTTCAATTCACCATTCGCGAGCGGGTTTTCCTTGGTGGAAGCGGTAATAAATCACATACAACGGTGCGGCGCGGTACGGTATCGAGACGGCGTTCTCAGCGAGAGGAATGTTCTCGACTGTCACTCGCGTCCACGATCGCGTCGACGAATCAGGCGAAGGCAGTGCCTCTTCCAGGGAGTGGGATAGAGCGGGACGGAAATATGGTATCGCTCGCACTAGACGTGGAACGATTGATCTTGATGCGATTCGTTATAGATAGGAAGGTAGATGGCGCTACCATATTTATTGACTCGCACTCGCTGTGATCTGTCGGATAAAAAATCCTTAAACCATTTCAGAACTACACCTCTGATACCTATGTTCTCAAGTCTTGTTACTAATATAGGCACGGACATGGTATCAAAAGCCTTCTGAAGAAACACGCCCAGACATCTGTCTCCTTTATCCAGATGGGAGGTCAGTGTAGTTGTAAGTGACAAGACCGCATCCTCAGTAGACTTTTTTGCTCTGAACCCATATTGGCTTTCGTGTAACAGGTTGTTACTTTCAAGGTAGCTGATTAGCCTTTTGTTCATAATTTTTTCAAGTATTTTCGGCAGATTTGACAGTAGTGATATGGGTCTGTAGTTTTGGGGCTTATCTTTGTGAATTGGACATACTACAGCTCTCTTCATCATTATATTGGTGTAGTTTATCTCATAACATCTTGTTAGCTTTATATAAAGTGTGTGATTATATTAGATCTTAAGATGACCGGTAACTTTTTGTTATGTGAACTGAACCACCATCCCATCATTCATCTTACAATTCAGCCATTCATGTCTGTCTTCTTCTTAGCGTATCGCTGGAAAACACTTATAACTTCATGTCTGTAATATTGCGTCATCATTGCCGCAAGGCGACCGCTTAATCAACAACGCCAACCGTGCAGTTAGACTGTTAAACCACTCATCATTATCAGCGTGTAGCATTCCACTGCTGTATATTCCCCTCCGCTACCATGCCGCTGAAATCGATCTACCACTATTTGCGCCCAGCTTCTTTCAGCCACATCGTATATCATCACTCCACCTAGGTGGCAGTCACTCATGTCTTTACTATAACCCCATTCTTTCAAGTTCTCTACATAATGACATCACAGCTCTACATGTAGAAACAGCCAAAGTTCCAGTTTATGACACAAAGGACTATCTATAACAGAAGCTTTAGAACTTTACATAAAATTTCGTTTGTCTAGGTTTACGTTTATAGGCAAAGTTCTGTACGCTACTCTATCTAGACACTAGATAGTGTTTAGGAACATTTGCACTAGCACTAACATTTGTAGAGTACTCTCTACGAAATCTAATACATTTGGGTAATGTGTGAGATAAAACAGAATTATTTTATGTATTTTAGAGTAAAATAAAAATCATATATTAGCAAAGAGATATACCTGTCACATTTGTTCATATTTAGTGCCCTCACTCTAGGCAAGGCTGTCCTGGGGGTGCCAACTGCGATTACCGACAGGTTCACAAAGTGTGCCCCGTCGAAAATCTAGCCCTAAATAATGCGAATGTTACCGCGGGCTCAGCTAGTTTGTTAAAATAGGTACCCTAGTCTAGTAAAGACCTAAATATTACCTCTTAACTGAAAAACATTAGAACTGGTTTCTTCACTATTCTTTCCATCACTACCAAGCAAGAAATCATCAACATTGAGGAATATATTTATTTCATAACAAAAAGAATATACCTATTATTTAGGTATATAATCCAACTTAACAATTTTAAAATATTAGTCTAAGAAATATCCAGAACATAACAGATAATGTTGAAAAATAACTGGTAAGTCGAGAGAGCGAACGCGAAATTTGCCTTTGCCATTCGATAGTCTCCCCTTTACGCTATACATTCCCCTTACCTACAAAATGCACAGCACAAAGAAATGACTCAACAGCATTTTGTATTATTTTTCCAATACCACGAAGCATCCAGGTACAAATACAGAGAAGTAAAATGCATTTCTTAAAGCCGTGAATGCGATTTCTCTCGTTAAGAGGTTGACGCGTTCCGACTGAATTCTCGTATTTCCTTAAATAGTCGTTTGCCGAAGGAAATTTTATACAAGACGCTTATTGGATTCGTCGAGATGATTATATTTTTCATTTCATGTTTTTTGTTGAAAGAATGGGTGGGTAATCGCGATGTGTAGATGAAATAATGCTTGAGATAAAACTTATCTTTTATATCTCTCCTTACAACAAGTAGGCTGAGTCAGTCAAAAGCGTCAGACGATATCCTGCATTGTACTCGCATACTAAAACTATATTGTGTGGACTTTAAAAGATCAAGAAAAGAAGAAAGAAATTGACGTGACAAAAAAAAGCAATGACTCTGAGTTTGTTTCGGCCTTTCTTCGCAAGAAGTCATTTAGCTAGGAAAAGCCGGCATCATCTAGAATAGGGTTTTGACTTGTATAAGTGTTGTAAGCAACCAGGATGCACACATATATATATGTCTTTATGTATTTAACATTTAGCAGTCCACTGTAAGACGTTGTAAGAAGCCTCTCCGAATTTGAGTCACAATATGAGAGTCAATAGGAGGCATTGGCTGCCAGGCGGATTGGTATAGAGTTTGATATCGAGTTTGTCTCTTCAAAGAGATATCATTTGCATCATGTATATGTCTTAGTCGCGACTAACAACACCCTTGGAATGAAATGGGACAGTGACACTCTGAATTCTATAACCGGCACTACACGGATCTCTTATCTCTTTTGTTTATTCATTATTTGTAATTATTTTAGATTGGTATTAAAAAAACGACGACGTGGAAGACCCAAACAAAGATGGCGGGATGACCTGGATGCATTCTACAGCGACTGGCCGAACTTGACACGAGACAGGGATGCATGGCGGTCCAAGGTAGAGGCCTTTATCCAGCACTGGGACACGTCGAGAGGCTAAATAAAATAAACTTAAAAAAAAACTGCGCATATGGAGTTTGATACACATATGCAGCCTAATCCTAAATGCGATCTATAATAATTTTAATAATTTCCTTGAGACTATTTCCTGTTCGTGAGAATATTTATAAAGTTATAAGAAAATATACCATGAACCAATCTAAGATTATCAAAAATCCTTTTACATACAGATTACATACCATCCTTTAAATGATAACCTAGTTAAAACGCGTTTTGTCTATTCAAAGCCAGCCTTGATTAGAATTAATTTATCCTTAAAACCAGTTAGCTGAAACATAATATATTTATAAGCCTGTGTGTGATGTTTTTGTGGTCAGCAAAAAAACGTTTTATTTGGCGAAAATATTTTCCACAAAATTTTAATTAATGGATGGCTCTGGGTCTAATAAGAAAGAGCTTACAAATATTTACCTTGTAGTACCATGCTTTACCATGCTTTATGCTGCTGTAAATGTAATAGCGATAGCCAAGTTTCAACACACAGCTACACTGCAACTGGTTCAAATCCACAGCAGTCACTCTGTGGTAAATGTTAATATATTAAACCCTGTTAGACTTTAAACCACAGACTTCAAGGCAAGGTCTTATATCCATACAGGATAACACAAGGACACTTCTACAAACCAGAGAATGCAAATTTTATTTAATAAAAGTCACAGTCGTATTAAAACGTAAAGAAATACTTTTGAGAAAGAGTAAGTCTTTCAACTTAACGGATATAAAAACTCCGTGACGTCGCAGTAAGGAACTGTAACAGTAAAGAACAAACAGTTTTAAGAATAACATATCTCCGACAAGATCCAGTGCTGAGAACAAACTTACTGAGCTTAATACTTTGTGCTAGGCTTAACAAACTTCACAACAATACCCCGACTGGTATCTTTGTACGGTTTTAATATACTAAAACTGTAATGGTACAATTAAGAATTAGAATATGATCATAAAAATAAGATACTAACATACTGCATGCAGAGAGTATCGGGTTCTATGGCACGGTTCGCATCATTGACCAATTGGAGTTATATGCGTATTGAATTCACTTGCCACGTGCTCCTGGGAGCATGTTAAGCCGTCGATCTCGCCTGTCATGAAAATATTTGGCAGTTGTTATAGGCATCAGTACCTCTGAATAAACTGGCACTTCTCTAACCCGTGAAATATCGCTATCCCTTTCGATTGCGGAGGTCAGCCGGGCAATCGCTAATATTCAGTAGAATCCGATTAGACTCAACCCTTACTGGGTTGCAATTGGGATAACGCTGAAGAATGCACGTAACTTCGAAGTTAGTGGTGCGCACTATGGCCGTGAACTGGAAACCCTTTGCGTAGCAATTTGCTATTAGGTACTAGGCTATCGCTGCCTTTTAGCAAAAAATAGTTATATACACACAGATAAAAAACAAATCATCTAGCCCTAATAACAAACAAGACAATTTTAAAATGCATAAAAATAACATAGAACCAGCTTATTTTCTCATTTAGGTAGTACGTAAGTGCAAAAGATAGTAAAATACTGCCTAGAAGGTAATATAGGAGCTATGTCAACTGTCGATCGGGTGAAAGCTGATCGTAAAATATACCGGGGCGAATACATTGTGTGACGCGAGGGGAAAGGTCGATAAGTCAGAAAGGCGCCCATTTTGATACGTTATTTGTTTTATCCAAATATTAATATGATGAAAAGTTAAACTTTATTTTTTAATACAGGTGGTTTACAGTTATCTGAAAAGCTCTTATGGTTAATATAGAAGTATAAAATCCAGTAATATCATAATTAGTCAATTATTTGTATGATCGGCAGAAGATATCTCCAGGGTAGCCATATTTATATCTAAATTATAACCTCTTCTTCTTTTTGGAGTCAGTTAAGATGACAAATAACCCATAAGGTAAGAAAATAGAGTTTGTTGAAATCCGCCATACTTACAATACATTGTACACTAAAAAGGACGAAAACACAAAGGACAAAGAAGAAGCTATTAACACTGTAAAGGACAGTAAACCGCTTTATATATCTGAGACATACACTCCTTCCAAGATTCTTAGGGCTCAGAATAAAGACATCCCATACACTGGCGCTGAGATAGCAGTAGTTCTTCGGCTCTTCTCTAAAGACATCATAACTATAAAACTTCTATTGCGTCCCGTTTGCTATCCTTCAAAGCATTGAAATAAAAACTAATTAACATAAGTAGCCATGGAACAGAAGAGAAAATGAAACACACACACGGCATTTACCGATAAAATTAAACTATATTACAGGTAGTACAGCCTTGCTCATACAGATTGTAGAGCCTTGCTGATTTCAGCATAAATGGGCCGGCTTGACCCGGGACGTACTACCCTCTCACATAAAATCTATGTAAAGTAACAGTAACTAAAGTGTTGCGTTTCGTTCGATGAGTGAGAGTACCGGAGGCTCCATCCCCTATTCCACCTCCCTCATCCCACTCCTCCTCCTATCCCTTTTCTCCACACACGGGGCGGCAATGGCAATGCAAGACACGTCAACCATCAATTTCAAATAATATCAACATTGATTCTCTTAACACACATTTCACTTCTTCGTCCATATTTGATGACAATACACAAAGAACCGCCTTAGCTTGTCTTTCTTCTTTGCCAACACCAGATTATTATACCTTCTTTTTCACGCAATTCACCGCTTGTGAGTTAAGAAGAGCATACTAACAGTTACGTTCAATGCAGTCGGCAACGATTGTATCAGTCGGAAAATGATCCTTCCCATCCTGGAGAAAATTCTTCCAATCCTATGCCATATCCTTAATCATTCCATTGCCAGTGGTAGCTTTCCGTCCGATTGGAAAGCTGCACTAATACTCCCCTGATCCAAGAAGCCTAAACCTAGTTCCTACTCAGACTATCGATCCATATCCATTCTACCCTTCCTGTTGAAAGTCCTTGAACGACTAGTTAACTCACAACACAATTTCCTTCCTACGTAGAAATGCGCTCCTAAATCCCTTCCAATCCGGTTTCCGTCCCAGCCACAGTACTTTCACTGCTTTGGTTCGTGTGATATTAGGCTAGGCATGTATAATGGAAATCTTACGGTCTTTTCCTTACTTGTTTTTAGCAATGTTTTTAACACCGTAGATTTTCATATCATACTTGGCATTCTACGCTCTCTTAACGTATCTCCATCGGCAATTGATTGGTTTCATAGTTACCTGTTTGGTCGCCGGCAACGTATACGCATCGAAGACAAATATTCCACTTGGTCAAATACAAATGCCGGTGTGCCACAGGGTGGCGTGCTATCTCCTTTACTCTTCGCGATATTTATTAATTCCATCTCAAACCACTTACTTTTTTCCTACCACCTTTATGCAGATGATTTGCAGATTTATACGCAAGCTCCCTTAAATAAGGTAGCAGAAGCCTGCACTGCCAAGAATACGGACTTAGCGCGGATTTGTGAGTGGACTAAGAATTATGGACTGAAATTAAATGCAGAAAAAACATCTACTAAAATTTGCAAACAACATTTCTTGAATTTCTTCATCATCATCATCAGTCTGCAAAAGTCAACTGCTGGATATAAGCCTCTCCAATGGCACGCCACTGAGCCCGATTTTCCGCTTTTCGTGTTCAGCCGCCTTTCTTACTTACACCATTTTCGTAACGTGGTGCCAACGTAAAAGTCGTGTTGAGAAGGCATGTGCCCGACAAAATATTTACTGCAGGAACAGTTAGTGAATTTTTTCGCAATATTTCATATATTTTACATATGTATTCCAGTTTTATGGTGATCAGACGGCGGCCGGCGCTTTTCTACAGAATTTTACGTATATTCGAAGGATTAACGGTCTCGTATCGGCTGTTTATGGTTGAAAGACTTCATATATCTTCTGGAATTTATGTAAGTCGAAATTATAGTAAGTTTTTGCGGTAGCCTACTGGAGAGACTTACAGAGAGTTAGGCAAAGGGTCTTCATAATCAATTATCGTCATGCGATGGTCATTAATAAATGTCTGTTTGCTCAACGATGAAGGAAAACATTGTGGGTAAATCTGCTTGTCTGATAGTTCTCCATATATTTTTTGAAACGCTTGTGAAGTCTAATAGTCCCCACTTGGCCAACATGTTGAACGATGGCCTCTAACTCTTCTCGTAATGAGAAGAGGCCTGCGGCCAATAATGGGAAAGATTATAAAACAGACTGATGATGATGGTCAGGATTACTGAAAACATCTTTATTTGATTTCAAAGAAAATATGTCTTCTCAGGTGCTTAGTATTATTTTTATAACTCGAAGACAGCGATAGCCGAGTGGAGAGACCAACAGACTGCTACGCACGTCTCAGGTTCGAATCCTCGACTCGCACCAATGACTTTTCGAAGTTAAGTGCGTATTAAATTGTTAGTTATCGCTTGCGAAACGGTGAAGGAAAACATCGTGAGGAAACATGCATGTCTGAGAGTTCTCCATAATGTTCTCGAAAGACATGTGAAGTCTGCCAACCCGCACTTGGCCAACGTGGTGGACTATGGCCTTACCCTTCTCATAGTGAGAAGAGGCCCGTGCCCAGCAGTGGGACAGTTTAAAGGGCTGATGATGAAGTCGAAGACATAAACAATCTATCTAAAATGCTTGTCTGGTTGTCTTTCTGTCTTGAGTAATCCTTGCAATGGCTTAGCTACCTTATATATCTTTAAACTCCTCAAATTTTGATCCGAGTTTACAAACTAATAGGAACATAACCTAATTAATAACACCAAATATAGAAAAAAAACGCGGATATAACCGTGAAGAATAGTATGACAGAATATCGATAATTATTCCATTCCAACCATTTTCATCAAAATCGAATATAAATTCATGGCACCAATACATCTTAACCGAAACCACCGATACCTATTCATTAGCAACCTCTTGATAAGCCCGATATTCGACAAACTGTTCGAGACTGTCCAACTGCAATAACAGCTGGGCCGATAAGGGCATCCGATGAGAAACTGGGGTATACAGAGAAATACATTGGATTGTATGTAATTGAGTTAAGATCATTTGGGCTTTGTGATTTTTGTGAGGTTGGTAGAATTTGACTGTGCTTGTGATGTTTGTTGATGTTTTTTTGCGTTATAGAGTGTATGTAGACACACGCTTCTATCCCTAAAGGGTAGGCAGAGGTGTAATATTATATTTCACTATGTTCTGAATTTGTTGGTCCTACGTAATATGGGATGAGCTTTTTGCCGTCACCGGGCACTTTGCCAGACTCCCAGACAACCTGAAAGGATAGTGATATTCCATGGTTTAGGCTAGCATAGCTTCGAAAGGTCAGGTGTACGCGCCGTGGATTTGATGCCCTCTGCAATGCAGACTGTTGGTATCACAACTAGGATATCGCTGCCTGCCGATTTTTTAATTTAAATGTATTGTAAATATCAGTTTTGAGATGTTGTAATAATTTATTCACAGTGAATCACTCTAAAAACACTGGATGGTGTTAATACCACTCAAAATTGAATCTATTTCACTAAAGAGTACCTGTCTATTTGCTTGAGACATACTAGATTCAGTTACAATTTATAGTTGGCAGTCTAGACCGAGATAGTATCATCTTCTTACAGAACTATTGTATGTTTTATTGTTTGTTATTATAAATGGAAGTCCTCTTTTCATTCTGCCGGTATGAACGCAATGATCTCAAAAACTTCCGAACAGATATTTGTACGATTTCACCAATAGATAGGTAAATTCCTAATGAAGATTTAGATGTAAAATTCACACGGGCGCAGATATGGGTTAAGTCTACTTACTTATAAATAACCTTTTGTCGAGTCAAACCGACCGACAGCCACGCGGCTGAAGCCAAGGGTAAAATCAAGTTCACGTACATAAATTCCTACGCAATTCATTTCTAAGACGTTCCATCACTTCCGCAGACTCACGCTACAAGCATCAAACCTCAGATAAATTATAGATACAAGATAGGCTCTTGGCACTATCTCCAAATAAGTTAAGTGCCTGTCAAGTTAATAAGCATAGCGTCTCGGATCTTTACGATATCTCTGAGCAATATAAACAATTAACTAATGGGTATGTTTATCTGACAGAATTGGGTAGAAAGATACACGATACTGTTTTACGAGAAATCTTTAACTATACATTTGGGGAAAAGGATTAGGTAACGTTATTTCTTATTAGACTTTAATGTTTCTAGCTCTTTTAAAGTAATTAGGTAAAGTAAAAGTAAAAAATGTAAGACATTTTACAAAAATAAATTACTTCTGCCAAGTATACGCTTTGTGATGAAATGTCAATCGAGACTAATTGGGTCAAATGATGTACTACATATAAGTCATGTACCTGTATGAAATCGCATGGAAGATATATCGCATGATTGGTCGCAGCAAAGATAGGCCTTCCGCAAGGTGAACCGACGATCTAATTGGATCGCAGGAAGCAGTTGGACGCGGGCGGCTTAAGATTAGTGGATGTGGTGAGCCTTGGGGAAGGCCTATGTCCAGCAGTGGACGTCATCATATGATAATGTATAATTTATTCTACGTTTTTCAACGTCTAAAAGATAAGGTCCCGGGTCGGATTCCCGGGTTGGGCAAAAGTGTTACTGAGTTTCCCAAATTCTCAGTAGCAGCACGGAGTCTGGCGATGTGCCCGGCAATAGGCTTGCCCCTCTATTACGGTGGACCTAAAATTCATATGGCGAAATGTGGATGTAATATTAAACTTGAGTTGAGTCCTGATCCTATTGCTTTTTTGTATGCCTATGAGTATACACCACTATTTTTTAATTAGTACAAAAACTTTAAGGACATATTAGCGAAGGCATTATTATTATGTATGTGACATAAGAATTTCATAATATCTATAAATAGCCAAGTTATAATCATTTGTTTTTTATAGAAAATCTCACCAAAATCATAGACATCTTTTACAATCCATTCACTACTTCATTGATAGTATTTACTTTCCGTCCTACTCTTACGCATTCTTTCCGTTACACTTATAATGTAGGTAGCCTTAGACAATAAGATGAAGCAAAATAATCAGTGTAGGTAGATACTTTTTAATTTTCTTAATTGTACCCTCTCATTCATAGTTTATCCGGGCTTAAGACCGGCAAAATTTACAGTTTTACAAGTAATTAAATACGAAGGTATGTAATTAGAAAGCAAACACATATCAAAATAAAAGAAGGTATTCTGTAATAAAAGAAAACAGTAATTTTGGCGTATTTATGAAGTTAGAATCATCTGTTATTTACAAATTATTTTATCATCATCTTGTCAGCCTAGAGACGACCACTGCTGGACATAGGCTTCCCTCAAGGTTCTCCACACAGACCGATTTTGAGCCGCCCGCCTCAAATTACTATTTACTTAAGTAGGTATTATTAACTAAACTAGTATTTCCATTGTCCTTCAAAATGTCCACTACCATTGTCAATATACAGATCACAGTCTTTTCACTTCGTCAAAAGCGTCCAATATGCGATGTTTTAATTGTTCGACACTAGCCGGCTTACTTTTGTACACTCACAAAATGATGTCCATGGGTACACAGCTGCACTCGCGATTCCTCCACTCAAAAAGTACGCACGAAGCATAGCTACATACTCCCTTGATATTATGAACTGATAAGCCATCGCATCGGGAAAACGTAGACAAACAAATTGCAGCGAAAAATCGATAGGTACGCTCTCGTCCGCTAGCAATTTAGCACTGTTTGTGGCATCCGAGCGCGGCGCGTGCGCAGTGGGACAGGGGGGAATTTATCAATGGAATAGTTTACAACTTATAGTACAAGAGTCGGTCATAGTCTTAGTTATGCATTAACCAATTATTACGTATTTTTGTGGACAATTTTGCGACAGTTTTGGGACTTAGTGTTTTTATTTTTTAACTACATAAATATGATCAGTTAAAGATACTTGTTGCCCCGTTAATTTTTTTGTACTAATTAAAAAATAGTGGTGTATACAAAAAAGACATAGGATCAGGACTCAACTTCGAATAATTTTTATTCTAAATTTTATGATCAAATTGAAAAGGTTTATGTTACTAAGTATATCTTCGTTATATATTATGTCAGCACATCGTTGTTTTAAAATTTATTACCACACAAGCCCACGCGACCCTTATTAGGAAAAAACATTGTTTTAACAGTTTGTTAAGCGCGTATGTTACCGCAAATTGATTAATCGTTGCAAAGCACACTTGTTAAACAACAATTTAACTGAATGGTAACGGTACAGTGCTGATAATAAGGTCTCGAATTGGAAACATGGTTTTGACAAACATTGATGATGTATTTCGCTATTCACAGATTGTTATATCGTTATTAAATATAATAACGATATAAGATATTCCGTGTAGTGAGGGATTAAGAATGCAAAATGTCACTTACTAATTTTTTGCCGAGGGTGTTGTCAGAGCCGACTAAAGGGTCTTACACACAGTGTAGGACCCTTTAGTCGGCTTTGCTATTACCGGGTGTTTGTGCCACCGGCATCTGTCGCAGAAGCTTGCACAAAGCCGCCGAGCATCATTCCAGTTGTGACAGTCGTGTAGTACGACTGCACACAACAATACCTCGTGAATGTCTGGACCGAAATGACCTTGCAAGATGCAACCCGCGCGGTACGCCGGTATACTCGGGTGGCCATGCCAGCGACTCTGTATGCCGCCAGGTACACCGCGACTTGGCCGGTGGCAGTACCGGCGCTGTGTGTAGGCGCCTTAAGAATTACACGAAGGAAATAGTGCGCGTGGGATTGGCAGGTCTCGGGTTCGATTCTCGGGCCGGGCAGTGTTATTGGGTTTTTCCGTTAGGAAATTCTCAGTAGCAGCACGGAGTCTGGTAATGTGCCCGGTACGGCAATAGGCTCGCCCCCTATTAGGTACATGGGATCTAAAAAAAAATCCTGGCGAAATGTGGGTGTAATATTACACACCTCTGCCTACCCCTTCGGGGATACAGGCGTGAGTCTATAAAATAAAATAAAATAGAATAGAATAGAATAGAATAGAATAGAATAGAATAGAATAGAATAGAATAGAATAGAATAGAATAGAATAGAATAGAATAGAATGGAATGGAATAGAATAGCATAGAATAGAATAGAATAGAATAGAATAGAATAGAATAGAATAGAATAGAATAGAATAGAATAGAATAGAATAGAATAGAATAGAATAGAATAGAATAGAATAGAATAGAGTAGAGTAGAATAGAATAGAATAGAATAGAATAGAATAGAATAGAATAGAATAGAAAAGAATAGAATAGAATAGAATAGAATAGAATAGAATAGAATAGAATAGAATAGAATAGAATAGAATAGAATAGAATAGAATAGAATAGAATAGAATAGAATAGAATAGAATAGAATAGAATAGAATAGAATAGAATAGAATAGAATAGAATAGAATAGAATAGAATAGAATAGAATAGAATAGAATAGAATAGAATAGAATAGAATAGAATAAAATAAAATAAATAAAATAGTACCTTTATATGACACGATGCGCATAGCACTTTGTGAGTATGAATGAATGGCTATTTGCTAACGTAAAACCTGGTTAACAGATTTTGATGCAACCTTGCAGTAAAACCTATAACATCTTTATACATAAAAGAAAATTGTGTTAGTTACACTATTTATAACTCAAGAACCGCTTAGAACCAGGAAAAACACATATGATACAATTCGTTGCAAATATTAAACTGGGAGGGAATGTAGACAGGGTCGAATTTTGTAGGGACAAATCTGCCTATTGAAAGTAAGAACGCATGCGCTGTAATAATTGAGTGCTGCGCATGTGTTATCGTGTATCTGTCAGTACTGTCTCATCATACATTGTCATATTGTACACTGTCATTACATCGTTCGCTTATTTAAACTAATAATGATTGTAACTGCCAATGGCTAATGGCTGAAAGTTGGTGTTCCAGTTCTGTTAATACGGCATCTTTATGCACCAAAACTATGTAATGGCAAACGGCTAATGTAATAAATGTAATAAACTCCTTGCAGTTATATTTGTAATTAGTATAAAGCATCGATATGTTACGGGCAACGTGACTAACAGGGCCGTATGAATAAGGGCTGAGTATTATGAATAGTTCCCAAGAGCATCGGACTATTTGATAACTTTTAGTATTTTAATTACTTGGACCGGTCCATATTATAATGCCCGACAGCCCGTGGTCCATTTAAAAAATCAACGTAAGCTCGTAGGGTTAGGTGAGACTGTAACTCAATGGCCCGGCGGCTGGCGCCCAAGCTCATGGGCGCAGCAGGCGCTCTTTCAACGTTGCTTCCCAACTTGGGGGGCCCGAGCGCTGCCTGTAGGCGGTTGTATGTGGGATGGCCGTCAGAGTCGTCCGCGGGTATCGCACGATTTCCTACGAGGCGGCTTGCATCCTGGCCGGATCCCCGCCCTGGGATCTAGAGGCGAAAGTACTCGCGTCATTATATCGATGGCGCGAGGAAGAGCAGACACGGGGCTCAAGGCTGGTGCAGCGGCAGATCGCGCTGCGCCGAGAGGAGCTCCGTCAGGTCTTGGTGGCGGAATGGCGGCAAAGGCTTCTGCGCCCTACCGCCAGCCTCGTCACCGTCGAGGCGATCCGGCCAGTACTCGATGACTGGCTCGGGAGAAGGCATGGCTCCCTGTCGTTTAGGGTGACGCAGGTGCTGTCGGGGCACGGCTGCTTCGGCAAGTACCTGTGCCGCATAGACAGAGAGCCGGACGCTCGGTGCCACCACTGCGTCCATTGCGGGGAGGACACGGCGCAACACACGCTCGCCGAGTGTGTAGCTTGGGAGGAGCAGCGCCGTGTCCTCACAAATAAAATAGGTGGCGATCTGTCGCTACCAGCTGCAGTGCGGAGGATGGTCGGTAGCGCAGAGTCGTCGGACGCGGTGGTTTCCTTCTGCGAAAGCGTGATGTCACAGAAGGAAACTGCGGAAAGGGAGAGGGAGATCTTGACTCCCTTCCCCGGCCGCAGAAGGCGCACCGGGCGCAGGAGAAGGGCGGACAACGCCCTTTTCCGGCCCCCATGAATGGGTCCAGGGGCGAGGGACTTGGGGAAGTCCTCGCCCCCTATTCGATGGACCCGAGGCGCAGGCGCGCGCGGTTGTCGGCGCGCGCCTCTGAGGCGATGCACGGGGTAGTTCAACACCTCACTACCCCGTGCAGGAGACGAGACCCGGAAAGACCGGCCAGCACTAGTGTGGGGCTGCGGAAGAATTTGGATTCCCGCGGCCCCGCATGCACGTGCGAGGAGACACCGGGGTGGTTTTAGCCGGTTCTTACCGGCTAAAACCACCCGGGAAAGGCGGAGGTAGTCCATGAGGATTTCCCCCCGCAAAAAAAAAAAAAGACTGTAACTCAAGTAAGTAGGATATGTTAGGTTCTCTTGTGACCCTTAAACCAAAAATAGGAGCCCTGCAAAGCAAGCTTTGCGTTGCGTGTTTCTCGATTTTCTCGAAGTAACTAAGTATCTGTAGAGTACACAACTCTTTGTGTACTCTACAGATAGTCACTTCGAGTCTGGGTGTTGTTTGTGTCCGTGGGCTGAAATTTTGTAAAGACCCCCACTACACGGAATTTTCCCCTAGTGTATGTAGTAAGTAAGAAGTCCCTAGTGTGTAGTAAGTAGTAAAAAAAATAAAATGCTGCATTAAGCAACAAGATTACATAATCTGCAAGATCGTTATTGCCTATTACGTACAATTGTAAAATATCCTTAGTTATACAATGCTTACAAATTAAGCAGATTGAACATTATTTGTACTGAGTAACCATCAAACGGAAACAATGTTTCTCTATACGACTTGAGACAATGTAATGTACCCAACTTTTGATTAAAACCAACCATTATTCTCTATTAACATAACGGGTAGTAAAATACTTTTTATTATGGCATGAAAGGCAACTGAGCAGGTGGATCGTTTGATGATGAGTGAGCGATTACACCGCCGATGGATACCCGCGCAGCAACAAACGAGTCACAAGTCGGTTGCCTACCGTTCGGATGGGAAAATGAACAGGAGATGGAAGGGGATGCGAAAGAGGAAAAACGGAGGATCCTTCAGTATCACTTACAGAACGAAACCCAACAGTGTAGATACTGTTGATTTTTGTTGCTGTGTGTTATTATAATAGTAAGCTAATATTTCACACCTTTTAACGTCATCGTCCTCGCATTATCCTGGTCGCAACTAAGACTTTCGTCTTGGGGCCCGGCTTGCTGTAATACGAAGGGATGGTATAATATGTACTGGCTTCCCAAGACTTCATGACTGCCCCGACTAACGGCTTAAAACGTGCTCTCCGATGCGGACAAGAGATAGTCAACAATTGAATCTGCGCTTAACTTCGAAACATCATTGGTAAACGCTGCGGCATAGATTTAAACCAGAGACTCTCTGCGTAACAGTCTGCTGGTCTCTTCACTAGGCCATCAACATGCAATGTATTGGACACTCGTGAACTGAATGTGATTTTGAAACGATATGTACGCGTTATACCGGACATTTTATTACCTTTTTGATATTGCAAATTCTTAATCTAATAAAACAGCTTATTAAGACCATCCATCCGATTTATGAGGCATAATATCAATGTCTTTGGATAGCGACAATGTTATGTGTTTTTTAGTGCGGATCACGTATTTAAAGCTATTCTGTAGGGTAAAGAATTTTCAATACATTACTTTTCAATAGTTTTAGGTTAGTGAAGACAGTTGTGTAGTAATTTTATACTCTATTCAACTATTATACTTTTTTAACAGGTATTTCTTTGTTTACAAAAATTATAGCTTCGGCGCGTGCTATAACTTAGCTGTAATAATACATACTTTCATAAAATAGGTCCAAACATCATAAAATATAATATCCATAGCAAAATTTATGTGACATTCTACTAATAATATAGTTACAAACAAATCCCTAATGAAAATACCCCACTAATGGTCAATAAATAACTAATCAATACAAGCAAATGTTAATAAACATCAGGACACATATGCAACGGCCAGTATAATATGGCGTATTTATGGTCAACAAGGCTTTACAATCTTAGGTCAGCAAATATTGGATGTGAATGTATTTACATTTAATATTGTTCCACTTTATTGGCTTTCAGTGGGACGTTAGAAAGAGAGTACCTACCTACATTGCAAATAACCATAAATAGTTTACGTGCAATATAACACATTCTATGCATTGCTTAAAGCGAGAATTAAGCGGTTTGTTCAGATTATTGCATATTTGTGACTATGTCAATTTCTGTTTTAGTATAATCTAGAGGACTGGCAACAGACTACTACTCAGAAACGCCAGCACCACTGACTTTTCGAACTCTATTGCGTATTAAATAGTTAATTATAGCTTACTAATCGGTGAAGGCAAACATCCTTAAGAAACATATCGAGGTTTTTAGATGTATAAAGAAACGTCTTTAAAGTACTTTCACGAAAAATAAATAGTAGGTGCAAATGGATTTGAAAGAATCTGGTAGGCAGAAAAGTTTAGATATTCTTCTTGAGACAAAAGCATAGTAAGAAGGACTTTACAACCATTTCAATCATCCTCATCATTCTCCTAACATTATCCAGTTGCAACCCGAGTTCCGCTTACCTACTACTCTAACCTCTAACCGGATTTTACTAAATATTAGCTGTTCCGCATAATGACACACTGTCTTATCTCCGCAACTCAAAGGAATAGATATACTCCATGGCTTAGACTAGCGTCAGTTTACTCCATATAAAGACTCATCATGTCAGCCGGGACCGATGGCTTAACGTGCTCTCCGAGACACGGGGCAAGCGATAATTAACAAGTCATTGGTGGGCGCCGTGGATGCAACCGTGGACCCTATACCCTCTGCATAGCAGTCTGTTGGTATCCCACTAAACTATCGCTGCCTGTCCTTGAATTGGTTTTAAATAATTACGCGACACAGACCCGTCACATAAAACTTTAAATGAATCTATACACTTTTGGTTTGAATTATGTTCCTAGACGTTATTCCATGTAAAACAAATGCACATATATTATACGGCAGAACGTGAAAGCACTATTTTCAGTTTAAAAGCGAAGTAAAAATTGAATTCTCGCACCATTCGTATTGCCGTATACTTGGCAGTGGTATTATACAACGATTCAGGGTAATCGGAGAAGGCAACATTTATTTTACTATTTGGATTTTTTACTGGATGCTGCATGCTTTATTTTAATGAATTTAAAAAACCTAATAATTTATCCGCTGTGTGCCTTCGTTATCGCTGTTAATATCATCATCTTCAGCCTTGCTTTTTTGTAGCCTGTCACACAGCTGGACTCACGCTGCTTCGAATGATCAGAAGTATTAGGTGATAGTTCACCACGCTGAGCATCTTAACATGTCTTTCGTGAACATTATAGCGGCGCTCACAGACATGCAGATTCCTCACGATGTTTTCCTTCACCGTTTAGCAACTGGCATTTATCATTTTAATACACACTTAACTCCGAAAAGTCAGTGGTGCATCCCACTACGTAAGAAGTCTCTTAGTCTCTCCACTAAGCTGGCTGTCGACATATGGACTGAAAAAGTCTTGAATGTGATATTGCAGCTGGCAGTGCTCGTCACTACGACTATTTGCATGTATGCTGACCATTCAGAAGTGACAGTGACTAATAAAACAGTGAGGGCTATACCGGGGATAAAACTTGCTTTATCTGCTCACTTCATCAGTTTATAGTAATATTATGCTACATTATTTCATAAGTTCACTTAATTAAAATAATTTTTACAAAATTGCACATATGAGTAAATAAAAAGAATAGAAAAAACAAAGATCCAGAGTATGTATCAGCCTTTTCAGGAGGTTATTTAGCTTGTAAAAGTCACCATCTAGATTAGGATTCAGTTGTATAAAAGTTTTTGTAAATACTCAAAATACATGTCTCCTTTGGTGGCATTTTAGTGACACTAGAAAAGTAGATAAACACAATTAATTCCATCGATCTAACCCATAGCAGTAAGAAAGCATGGTCTACTATCCATAAACTAACCAAAAGGCTGTACAAATGTGTCTAGTTACTACAAATGAAGTCGCACATCAGCTGCTTATAAACTGCAAGGCATCACTGCGACCCAAAAGGACACCTAATTCGCCCAGCTATTCTTCTGATCTGAATCACGTTACGAGTAGCCATTTAACATCACAGAAATTACTTCAACCATAAAAAATATGAAATTAGGAAAGGCGACAGGAGTAGATGACATTTCCGCAGAACAACTGAAACACCTTGGCCCATTTGCGGTTTCTTGGCTTCTCATTGTTTTCAATACATGTCCGGCGACAGAAAAAATACCTGGGTTGTGGAGGAAGTCCAAGATAATAGCTGTTCTGAAACCTGGTAAGTACCCAGATGATCCAAAAAGTTTCCGCCCTATTCATTTCTCTGTCACACATACAAGCTATTGGAGAGATTGCTTCTTGACCGACTGGGTGACATCATAGACTCAAAACTAATCCCTGAGGAAGCTGGCTTCAGACCGGGAAAATCATGCTGTGTGCCAAGTTCTGAACCTGACTCAGTACATAGAAAACGGCTTTGAGGCTTGCGAAGTTTCAGGAATCGTCTTTGTGGATCTCGCAGCCGTGTACGATACCGTCAATATACGGAGACTGCTGTATGGAAGATGGCGAATATCACTGGCGACATGAAATTTACCCGTCTTCTTGGAGAGCTTTTGCGTAATCGACACTTCCAAGTTCATATGCTTTCGGATAAGAGCAGGTGGCATTGCCAAAAGAATGGACTGCCCCAAGGTAGTGTACTGGCGCTCCGATCCTCTTTAATATTATCAAGGTAGTAGAGCCTTACTGATTTCACCATGAATGGACCGGCTCGATCGGGGAAGTACTACCCTCTCACAGAAAATCGACGTAAAGTAGCAGTACCTAAACTGTTGCGTTTCGATCAGTGAGTGAGAGTGCCGCAGGCCCTATCCCCTATTCCTTCTCCCTCATCCCACTCCTCCTCCTTTCCCTTTTCCCAACCCAAATGGGCGGCAACGCACTTGTGACTCCTGTGGTGTTGCTTGTGTCCATGGGCGGCGGTAATTGCTTACCATCAGGCGATCCGTCTGCAAAAACCAACGACCAACCAAAGATCCCGGATACAAGTCGATTCGTTTACGCAGATGACTTAACGCTCGCAACACGAACCAAAACCTTCGAGCAGGCGGAGGCTACTCTATCAGCCGCATTGTCCAAGCTAGGTACTTACTACGACGAAAACAGCCTGAAACCTAATCCGGAAAAAACAGAATCCTGTGCATTTCACCTGCGTAACAGATTTGCGAATCGAGCCCTTAACATCTCCTGGCGAGGCACTCCCATTTCTCATTCCAGCCACCCAAAATACCTGGATGTCACCCTGGATCGAACATTAACGTACAAAGCCAACTGCGACAATTTAAAACAAAAGGTCTCTGCACGTAATCACCTTCTGCTCCGCTTAACATCCTCAAAATGGGGCGCTGCGCCTTCAGTTTTGCGTACCACAGGATTGGCATTGTGTTTCTCTGCGAGCGAATTCGCGTGCCCGGTTTGGCACCGACCGTCTCACTTCAAAAAAGTGGATATAGCTCTGAACGAAACGTGCTGGAAAATTACTGGATGTTTGAAGCCGACTCCGGTAGCGATGCTATATCCAAAGGCAGGCATTGCCCCTCCATCTGTCCGCAGAAGAGGTTGAAAAGCCGAAAGAATTTTCTAAGTACCATCCTAACCAGTAATAACAATGCTCCCAAGATCCAGGCATAATCTGTCAAGGGGATTCATAGACCAAGGTGGGGAAGCACTAATAAATGCGGCTGTGGGGCATCTCCACAGACGACGGGCCATTTGCTTTCGTGTCCTGCAGGCCCGGAGTCGTGTACGCTTGACGAGCTGTATGAGGCAAGGCCAAATGCCATTCGAGTGGCCGAGTTTTGGGCCAAATCTATTTAATGTGTTGCCATCGACACGATAAATAATAAATAGTGACACTACATTATTTACCTTTAAAATAAAGAACTACATAGTCGTATTGGGTAAAAACCCGTAATAATAACTTGTATGATATTTACTAAAGTGGGATCCCCCCCCCGTGGGATCTCCACCCTGTCGTGGTGGGGGGGCTCAGTAACCGTGGATTGGTCATCCGCGGTGAAGCTAAGAGGGATCCAGGAGGGGATGCTCCACGTGGGATTGACGGAGGCCTGCGCAGGATGCGTCCAAAGGGGCGGGTGCGAGGGACAGTTCTTCTGTCCCTCGCAGTCGGGTGCGGTCGCGGGAGGAGAGGCGTGTCGGTGTTGCGTTGCCGCGCGCCCTGTCTCCCGCGACCAAATGGGGGCGCACCATCGTTGCGTCGCGGTGGGGCCGCAGAGGAAGAGGAGATGCGGTGTTGCGTTGCCGTCCTCCCTATCCTCTGCGGCCGCTAAGTGTTTTGGCGGCGGAGCCCAACACCTTCATCCGCCGCCAAGGGGGTTTTGTTCGGGGCCCGCCTGACCATCTGGCGGGCCAATACCCGTCGGGGGGTAGCGAGGAATGCTTCAGCGATACCCGACCCTCTGACACACGGGTACGTGAGGAACACGGGTTGGTTTTTAGTCAGTAAGAGTCTGACAGTCCCCTTCGGCCTTCCCCCAGGGCGGAGGGACTCCATGAGGATTTTCCAACCCGACACCAAAAAACAAAAAAAAATGAAACAAATTACCATCTAATAGGAAAACTAAACGTAACTGACACTGGTCTAAAGCATGGAATATGGCTATCCCTCTGAGTTGCAGAGGTCAGTTAGCAGTTGCTTTATGGAAAAGCTAATATTCAGTCAAATCTGGTTAGACTAGAAAGCGGACCCCGATATTTAGCTGGTATGACTATAGGAGGATGAGCGAATTCAAAACAAGATAGTCATTTATTCGTCTTAAAATTAGTCTAAATATCTTATCGTTATTGAAGTGACCAGAATCACAAACTAAAATATACCACATCCAGTCCACAATTCGTACCTCCACTATACAATCGGCTTGGACGTCAGTTGCCCGTGAGATATGGTTCCATTTGACGTGCTCTATGATTTATCACGTGTACCCGCATACTCGCACCCTCGTATCTATCGAAGTGACCAATTTTATATGAAACGACATGTTGTGAGATGCGTTATATTTGGAATAGATGTAATATATTTTGTTGGAATGTGGTTAGGATATGTCGTCGAATTAGGTTAAGTTTGATAGGAAGGTCGGCGTTATTGATTTTCGGAGCCAATAATGTTAGGTTGCCTGTTAGTTAGTTATGATCATTGTAATGTCATTTCATAATGATTTCATACAAAACAAACAAACAATAATGATTTCATGAACAAGCTAACGGCCCGTTTGTATGTCGCTGTAGTTCTTTATAATTATAAGAGCAAAACATATTCAATTCCTACATCTGACCCGGTGTATGAAAATTTGGTTCGCGTTTGTTTAATATTGTGGTATTCGTGTGCGTGTCCAATTTTTGACACGCACATGAATACCATAATATTAAAGGCTCCGTTCCATCGTACAAGATATAAGTCCATGCACTACCAGATTCGGCTAATACGCGGATTTAACATTTAAAAATTTTACGTTTTAAGATGTCGACATTTTGCGTCCGGTTGTCATCGTGCGATTTGCGGTTATTTTCAGGATTGGAACCCTAAGATATACCTAGCAGAAAGCTTACTGACTAGAGCGTAACTTGATACCTCCAGCTCGACATTCATTAAACAAAACACTACATCACGTAGTAACAACTTTACGTCGATATTCCGCGAAAACCTAGCACATTCCAACAACTATTGTTCATCCTAAAATCAGCAAGACTCGCCCAATCTGCTTACAAAAACACATTTGCATATATAACAGCTGATCTAACTTCAACTGACGATGGAACAGAAGCACTCTACGGACTCACATATGCTCTACGTGTCAGTAGGAGAGCTGACATCAATTTTGGGTAGCTATTTGAGGCAAGCTAAAAATTTGCCTCGTACCTCCTATTATACCCCATCACGCAAATGCAGACCAGGCTGGCGAGTAGCGGGCTATAGAAAATTATGAAAAAATAGTTTTTATTTCAAAAAGGATGCAATTTTTAAATTTTGTAGTTTAAAGTTCAAAGAATAAAAAAGCAAGAAGATTTAGTCGGGGCTTTAATATTGCCAGGCGTTTTTTATATTGATTTGCAAAATATTTTTGCATGCGCCTGGCAGTTTCAAATACCTACCCAAAATTGATGCCAACTCTCGGACCATGTACTCTGCCTAGAGTATTAAAACTTGTTCAATAAACGTAAACGCATAGTGGACGGACTTTACGATTAGTGGGTGCAGTGCAGAGAACTTTGTTATTGACTAACTCTACGGTATGGAAGACATTTGTGCGTTTAGGAAGTAAATGATGGTATGTTTGGTGTAAGATCATCTTTTTTTAACTTTAATCGTAAATCTAATACTGATATAAAAAGCTGAAGAGTTTCTTTGTTTGTTAGTTTGAACACGCTAATCTCAGGAACTGCTCGTCTGATTTGAAAAATTATTTCAGTGACAGATAGCCTATTTATCCTTAAATAAAGCGGATGTAACCGCAGACTCATCTAGTATATAATATAATAGAAAACATGATTTAACCAACAAAGTTATGCTGAGCAAATTATTTTGTCGCACCACAGCATAAACATATATAAAGTCTTTCGACTGTGGGTTAAGGGATTTCTACTGCATTCTTTCCATTTTATCCTTCTACTATCGTTTGTTTCTTCAAATTATGAGCGGGCGTAGATTTGCGGGCGAGGAGATGGTAAGTAAAACAGCGTTTGTACATCACTTCAGTTATTATTCTATATTCACAGTATAATTGATTAGGTATCGCA
Organism: Euclidia mi; assembly: GCA_944739405.2. NCBI lineage: Eukaryota > Metazoa > Arthropoda > Insecta > Lepidoptera > Erebidae > Euclidia > Euclidia mi. The sequence goes on along the minus strand of OX123205.2, from coordinate 34,216,685 downwards.
ACAATTACAATTTCTATCAAAAATTAGCGTCCACCGATCACGTGGCCACGAGCGCCTGTTCAGATGTTTCCTCGTTGACTGCGATTTGAACAGTGATGCTCACCTCGCCAGAGCCCGGTGTTCGCTATTGGAATGTCGTTCTTCTTGGCGGCCTGTAACATTGTAGCAAACCTCATTGTTAACCACCAATGAGGTTAGCCTACACGGCCATTCTGACGAATCGCACGACCTCGTGCGCATGGTGTCCAGCATCTACAGGACGCAGCATTATTTCTCCAGACCTGTTTAATTAGAAAAGATGCACATTAACATTCGCTCGGCTTTTCCTGACCAGAATGAACTACATCGCTACTGCGTAGTATACCAACCATGACCAGAATGAAATACATCGCTACTGCTTAGTATACCAACCATGGTACAGGCATAGTATAGACCGTAGCACCCTCTTGGGGTACCAGGTCCTACTGACCGAATACCAAAATGCTACACAGGCTTATCAGGCTCAGCTGACAAGGCCCTTTCAACAAATGAGTGCTGACTCTAATCATGGACAGGGCATACAGGACCCTTCCGATCAACTCATGTCATGGACAAGGCATACTGGGCCCTTCCGATCGACTTAAACAACTTACTATACAACACACGTAAGTGCACACATACCTTTACTCAAGTCACAATTACTTAGCGAGTCATCCTACGGTGTGGAGACTATCGACGCTGGCAGCAGTGATTTCTTCTCATCAGGAATAGACGCCGTCTTACCGTCGGTTTCTTAAGACTTGAGAGAGACTTGAGATCTTGGTTAGGGTAGTAAATATTTCTACCAGGTCTTCAAAATCCTGTAACCAATCAATCAGCCTACCGCATGAAGTCCAACCCAGCTAACTTTTTCAGGTCGTCGGTCCACCTAGCAGGGGTGGCCGGCCGTCCTTACATTTACTGAGTCGCGTTCTCCACTCTAGGATACGCTTGCTCCATCGCCCATCAGTCCTTGTAATGTGCAGATTTGACTAGCTCATTGACACTTAAGCTTACCTGAAATCAACTATTGTTTAATTTGACATAATTTACCACCTTAACGAAAGTCTCTAGGGTTCAAAACTAAAGGAGTTTGAGATTAACTAACTCACAATTAAAGTTTCAGACTCTACATGACAAGGGAGCTAAAGAGATTCTAGACAAAAGCTCGGCATATGCCATTTGACGTCTCACTATAGACTCACGCCTGTATCCCCGAAGGAGTAGGCAGAGCTATAATATTACACCCACATTTCGCCATGAATTGTTAAGTCCCACGTAATAGCGCACGAGCCTATTGCCGTTACCGGGCATATCACTAGACTCCGTGCTGCTAGTGAGAATTTGGAAAAAACCCAATAAAACTTTTGCCCGACGCGGGAATCGAACCCGGGACCTCCGATCAGCAGTCGTATGCGCACGCTATCCACTGGACCACGGAGGCAGTCACGTCTCACTACATGACAGCAACATCATACTACATGGCAGCAACATCATAGTATGCTAAGAGAACCGGATGCAATCTATGAACATGTGACAAATTGTCTTAGCTTTAGACGCTTTCAAGGAAAAGCAGCGAAATTCTATTAGTCTGAATAGTAAGATGTTGACCATCAAGATACTGACGAAAACTGACTAGTTGTGTCACTGATAGGATTTTCAAAGCTCACAAGTGGTATTCAGACTCAATCTCGGTCGTGAGACACCATTAAATGTTCTGTTGTCCCAAAATTAATACTGTAGGTACCATATCTTTCAAGCAGTAACTATACCATGCTATTATAACCATAAGTGTAGAACACAACTCACCCTTCGCGGCTGTACTTACGGATGCCCAATGTAGACCAAACCTAGGAATTGTCTTACTTGTCTCGATGTAAAATGATATCTCCTGAAGAACTGACTTACCAGTCGATGTGGATACCATACCATTTACTAGTTTCTGTTCACAAACGTTAACGTTTTTTTTACCACTATTCTCGGATATCTTTTGAAACCTGAAAATAAGTGGCGATCGTCTCCAGCATTTTTATAACAGCGACACCATCTTTAAATTTGCTTAACTGCCATCTTGTGCCTATGATGATCACGGTGCTGGCAGGATCCGTAAAACTATAAATCAGCAACTTTTCCTTCATTATTATCGCAGTGCGATATTTTAGCTCTCGATTTTTTTCTCTTCAGCGATATTTTTCTAGGTGCACGACACAATTGTACTGAGCTGTCATCGTGTTGTCAAATTCGTATTTGCGGCCAATCTCATTACAAAGTAGGTCGGTTATCCTGTTGAGGTTGCTAAAGAGATAATTATCTCCTTGCTTACATGATGGTGTATGTAATGGGTTCACAATCAATCCAGTAATGATCTCTTCAATTTGCCGAAACTTGCGAGTAGCAATTCCTTAAAATGCGGCCGTCACATTTCATATTAACGCGGCGCGCCTCTTCAATGCGTCGCTTAAGGCGATTCAAATATGATGTTGGTGTTTCTCCATCTTTCAATATCAGCTTCAACATCGTCAGGAATGTAATTTCACGAACAGAATCGGGTTACGTTGCTAGTAACGGCTTTGCCCAATCGCTTCGTTATTGATAACAAAATCATGGGTACTCACACGGGATCTGTCTTTCCATGATCGAATGCCATCTCCTGTTCATCTGCCCTTCGTAACCACTTCTGATAAAGTCTTTCGACTGTGGGTTAAGGGATTTCTACTGCATTCTTTCCATTTTATCCTTCTACTATCGTTTGTTTCTTCAAATTATGAGCGGGCGTAGATTTGCGGGCGAGGAGATGGTAAGTAAAACAGCGTTTGTACATCACTTCAGTTATTATTCTATATTCACAGTATAATTGATTAGGTATCGCAACAATTACAATTTCTATCAAAAATTAGCGTCCACCGATCACGTGGCCACGAGCGCCTGTTCAGATGTTTCCTCGTTGACTGCGATTTGAACAGTGATGCTCACCTCGCCAGAGCCCGGTGTTCGCTATTGGAATGTCGTTCTTCTTGGCGGCCTGTAACATTGTAGCAAACCTCATTGTTAACCACCAATGAGGTTAGCCTACATATATATATATTTTTTTTGTTTATATAAATAAGTGTTTAGGTGCACATACTATAGCTGTGATAGCTATAATTTGCTTATTTGTAGGATTGATAATATATTTAAATGTTTAATTCTAACATAAGATGGTGCCATAACATACATTAAAAAGGCTGTAAAAATTAGGGATTAGATATACATAAGTACGCAATAAGCTGACTGCAGTATATATAGTAGCGCTCATAATGTGCCTTGGCTTGCTGTCCGTAATAGGTCGGCAAGTAACGCTTGTACGTTTCGGAACTTGGATGGGTGACTGATGGGTGACGTTTTTCGGAGGACACGTTAAGCTTTCGGCTCCATTTCTTATCTCAGGACAAGAATCTTTAGGCTATGTCGAAGAACTCCAGGCGTTCTGAAAACTCCTACACCAGTGTTGGCCATACACTAACAAGAAAAATAAAGAAAGTTTGAACGCACATGTGACGTAGTGGTTTCATCAGTCGTCTTGCTGTTTAATTCTGCACTGAGCATTGCGGGTTCGATAGTCAGCCAAATCGTTGTGTCGATTCATAGAGTTCTTTGTGTCCGAACTTTAATGCTTGAATGTTTGTGAAGTCGAGAGATTTATTTGTTTGTGATTAAAAAAGATCTAACGTGTCGAATTTAATAGTTGTATAGGCACTAAAAACTTTCAAAAACGTCTGGAATCTTTGAATCAATGGCATTACGCAGTAATTAATATTTTTACATACAACACTTAAAAACAATCATATTTATGTCATTTACTACAGCCCGTGTAACATCAGCAAGTTTTGATAATAGTTGATTTTGATTAAAAGGATTAGTAATTTGACTCATCCTTGGATTCTAGCCAAACAATGCCGAACGTAGCAAAGAATTGACCAAAGTTTTGATTAGACAAGCAAATTCAAGCAACAATTGTTCTCAAGCAACGTGCTTTCTCAAAACTTTGACGATTCTGTTAATTATAATCATTAGTAAGATGCTTCTTCGGTTTGAACGAGGATTGAAAAACATTAAGCCTATAATGTTGCTTCAATTTCATCAACTCTTGCTTGAATTTCATCGAATTCTTGTATAGTATAACGATGGTTTTGATCGAGTTTCTGTATAAGATGTTGTGTACAATATGGAAGGAAGATAAGGTGGGTCTAAGATTATGTACTGTGATAGGGAGGGGCAGTTTCAGTTGAAACGAGGTTACAAGTTAGTTGTAATATTGATCAGTTTGATTTGAGTTTGCTTGAGAAGGCCTCCAATCAATAAAGCAATGTGATTAAGAAGTAAAAGCGCTATTCATAAACAGTAGGTACACAATGCAATCTTTTTATGAAGACCTGTTTTGAATGTTTTAGCTTCTTTCATAAGTGGCAAAATTTCGTATTTTCCTCCTAATTTAATATATCTTATTTTCTATAATTGTATGTATTACTGTCGTAAGAACGGACTGGTTCAGTTGGAGTTGTACTACCTCACTACCACAGACATAAAAAACGGTATTTTTGCATACATACATAACGTCACGCCTTTTCGCAATATATACTTTAGTCCCACGTAATAAGGGGCGAGCCTATTGCCGTACCGGGCACATTTCCAGACTCCGTGCGGTTACTGAGAATTTCGTGACAGAAAAACCCAATAACACTGCCCGACCCAGGAATCGAACCAGGGACCTCCCGATCCCACACGCACATTTATGCCGCGAGACCTATGATGCACGCGTATAGGGTTTGATGTCGAGTTTTCCGCCTCTACGCAAAGATGGTATTTGCATCGTGTTATCCCTTAGTCGCCTCTTATGACACCCTCGGGAAGATAGGGGGTGGTGACACTTGTATTCTATGCCGTCAACCGCACGGCGAATTTTTGCATAATTTGCAATATCAGCTCATTCTGCCCCACTGTAAGAAAAGGGAACTGATGACTGAAAGGCCTGCCATGCAGAGGGTATCGGACTAAAACTGATACCGTGCACCACTGACTTTTCGAAGATATGTTGGTATTAATTTGAAAAATTGTAAATTATCGCTTGCACTGTGCCTGGGAGAATACATTAATATTACGCGAATATTAGGATTCAATACCTCTGAATAAATTGACACTAGTCTAAACAATGGAATATGGCATGTATTCCCATCTTAGGATTGTTAAATATTACATTAAATACTGTTTGCGATCAGGCTAGTAGAAGCTCTGTGAATCAGCATGTTACAACTTTGAATATAATCCCTGGACTGGCCAGTCTGTTTCGAGTTGAATTTACTTACATAGTTTCATTAAATAACGTAGGTACTAGGAAAGGTACTAGGCAATACTGTGAGCCAATTCATAAGAGAGCTTTCCGTCATTTGCGACAAAATAATTTGCTCAGCATAACTTTGTTGGTTAAATCATGTTTTCTATTATATTATATACTAGATGAGTCTGCGGTTACATCCGCTTTATTTAAGGATAAATAGGCTATCTGTCACTGAAATAATTTTTCAAATCAGACGAGCAGTTCCTGAGATTAGCGTGTTCAAACTAACAAACAAAGAAACTCTTCAGCTTTTTATATCAGTATTAGATTTACGATTAAAGTTTAAAAAAGATGATCTTACACCAAACATACCATCATTTACTTCCTAAACGCATAAATGTCTTCCATACCGTAGAGTTAGTCAATAACAAAGTTCTCTGCACTGCACCCACTAATCGTAAAGTCCGTCCACTATGCGTTTACGTTTATTGAATAAGTTTTAATACTCTAGGCAGAGTACATGGTCCGAGAGTTGGCATCAATTTGGGTAGGTATTTGAAACTGCCAGACGCATGCAAAAATATTTTGCAAATCAATATAAAAAACGCCTGGCAATATTAAAGCCCCGACTAAATCTTCTTGCTTTTTTATTCTTTGAACTTTAAACTACAAAATTTAAAAATTGCATCCTTTTTGAAATAAAAACTATTTTTTTCATAATTTTCTATAGCCCGCTACTCGCCAGCCTGGTCTGCATTTGCGTGATGGGGTATAATAGGAGGTACGAGGCAAATTTTTAGCTTGCCTCAAATAGCTACCCAAAATTGATGTCAGCTCTCCTACTGACACGTAGAGCATATGTGAGTCCGTAGAGTGCTTCTGTTCCATCGTCAGTTGAAGTTAGATCAGCTGTTATATATGCAAATGTGTTTTTGTAAGCAGATTGGGCGAGTCTTGCTGATTTTAGGATGAACAATAGTTGTTGGAATGTGCTAGGTTTTCGCGGAATATCGACGTAAAGTTGTTACTACGTGATGTAGTGTTTTGTTTAATGAATGTCGAGCTGGAGGTATCAAGTTACGCTCTAGTCAGTAAGCTTTCTGCTAGGTATATCTTAGGGTTCCAATCCTGAAAATAACCGCAAATCGCACGATGACAACCGGACGCAAAATGTCGACATCTTAAAACGTAAAATTTTTAAATGTTAAATCCGCGTATTAGCCGAATCTGGTAGTGCATGGACTTATATCTTGTACGATGGTACGGAGCCTTTAATATTATGGTATTCATGTGCGTGTCAAAAATTGGACACGCACACGAATACCACAATATTAAACAAACGTGAACCAAATTTTCATACACCGGGTCAGATGTAGGAATTGAATATGTTTTGCTCTTATAATTATAAAGAACTACAGCGACATACAAACGGGCCGTTAGCTTGTTCATGAAATCATTATTGTTTGTTTGTTTTGTATGAAATCATTATGAAATGACATTACAATGATCATAAGTAACTAACAGGCAACCTAACATTATTGGCTCCGAAAATCAATAACGCCGGCCTTCCTATCAAACTTAACCTGATTCGACGACATATCCTAACCACATTCCAACAAAATATATTACATCTATTCCAAATATAACGCATCTCACAACATGTCGTTTCATATAAAATTGGTCACTTCGATAGATACGAGGGTGCGAGTATGCGGGTACACGTGATAAATCATAGAGCATGTCAAATGGAACCATATCTCACGGGCAACTGACGTCCAAGCCGTTTTTAATGTATGTTATGGCACCATCTTATGTTAGAATTAAACATTTAAATATATTATCAATCCTACAAATAAGCAAATTATAGCTATCACAGCTATAGTATGTGCACCTAAACACTTATTTATATAAACAAAATATATATATATACATACATATATTGTTGCGTCCGACTGACTTGTTGCGTCCTATATATGGACGCAAGATTGACCATCTCTCAAATTCAGCCAGGAGCCATCAAAAGATCAGTACAATGCATGGGTGAAATATTGGCATGGACGTAGTTTTGTCACGAGAGTGAATTTCGGCGTATTTTTTAGTTCTGCAGTATTTTTATTTTCGCGAATTTTAGAGGCTGGTACTGAGAGATGTATATTAATAGCGTATATTCATTATTCTGGTTACATACATCATGCCGATAATATTGCTTCCGTAATTCTTATTCAGTATAATAAAAAGTTTTTATCGATTCTAATTAGCGATTTAATTGCGTCCAACAAAACGGCGCAAATACGGAGATGGCTAGCGTGAGGGGGCGGAGTTAGCACGCGGGTTGCAACCTGTTAGAGGCCCGCAGCGTAATTTTATTTACACCGTTTTGACTAGCCAGCCGGGGCGGATGTAAAAACCTTTGTGGTGTGAAGTGGAAGTAAAATAAACAGCAACATGAAAAGAAGTGCCAGGTTACTTTCATTTGCAAGTAATTATTATCATAAAGTTCAATTAAAATGATTAATAGGTAAAAGGTAAATGAGTATTTTTAAGTAAATAACTTATTAAGTAAATAACTTGTAATCAAATTGTAAGCTGAGAGTAAATATTATATTTCTTGAAAATATACCAAGAAATGTAGAGTATGTTTTCTTTACGTAACTCGTACTTCCTTCAATAAAACAATTTTTGCTGAATTAGGTAAAGCTATCAACAAAAGCTTTACATATAATTGACAATAATAAACATAACTATCAAACGATGTAACAACATTCCTTCTTTAAGTAAAAGGGTGCATTTGTAAGAAAGCCTACTTTTTACCTCAAATTTTTTACGCATATTTTACGGTTTTATTTAGCTTTAACATTTTATTTGTTTGTTTGGGTCAAATTTACAACAAAAGTATGTCTAGTGTTCTTGATTGACTTGATTGAATCGTGAAAAAATTTGTAATTTTATTATTATGGTCGTAATATTGTACTTAATAACTCGGCAAAAATAAAGCTTGATGGTATGGTATTACCGATACAATTCCTTGCAGCAGAAGCGCTGGTAGAATTCCCCGTCACGTCCATCTGAATGACATAATTCGTCGTGCTCTTGTCGCGCCTGGCGTACCAGCTGTACTTGCACCAAATGGTTTGGTACGCGACGACGGACCTGATGGTATGTCATTGTTGCCTTGGAAAATGGGTAGGCCCTTGGTGTGGGACGCAACCTGCGTAGGCACCCTCGCGCCATCACATGTTCCAAGCACGGGAGGCCATGTTGGCGCTGCTGCTGCAACTGCGGAAACCCTCAAACGCCGCAAATACAGTAATTTAGTGAGTAATTACGTGTTTGAGCCGTTTGGGGTTGAAACGCTCATGGGATCCGAGTGCTCGTTCACTATTCCGGGAAATTTCTAAACGTTTAATCGACGTCTCACGTGACCAGAAGGCTGGTTTATTCTTTGCTCAGAGAATCAGCATTGCCATCCAGCGTGGCAATGCTGCCAGCCTTCTGGGCACGTGACCTGATGACATTGATGCGGAGGCATTTCACGACGCCTAAACCTTGTAAATATTTTAAATATTTTATTTGTTTTTACGGTTTTTTGTACATATACTACTTAGACATTAAGATTAGATTAAGCTACATATAGATTATAAAATGAAATACCTTGATAATATTTCTTAAAAATAAACATTTATTACATTCCTTTCTTCTTGATGCTTCTTTAGTTGGGCCCCTTGATGGCCCCTTGATGGCCCTTGGTTACTTCCCTTGATGCCACCTTGGCTATAGGCCGCGCCACATAAGTTAGCGGATGTTAAATAAGCTACAAGCTGCGCAATATCCAATCAACGCGCAGCTATATGTGAGGTTCAGTCAGGATTGGATATTGCGCAGCTTGTAGCTAACTTCACATTCACTAACTTGTGTGGCGCGGCCTATACGTCCCTTATTATTTTCTGGTTCCTTGCCTTGATGCCTCGCCCGATATTCACTGGTTGTCTTTATATATTTTTTTACTCGTCTAACCTGTTATGATGATCGTGGAGTGAGTGGGTCAGTTGTCGGTGACTAATTATTTTTCACCAAAGATAGCACACAACCGATTTTAATCGTGTACAAAATTCGAATAGTTCACTCAAGTTGATATATACTACTCAAAACAAAATAAGGGCCACTAGTTTATTTACATTTAGGTGCACTTTAGTAAACTGAAAGTGACTGATAAGTAGCATTATATTGATATTACGAATTCTTTGGTGTTTGATCTCTTTTATGCTGGAGTTTGTGTTCCTAATTTGAAAAGTATTGGTCATCATTCCAAGAAAAAGAAATTAAATGTTATTCTTAAGTTTTCTTCGATTGTCTTCTTAACTTGTCTCGGTTATTTTAGGAAAAAAGTTTTCATTTTCAATTTTAATTGATTAATTTATCATCTCGCGTTAATCATGCCACCATTACGAAGGCACATGGATACAATTACGGCAACCAGAGCCATTATTATGATTCAAGAAGGCCGTTCTCATCGTTACGTGGGTTTGCAGTTGGGATTTTCTTGAAGAGCTGTCCAAAATGTATGGAATCGCTTCCATGAGACCGGCAGTGCTGCCAGGAGACCCGATTCAGGTAGAGTTCGTGTAACAACGGCGCACGAGGATCGGTACATTCAACTAAGTGCTCGTCTTGATCGTACAGTTACGGGCTGTAAGTTAGAATACCGCCTACGGCTGACAACGGGTATCCGTGTCAGTGATCAAACTATACGTAATCGATTGCACGAAGACCAGCAAATGTCAAGACGACGAGATGTTCTAATTCCTCTGACCAGGGTTCAGCGTGCAAACCGTTTAAGATTCTCGCGTCAGTATTTGAACTGGGGGATTAATCAGTGGGGCAAGGTGCTTTTTACAGACGAATGCAAAATAAAAATTTTCAATGATGATCGGCGTGTTAGGGTATGGAGACCACGCGGCGAGCGGCTGAACGATACATCGAGGATGTCATCAGGCCTCAAGTGATCCCATTTGCATAGCAAGTGGGGCCTGGATTCATCCTGAAGCAAGACCATGGCCAATTACCATGGCCAGCTAACAGTCCGGATTTAATTTCAATCCAGCAATTATGGATATTAATATAATAATATAATAGAAACGAAGGGTTAGAGTGAATGAGCAAGGGGGCTACAATCAACAGCAGCTGATTGACGCTTTAAAACGTGCCTGGGAGGAGATTCCAGATGAAAAAGTGAGGAATTTGATCCAGAGTATGCACACAAGGCTTCTGGAGTGTATTGCTAAGAGAAGAGGACATACTCGTTACTAAAAAGAAGAAACAAAAGTGACAAGAACAGTATTTTGTATTTTTCGGTGATTTCTTTTGTTTATGTTTTTCATTCAATAAGGCCAATTTCATTATGGACTTAACCCCTCCCGCGCGGGCCGTAAAAAATAAAAAATGGCCGGCAGTGCAGGCTGCTTTACCTCTTGATCGAGCAACAGCTGACCGGCGTCATTATTTTACCTATATCTCAGTTAGTTTTCAACGTATCACAAAAATAATGACGGTTTTTGCATCCTTGAAATATGTTTAGAAAACTTATTATAGATATATGATATATAATTACCTTTTGTCTGCAGTTCGTTGAAATAAAACTCGAAAACATGAAAAAATCCTCTTCAATAAAACTTTTAACACACACTATCTCACAAATATTTAGCATTTTAGCAATTATTCACATCACTTTATATACCTTACTTAATGAATTATTGAATTGAATCAACAGTTTATATCAACTTCACTTATATTTTTATAAATCAACAAAAGTTTAAACACATCATCGGAATACGAAACGGCCGCCATAATCGCGCGCGAAACTGTGCCGACTTAGATACACTTTCGTAAATATCAAAACCATAAGTTTATTGTTTTTTTTATTATTTACTCATTTGTTTGTGATAAATAAGAAAGGTTTTGAGTAAGAGTACCGACTTTTAACTACCTAATCTTACAAAACTGAAATGCGGACGGGTGTATTTACAACTTGCCGCCATTTTTGATAATGATATTTTGAAAATCGTTTTTCGTTATAATTTATACAATGATGATATCTTAACTATATTTTATAGCAAACAAGATTAGTTTCCGAGTATAATGACATATAACACATATAGTGTAATTACGAGATTGCGACGCTACACGTTTTGCAAAGCAGAGCTGTCGTCACTCTAACGCGCGCGAAATCGAACTTGTGACAAACAATTTTCAGTCGTTATTATTGCAAAAAATGTCTATAAAAATGACAACCAATTACAATGCAGAATTAAAAAGAATATTCATACTTTGCACTAGTGGAACATAATCTTATTGGTGGAATTATTTTAACGTCATTTCAAGTAGTGAAACATGGCGCTGTCGTTGCGGGACATACGTGTTTCCCGCAAGCGCTGGACGGCATAAATTTTCCTGGGACATACGTATGTCCCACCTGCGTTCCAGAGGTTAAAAAACAATTCCGATCATTATTTTAAACACTTGTTAGTCTATAAAATTATAACCAATAACATTATTTTGTAGTTACATAAGTTAAACAATTGTCTTTATTGTTTTCATGGTACAGCAAAAAGTCTTAGTGGCCCTTATTTTGTTTTGAGTAGTATATACAGGGTGTAAAAAGACCCTTAACTAAAACTGAAACCCCATATTGTATCAATTATTACAATCATTTTTTGCTTCGGCACCATACCTGGGAAATTACTGGTTCACGAGATATTGAGGCTCAAAGTTTGTATGGAATTTTTCTAATTAGGTACAAAATCGATGCATTTACCGCGCCAATATGTTCTTTAGATGCCATATGATCCCATGGATAAATAGGTATTTCGGGGATTACACGCGCGCGCTTTTAATTGCGGTTTAAAAATGTGAAAACTTAAAAAAATATTCGTTTCTCAGGTATTATTTTTGGTTAGTATGACTTGGCATGATGTCCACAACGAGTAGACTTCGGCTTGGTGATGGGTCTTGTGACATCCTGTATATATATATTTTTTAATTATTCTTAATTTTTCAAAAACAGCTCGGCTGATTTCGATAAAATTTGAAAGGGACCAACATTGAAGTATGACCTATGAAAAAAAGAACCACTGAAAACGGTTCCTTATTGGCGGAGTAATCCGCGAAATAAATATACAAAAAAACATACAGTCGAATTGATAACCTCCTTCTTCAAGTGGATTATAAATCAAATAACGTTGACTTGCAATATAATTCTTAAACTACTAGTACGATTTAAATGAATATACCTCGTCATACGATATTCTCTTAGTTAGGTATTAAACATTCAGACGTCTAGGTTATCCATATGGGCTAAATTGCACCTGGAACCCGATATCCTAAGATCGGAGATACTAACGGCCATTGGATCGTTAAAAACTAACAAAGCGCCAGGTCTGGATCAAATTACAGCTAAAGTGTTGAAGGCTCTGGGTGAAAAAGGTGTTGACACACTGCACAACATCTGCAACCACGTATAGTGGAACGGCAAGTGGCTCAAGGCCCATAAAAAAGGTTCGACCAAAAAATGTGATAATAGGGTAGTTTCCAGGGTCAAAATAATAACATTTTATTTAGTCCGTATTTTAGATTATAAAAAAATATTGGACATGTATTTTTTCTTTTTTCGATTAAATAAAAAATAACAAAGATATAGCGCATTAACGTTACGTGTGACGTCATCTAGTGCGAAAAAATGCAGCACTGTGTGACGTTATACGTAACTTTAATGAGCTATATCTTGGTCATTTTTGGTTTAATTTACAAATAAAAAAATACGTATCGCTTATTTTTCAATAATCTAAAGGACGGACTTATAATTTTATTTTGTCAACTAGCCTATTATCGCACACTCGCTTTAACTTGTCACGCAAGCAAAGTCCTGTTAGACATCATAAACAACCGGGTCCGGTATTATCTTGACTGGCAGATCCCGCAAGAACAGGCCGGTTTTGTCAAGGGAAAAGGCACGCGTGTACAAATATTAAACGTCAGGCAAATTGTGGAAAAATGCTACGAGTTCGACACACCTGTCATAATGTGCTTCGTCGACTATAGTAAGGCATTTGACTGTGTCAACTGGGACTGTCTATTTTTATTTATTAAGTTTTTCTAACAATTGTAACAGTAATACAAGCAAATATTATAAACATCTTACGATCTAGAGTAACAGTTACATCCAATTATAAGCAAACACCACTTACACTTACAATAACAAACATAAGTAAGTATTACTAATACCATCCACCCTCTTAGCGTTATCCCAGTTTCAATCTGGGGTCCGCTTACTAGTCTAACCGGATTTGGCTGAATATTAGCTTTTCCACGGAGCGACTGCCTGTCAGACCGCCGCAACCCGAAGGGATAGCGATATTCCATGGTTTAGACTAGTGTCAGCTTATTAGAAGGTTCTGACGCCCTGTAACGATTGTCAAAGATCTTCATGATAACCGGGACAAACGGCTTAACGTGCTCTCCGAGGCACAGGACAAGCGATAATTAACAATTCAATACGCACATAACTCTGAAAAGTCATTGGTGCGCGCCGTGGATTCGAACCCGATAACCTCTGCATGGCAGTCTGTTGGTATCTCCACTAGGCTATCGCTGCCTAAGTATTACGTATTACTAATAACAAGTTAAAAAAAGTACGGATTACAGTTCAGTTTTTTTTTACATAGCATACCTTTTCCTGATACAAAAATTTGCCAAGCATACAGAAATACATTTATAAGAAAGTATTACATTTTATAGTTTTGCGATATTTAGTAAGAGAATCAGCAAATATATCAACATCGTGATTCAAAGGCTAAGTAGCTTGCACATGCGAGGGACAGGAGAGGTAGAGCCTGAAACAGTTTTTCTGGGTGGCGGATAAAGGAGACTGATGTATACTCTAGGATATTTGTATGGCACTCTAAAATTTATTCTATGAAGGAGTTGTGTACAGTCAATTTTGTTGCAGACAAGTTTATATAAGAAAACCAGGTCTAAATATTTTCTTCTCTTTTCAAGTGTTTCCATTCTGTATTTTTTAAGTTCATCCTGATAAGAAACCACTCTTGGGAAACGCGGGGGCGACAAGTGCCACAGAAATCTTTTTTGAATTCTTTCTAGCCTTAAAATATGAACAGCATAATGCGGTCGCCAAACTACACTACAGTATTCTAAATGACTTCTCACAAAACAATTGTATAACGAAAATGTTGTGTGAGGCTTGCGAAAATCCTTTCCTTTTCTTACAATAAAGCCCAGTGATCTAGATGCTTTCCTAATGATCATTTCCAAATGAGGTACAAAGGTTAACTTTTTGTCTAACAAAACGCCTAAATCTCTAACGCAATCACATTTATTTAATTCTACACCGTTGATCGAGTATTTTGATGTTATTTGGTCAATCTCACGAGTAAACTTCATAAACTGACATTTATTTGGATTCAATTGCATACCATTGTTATGACACCTTATAGACAACGAATCCAGATCGTTTTTTTAGAAGTAGGGCCTCATTAAATGACTCTACAGGCTTTAAGATTTTAAGGTCATATGCGAATAGCAGGGCAGGGGTGAAAGCAGTCCGGCAGGTCATTGATAAACATATTAAATAATAATGGCCCTAAGTATGATCCTTGAGGCACTCCTGAAGTTATGGAGCGTGTGGATGATTTGAAGCCATTCAATACAACCTTGGAGTTACGATAGCTTAAGTATGATTTTATCCACTTGTAGATTGGTTCACCAAATCCGTACATACGTAATTTTTCTATGGAGTGTCTTTTCAGAACTGTGTGTACCTCATCACTTGATTGCACTTCTGCAATCTTTATATCACAAGAACCAAAGTGTGGTGAGGATTAACGGTACCAAATCTAAACCATTCAGTTTTGAAAAAGGAGTTTGACATGGCTGCGTCCTTTCACCCATCCTATTCAATATAAACGGTGAATATATAGTGAGGCGCACTTGCGATAGCTGGGAGGGAGGCATCACCGTTGGTGGACGCAAAATCTGTAATGTGCGTTATGCAGACGACACCGCCTTGCTAGCATCAGATAACGCCGAGATGATCGTCTTACTGGATAGAATGGAGCGCATCAGCAGTGAACTAGGTCTCTCTATAAACAGGTCCAAAACGAAGATCATGGTCATAGATCGCACAGGCAAGCTTGAGCTCACTGGGTCACTCAATTTAGAGACGGTTACCAGCTTTATATACCTGGGTTCAAGCATTAGGAATAATGGTTTTTGTGAATCTGAGGTGCGAAGAAGGATCGGGATGGCAAAAGGAGCCATGGCACTGCTGTCAAAGATATTTCAAGAATATCTCTCTGAAAACCAAGATCAATCTTGTATGCACTCTGGTGTTCTCCATATTCTTGTATGGCGCAGAGACATGGACCTTGAAGAAAGATGACCGTGATTGCACTGATGCTTTCGAGATGTGGTGCTGGAGGAAGATGCTGGACATCCCCTGGACAGTACACCGCACCAACGTATCGATCATACAGGAGCTCAAGATCCAGACGAGGCTTTCCACCATCTGCCTGCGCAGAGTTCTAAAGTACATCAGGCACATTGTGAGGAAAGACAGTGATAACTTGGAAAAGTTAATAATCACTGGCAAAGTGGAAGTAAAAAGACCGAGAGGCAGAAGCCCGATACGTTGGATCTACCAGATCCGCACGACTCTTAACACCACGGTATCGTGTACCGTGGAGTAAGAGTCGTGCGGATCGCTCTCCACTCAGCAGCAGATAGGAATAGATGGCAGGAAGTGGTCCGCAATAGACTGTTTCCACGAGGTGGTCACGACCCTCAGCATTGAGGAAACCGACGCGAGAAGAAGGTTATCCAATCTCGAGTAAATAGGTAGGCAGGTATCTTCTGCGTCAGTGTGCTACAACCTCGACTACATATTTGCTTAACATCAGGCAGTACGTAGTACATCGATATGGTTAGAATTATGACTGTAATAAGCTTTTTTTATCCTGGATAACGCTCGTATTTAATCAGGGTGCACGGCATTGAACCCAAAAAAGTCGAGCAAAAAAGCTCAGTCGTTAGTTTTACTTTTACCGAAGCCATTCAGGCCATTTTCAAGTCTCTGTAACTTCGTTCTGGATAAAGCTAGACATCTGAACATTTCATTATCAAGAGAAAATCTTTATAATAATAGTAGATTGTATGACAAGGTAGCAAAATGGTATTTTTACGTCGAGGGCGCTATTTTGAACCACGAGCGAAGCGAAGGATTCTAGAATAGAATCCCGAGAGTAGCGAGGGATTCTAACGTAGAATCCTGAGCGCAGCGAGGGGTTCAAAATACATTGCCCGAGGGAAAAATAATTTGCTCTCGAGTCATATACTCTACTTTCTATCCCCTTTCTATGGGAAAGTAAATAAGAGACGGTGTTATGTAATTAATTAATATATTTAATAAAATTAGACATGTGAATATAAGTTAAAACAATTACAAATTTATATTTTCCTCTTTCACAACCCGACGTAGAACTCATTATTTTTGCAAAATTCAATAAAGTATGTACCTACTGATTACGAGAACAGAGTCGTAATTCGCGCGCTGTTTTTTTTTTGTTAGCGCGGGTCACGCCCGTGCAGCCAACACGTACCAGCCAGTTATTTATACAATTTACGTTCGATTTCTATGAATGATATACGTTCCAAATTCAAATCACTTTTCCCCCCGCTAAAAAGTGCTTAACAGAAAAGAGCTATTCTGCTCCAACTAAAAGAGGAACAAAGCGACACTTTTCGAATAGAAGGGATGGAAAATATATTACAGAGTTTCATCCAAATCGAACTAGTACTTTAAAATTATTGATTGTCACACTCACTCAACGGTCTTCATAAATTTCTAAGGTATTTCTAGCAGACATAGGTACAAGCTTGTAATTTTGATGATCATTATGCCTAAAAAAAAACTCCTTAAACCTTTAGGAAAAATTCAAACAAATGTACCTTTTTAATATTGGTCTAGTTTTCATATTTTAGAATCTACACAAATAAGTTTGTGAACCTTTGTAGTACGTGGATTAGGTATTAATTACTCCACCAAGATAACTTTGCGGCTTAGAATTTGGAATTCAGTTTATGTCCCTACTAGATTCAAATATTTTTGGCTATCTAGTAGTACTCGTAGGGTAGGGTCAGGGTAGGGAGCGGGCAAACACCGGGAAGGGACTGGCGAGGAGCACGGGTGGAGGTGCATAAGTCGGGGCCCGGGGGGTGGGGTTTCACGAGTGGAGGGCATAGGTTGGGGTTCACAGGTGATGACACGGGTGGGGGTTCACGGGTGAGGACAAGGGTAGGGGTTCACTGGTGAGGGCACGGGGGGGTTCACGGGTGAAGTACATAAGTGGGGATGCAGGTGCGAACTCATGGGTGGGAGTACGGATGGGGGTTCACGGGTGTAGGCACGGGTAGGGGTTCACGGATGAGGGCAAGGGTAGGGGTTCATGGATGAGGCCAATGGTGGGGTACACGGGTGAGGCCACGGATGGGGTACGGATGGAGGTTCACGGATGGGGGTCACGGTGAGGTGCAGGGTAGAATAACACCCCATGAGGAGAGATGTTTGATAAAGACCATCACTAGCAAAAAGAAGTGAGATTTCAACAAAAACATTACATGTAAAAAGAAAACAACTTGAACAACAGTTCTTCAGTATATAGTTGTGAGATCAAATATGGCATCTAATGGTAGGTACCATTCGAAACGGTCATGACGGCTGGAACACTAGAGTGTACCGTATCGACAAATATATCAGTTTAGGAGGAAGCAGCATTCTCAACACAATATATGGACTATATACTGAAAAAATATTCAGTATCAATATAACCTATAATGTAGTAGGAAGTCATTTAATTAATGGAATGCTTATATTAAATACAGGAAAATATACGGATCCGATATAAACTTAAATTTAGATGGATGTAGGATAATCTGTAATACACATAGAACATATTCAGAAATATACAGTGCGTCACATTATTTCCATCATGAACGGACGCCAGAAACTAGCAAGAATTATTTGAAATTAAATATCTTCATTTCATGTTTAATCAAAATTTCTTGTTGATAATTGAATTCACATGACTAAAGTTTACCTATATTCGCACAAATAACAATTGAATTCTCATTGACAGTAGTGGACGCCACAAGGTTCGACTTTGAAATGACGCAAGAAGTCTTCCGCGATTTAAATATATATATATATATATATATATATATATATATATATATATATATATATATATATATATTAGCAATACCTGCCTAATGAATGGGGTGGACAGCAACCTCATTTGAGCTCCAAAATCTCTTTATGAGGATTCTAGAGCTTGTGTGAGGATAAACGGGGCATACACTGACTGGTTTACTATCGAGACAGGTGTTAGACAGGGATTTGTAGCGTCGCCGTGGCTGTTTAACCTTTTCATGGACAGTTGTTTGCAAGATCTAAAACATAGTAACTGCGGATTAAGGATGAATGGGTTACTTGCCAAATGCCTTCTTTATGCTGATGATCAGGTAATACTTACGTCTTCAGGGGAGGAATTGCAGGAGATGGTAACAATCATGCATGGTGCGTTAGAGAGGAAAGGAATGAAAGTGAATGTAAGTAAAACGAAAGTTATGATTTTTGAAAAGGATGAATGCGTTACGGCTTATAATGTTTTGATCGATGGACAGCGAGTGGAACAAGTGAATGAGTTTGTTTACAATGTATTATTTCATTGAAGTCTAAGAATAGTAGTACCTTCAGGTTATTTTCAAAATGGAAGCCGATATGAATCTACTTAGTGTAACTGGTTAGTCTACTTAGTGTAACCAATAGGTCATTTCCTAGGGTGCTTACATACCTATATGATTGTTATTTGTTTGAATAAAAAATATAAGTAATATAAACAATCACAAAACCAGAAAAAACTTCGAATAGGTACATGTTATTAAAATACTTGAGGCGAGCAACAGAGGCGTCTCTAGCCCTTGTGGCGCCCGTGTGCAACCAGTACCCTGGCGCCCTCTAGTCTAGGACTTAAGCTATCCTATCTCCATACCAAAATTCAGCCAAATCGGTTCAGCGGTTAAGCCGTGAAAGTTTTTAACACACAGACAGACGGAAACTCATCATATAACTTATTTATAACGTGACATTTCATACATGCGCTCAAAAGCGTTTTTCGTAATAGTCTATCTACCAATTTGTCTTCCCAAACGTTGGTGAAATATGTTCCCGTATCTCTTACGAATAAACCTTATATAACGTCAAATCTATCTTTAAGAAAGAGGAGACGTATTAAAGGTACTTTTTTATTTCCTTTCCAATTTAGCCCGGGATGTGACACAGATTTTTTTGAAGTTGTTTGTATAGAAGATATATATTTGCTATGAAGTCTAAAACTACTCTTGATATATTTTCTTTGGAAAGTATTTGTTCAAAAAGAATTGAGTGCTTTTTTAATTCATGATTTTTAATACTTGACTTTATTTTATTAATTGTTTTCTCTATGCCTTGCATTGCAGCCTATTTTAAATGTTAAACAAACTAAACAATCTTTTTTTAATATTTCAATTGTCTTGAATGTCACTGATGCAAACAGTTTTAATCCGGTCAAACTTTCAGGGATGCGTCATATCTTCGTCCAGTTATCGAATGGAAAATAATCTGGTCAAAGTATTACTCTCCATCGGTAGCTAAACGACCAGTTGAATTTTGACACCCAATACTTGACTGGTCCAAATCGCGCCGTCAACTCATAAAAATATCGTAGTGTGCAAAGGGCCTTAACATAACTCGCACATATAGGGTAAATAATAAAAAACTCGTACAACAGAACTCATCATGAATATTTTAATTATAAGTAGCAAATTAAATTTAATAAGCAGACAAATCAGAGGTACAATAGGAAGCCTTCATAATTTGCACAGCATCAAACAAATGTAACTACAATCAAAGAAATTATTAAATTTATATGAAAATATGAATTGACCCGAATTGCCGTTGTAAACTTCATGAACAAATTTCCGCGGAGGCTACAATTAACATTTTATTCGTGCTAATTTTGGATTTAAACCTTCGGATTAATTGTTTCGTATTTAAAAGGGAAGTTTCACATAAAGAGAGTCGGACGAATTTCGTGGTATATTGTAATTATGTAATTTTGCTCCTGGTTGTTTTACCATGGTTTTACTGCGGGTATTCAATAATATGCTTTTATGTATTTTTTCGCATACGCTTTACATACGTATTGCTATGTAAATAGACTAAATTCTTACCTAATAGCTTCTTTCTTTATTTTTTTTATGCTTAGTGACTGGCTCCCTTTCACGACACGATCTAATCAATGGGACCGATTGAAGCACCCAAGCACTCTGATATAAATGCTACAAGCGACCACCAATACAAGTGGAAACCACTGTAAATGTAGCTTAAAGATCAATTACGAACAGAAAGTCAATTCATATGTATAATCATATGAGCGCTACACATAAATTCACAGGGTGTAAAAAGACCCATCACCAAGCCGAAGTCTATTCGTTCTGCACATCATGCCAAGTCATACTACGCAAAAATAATACCTGCGAAACGAAATATATTTTTATTCTTAAAAAAAATAAACACGTTTTATAAGCCGCAATGTAAAAGGCGCGCGTCTACACCGGCCCGTACAATACCTACAACGTGGAAACCCAGACCACGGTAATATAATCTAACAATATTGTAACACGACCGTCTCCCTGAGTTATATACTTACAGACGCGCCGTACGCAAACAAGCGATAGGGCTGCTCGCCAGAGGCGTCTTTACCTATAGTGCAGGGTGTGCGGCGCACACGGGCGCCGGGTCTAAGGGGGCGCCGAGCGTCGAGCGCCCTGACACCACTACTGCGCCCTTGCCGACGTCGGGCGCACGGTAGCAAAGCAAGGCTAATTACTCCTTTTCCTACTCTATTTTAATTTACACTATAACTTTTGTTTCAACGTGAAATCAGTCTTAAAACAGATTATTAAAGATTAAATTGGCGTAATGTCGCATCGCTACCAAAGGCGCGAGCCGGCATCGGCACCTGTTTGTTTTGATTCGTTTCACACCACGCCGACAATCATTTCTAACTCGACTGTATTAGAATGCTATAAAGTTCAAATTGAAATTCCCGGGGACGTGCGGCGGTCATTTTCAAAGGCTTGTGTGCGCGTGCCGCACTTTTGTTTTACCGCTATACCGTAATTTTGCGAAATAAGCCTTGATGCAATTGGATTAAGTATCATTTTTTGAGTAAACATGTAAATATGAAGTAAATCGGCTTTCCTTTTGATAGAAAATATATAAAAGGGAAGATTAGGTTTTTTGCTTCCACACTTATTGCGACATTCCTCGAGGTCGGAGGTCATCAAAAGTAGCTTGTGAAATACAAAAACAAAACATCGAGTGATAGATAGTAATATCGAAGTTTACTCGTACCTACCTATAGGTACGACCTAGAATTTTTCATTTGTTTATCCTACTGCAGTGCAGAACAAACAACAGTAAGTTAAAGTGCTTTAATATGACCTATTAGTATACATAGGTATATATTGAGGTCTTCGTCAACAACCCATCACGTCCCCACTATTGGGACACAGACACAGGTCTCTTTCCGCATCGCGGAAAGGCTTAGGCCATAGGTAGGTACCTACTCCACACACGGGGCCAGGTCCGGATTGGTGGAAACGCATCTGGTTAGGTATCTCAGATGTGCAGGTTTCCTCACGATGTTTTCCTTCACCGAAAAGCAATCGGTAGTTGTACCTACTTAAATAGGTACTAGGTAGGTACCGTGACGTTGATTGATGTGTAATATCCATACTTATATTATAATTTATAAATGCGAAAGTAACTGTCTTTCCGTCTGTCTGTGTGTTAAAAACTTTCACGGCTTAACCGCTGAACCGATTTGGCTGAATTTTGGTATGGAGATAGGATAGCTTAAGTCCTAGACTAGAGGGCGCCAGGGTACTGGTTGCACACGGGCGCCACAAGGGCTAGAGACGCCTCTGTTGCTCGCCTCAAGTATTTTAATAACATGTACCTATTCGAAGTTTTTTCTGGTTTTGTGATTGTTTATATTACTTATATTTTTTATTCAAACAAATAACAATCATATAGGTATGTAAGCACCCTAGGAAATGACCTATTGGTTACACTAAGTAGACTAACCAGTTACACTAAGTAGATTCATATCGGCTTCCATTTTGAAAATAACCTGAAGGTACTACTATTCTTAGACTTCAATGAAATAATACATTGTAAACAAACTCATTCACTTGTTCCACTCGCTGTCCATCGATCAAAACATTATAAGCCGTAACGCATTCATCCTTTTCAAAAACCATAACTTTCGTTTTACTTACATTTACTTTCATTCCTTTCCTCTCTAACGCACCATGCATGATTGTTACCATCTCCTGCAATTCCTCCGCTGAAGACGTAAGTATTACCTGATCATCAGCATAAAGAAGGCATTTGGCAAGTAACCCATTCATCCTTAATCCGCAGTTACTATGTTATCGTGTGTTATCTTGCAAACAACTGTCCATGAAAAGGTTAAACAGCCACGGCGACGCTACAAATCCCTGTCTAACACCTGTCTCGATAGTAAACAAGTCAGTGTATGCCCCGTTTATCCTCACACAAGCTCTAGAATCCTCATAAAGGGATTTTGGAGCTCAAATGAGGTTGCTGTCCACCGCAGGTATTGCTAATATACATATATATATATATATATATATATATATATATATATATATATATATATATATATATATATATATATATATATATATATATGTATGTATATTAGCAATACCTGCCTAATGAATGGGCTGAATTTTGGTGTGAATTTTGGTTCTGTGCAAATTATGAAGGCTTCCTATTGTACCTCTGATTTGTCTGCTTATTAAATTTAATTTGCTACTTATAATTAAAATATTCATGATGAGTTCTGTTGTACGAGTTTTTTATTATTTACCCTATATGTGCGAGTTATGTTAAGGCCCTTTGCACACTACGATATTTTTATGAGTTGACGGCGCGATTTGGACCAGTCAAGTATTGGGTGTCAAAATTCAACTGGTCGTTTAGCTACCGATGGAGAGTAATACTTTGACCAGATTATTTTCCATTCGATAACTGGACGAAGATATGACGCATCCCTGAAAGTTTGACCGGATTAAAACTGTTTGCATCAGTGACATTCAAGACAATTGAAATATTAAAAAAAGATTGTTTAGTTTGTTTAACATTTAAAATAGGCTGCAATGCAAGGCATAGAGAAAACAATTAATAAAATAAAGTCAAGTATTAAAAATCATGAATTAAAAAAGCACTCAATTCTTTTTGAACAAATACTTTCCAAAGAAAATATATCAAGAGTAGTTTTAGACTTCATAGCAAATATATATCTTCTATACAAACAACTTCAAAAAAATCTGTGTCACATCCCGGGCTAAATTGGAAAGGAAATAAAAAAGTACCTTTAATACGTCTCCTCTTTCTTAAAGATAGATTTGACGTTATATAAGGTTTATTCGTAAGAGATACGGGAACATATTTCACCAACGTTTGGGAAGACAAATTGGTAGATAGACTATTACGAAAAACGCTTTTGAGCGCATGTATGAAATGTCACGTTATAAATAAGTTATATGATGAGTTTCAGGGACGATTGATTTGTAATACATCATATTCAGTCTATTTTGAGGTTAAGTAGCGACGTTAAACTTCTATCGAGGATATTTCAGAAACTTGCACTCCAACAAATTGCACAATAGATTGCAAATGCCTTTGGTTTTTTACGAAGTCGCATATCAGTACCTAGAAGGATTAAATAGCTTTTAACCCTCCTCACAATTTTTGGCCAATATCCTAGTATATTTTATATTAGATACTTACTAAGAATGCCTTCAACTGCTGATTTTATTTAATCAGCCCATAACATGGGTGATCTGTTAAATTGGTCTGGTTCCTCCTAAACGTCCTTGCACCACCAATGTTCAGTTATTGCCTGACCTAATCTTAGTCAGGTTTTGAGTATAGTCGCTAGGAAATTACTGTATTTTGACCCATTCACATTGCCGAGTTTCACGCGCCATTATTAACACCTACTGTCTGATAGGCTTACAAATCTAGAATAACGGTTGGCTGTTAGCTCGTCTGAAAAAAAAAAACAAGGTTATTCATCACCGATATCCGAAAAAAATATTTACTAAACGCCATAAAAGTATTTTTACTGAAGGAGAGTCGAACAAAATGTAGTTTATGATAATCGTAAAAGATCTAGGCAGTCGTGCGGAAAGCGACGTAATGATAAACTGTATAGACGGATAGTTTTAAGGTTCAGACATCAGACGACATCGGCGACAAGTAAATGCCTCGGAAAATGTCTCTAATACGTTTATAAAAGGACAAATTTTTCAATTTTATCTTTTTGTAATCTGTACAAATGTAATGTATGGCTGAAGACCTGGTGTCTTGGTAGTAACCTGTTTGTTTAAATGTTAAAGCATTAGGTAAGCTACTTACTAATAATGCTTGTATTCAGCTGTTTGAAATTCGGCTACAATTATCGTTCAATTAAATCTACTAGTAGCTGTTGAGCATTTTTATAGCCGGCTTGTAAATCCGCGTATTCTGTAAAAAAAATACTTTACGTGGGGGTTAAGAATTGTTTCAGTGTACTTCCTTAAGGGTGGCTCATTAAAAAAACTTCAATTTAGAATTTAATATTTTAGAAGCTTATATTTAAATACGATACTCACTCAATGATTCGAATATACATCCAACAACAATTTTAAAGCTTAAGTATATTATAAATTAAATTAAATTATATTTATTTCAGGAAATGACCCATAAGTATATTTGTTAGTATCACTTAAAAACTATGTTAGTAAACAATATAAACATATAATGACTAACTATATTCTTCTTCGTAGGAAGGCATTGGGAGTTTTTGACAAATGTCTTCCGCACAGGATTTCAATAAAATGGCCTTTAGTCTTGCTTACAACAACCGCAAGGAGACTGTTGGCGCTGCCACGCACGCGCTGCAGTAGGGATGTGGATCTAGTATAGTACATATGTAGATACGTAGTATATGTATATGATACGTAGTATACTGCAAAAATGTCATCAGTATGCGCTCCCGCAAACATAGCTGATGCACTACAAAAACGTGGCAGCGACAACAATATCCTAAACGCATTGTTGTATTGCACTCGAAGGGCATTGTACGCTTTTTGTGTGTATCTTGTCCACAGGCTGCAGGTATAAAAGGACTGGCAATATGCCTTAAATAACGTTATTTTGACATCACGGTCGCATCTCGCAAACCTGCGGGCCAGCATGTTACACCTCACGGCCAATGCCCTTCGCTCCCTCTCAATGTCACAATCATCTGTGCTATCCTCCGTAACCCAGTGACCAAGGTACTTAAACGTCTTTACTCTACTCAGCATTACACCACCAAGCGAGACCGATCGTAGGTTTTATTTTGTGCCTTAAAGACAAGCATCTCGCTTTTCTTGGCATTATATCTTAGTCCCTGGGCTTCGGCATAGCACTCACAAATTTTCAACAACTTCCTGATGG
Organism: Euclidia mi; assembly: GCA_944739405.2. Classification (NCBI taxonomy): domain Eukaryota; kingdom Metazoa; phylum Arthropoda; class Insecta; order Lepidoptera; family Erebidae; genus Euclidia; species Euclidia mi. The sequence goes on along the minus strand of OX123205.2, from coordinate 34,190,667 downwards.
CACTGATCGATGGACTTAGCAGCGCCATGTCGCCAGCATATCAATTTAAACCAATCAATTTATTTAAATAAGTAAATACACAATACATTATATTATACATGCATCACCATCTAGTCCCAAACTAAGCAGAGCTTGTGCTATGGGTACTAGACAATGGTTTGACATATATATTTTTTTATTTAAATACATACCTTACATACTAACATACATACAATATACAATTTTTGTTAGTAAATAAAAGAAATATACTTATATACTATGTTAAAATTGCTTCACTTGCGGCCACGATAATGGTGTGCGTTCTGGTGGCACTTGTCCGCGGAAGCGACGGAACACCACACCATTCGGCCAAAAGTCTTCCTTCATAATAACAGGCAGAAAGCACGTCGGGATCCGCACCACAAACGCCTTGAAGTTGACGTTGCGTCGCGACTCCACATGTGCATGGTTTTCGTTGGTGTAGATTTGCATAAACTGGATAAGCCGTTTATGCGGCTGCATGTTTACTCATGCGTTGCCGTGGGTTGGACCGGCAAAGTGCCCTTCTGGTTAGCCTAGTTTACCCTGGAGCTTTTGTGTTAGTCATAGTTTCCGTTGGTGTGCAAACAAGACAGCCGTTAGTGCATTTGTCATAGTATTACAAACGTTGTCCTCGTCTTGAACGCGAAAGGTCCGTTGCTGTATCGTTAATGATTAGGTTAGGATAAGCTTCGTATTTAGACTATCCATGACAAAATTATAACGCTATAAAGACTGGTTGCATACTTGGTAGTAAACTTAACGTCTTGAGTATCAGCCTAATAAAAAATTCTTATAGTCTGCTATGTGATAAGGAAAACTAAAGCAACATGTTGAACAAACCTAGTTTAAGATTACTTTGTTAAACGCTCGAAATGATTATCCGGGTGGTGTTGTGTAACCGGATGGAGGTTGCATAGCGTGACGTTGAAGACCCGATGGATGTCAGAGTATGAGCAATGCAATATTTTAATGAGTTTCCTATTATTTTAACGGGTATGCGTGTTGTTCAATATGTCAGCTTCGAGAGAAAAAGTTAGTTGTGATTTTCATTAAAACCTGTAATGTTTTGATCAGAGTACCTTTTATTGCCCACCGACTTGTGTCAGGAATGGCCGAACGACTAGGATTGTTTTTCGAGAATTTTCTCTTAATCCTAGAGCGAAGTACATTAAAGTGTGGTCGTTGATCGCAATCACGGATGCTACTCAAGAAGCTCTCATTTGATTTTTGATCGCTAAAATTATCTACCACTGGTTTCTGTGTTGTATGAAAAAAAACGTGTTGCGAGAATCTGAAAGTACTCATACGAATGTCGATTTGTTATCTCAGAACTAGTCGTTGCCTCTATGTAGCCAAAGGAAATCAGTTTATCCGAAAGTAGCTTATCAGTTCTCGCCATGTTCGCATTTGGTTTTAGTTTTTTGTCAGTGGTCAAATCCAGTTTTGACATAGCTCATTGAGAGTATGGACGGGAGTTACGTTCTGTGCAGTTGTGAAGTTGTAAATGAATTTGATAATCGCTTAAAATTTACGAAGTGCGGACGTTGAATTAGTCTGAAAGAACGGATACTCTATTTAGTGGGTATACAATGAGACGAATCTTTGAAATACTAATGGTAGATTTATTTCCTATTTGGGTAATCCTGGTGGCTAGCGCGGCCTGATGGCTGGCGCGGCCTGGTAGCCGGCGTGGCCTAATGGCCGGTGCGACCTGGAGGCCGGCGCGGCATGGTGGCCGGCGCGGCCTGGTGGTCGGCGTGGCCTAGTGGTCGGCGCGGCCTGGTGGTCGGCGCGGCCTGGTGGTCGGCGCGGCCTGGTGACGAGCGTGGCGTGGTGGCCAGCATAGCCTGTGTGGCGCGCGGCCCGTGTGTGGAGCGCAGCCCGTGTGTGGCGCTGGGCATGTGAGATGCCTGTATGTGGCTTTGAGGAGCCTGGTAACTGGTATAGCTAAAGCATATCTGGCCGAAACTGGCAATGAAAGTGAAGGTAGTTTATTAAACTACGTCCAGAGAAGTTAGCTTTTATGTTTTAGTTAACTTGATTTGAAATATCTTAAAGTATAAAGGCCCATTTGAGGTCACAGAAGTTATTTACGATGATCATTATAATCGCAAAGCCCTTAATTCTAAGCGTAACTGTAAGTACGCACTCGACAGGTTGCGAAAAATGCCTGAAGGTCAAAGCACAACTGACGAAATTGAGGTAGAACAAAGTAGTTCTGATATTGAAGAAAGTGTTTAAGTTTACATGATGATCGGATCGGACCGTACCAGAGGCTGACGTGTAGCCGTAGCTCGGTAGAAATCGGCGTCTACTAACTTAGTAGTCCGTGAGTAGGCGGTATTGCAGTCAGCTCTGGCGGAGGTCTCAGCGTTCCCGTGTGGGGTTCGCAGAAATTAGAGTAACTGGAGGTTACTGGGCTATGCATAGTCATGATCACATGTAGAGCTTAAATGTTATGGTTTACTTGGTTTGAAATAATATCTTGAGAGATACAGCTATAGTAAAATGTCAGTTTTACTTTGAGTTTCCTGATTATTGATTTTGATACTGAAACTTTGTGCCAGAGGATCAGAGCATAACTGACGATCTTAAAGAGAGCAAAGTGTGAACCTTAATACTGACGAGACAGTAGAAAACTAGACTTACATGTTGATTGGTTGTGTGATTAAATGTCAGAGGTCGCTTTGTAGCCATAAATCAGTACAAATCGGATTCAATACAACTGTGAAGGCAGTTGTCCGTGAGTACGCGGTAGGCAGACAACTCTGGTGTTAGGGTTTCGTAGGAAACCATAAAGTCCAGGAGGGACTTGGCGATCCTTGTGAGGATGCGCAGATAAATGGGTGGCAACCGAGTGACTGGTTTAAGTCCTGGTTTAGTAACTGGAGGTTACTGAATGGTGGCAACCGAGTGGCTGGTTGAGTGCCTGGTTTAGTAACTGAAGGTTACTGAATGGTTATGAACCACATGTAGAGCTTTAGTTATTTGATTTGATTATAACGTGAGTCTATGGTAATTGACTGTATAGTCAGTGATGCTCTGAATACAGCTCCTATAATAGTTAGGAATGTAGGGGGTAATTTTGTAAAAAATAAATTTGATTGGAATCCGAACACTGTTTTGATTCAACCCTTACCTGGGTTAAGTCAGGAGTGGCCGAGCAATGTGATACTGTGCGTGTAATATTTGTTACAAATTAACACAGGGACGTGTGTCTTGTAGGATGGCCGTATCGGAACGATCATTATTATGGGACGTCAATTGACTACGAAACGGAAGTGCGAAGATGGCGCGCTTCGACAGAGTGTCGTGTGACGTTCGCTACAGTTGAAGAGGGGGGATGACGGTTGACGTTCAACGGATCAACTACAACCATCACTTCTCTTGGAGACTCCAGGCGGACAACAAGTACCTAGATACTGTCACTCACTTCGAGTTCAGTAATAGTCAGTTTTGTTAAATTTTATTTGGTGTGAACTTATAAACAAACTGTGATGTGAAGTGTTGATACCTTCTTAGAATCAAGCAACCCGCCGACATATATGTAATAGGGCTGGCTCGACGGGTGAAGCACAACCCTCTCACAAGAAATCGACGTAAAGTGACAGTACCCATATTGTTGCATTTTGTTCGGTGAGTGAGAGTGCTGGAGGCCCCGTAGCCTATTCCTTCTCGCTCATCCCACTTATCTTCCTTTTCATTTGCTCAAACCTAAGGTCGGCAACGCAATGGTGACACTTGGTGTTGCTGGCGGCGATAATCGTTTACTATCAAGTGGTCCGTCTGCCGTTTGCCGTTAAAAACTCAAAAAAAAGATCCGTATTAAATACAATTGTTTGAGCCAAAAAAGAAACAAGAAAAAGACAATGACTTGAGTTTGTTTCGGCTTTTCTTCTCAAAAGCTTATTTAGCTTGGTAAAGCCGGCATTATCTAGAAAAGGATTTTCACCTACTTGTACAGATAAGTGATGTTTTTATGAGGGTTCTTCATAATATTCTCAAAGGACATGCGAAGTCTGCCAACCGCAATCTCTTTTGTCGTCCATATTTAAAAAATACCATATTACCCAACTAATCCTTTAATGTCACATTAACCGTAATTGGGCCATATTAACCCGCGAACATAACGAGAGCTATTTAACAACAAAATAACACATTATAATGGCGCAATAAAATATATGTTATACTGTTTAATCAAGCCCCGCTGCATTGTTAATCTACCACAACAATCTTACCCACCTTTTGTTACCAAAATTTTACAACGAACGTTAACAAAACACTTTTTTTTTCATAGGTAATTTATTCATCATTTTAACTGGTATATTTAAAAAAAATATTTTCATTTCCTTGCTGTCCTACTGGTTTTTCGTGTCGCATTAATATTAAAATGACCGTTAATTATGACGTTTAATTAACATAAAACAAATAGAGTCCTGGATTAATATGTATTAATTAATAAACGTTAAAATAGTACTTTTAATCGAGGCGACCTTTTTAAATAAACAATAATGTAAGTTAGTATGGTTTGTTGTCTATTTTAATAGGTTTGGTTACACATAGTGTAGTTTTTTATTTAGGTATGAAACCTTTATAATTTTTAAAAATGTAAACATCCACGTTACTTTTCAAACAGACGACTTAGAACCATCTCTCTTGATTTTTGGTAGGTAATAAATGTGGAAGAAGCGCCTGAGTTTTGTAAGAATAGGGTTCTGCTGTCCCTGCCTATCCTGACGGTAAAAAAGGCAAGAGTAAGCAGGTAGGTACCATTAGTATTTAGGTATGCATGGATGCTTTTTCGCCTTCGTAGTTAAGAAAGAACTAAGATTAGGAAAACACAGTGTTATTACCCTTTTTCATTGAGTGGATGTCAGGGATAACTATGGAAAATACACAAAGCAAATTCAATCGCTGGGAGAAGACGACAAACTACTCACAAGGACTCACTAGGCTTATGTGACGCAAATCGGAAATGTCCAGCAGTGGACTGCATAAGGCTGTATGATAAGTTAAGTACAACGATATGGAAAAATATTTGGAGTCCAACATCTACAGTTTCGATAATCGAACTTGCAACACTTCACAAAGACAGATGCCAGCCGTTTATCTGTCCGTGCAATCAATTTAGAACAATGAACACAGAAGTGACATAACCACTAGTTAAAAGCTAGACCCGCTTGTTCTTGGCAACGTGACAAAACCACGACACGTGTTAACTGTAGATTTATGAATGCACAGATAATGTAAATGAGAAGTGCGGTCACTTTTTCAGAGTATGACGAAGATGCAATGTCTCGTTGGGCTTAAAATATGTTTAATCCATATTTTACTTATTTTATTCAAATCCACGCTTTCACTAGGTAGGTAAATATGTAGGGTAGGTATTATCTTAATATATATAAATCTCCTGTCACGATGTTTGTCCGCGATGGATTCCTAAACTACTTAACCAATTTTAAATAAAACTAGAGGACCCGTGCTGCTCCACAGCATATTTTTATATTATAAAAAAGCTCTTAGGTACATATAGGTATGGTGAGTACATTGTAGTGGCCAAACGAATTTCATAATGTTTATTTTCACTTCCATATAAACAATAAGAAATTGCGCGGAATAAACAATTTCCGTCACAAAGAATGGAAATCACTTGAAAATTGTTGATGGTAGCATTAATGAAATCTGAACCCGTTTCCACCCGTATTTTTTAGCAGTAGGAGGACCATCCGGTACCAAATCTCCAACAGGCACGTCATTGACCAAGATTCTTTGTTCAAACTTTCTCTGAGCATTTTTCAATTTCCTTCCAAGAACCATAATTATAATTGAAAACACAACTACTTTACTACAAAAAATACGTTATTAAATCAGAAACCTAAATTACTAACTTACGCTAACTTCACTTTTTTCTTTATCTGTCAATATTTTACTATCAAAATCATCAAAATTAAAAATATAGATAAACAACTTTTTTATAAGTAAGAAAATAGGTTTTATTTGTTATCCAGCTAAGTAAATATTTCTGTGATAAGCACTATTTATTTCGTTTTGTGTATGGGTGTGATTAATCCATCATAATTTAGAAATGTAATAATGACGTTTATAATTTTGGTCGAAATTGTAGTTTTGGTAGGAATGGCTGATTTGGTAGCAATCGTTTGTAACCTTGCTACCAAAACTACAATACATATATGCCAAAAATACAATTTCTACCAAAACGACTATTCCTAACGAAAATACTATTCCTATCAAAACTACTATTTGTACCAAAACTACTATTCGTACTAACACTATCATATCTACCATTTTTTCAAAACTACCATTTCTACCAATACCGCCGGTGCTGTCAAAAGTACTACCTTTTCACTTAAAACTACTATTCTTACCAAAGCTACAATTTCTACGATAACTACCACTTGTAATAATATAATTATGTGACAATAGTACTATGAATCGCTGTAATATGTTCCACATAAAAAAAAAATTGGATGCCCGAAGAAAGTCCGTAATTTAAAAACACAAAAATTTTCCTAACATAAAACGTAAGGAAAATTACTCAACATCAGAGATCAGTTCACCCAACATTAAGGGTTAACTGGTAACATTCGGGGAATATTACCTGCCATCAGCGATAATTCACTATAGTGATAATTTGACCAACATCGGGTATAATTGTACACACCACCACACTCACAACCGTATGAAAGTAAGGCAAGGTCAACTTAAGGAGGCATAACATTTCTTCCTGGCAGTTACCACAAGGAACTTATTAGATGCCATAAAAATATTTTTGAATTTAGAACCGTCCATGTAGAGAGAATATAAGTTCAATGTCCACACCTATCTTCCTTCAAACTTACCCAATTTAAATGAGCATACCATCAAATAAAAGAGCTCTTTTCAGCGCGTGTTTTAGGCCTATAACGAAACGCCTACCTCAATGAGAACCAGATATATAGAAGCAGAAAGTCATTGACTATGGCTACGAAAACGTAAAAAATGTATGGGAGAAAACTGTTTTTGCATATAACTTCATGAATGTGCAAGTTAGGTAATTTCTAATACTTGATGACAAATCCATAAAAAAAAATCATGCGAATCGGTTGCGTAGAACGGGCTGCCCGACTCGTATTATAAAACACAAATTCTTTTAATATATAGACTAGAGGACCCGTGCTGCTCCACAGCATATTTTAATATTATAAAAAAGCTCTTACATATAGGTATGATGAGTACTTTGTAGCCTTATCTAAAAAGATGATATTCTTGCCATCTTAAATGTATGGGAGAAAATTGTTTTTGCATATAACTTGATGAATGTGCAAAATAGGTAATTTCTAATTCTTGATGACAAATCTAAGCAGCGAGAGCTTTCATTTAAAAAAAAAAATATGCGAATCGGTTGCGTAGAACGGGCTGGCCGACTCGTATTATAAAACACAAATTCTTTTAATATATAGATTGGCATACCGTGAGCAGTCTGGTCCAACTTGAGAGATAGGATAGCTTAGATCTTTAATTATAGTCGCAATTTTATTTTATTGCAAATTATTTGTCTATAATTAATTGACAGTCACAATTATCTGTTAACTCCAAAAGATTCTAACAGATGTCGATAATCTTATATTAATAATTTCGTCAAGGTGTACATCGAACCCTTCCTGAATAATAAAACATTAAAAAATAAAGATTTCGAGTCGACAACATATATCCGCAAAATTCGGATTGTCGAGTATTTTGTTAAATTCTAATGGTTCTGACAGACAAATCACAGTCGCCATATTGGCTCTATGATATTGGCCCAAGTTTGCTTTGTACTAAGTAGTTTGTATATGTAAATACTTTTTACAGATATATAGTTGTTATGCTTATGATAGCCCAATTATTCCGAAAGGCTATAGGCTATATAGAATTACGCCACAACTTTTAGGGGCTGGACAAAAAAAATAAAATGGTCACACGAGAAGGGGGAGGGTTGGGTCAAAGGCAAAAATAGGCTAAATGAACAGGATACAATCTTTAAGGGTATTGTTTTCGAGATTTTCGGGACGCTGATTAATAATATGAAATTTATTTAGTGATCCAAGATGGCGGACGGGCAATCAAAGATGGCGGATGTGAAAATTTTTAAAAACCAATATGGGTATCGCCTTCGATACTTTAAAGGGTGGGAAATCGAAATACAACATCTATTTCGTGATCAAAGATGGCGGATGGGAAATCAAAGATGGCGGATGGGAAAATTTAAAAAAAGTCAATATTGGTATCGTCTGCGATGTTAAAAGGGATGGGGAATCCTAATACAACATCTGTTTCGTGATTCAAGATGGTGGATGGGAAATCAAAGATGGCGGATGGGAAAATTTTTAAAAATCAATATGGGTATCGTCTCTGATGATTTAAGGGATGGAGAATCCAAATACAACATCTATTTCGTGATCAAAGATGGCGGATAGGAAATCAAAGACGGCGGACGGGATTTTTATTAAAGTCGATATGGGTATCGTCTCCGATATTTTAAGGAATAGGGGATTCAAAAACACCATCTATTTCGTGATCAAAGATGGCGGTTGGGAAATTAAAAAAAAATTAATATGGGTATCGTCTCCGATGTTTAAAGGGATGGTGAATCCAAATACAACATCTATTTCGTGATTCAAGATGGTGGATGGGAAATCAAAGATGGCGGATGGAAAAAAATAAAAAATCAATATGGGTATCGTCTCTGATGATTTAAGGCATGGTGAATCCAAATACAACATCTATTTCGTGATCAAAGATGGTGGATTGGAAATCAAAGATGGCGGACCGGTTTTTTTTTAAAGTCGATATGGTTATCGTCTCCGATATTTTAAGGAATGGGGAATTCAATATTAGGTATATAAAAATCTATGTTTGTTTGTTCATCATTTATAGACTCTGAAATGATAAGAGATTAAGCGCTAAGTCAATAGTAACTTTGGAAAAGGGGCTTGGAAAAAAGGAAATTAAATAAAAACTCTTAAAAAGGCGATATGAAGTTTGCTGGGTCAGCTAGTAGGTATATGTAAATCTTGAGTCACGGAGAAAAACTTTTTGTAAAGTCTCTCGAAATACGTTTTTCGTTTTTTCGAATTTGGAATCTTTGACTCCATGTTGCCTGATGTTAAGCAGTCATTGAAGTCCCATAGTGATGGCCATCATCCCAGCAGCCGGCATGGCATTATGGCATGATGGCCCTCACCTTGACGGCCTTGAGAAAAGCTTTTTCACGCCCCGCTTAAAGGACCCAAGATCATAAGTGGAGGAAAACACGTGGGCTGGTAAAGAGTTCCACATCTTAATGGTACGGCAGAGATAAGAGGCGCCGAACCATTTGGTGCGTGACAGTATCTGTTCTACCGTGTAAGAGTGGCATCTTAACCCAGCACGTGTCGTTCGGGATAGGAAAGGAGGGTGTGGGATTAGTTGAAAGAGCTCTTCGAAGCACTCACCATGATAAATGCGATAGAAGACAGCCATTGTAGTATAGTATCCAGACTTGAAATAGTAATTTATGGATCACACTAAGTATTGTCTCGTGAGCGGGTTTGAATCACAACACTCGGTGAAGTGATAGGTACTAGTGATCGACGGTGTAGTGGCCGCTTAAACAACTACGCCATACACAGCGACAAGTCAAGCTTAAACAGTTACAGTAGGTATGATTTTAATATTTACTGTATGCCATAAGTACGGTACAAATGTCATAGGGTCTAGCGTGACCAATAGCCGTGCGAACAGTCATTATCACGATTCTAGCGTTATCTCAATTTCATCCAAGACTCAACCCCAGGCCATCCACCTGGATGAAAACGAGAGACTGCCTAGGAATACCTAGGTATACACAGCGACAAGAAATTTTTAGGCAAGCGTGATCTGCCATCAACCATGTCATCTCCCAAAGTATTCTAAGGTACGCAGCATGACTTAACCACATCATTATTTTCGAACAATATATACACAAAAACTTTTCTCGTATTTTACGCGTAGAACTGTCGATGGTAGCTAAAAATTCCTTCAACGAAAAACTGGCGTCGTAGAAAAACCCGCAAAAATTCGGTATACTCTTCGTAATCGGTTTTTAATGAAGATTTACTGACTTTAAGAACCGTATTTACTGACTTTAAGTACCGTATCTGTTAGTAGATGAAATACTAAGAGAAGGATTGGGTCAGGTGTTAATTTTCCCATGAAAGACTTTGATGGAAATATTTTATGACTTGTTCCTCAAAAAGATTACTCTGCCACTGGCTTTCACTGAGGAAATTTGTTGGGTGTTGTGCTTTTAAAAAATGCGCAATTTTAATTATCTATAAGCAGTAAACTTTGTTATTTAAATAAAAAAAGTTGGTTATTAACATTTTAAATAGTCCTTTGGGAGATACCACGTTATTTTGTTTCGAGTATCTTGTTAGATTAGAAGTGGACCCCGGGTTGCAACTGGGATAACGCTAGGAGGATGAGTGAGGATACGACGTAAGCATACTAATTATTTATTTAAACGATTAATAATTATTTCTTTGCAAGATTATTATCGAAATTGAAATAGGTTACAATTTACCCTTAAATAAATAAAATTTGAAATTGAACAACCAAACCCATATTAAAACTGTCCCTCCTAATTCGATACACTTCAGAATTTTGTGGCGAAGTTCCATACAAAGAGAGGGAAAGGAAAAATGTATTTTGCTCTAACGTCGAAATAGTCTGTAATGCGAAAAGTTTTATTAAGTTTTGTAAGTCAAGTGTGTCGTGTAGAGTTGTTATTTAGAACGTATGACTTTATGTGGTGTAAAGAAAATATAGGATCGCTCACATCTCATCTTACGTTTTTTTGAGGGATTAAGAAACAAGTGACGTAGATCTCACTAAGTTTCGAGGATTTGGTGAAGAAAAAGGGATACCTATGTATATATCAACATTTTTCAGAGGAGTTTAGATAGGAAGTAATTTTTTTTGTAGAGACCTTGGGAAACTTGCAGTTTTGATTGTCACACGAATCATTACGCTGTGTCGGTGGCCATAAGGCTGTCTATAAACAACAATATGAAATTTCATAATACAATTGCAATAAATACAACTTTTTTGTAAATGTAGTCATTTTAGCATTGTATTTTCAGACAGTGTCATCCGGCAACAGTTTAAGGAACGAGCCCTGCAATCAAAATTTTCTACATTCCACCGGAAATCAATATATATTTTTGTGTTTGGAAATAGGAGACTGCAGAGTGACATAGGCTACTGTTACTTCTACCGCGAACGGTCCCCGGCTCCAAGACGAAAAGTCTTTGTTCAGAGTCCGGGCTAAAATTGGGTAGGTTTTACAGAGATCAGTGGAAGCGATTTATTCATCCAGTCTTAGCCCAGGGCAAAGGTCTAACATATGGACCAAGTTTCTTGGCGCTAAGAATTAAACAATGTACAATTACCTGTATCTTCACCGATGTCAGGCCTGGAACTAAGTTAGGGAAAAACAAACAAAACTAAGGTGGCCACGATAGATTGAATGAATTATCCACTTAGCTGTTCCTTCCAACTTGATGTCCTCTCCGTTGGTACGAGGGCACGATGCACGTTCACAGGATTCACAATTCAGTTTTACAAAGTCAATGTTCAATATGTCACAAACTTTGCCGGAAGTCAAAAGCGGCAATTATAAGTATTCACAAGTTAATTCAATTCGCGAAGCTGGTTTAACTATGCTTTTCAAAAGGCGATATCTTACGTACGAGACGACAACGTGGTAATTTTTCAAGGCAAGAACATAAGTTGACAGTCCAGTGTGACCATTGTCAGAAATTTTCAATAGACTAAACAAAATGTTACTTAATCGATATAATCGATTTGACTTATAATAAAAACTAATTCTATCTCAAACATCCACCCGCCCCGGACCGGCCTACCGGTCCGCTAATCAGTTGGTAGACGTGACAATGTTGCAGCCGCTCTCCTCAGAATCGAACCGTCCACCAAGACCTCAGCAAATCGGGGAACTCCATCAGCCCCAGTTACCAAACGAAGGATGCGCCCCCTGCGCCATCTGAGTGGCGGAAGGTTAGCCTCCTTGATCAAAACGAGGTCACCAATCTTGGGTGGATCGGTCTTGTCGGCCCACTTAACGCGTTGCTGGAGTATGTGCAAATATTCCAAATTCCAGCGTTTCCAAAAGCTCTGAGTAATCTGGCGTACCAATCCAAAACACGAGAGATGACCAGGTCTCGTATCAATATAGGGGTACTCAGGCAAGGCGACAAGTGGGCGACCAATCAAAAAATGGCCCGGCGTAAGGGCCTCCAAATCATTCGGATCTGAGGAGATCGGGCACAATGGCCGAGAGTTCAAAACGGCCTTAATCTTACAAAACACAGTTGCGAGTTCCTCAAATGTAAGGACAGACTCACCGATTGTCCTGCGCAAGTGTGTTTTAGCCGATTTTACGGCGGCCTCAAAAATACCACCCCAGTGTGGACAATTTGGTGGTGAAAACAACCAATTTATCCCACGTCGGGCAAGCCTATCACCTATATCAGCCTTGTTGGTTTCAAGGAAATTAACAACATCATTCAAATAATTATAGGTGCCCTTGAAGTTAGTGCCGCAATCAGAGCGGATCAAGGAAGGCAGCCCTCTGCGGGATACAAATCTGTCAAATGTAGCTACAAACGCCTCGGTCGTAAGCAAGGAGACCAGTTCCAAATGAACGGCCTTTGTGGAAAGACAAACAAAAACGCACAAGTAGGCCATAACAGTCTTGCTGTTTCGAAGTGTCGACGTTTTCACTAAAAAGGGACCAGCGAAGTCCGTGCCAACACCGTCAAATGTCCTGCTCTCAGTTACGCGATCTGCCGGTAAGTCTCCCATCAAGGGCTGCATGGTAGAAGCCTTGAGCTTATAGCAAGGGATGCAGTGAAAGACTACACTCCGGATAATTCTTCGGGCAGACAAAATCCAAAACTCGCGTTGCAAAATGGCCAACAAAGCAACAACCAGCATGCGAATTTTTAAGGTGACTGTCAGTTACCAACAAGCGTACCAAATGACCGTCCTTAGGTAACAAAAGGAGGTGACGTGCTCCGTAAGGGAGGTTGGCGTTCTTGAGACGCTCTCCAACGCACAAGAGACACGTTTCGTCCAAAAAGGGGTTCAATTTAGATATTGCTCCCGACAATTTCGATTTCCCTGACTTAAGGATAGCAATCTCCTTCTCAAAATGCGCCAATTGCACAGAACGAACCCAAAAGGTGAGAGACTCCTGTCGTTCCTGTGGTGAGATAAACAGTGTCAGTCGTTTCTGTTGTGGGTGCCTAAAGTTAAAAACAAAACGCTTTATCCAAGCAGTAACACCTAACAACTTGTCGAGGGAGCTGTAACGATTCAACAAGAAATCGGGGTCGAAGGCGCATTCCACCTTCTCAAGAGCGAGTGTTCGTAGACCCGGCTAATTGGAAGTATTCAAAACTGGCGTTCGAGGCCAATCAATTTCTGGTCGACTCAACCATTCCGGACCCCACCACAGCGAATGACCTATCAAACTGGGCGTCAAGCATCCGCGCGAGGCACAATCAGTGGGGTTGAGCTCACCTGGCACGTGTCTCCAAACAAGTTTGACTTCGGATTTCTGGATTTGGGAAACGCGATTAGCGACAAATACCTCCAAAGTGTGGACAGAAGCCTTCAACCAACAAAGAACAATTTGGCTGTCTGTCCAGGCGTAGGTCCCACTAATACAAATGCTTTTACCCAAAGTACTAGACACGTGGTTCAATAAGCGTACAAGTAGGGCTGCTCCCGAGAGCTCCAATTTCGGAATGGTCAGAGATGTCCGAAGGGGTGCAACCTTGCTCTTCGCCATGATCAGGGAAACTCTCTCCTGACCTGAGGCACTGACTGTGCGCAAGTACACCACGGCCGCGTGACCACGTTCCGAGGCATCACAAAACCCGTGAAGGGTGGCCTTGTACTTCCCGGGAGGAAGGATGGGACGAGGCAAGGAGATCTCGTTGACGGATGGAAGTGAGGATACGAAAGAGGTCCATTCCTCAACAAGAGTGCCGTGTAGAGGTTCGTCCCAAGTCAATCCTGCTGTCCAAAGCTTCTGCAAGAAGCATTTTGCCCAAAATATGATAGGACAAATCCAACAGTTTGGATCAAAGGTTCTGGCGACAGTAGACAACACGAGACGTTTAGTCCAAGAACAAGGCAATTTCAAGTCTACGTTATACGTAAAGATGTCTTGGACTGGTCTGTACTGGACGCCTAGAACAGCCATCATGGCGGGGTTGTCAACAATCTCAAACAAATGTGGATCCTGCTGATGATCCTCTGGCAAGCCTTCCAAAAGCGCTGGTGAGTTGGAAATCCATTTACGCAACTCATAACCAGCGGAGGCCAAAATACCTATCAATTCGTCCCGCAAGAGGATCGCCTCGTCCGCTGTGGAGGCGCCCGAGCAAATGTCATCGACGTAAATATCGTCCTTCAAGATGGCAGAGGCTCGTGTGAAACGTAGGCCCTCGCGGTCTGCGAGCTCCCAAAGAGAACGTATTGCCAAGTAGGGGCTTGACCTTAACCCGTACGTATTGGTATTGAGCTCGTAGACGACCATGGGATCGCGAGGATTCTCTCTCCAAAGGACCAGCTGGAAACGACTGTCATCAGGGTGGATAATCGTCTGCCTAAACATCATTTTTATATCGGCTACAAAGACAACCTGATGTCGTCGGAAGCTGACCAAAATGCAAGCACTGGTTCAAGGATACGCCTGTTGAAGTCTGCGCAGAACCATCAAACACTGTGCGCAGCTTGCCAGTCGATGGCTTCAATACCGCATGATGCGGGCGAAAGTAGTGGTCCACCAAACGCCAATCCAAATTTGACACTGACATGTGTCCCCATTGTTCATATTCTCTCATGAACTCAATATACTTCTGTCTGAGCTCCGGATCACGATCCAAGCGGCGCTCCATAGCCAACAATCTCTTTTCGGCTAAAGGTCGTGACTCACCAAGCGGAGGCCGAACAGACAGAAAAGGTAGCCTCGTAATGATCCGACCAAAACGGAGTCGACCAGTGTTGTTCTGGAAGAACAGCTCGCACTCCTCATGTTCTGGATTCAAACGGGCAACTTGAGGGGGCTGCTCTACCTCCCAAAACCTCTGAACTGCATCAGAGAGAGCAGAGCCTACAGCCAACAAATTATCAAGTTCGGGTGGAGGGGGGTCCCTAGGTACAGGTCCCATCAAAGCAAATCCAAATATGGTCGGGATGGCAGTCAAACCATTTGGCACCAAGACCCGTTTCCCACCAATCAAAATTCCACCGAGGACATCAGAGCCAATCAACAAGTCGATTTGTCCCGGTGTGTCAAATTTGGGGTCCGCCAGTTCCAATCCCGATGTCAAATTCACCACAGCAGCAGGTAGCTGTTTCTGTTGATGCATGCCCAAGATATTCTTCAGCACAATAACCGAGGTTTTAATCCTCGGGTGTGAAGATTCAACAGGGCCAAACAAAACCTTAACTTGCCCTTCAACATTAGAGGCTACGTCCCCTATGCCCCGTATACAATTTGGAAAAGAGCCCATATTTAATTTAACCTGCCCTACCAAGTAAGTGGAAACAATGCAACCTTGTGAACCTGTGTCCAATATAGCACGGACAACAACAGAGGTCCCCGTGGGTCCCCAGACCCTAACAGCAACCGTTGGTAGGATAAAGGTCTCAATGGGGGAGGTTGTCGTCATAGGGCAGGGGTCAATGACCTATTGTTGCCTGGGCGGCAACCGTTGGCCAGGACCAGGCAAGTCAAAATGGGGGTGCGGCTTGAAGTCCTCAAAGGCGCGATGACTCGATCCGCGAGCCATCTGTGGGGGGTCATAATAGTAAAGTCAAAACGAGGTGGGCGCGAGTCAAGGCGGGGACGCTCCGCCAAAGAAGGGGAATATCTGGGGCAGCAGTCATGGTAATGGTGACGCTGAACAGCACGTTCAGGTGCGCGAGAGAGAGGAGGCGTTCGCACGCTACGGTTCTCCAAATGGGGCGAGTGGCGATCAACTGAGCGAGGCGACTCTCGGTTACGCGCCGGTGAGCCTCGGCTGCCACCTTCAAAACACCCGCCCGTGCGCGGCGTCGGCTGGTTGGGCAAGCGGCCTTTCTCTCTGGCATTCATGCAGAGAATGTACAAATGCTGTCCTCCACAGTGAGGACAGAGGCGAGAGTTTGGGCAGTCTCGCTGGTAGTGGGACCCCAAACAAGAGAAGCAAAGGCGGCGGGCATTCGCAATGCGCCTAGGAGAGGCGACATGTAGGTCCAAGAATGCCCTACAACTGGCCGTTCTGTGCCCCGTGACCTTGCAGTAGGAGCACTCCGCTGGGCTCTGCGTGACCGCAAAGCGAGGAGGGCGCCGGTCAACATTGGCTCGGGTGTGAACGCGAGCCTGCTCCTTGACCTTGGGCGGCTGCGTCTTAGCCGGCGTGTCACCCGGCACTCATCCTCCAGGAACCTCTTCAGGTCAGCAAAGGGGGGCAGATGGGTCGCGCTATCCCCACCAAAGCGCTGTTCAAAACGCGACCTCAGGTCGGCAGGCAGCTTTTTCAGCACAATGTGCACCAATAGATAGGACCATTGGTCCACGGGCATGTCAAGGCACTTAAGTGCGTTGATGGCCACCAAAAGCGGGTTCAACAGTTGGGTGCGCAACCCAGAGACCCGGGTGAGCGTCGGCAAACCCAAAATCTGCTCGATGTGCGTGTCGGCGCGGCCACGCTTATTATGGTACCTACGGGTGATTAGGTACCGAGCCGTCCGGTACGCCTCGTCAGACACGGGCAGATGCTGGATGAGGCCCTTGGCCTCCCCATCCAGAACCGACATCAGATAGGCCAATTTTTGCGCCGGCCGAAGGTCAGCCCTATCATTGACCAGGCTGTCAAACAAATTAACGAAGCCCAGGTAGCTTCCTAGGCAGCCATCAAAATGGGGGAGGTCCAAAGTAGGGAGCCTAATCACCAGCCCCGGTGCTGACCTAGGAAGCTCCTGCTTCAGGCCGGGTTGCCCTTCCCTATCGGCAACTAGTTGTCTCGCACTATTGGAGACAGCATCATACAGGTCTAAGACCTGGGCATAGTCTTCGCTGACCTTATTTCGCTGGTCAGCGGTGAAATCATTGACTGACACTTCGAGACAGCAAGCGCTGAAAGTGCGGAACTGCTGTTCCACACTTGCCAGGCGATCATCGATCCGCTCGTACCTTTGTAGTAAGGCCTACTGGCGATCAGGCCGGCTCACTAAGGCGCTGGCCGAGGCAAACCAGCGCAAATCTGATGCAATAGCACCAGCAGCCGCACGCAAGTCCTTGATAGCTGACATAATCAAAATTCAAAAGAGCCCGGACAAGCGTTAAATAATATTAACAATCAAAACTTAATATTTGTTAATTCTTTGAAACCAACAAAGTATTAGCCTGTTTACTGCAAGTGCAGGTAAGTGACAGGTATCTACTGTCCAACAAAATTAATAGTTTCAATATATATTGACACAAAACAAAGTCAAAGTTATCAAAATTTAAAACTTCAAAAAAGTTAATTAAAGTTAAATATTCAAATAAATTAACTAATTACTTGCAACAGACAGACTGGCTGTGTTATTTGAGATATACAATAGGAAGTAAGCACAGAATATGTGCTACCTAACAATATAATCTATACATTATAACAAGGTTTAACAATGCAAGGTTCAAACTTAATATATCAATATATGCAATAAACTTAATCAATTGGCACATATAACTGATATGTATCCAATCAAAGTGACTCATTAATAGTAACAGCAACAAATCTATGCTAGACTTCAACAATTTAAATCAAACAATTACTGATTGAGGTTATGTGTGACAATGTGTTTCAAATTATCTAGGTCAACTTATACAATTAAATATTATGTATTTTAGACAATAACTGACCTGACAAACACTACAATACTGTCTACAAGGTGATAAGATACAAGCTTATACCAATCTGAGGTTTGTACTCAGTAGTGCAACAGCGGCTAAATTTCAACCACGCTCTGCACCAAAATTTATGTCTAGAGTTTGAGCTGAGATCGTGTAAGGTTTACAGAGATCAGTGGAAGCGATTAATTCATCCAGTCTCAGCCCAAGGCAAAGGTCCAACATGTTCTGTGGTAGCACAGCGAATGAATATAAATTCTAATATTAATAAAATGTCTTACCAAATATCTCCTGGTGATGTTCTTGAGTGGAGTCCTGGAGGCAAGCTAGACACACACGAGACTAAACTGGCCAATATTAGCAAGTGAATTACATATCTTTACTTTACCAGGCTCCAACGCAGCGTTTTCAATCAGCAAATTCGTCCGGCACCAACCACGTGCATCGGATTCACTCAAGTTTTACAATGTTCATTAAAATACTATTTTTATCACAATTAACCGGTGCCAGTTATTGATCAAGAAAGTGGCAATCAAAACGGGTTCTAAATACAAGATCAAAACGCTCACAAAACGAAATCTATCCAGAGCTAGGTTTTTTCGCTGACCGCGGGAAACGACAAAGAAAACCAAAAGAGCTGAATGACAGTTCAGTGTGACCATTGTCAGAAATTTTCAATAGACTAAACAAAATGTTACTTAATCGATTTGACTTATAATAAAAACTAATTCTATCTCAAACAGTCTTGATGCAACCGGGTTAACGTCAGGACGATGAAGATGACATTTCTGGAGAGGAGTGGGTTAACTTAATGATGCTGATATATTTGAACATTCACCTGTAATGAGTATTCTTGCGAATGTTACAAAACAGAAAAACAAACGAGTGTGCCTAAGCGGGCAGTTAGCTTTGATGTTTTTGTTAATTATTTGACTTTGGCTAGAAACGGTACGTGGACGACATTTTTTGTATATTGGAAGGCGATGAAGAGGTAGTACAACAGTATTTGGCGCATTTAAATAGTATCCACGCTAAAATGTGCTTCACGTACGAAATAGAAAGGGACAGAAGAATGGCATTTCTTGACGTGATGGTTGGTGTACGATCTGACGGTTCGCTTAGCCACTCTGTACACAGGAAAACAACGCATACCGACCGCTATCTACATGCTGACTCACATCACCAGCCACGTCAACTGAACTCAGTTATAACGTCACTTACCAACCGAGCATACAGCTTGTGCGACGAAGACCACTTAAATGAAGAACTTGCACACATAAGTGACGTTCTATGAAAGAACGGGTACAGCGGACGTGTCAGACCACCTAGACACACTCAAAAACACCTCGACTACAAGGTAGAATGACAACCAGCGTACTTACCGTACGTCAAAGGAGTGACAGATAAGGTCTCTAATATCCGTCAGAAGGTATCTGTTAAATCTATCTTCACTCCTTTGAAGAAACTGTCACAGTACATAAGAATGCCAAAGGACAGTTTCCCCTTGGAAAAGCTGGGTGTATACAAAATTGACTGCCGCTGTGGGAGTTCTTATATAGGACAAACGAAACGCACCATTTCCTGCCGCATCAAGGAACACATCAGGGCAGTCAAAAACAATGAACCACAAAAGTCGGCAATAGCTCAACATCTCCTAGACTCGGGTACAAACCATTGGATTGAGTTACATAACCCTCAGGTGCTTTCGACAGAACGTCACTACATATATCTAGAGTGGTTAAAGAAGCTATTGAAATTAAAAAGTATAAAACCTTCAATAGAGAAGATGTGTTTCAACTGTCGAATACCTGGCATCCAGTGGTACGTCTATGCAAAACCCATAAACAGGAAAACCTTAAATCACGAGCTGAAGTAGTGAGTACAGTGTGTCGCGATCGAGTACAGTGCGAGAGTGAAAACGGTGATAGTGGTTGTGCGCGCAATAAACGAGTAAGGAAGCGAGTAGACCGGTTCACTTGTTTATAACTTTCATCCATCCGCAATACTTCAGTACATCCGTGAACATGGCGCTTGCAACAGTGCCGAAATATCGGTTACTCAAAACAAAGGTACGTGGTATATATCCCGTAGGAACAGTACAAAGTAATTGGCTAGAAAGATCGTGAAAATGTTCGTAGCTATGTTCGACTCTGTCCGTTGTTCAGTTCGACCAAAACAAAAAACGGCGAATGTTCGATATTCTGTTGCAAGTGAATGCTCTGGTGTATCAGCATCATTACGCTTGTGTGGATTCAGGAGTGTTCAGTAAGATCAATATACATCACGAAACGAATCGTCTCGGGTTCGAATCTACGGCACGCATTACTGGCTATTTGAAGTTATATACGTATAAGATTGTTAGTCGTTACTTTCTTCGTGTTAGAGAACACGATAAGTCATTAATGCAACTGTCATGATGATCTTTGATATGGGTCAATGACTTCAAATACTTTAATAATGGTCCAGAAACCATTCGAAACAGCTACCTATCTGTCTCTTGACAAGTGGTCGCTCTGTAGAAAAGGAGATAGTCTTTAAAATTTAGACAGGCAAGAATCGTGGGCTGCACTTCTTGTTTGCAACCCATAGTGCTAGCATGTGGGCAGAGTCTTCTAGCAATATCTTTTAGAATAACATTATAGAACATTACAAAGTTTATGATAACCAATAATATTTTTTTACTAGTTCAGCCCGCATTGATTGCTCCAGTTAATCAACAAAAACTAAGTTATTTGGTTACTATTCTACCAAGCCAACACGGCACTTGGGTAGAACTTGGCTTCGTCTTACCACGGTGGTATTTTGTTGTAGTGTGTTTAGCATGTGTACACAACGTCGGGCAGTCGAGGATAGATGACGAAAGACTGACTAAAAAGATATATAAGACAAGTGTGAATGGGGCAGGAAGAAGGATAAGGCCTAGGCGGGACGTTCTCTGACCAGATTGAAAACCTTCTAAAAAAGGACGGGTAAGTAAGTATCCTAAACAGAAAGGCATGCATGACATTGACGGGAGTGAACGAAGCAAGAGAGATATGTCAGGATCGTTGCAAATGGCGTTCCGTAGTCTCTGCCTACCCCATCGAGAAACAGGCGTGAATCTATGTATGTATGTATTCATGACGTCGCATTTCACAAGTGCCTAAATGGCTTGGTCGACAAGTACAATCTAGTTTTAATCATATGCATACATACATACATACATAGGCTCACGCTTGTTTCCCGAAGGGGTAGGCAGAGGCATATTAAACGCCCACTTTTCGCCAGTGTTTTGATCCCACGTAATAGGTGGCGAGCCTATTGCCGCTTATCGGGATATTTTGTTGCTATCATATGCTTCTACGTCTCTCTCGCATCAATCTCGCAAATCTATTGACCAGTGTCGCTACTGCTTTACTAGGAAATACAACTATGTTAGAAATCATTAAATGAGTTCAGCATGTAGTCCATATAGTTTAGTTAAGCTATGCTGTTCCTCGTGTGTAATTACATTTCTAACTTATTAATACCGACTCTGAGGAATACAGTTTTGCAAAGGAAGGATATTTAATAATATACCCGACACTCTACAAGGTCTGCCATTAATGAAATTTAAACACCAATTAAGCAAGATACTTATAGATAAGTGCTACTATTCCATTGATGATTTTCTCAAAGATAAGTTGTAAATGTTTTGTTCGTATGGTTTTATTATATTATAATTTTCATAAAGAGTAGCCTTTGTACTTCCCCAGGTTTCAGACTATCCATATAAAATTTCATTACAAACGGATAGTAGCATATAAACAGATAATACTTCAAATTACTTTTGTTTTCATAGTCGTCAAACTTCAGGTAAAGATAGTATGTAGGTATATTATTAAAGTTATTGAAGAGCTTATATACCCTGAACAGCAGCAGAAATAAAAAATCAAAGCATTACCACATAGTACATAACCAGACCGCCCCTCCGTCCCGCTACGCTTAAGCGCGCCAATTCACAGTAAGTGCTTTTAATAACGCTGCGCCTAGGTCAATTATATCATGATAACTTTTAAACTATTCGTCCAAACTACTTACTGTAAAAGACAAAGTTCATCTACATTAAATACTGAAGACAATAAATCTTGAAAATAATTTGATAAATAATCTAGAATGAGCATTGTAAAAAAGTATCAAATTTAATTATTTTGATTGATCACTTTTTAGTGCATATTAGCTTCTACATAAAAGGTAGGTATATGCTGCCGCAGATTTTTGTTTAGAACTTTTTAAGATAAGCAATTTCACAGTACATTATCTTCATGTTACTTCAACGGTTTAGGCAACGCACGCGAAGATAGGTTTCAGAGCTCAGGATTTTTTTAGTAGTAGGAGTTAATTGATACTTTTCCTTATATTATGGCAACATTACAGAAAATCTTTATAAATTGTAGCCTATATGTTATTCTGATGTATAAACTATATTACTGTAAAGTTTCATCCAAATCTGTACAGTAGTTTTTGCGTGAAAGAGTAACAAACATCTATACATACATCTTCACAAACTTTCGCATTTATAATATTAGTAGGATAGGATTTTTTATGACATTGTATAAATTCAATTACTTTTATTTATTTTTTTAATTTGACAATTAATTTAATTTTTTGTTTAAAAGCATGATATTTCTCATTTATTGATTATTTGTATGTCATGATGACAAAACATAGCGCTCTTTCCTTTTTTAAGACCACCACAATTTATGTAGGTATACCTTTTTGTTATCTTTAACAAATAAAAAATTCTGATTCTGATTCTGAAAGGAGTTTTGCTGACTGAAGATTATCTACTGGATGTGTTGTAGATACATAATTTGTGGAATCCACGGTGTTGTGACATGACTAATCAGTATCAGCAGTGGCTGGTCTGGGCTTTTATATTGGGGACCGCCAGCGGTAGCAGCGTTGCCAACTCTACATCTTTTTACATAGATCTACGCAATTTGGTCCCTTCCCGCCAACCTACGTAGTTCAGGCCCAGAATCTATGTATTTTCAAACAAGTAAACAAATTAGCTAACTGTAAAAATGGACGTTAATAATTTTTCGGTCCATTTATAGATCTTACTTATTTTGTTTTACGAGTTAAAAAATATTATTTTGACTAATTTAAGTCCATAATATTTTCTTTTTATTTTCTCTTAATTTACTGAACTTCATAACAAATTCGGCCGCATGCCAGCCTAGATTCAACAAATGCGCTTACTGGCTGTAGTTTTTTTGCTAGTCGTCGTCGTTTTGCAACGTAATCATAGGTATATTAAGTGTTCCATTAATACGACTGAACATGCACCCCGTTAAAGTTGAACTAGCAACACTGCGTAATAATCCGATCCCCGCGACGGGCACCGTTCCGGTCCCACGGAAACAGTCCGCGTGCACATACGTGTGTGTACGTACGTGTTCACGCAAAAGATGCCCGTTGCCCGTCACTGGCGGCTCTTTAACGCAGTTTCAGGTCTAAGATACAAAATAAAAATATATTGTCGCTGACACTTTTCTACCGGATAGTACGCCATCATTCCCGGAAGTGGTGTCGTGATTGGGGGTGAGTACCATGAAAGGTTTCACCACAGATAACGGATGCAAGTTCACGCTCTATGAAACAGGCCGCGTTTTTTAATCTATGTTCTCCCTTTGTGTATGATATTGTGTTATTTCCGTTACAGTTTTGGACTCTGCCACTGCTGTTTGATTGATGTACTGAGGAGAATTGTTTGAGTTACGTATATGTTTTGCGTTTTATTCTGTTATAAACGCGAAAGCTTTTGCGAATGAAAGCATGTATGGATGCATATTTGTTCATTTTTTAATGCTAGAAATTGTGTGGTTGGATGTTTATGTATGGATGCATAGTTGTTTCTTTCTCAGGCATAATTTACATAACGTATTTTGATGATATTTTGCAATGATATCATCATATAGCCTGCTGCGGGCGAAGTATTCTATCTTTTAAATACCAGAAGACCTTTTGTGGTGATAATCTAAATCCATGCAGGTGGACTCACGTTGAAGGAATAGTGGTGATATACTTGGTTAATGGTTATTGCAACGATTTATAAGAGTTCTCTATAAATGTAGCTATAGCGCTTTAAATGGAATATGCTGTTGACCTGGAATTGTGGAATTTGGCAAGAAGCAGAACTTAGAAACATATCTTGTTAGATATTATTAGGTACAAAGTACCTTACTGTGTTGCCAGTAAAATGTGATGTCTCGACCTTTTTGCAGAAAATGGGAGAAATATTTTTCATAATCGGACGTATCTTATACCTACTCAATGAAAAAAGAAGATTTTTTTAAAGGGACAATTTATTTCCACACATTTGCACAGAACCCTTGGTGCAAGCGTCAGATCCGTGCTGACTTGGTTTTTTTTTAAGTATTTGTTAGCGGTACTTGTTTTGTCATCGCAGCCTAAAGACGTCTACTTGACTCGACGACGAAACTGAAGACTAAGAAAAATTGGTATCGTGGGCGACTTCAGAAATTTCTTTTTTCATTGCACTAATGGACACAAACACCTAGACCTACTCGAAACCATAATTTGCGAACATACAAGTGTTTCTCTGTAGGAATCGTACGGATAGATGACTCTATAACTCTATGCGAACTGCCACCGAGGAAGCGACCACTTAAACTTAAATGCCAATTTCAGCTTCTTGCACCTTATAGTTTTGGCTCTAGCTTGTCTGTCAGTCAGTCAAGTAACGTAAGATTTTTTTACTATACATTTTTATAGACTCATACCTGTTTTTCCGAAGGTGTATGCAGAGGTGTAATATCACACCTACATTTCCACATTTCATCATGCTATCCATTTGTAGGTCCGTAATGGGTGGTGAGCTTATTGCTGTTACTGTTTACTTTGTCAGGTTCCTTGCTGCTACTGAGATTGTGAAAAAACTAAGTAACCCTTTTGTCCGACACGGGGATCGAACCCGGGATCAGCAGACGCATACGCTATCCACTAGACCACGAAAAATTTATATATACAGATAACCTTCAAACTATTTTCAGTTATCTCCATCATGACTCTATCTACATCCCAAACGACAAATCGTCGTCTGACGTCACAATGTCAGCCACGTTTGTTTATCTAGCAAGTTTTTAAGGAGGAAACTACGTGTATTCGCATAAAGAGGTGTTGATATAGGGATCTGTCTGTGTGGTTTAGTTCTTTGCACTCACGTGATAAGGAAAGTTTATAAGTAGACGGGTATTACATGCATATCTACCTTTATTATACCTTATTCTGTGCGATTCAGGGACAGTTTAAATTTCCTTGGGACTTCACTAGGGTCAAAATTCGTGGTCAATGGTAGCTTATAATGTGATTTGGCTCACTGAATACGCCGGCAAAGTTGAGCAACGAGAGTACTAGTTGCCACTTGGGTGGTGACCGCGTGTGGCATTTACATCAGAGCGCTACCGTGCATTGGAGGGCACGTAAATCTGACGGTTCCGGTTCTTGTCTTTGAATATGAGGTCTTCTTGCAGCCTGAAAAATCCGACACCAGAGTTGGCCACATACACGAAAACAAAACACTTGATGATAATTGTGTGCTGTTTCAGGTAGTTTAAATTTCCTCGGGAATCAAACCTCGTTGTCTTCAATGGTCAATGCTGCTGAACTGTTTTCAGGTTATAGAAGGAATATGCGTGGGTCTGGCAAAATATTACCATAAACAAAAAAAAACAAAACAGAGAAAGTAATTTTAGAAGTAAGTACATAAAGCAAAATGCTACGGAACCATTTAAAATCATAAAAAGCTGTACAGTCGGTGTGGATTAAGTCTCGAAAGCGTTGGTATTGTTGGCCAGGGACATAACTTTGCAATTTTGAGATCCAGCCGTCTTAAAAAAATATGATTTGTGGAGTCCAAATAGCAGGATGTTGCGGCGTAGCTTTTGTAAAAGTAAGTAATCTACATTCTTTACTTGATTAAAACTATTACAATTCACAACGGTGATGAGCTCAGATGCCAATAAGTATTTTGGATTCAAATTATTTGACTGCTATTCTATACTTGAAAGTTTGATACTGTTTCATGCAACAACTACTGAACGGATTATGATGAAAGTAGTAATATAGCTTCACAATAATTATAGCTAATATGTCATAACAGCATATACACCTTTTGTAACACTAACGAATAAGTGGATATAGCCGCAAATAGCATCTAGTTATTTAATAACATTATCTTCTAATTTATTTTATGTGTCTATTTTTTTTCAAAAAGCGCGGGCATCTAGACATTTTACCACATAAAAATCACGAACAAAATAACTTAAAAAATACAGTTTGATAAGCCGCTCAAATCTTACAACCTGTACCAAATAATGTTATCTTTAAAATAATAAAAAATATAACCAGAGCACTGACTTCCAGTCCAGTTTAGATTATGCCATGTGTTACACAGTAAAGAGATTTAGGTTACATCTCTACAACTTATATTTACATTTGTATTCATGAAATATTTATCTGAAGATCTGAGGAGATGAGGTAATATGGAAATTGTTCGCTTTATGCTGATGTAAGGTTTGGTGTTATCAAAGGTGTTTGCATGTGTAGGATGTTTTGCTTGATAAGTAAAGTGGAGATAAACCCAAGGTGTGAAAAATTACATTAAAGAAACCGACTTCAATATCTTCTCAAAATATAGAAACTAGAAACGAAAATTATTAAGGATAGTTAAAAAACTACTCATCAGATATTGCCAATTTAAATGGCACCAGTACACCACCATAAATGCGGGACTTAAGGCATTAAAATAAAAACCTCAAAATCGGTTAACCTACCTAGAAAAAAATTCTGAGGTAACACATAAAAAATGCGTTGTACTAAAGGCCTCCTCGTTCAGGAAGTAGGTTAACGAAGGGAACACATTTGTTCTTGCCTTTTAAGGATATAAAGGCTTACAAACTACTACAATAGGTTTCTTAAATAAAAATTATATTCGTGATGTTAGCTTCCACGCACCGCAGTGTTGAGGTGCCGATGTTTCAGCCTTGTTATGTAAAATTATCCACCCGCAAATACATTAGTGCATCCGTGATCATGGCATTTGGGACAGTGCCGAAATATCGGTTGAAATTCGTAGAGTAAACGAGAAGATAAACCAAAATTTGTTTGAAAACGCGATTGAAAAAGAAGTTCTTTCCAACCACAATTTTTTATTTGGCATTGTGTTAAGTCCAAAACTTGTTCAAAGAATCCAATCTAATCCGGTACAGGATACCAACACTAACTCAGATACGACGTGCTGCAAAATTTTTTGAAACATTAAAGTGAAGCAAAAAAAGGTTTAAAAATGTCAGTAAATCTTAGTATATCGCGATAGAATCCGTGAGCTGTAGTTTGATTTCAATGTGTAATATTCGCGTAAATCCAAGAAAATTCAGGCAGTTTTATCTAGTACGATACCCACAGTACAGCCTTCATTTACAATAATCGTTAAGATATTGATTATGAAAACGTTTCCCTTAATTGTAACAAAATTATTATGAAATTAGACGATCATACATTATTTTATATAATATAATATTCTACCACATTCACACAACACCATCTAGTCCCAAAGTAAGCAAAGCTTGTACTATGGGTACTAGACAATGGATAAACATACATAAATACTTTTTTATTTTTGTAAATACATACATATTATACATATTATTTATACTAAAAGTTCACCCACACGCACCAGTTAGAAGATTGATGTAACATTTTCATCCATCCTTGGATATAAGAAAACGTGTAGTTTGATACGTATGACCTAAATATTGTAACAATATTATTCTATTGGCGTCATGAGTAGTTAAGGCTTTTGACGGACTTATGGTTCTGTAACAATTTCTATTAGCTCTATAATAGCTAATCTGTAATTGTCGCGCTCGTGGCGCAAGACTTGCCTGCCCTTCTATTGAATTGTTTCAATAGAAGGAATGGCAAGTATTGCCACAAGTGCGAACTATTGTGGGTAGGCAACGCTCACACTCACCACTTGGATGGGTCGACGTTTGTGTGGTATTTGTATCTGAGCACTACGTCCTTCGCATGGCACGTAAAGCTGTCTCCGGAAATAATTCGCTACGGTATGTCGGAAGCGATCAAGAGGATTATGTACTCCGACACCAGAGATGGCCCCACACTCCCACTAAAATAAATACTAGCGTGTTTTGACACTACCGTCTTGTATTGAAGTATAAGCCTATTAAAAAGGGAAGAAAGGCTGCCCAGCTTAGGATTAGATGGCTGTGTGATGACCGTCTCAGGATATCTTTAAGATGTTAAACTGCTCAATTGACATATAATAAAGACGAAAAAGATATGAATTTGATTTAGTCCTAACCTAAAACTAGTAGACATATCATAAATATTTAAATCCAAACATTTACCCAATCTGTCTGAAATCCCTGTAAATATTATATTGTAGTAAATGTTTTACAAGTTGGAGTAGCATTGGTACACAATGAAGAATTATAAGCTACTCAAAGGGTCCGCATTCCACCGTCGATAAAGATCTCTTAGCTTTTAGTGTGTTTGGAAAATATGCGGGTAGTCGAGGAAAATGTGTTCAAGATGTTTGCATTGCAGATAGATTTCACTTTTCATGTGCTGGAATGATTAAATATATTAGCAAAAAAGAAAAGGGGTAGCAAAATAAGTCTTTACGGCTATTATGGCATTGTTCTTGGTTTTTAAGAGGCATTTTTTTGAGTCAGGCGAAGCCATTTATTGACTAACCGTGCGTGACCCTGCCACTTCGGTACGTCGAGGACACTACAGTGGTTTAAGTAAAAAAGCTCAGAGCGTATACAGGAACGTGTTACAAACCTTTTCTACTTGCACCAAACTGAATCATAGTCACATCCGCAATACACAACAAATTTGTAAATTTCGTAAGACATATAATATAAATTTGCGGTTTTTGTTGTTATTTTCCGGTGACATATATATGTGCTCACCAATACCTTTGTTTTGATACCAATCACGTAATGATTATCTCAGTTAATTTTTTTTCGAGGTTGGAATCTGAGATTTAATACCTCAGATTTCAATCTAGAACTCGCACTACGGTGGATCATACAAATAAACATGCATATATAGACAGGGCTATCCAATACAAAAACAATTATTCAAATCGGGCAAGTAATCCTGAGATTAGCGCATTCAACCAGACAAACAAATTCTTCAGTTTTATGATATTGATATTACTTAGTGTAGTATTTGCTATCACAGCAAATATAACCACTACACGAATCGATGTAACACTGGCTCACCACTACACACAGATCCGCGAGAACACGTCACGTTTATTTATCATTATAATCTTAATATATAAAATCCTTGCGTTACTGACTGACTGACAGACACGCTACAGCCGAAACTATTGGGCGCAGGAAGCTGAAATTTGGCACGTATGTTCCTTGGGGACCGTAGGGGTGCACTAAGAAGGGATTTCCCGAAATTCCCACGGGATCAGCCAAAACGGGTAAATTTAAAAAAATTGCAGGCGTAGCTGCTGGCGTCCTCTAGTTTACTATATTTCATTGGCAAATAATTATACGTCATTGCTTTATATTTCATATACCTAGACCTTATATGAAATACACGCCAGGATTTGGAGTTGCGGAAACAGCCCAGGCTACCATGCCATACATAGATGCTGTCCCCTTCTGTTTGTTTTGGCCTTACCGCTCTTCTCTTGCGGTCTCCGTATTCTTTTCCTTTTTCCTTTTGCAACTTTGGTCTCATTATCCTTCTTGTCTCTTAAAATAGATTTAGTAGTCTTTTTATACGTCTTACTTATATATTTCAACATTGGGTTTTTATCCATGTTCATTCTCTTGAAAAATACTTCCGACTTTTTCCTGTTACCGTATGGGAGGTGGCGTTGTACTTCATTCAGTATGAAAAATTTTAGTGTATCTTTCTCTCTTCATTTGCGGCCAATATCGCTCTGTGTTAAAAATTTTATATCACCATCATGACAAAACTTTCAACTCCTCGCCAACGAACCGCCGCGAATCGGACGAACAGCCATCAGTAGTGACCGATAGTGGGCAGCCAAACCGACCGAACACTTCTCTCAGAATTTTTATAATTTGCGAACTCGTAATATTTCTCCTAATCTTGATTTCTTTACAGCGGTTGTAACTTCACTATACACACAACAAGAAAATAATCGTTATTTGGCAATGGGCCCAATAGATCAATCGCAATATCAAAGTTCTCGTCCATGTATAGGTGCTAGAGAACTTGGTAAGCTAACTAGAGTGCATCCTTTGCAATTCTTCATTGCCCATTCAACGTCCCCATCGATCCTAGGGCACCAGATCCCACGGGATCCCACGTACGAAGGCGACCACACTTGGATGCCTCTGATGCACCGCCAGCAGAAGCTCTCCCGAGGCTCCTTTGAATGAACATTCCTTTTGCTATCAGTAAAATGTTCTCACTCTCTCAAATACAATTCATCCGTAAATATTCTGCATGATTTCCTGGACTCATCTCTCTACTCATCATCAATCGGTTGTACATTAACACATGTCACAGAATTTTAACTGAATTTTCTTTATAATTCAGTTAAATAAAGCAAAATTCAATTTTTTATTGTTTCTAGTGCTCTATAACACCCTTTTCTATCGGCCGTAGCCCAAACCCTGGGTCGATACGACCCATATTGACGAATTTGGACTTCGGCCGCCATTTTGATTAATTTATTAATTATCTTTGCAGCCAAATAACTTGCGAACCGTTGGTCTCAGAAATCTGCGATTTTTTATGCTGTATGTAGTTATAAGTAGTCTTTATGAATTTTACGTTTTCAGGCGTTTTTCAGGCCTGAACATTTCAGGCTCCAAAACCTCATCAGGATCATAGCGGAGCTCGAGCTGAGCGCTCCAGAGAAATGTGTACTTCAAGTAGTTAAATCCATGGATAGATCAAATACTATCATTAAAAAACCGAATTGCATTTAGATATCGAATGATTCCGATCTACGATCCGATATTTTGATAGAATATTATCATTTTTACAACGTGTTTGAAATCAGTGTTAGAAATTTTGAGCGAACTCGTAATAACTGTCATAGATTTTAATGACGTTAGTCACTCTCCGAGCCATGGATGGGATGGGTTAAATTTATTGTGACCCATATGTAGACCATCATACAATTTTACTAAAACGGGTCTTATTCGCGATATTTAAGTAATTTAAGGTATAAATACCTATGTTTTACCGACGTTTCGGCCGTCTTACAACAGCCTTGGTCGCGGCAGGACTGATGTCATCTGAGCGTCGTCCTTGTGAAGCGCGGGTTTCGGCAGCTACCCTCACTTGTTTTTTATTTTTATTTTTATCCGAACTGTCGGTACGTTGTTGACACACAACACTTATGACGTCTAGACACTGATGAGCTGTGTTACTGCGGTGGGGTTTACATTTGTTGATTACCGGATTCCAAGTTGCAGACAGTCTGTATCCATCCTCCCGGTTGAAATTTTTCTGCTTTTTTATTTCAACCGCTTCACGTACTATCCTGGAGTAATAGTGACGATCGGTAGATAAGACCTTTGGTTGCTATAATTTGATCCAGTGGTTTGGTCCAGACTCCAACAAATGCTCAGCTATGGCAGACTTGTTAATTTGCCGGTTTTTTACAGCTGCGATATGTTCCTTGACCCTTTCAGCGATGGTTCGTGTGGTCAGTCCGATATAGGAACTACCACAACTGCAGTCGACCTTCTAGACGCCAGGTGTTTGTAGAGGAATGAAATCCTTCGAGGTGGGCATATTGTGTGCTACCTTGAAGAGCGGACCGTATACAGTCTTTATGGAGTATTTCTGTAGTACTGTTCCAACTTTGTCCGTCACTCCCTTTATGTAAGGCATGTAAGCCGGTA
Organism: Euclidia mi; assembly: GCA_944739405.2. Lineage (NCBI taxonomy): Eukaryota > Metazoa > Arthropoda > Insecta > Lepidoptera > Erebidae > Euclidia > Euclidia mi. The sequence continues at coordinate 34,158,753 of OX123205.2, read as the reverse complement.
CTCTTACTTCCGGTTTACGGTCCTTCCTCTTCCGACGTGGTATCTTCTTGTTGAATCCGTTGCACCTAAGTACCTCCTGAACATGTGACAGCTCACTGTTCAAATGTTCAGGGTCACAGAGGTCATACGCTCTGTGTACTAATGAAGTCACTACGGATTCGCGGGTGATGATGCGTGTATGCGTTGAGATACCTATCTGTGTATGTCGGTTTTCTATAAACAGTGTGTCCCAAGGTATCGTTTTTCCTCACTGTCACTTTTACGTCGAGAAAGGGTAACGACCCATCTGCCTCCATTTGAAATATAAATTTAATATTAGGGTGTATGGAGTTTAAGCTTTTTGCGAACTGTTCTACGTCTTGCTTGTCGCCCTTCATGATACAGAATACATCGTCGACATACCTCTTTCATAGCTTTACATTTGATGCCTGCATGTCTACGGATTCCTCGAAGTACTCCATCCAGATGTTGGCCATTACCGGTGCTACTGGGCTACCCATAGCCACTCCGTCGATCTGGAGTTAATGTTGTCCACGGTATAGAACCACGGTCCGTTTGACAAATATACTGTTCTACTTAAAAATAGTTTGCTTCCAAACAATTTTTAAGTAGAACAGTATATTTGTCAGACAGACCGTTTGCCCTTAGTTTTCTCTCAACGACCTCAAGGCAATCCTGTACTGGAACATTGGTGAAGAGTAAGTCCACGTCAAAACTCACCATCACTTCGTCTGGTTCCTTTTTCACGCTCTTGATAATGTCAATAAAGTGACGAGAGTCCTTCACGAAAGATGCCGTCTTACCTACCAGCGTTTGCAGTACCTTGCTGATGTGTTTCGCCGAACCATATGTGGGTGAGTTCATTTGACTCACTATCAGTCGCAATGGTACGTTAGTCTTGTGGACTTTAGGCAAACTGTATGTCTTGGGCCGCTGCACGATTTGAGGTTTGTGTAGACGTTCAAATTCATCTTCCGTGAAAACGTTGTTATGCGTTTCATAACTCTGGCTGTCGGGTTATAGGACACCGGCTTATATATTAGTGTGTCACTAAACAGATTCCGTATTTTGCTATCATAGTCACTAGAGTTCATCACTACAGTAGCGTTACCCTTGTCGGCCTTCAGCAATAAAATATTCGTGTTATCACGCAACGATTTTAATGCCTAACGCTCTTCTGTGGAGACATTGGGTTTCGGCTTTGACTTTCGTAAAATAACTGCAACATCCTGTCTAAGTGTATCTGCGTCGTTAGACGGTAACTCGTTGCGCGTTATGACCTCCTCGATGCTACTTATGACACTCTCATACGGAATCAGATTAGGTGTTAAAGCATCAAAAAGCATAAAAATTTCAACCGGGAGGATGGATACTGTACAGACTGTCTGCAACTTGGAATCCGGTAATCAACAAATGTAAACCCCGCCGCAGTAACACAGCTCATCATTGTCTAGACGTCATAAGTGTTGTGTGTCAAGAACGTACCGAGAGTTCGGATAAAAATAGAAATAAAAAACAAGTGAGGGTAGCTGCCGAAACTCGCGCTTCACAAGGATGACGCTGAGATAACATCAGTCCTGCCGCGACCAAGGCTGTTGTAAGACGGCCGAAACGTCGGTAAAACATAGGTATTTATACCTTAAATTAATTAAATATCGCGAATAAGATCCGTTTTAGTAAAACTGTATAATGTATACAAATCGCGAAAGTTTCAAATCTAGACCAGTCGATGAACAGTGGGTTAAACTTGGATATATATGTGAAGAGAGACAAATTAGAGAAATCTACAAAAAATTAAATAATTTTGTTTATAATTAAGAGAAACATAGTAGAGCTAGACACCTTTGGAGCCAACTGCAGACCTTTACATGACAATACAACGATCTCACCACTACGATGCGTACGTAAATTCAAAATAAAGGTATTCTCTCTTTCAGATTATTTTTTTATTTTCTCGCCAATAGCTCCTAATGAAGTACTTGGCGCGTTAATAAAAAAGTACGTTATGATGTTTCGCTCAATCTCACAAGGGACACGAAACATTAGCAAATTTTAATATCCAAAGTGACAAACTGACAAAAATATGGAAAAGGCAAGACGAGGCGATCTTTGGAGGGGGCTGGATATGTATGGTGCCAGTTGGGTAAGCCTGCGGCTTGTTTATCCGTATAAATACATACGTGTGCGGTTAGGCATTTGATAATTAATTAATATATTTGATTTATATATTACAGGCAGCCATAAGCTAGTGGAGAAAGTTACAGACTGCTAAGCACACGGTCTTGGGTTCAAACCTACGCAGCTACGGCGCGCACCAATGACTTTTTAAATTATATGCGTATTGAATTGTTTGTTATTGATTGTTGAACTGTGTGAAAGAAATCCTGTGTGTGAGAGGAAACCGGCTTTTTGACAGTTCTCTGTAATATAACGGCCACATTTCTTTCGAGAAAATTATGGACCATAAGACATCAGAATGGCTTACCGAGTTTTCTCGTTTGTCAAGCGATAAATAAAAGTTTAATACACTGGCAAACTTTAAAAAAATCACAATGAATTAAAACGCGAGTCACCTCCAACTTGGACTATCGCCAAGAGAAGAATTTGCTTATTACAAATTAAACAGTCGTTTGAATAAGAATGGTGGATACAGAGATTTTCTTTTATAAAAGTTTCTTTGAAATTGGTCAGCTGTGCGAAGCAAAAGTATTTGGATATCTTGATTTTGAGATAGGCAGGCGGCTAAGTTGAGCAAAAAATTATCATGGAATATCGTTAGAATTTTCGGTGACCTTATTTTTGGCGCAAGAATATTCAGAATGTCACAAGACTCATCACCAAGCCGAAGTCTACTCCTTTTGGACATCATGCCAAGTCATACTGAGCAAAATTAATACCTGAATACGAAATTTTTATAAGTAACCACATTTTTAAGCATGAATTAAAAATGCGCTCGTGCAATACCGTTTAGTGCCGAAGTAAAAATGTTCGTAATGATTGGCAAAGTATGGGATTTCAGATTTCGTTAAGAGTCTTTTTACACCATGTATGTAACAAATCTAAACCTTGATGGTAAAATGTGGCCCTAATTCTAACATACATACACTCACGCCTTTTCCCCTCAGGGAAGGCAGAGACAATAGAAAGCCACTTGCTTCTACCCTAAATTAGTCAACAGTCGTATCTTACTAGAATAAGGTAATTTAATTTTCAAGAGCTGTCTGAATTATTTTCGTACTGATTCAGTGGTGTTTGCGGTGCTTCTTACTTGACACGACATGTCACCTAAAACCACTGAGTGAATTTGGAGAAACTAAAATTAACAGAAACTGTGTGTTACCATATCTTGCTGTTTATACCGAATATTAATTTAGTAGAGCAAAAAGCAAATGTTTAAAATGTTGAAACAAGTAGGTAATCATTGCACAGTTGTGTATAAAGGAAACTGTTAATTGACGAACAGGTCTGCAATATACGCCTATGTAAATTTTCACGGCAAATAGTTCTTAGCCCTAGAGTGGTCGCGCATATAAATTTATATACCATAAGAGGTCGCGCGGATGACGTGTGTCATCCATTTGCCAATGTTGATTTATAATAATAATACCAAAATTGTAGATGCATATTTTTATTAAAACTAACAGACATAAAATCAGCTACATCATGAAACAAAAAAAAATCAAAAAGAAGGGTTTTAATTAAAATTAGGCACATATGAACGAGTCATTATAATTTCTTTGCTTCTGAGATCAACTTTTGATATTAACTATAATTATGAGTGACTAAAAATATTCTTAGGTATGATTTTCATAACAACTATTGCACATATACTTGCAATGGTCGGGACAAGTGAATTTCCCGCATAATTGGCAAGATATACGCGAGGTTTTATTGCGTATTCTTCCACACAAAAAGCAGCTACCACGCGCACCTCCACGAGGAGTACTTGCCTTTTCTTGTGGTTGTTCTTCCAATGGAATACCGACAAAATCGCTTATTTTCAGCTTGAGGATCTTAAGTTTACAATCAATACTCATTTTTCATGTAGCCAAAGGTTTCATTATACCCAAATGTCTTCATCTTCCTCCAGTAACCATAATTCGATGTGCTGATCTTGGCTTGCCATTTTTAGTTCTAAAATAAAATTAAAAACAATTTTTAAGTAAAATATATATAACAAATTACTAATTTCATTAAATGAATATCATTTACAATAAAAGACGCTATAAATATATCATAACAAATACAAAATCGTTAAAAAGGTTATAAAATGGTCGTCATAAAATACTTACGTAAACGGTCGCGCGGATGACATAATATATCCTCCACCTACGAATATGCACTTCCCCTGACTCAACCGAACCACTCAAGCACACGGCAGCTAATGACGTCACGCAGCGTACTCTAAGCAATACTGTGTTGCCATATAAGAATCAAGAATTCCCGGCCATTTAGTTAGCGTGGATGACTAATGTCATTCACGCGACCACTCTAGGGTTAACCTGTTGCCATAATTCTACAGATCGCATTTATAAAAAGTACTTCCAAACATGTTTGATTGCAACTTGAAATAGCTCTTTCATGATGGCATAAATAATATATATTGCATATCTCGTAGATTATAATGCTTGTCTCACCAACCATGCTAAGTTATCGGTTCAGTTTTGAACCATTGCAAACATATTCCTGATTTAAAACTAGTTTCTCCGAGTTGTTTCATCACTTACTTGTTTCAAGACATCAGAAAAATTCAGTAAACCCAGTAAACAAATTAATTCCATATTATTTCAATAAAATTACTGTCCTAATCGGGCATCGAAACTGCAGCCCATGATTGGCTGCCAACGCAATCCCCAACTAGCACAATGAACAATGAAATTGCAGTAAAAAAATATTCACGCCACTCTCATTTATATTGCAGCAGTAGTTAGTCCTGTTCTATATACAGCGTGAATAATTAAGTTAACTAGCTAGCCGGAACTAGTTTTGTAAATAATACATCGATATGTGAGTCCATTTAGTTTTAGACACTGCATATTAAATGGAATGGAAAGTTATGGAGTGCAATTTTGTGAATGAGGCACGGTTGCTTTAACACAAAATAAAAATAAAATAAACATAAACATGATGCTGTAGTTTTCATTATTGTGGTGAACCAAATGACGGAGCAGAGGTAGGGTGGACTTTGGTAAAGTGGACCGACGATCTTGTTGTGATCTCAGGAAGCTTTTGGATGTTGGTGGCCCGTCATCGGTCTATAAAGGAATGTATTTGTTCAGCAGTAGATCTGTTCCGGCTGAGATGATGAAGACTTCTATTACGCTAAAGCTTCATCCACGAAATTAGGTACTATTTATTACAAAATACAAATTCTTGTTTAAAAGATAAAACCAGCTCGTCTGTCGAAGACAGAACTAAAGATATTTCTATTTACCAACACTCCGACGTCTCCATTTATTTGTATTCGTGAAAGAAGAACAAAATTTTTCACACACAAAATTTTCTTTCGATTCACTGGTGTAGTGATATTTCGACAAATTTTATTTAAAACTATGGTGTATTTTTGTGAAAGGCAAAATATATTTGATACGAGCTGACGTATTTTGTTGAAGAAAACAGCCTTGGGGAGGCTTATGTCCAGCAAAAGACGTCTTTCAGCTGACATGATGAAGACATTCATAAAGCAATCTATTTGGCCCGCACGCAAAAGACATAAAAACGAAAAGATGTCTTAAAATAGAAGATAAAATAAGAGAGTAAAGGTAAGCGATGAAAATTAACTTGAATCTGTGACATCTTAATTCCATATCATCGCTTGCTAGTTAACGGGCCTTCCAAAAAGTAACAATTTAGACTCAAGAAGTGAAAAGATTTTTAAAATTTCCTTTATATTGATGACAAAGTGGAAAATTTTAAAAAGTCTTTGGACCCCGATATTTCAGATACCGTTAATTTTGGACCCCTAGTTGACGAGGCCAATTTGTTGCAAATGACCTCAAATATAACCTCCTTCAAGGAATAAGTCGAATTAACAAACATTCTCTATGAATAGGCCAGCGCCTTTCTTCTTCATTGTTGAACGTTATGTTTAGCCGACTAATCGATGTTTTGAACTAGCTTAGTTTGAAAACCTTAGCATAAGCACAACACTATGGGGTAATATGCTTTGGTTATACCTTATGGCGCTGATACACATGAGCATTGACCTGTAATGAGCATGGTCGCGAATGTTACAAAACAAATGAGTGTGTTTTAAAGAGCATTCTCACGAACATTCGGGTGAGCCTTAGAATATAGAAAATACATAGAATTCGCTTTACAATGGCGGTTAAACCCAACATATTTACTTCACTTTGACTAGTGATTTTAATCTAAGTGTCATCAGTGGTTGTCATCAATCTAAGTGAAACTGAAGTAAATATATTGGATAAAACTACTATTGTAGTACGATTTCTATATTTTTCTGTATTCTACGGATTAGAGTGTTTGCTAGAATGATCGTGAAAATGTTCTGTTCGACAAAACAAAAAACGGCGACTGATTGCTGTTCTGTAAAGTGAATACTCACGTGTATAAGCGCCATTATATTAGTAAGTTATCGCTATTACTTATATAATAATAAGACTCGTAAAATAAAATGGTATGATCTATACCCATCGAGAAAGTTTAAAATCAATTAAGCATAGGCAGTTTATAAATTATTAGGTGAAAAATCATTCTTGAAATGTAATTTAAACTTGCGACATCATAATATGTCATCAGCAAGAACGAGTGGACGGCTAGCTTGAACTACGGCGACGAAGGTCACTCACCCAACAAAACGTAACAGGACACCGCAGTCGAGTGCTTGCGCCAATTTTTTTCGGTAGTCGTATTAGTATATTAGACGATGCCCGCAGCTACTACCGCAAATTATTTTTTCCGCCCGATGCCATAAAAATTTCGGGAAATCCCTTCTTAATGCACTTCTACGATCCCCAAGGAACATACATGCCGAATTTGAACTGCCAGCGCCTAAAAATTTGAATTTAGCTTGTCTGTCAGTAACGTATTATATATGCTACCTAAACCATTTTGACATAAAAAATGCGAACAACAGTATGTATGTATGGCTTTTATACTGAGAAAAAGCGTTTAAGGCAATATTAATGATGTCTACCGCCTTGTTATCTCACTGGCGATAAAATAGGAGCGATGGAGAAAAGTCAACATCAAAGGCTTAGTGGTAATATAATAGTAACAGACAGCGTGTTTACTAAACATTAGTCTGAACCGCAAATTGCCTTCGTCTATTCACTTTTAAAACGTGTAGGGTTTCAGTGACAGCGAAAAGCTCACTTGAACTACCTATGTTAATAATTTGCCTCAAAATACCAATCTAACGTGCATCTTATAAATATTGTATTGTGCATTAGGAATATTCAATTTGTAACAACACTTATAGTAAACTAGAGAACGTCAGCAGCTACACCTGCACATTTTTTCAAATTTATCTGTTTTGACCGATCCCGTGGGTATTTTGGGAAATCCCTTCTTACTGCACCTCTACGGTCCCCAAGGAACATACATGCCAAATTTCAGCTTCCTGCGCCCAATAGTTTCGGCTGTAGCGTGTCAGTCAGTCAGTCAGTAACGCTACGATTTTATATATTAAGATATGCGAAGAATCTGGGATTGTTGTAAGCATGTGGCAAATTATGCCATAAATAAAAGTACCTAGACCAAAGCTCTTTGAGCTTTTACATAGAGCCTCAAAATCGTCTGTCCATTTTTCAACATGTGGGTTCGTTATTTCGGCATTGGGTGTACTTTGTGACCGTTGATTGAGTGTTTGTAAAGAAAGATTAATTTGTGAAAGTAACAATACTTATTTTTAGAGCAAAAGTAGTCTTCGTACCAGACATTACAGGCACATTTATAAATTGCCATGACTGTAGCGGCAAAAGTAGAACCTTTTCTTACTACTCGCAATCACTAAAACCGCATCTTTCTCAAAGTTTACAGTAACAATACCTATAAAATTGCCACAAATTGTACGAACACAGAGAAACGCGTACTTCGTTATCGCCGCTCTGTTCTCTCAATGTATCCAATTGTTTATATATAAAGTATCTAATTTAAATGTTAATCTATATATTATTCGACTGAGCAGGCCTTGCATTAGGCCTCTGCAAGTGGATTCTCTTGTACCAAGGTAATTTGTAAACAAATTCTTTAATTTTCTATGACTTTAAGTTAGTTAGTATTTTGTATTTTTACCTACCTTTTGACGAGAAATGTAGTTTGTGCCAGTTTGCTATTTCATGTTAAAATACTCTTTCAGAAAGAGAATTTTATAGTTTGCGTACCTACAAGTAGTGCCAAGAACTAAAACACTTTCACGGTAGAGCCGGCACGGTAGCACGGTAAAGTCTAATATTTTATTTGTTTCTTTTATATATGTAATTGGGGACGTCTCGGCGAGCATGTATGAAAAGAATAATAAATCTAGAGGAAGCACGTGAGGTTTGCAAGGATAGAAGCAAGTGGCGTTCTGTTGTCTCTACAAACCCCGACGGGAAAAGGGCGTGAGCATATGTATGTCTGTATGTAAGTATGTATGTTTGTTTTTTTGTGAAAAAGTAGTATAAGTAATTTTAGGTATTAATATACATATATATTATACAGCGTAATTGTATTATATCCTACCTCAATAATTGAGCTATCCAACACTCAGAAATATGTAATTATTCTAATCGGTTCAGTGGGCCCTGAGATTAGCACATTTAACAGAATAAACAGACTATATATGTATGACACTCAAAGTTTGTCCAAATTATGAACATTTGTACCAATGTAACTTATCTCCTTATTGTGTCACACAATATTCTCCGTATTTTTATTATTTATGAGATTATCAGATTCACATCAAGAACATTATTCCCAATGGAAAAATCAGTCCGTCGTGTTAATTAGATAAACTAAAAGTCAACATAAAAGTCAAAGTCACACAAATCAAAGTCAACAGCGCTAACGAGCTGCATTGTGTTTAGACGCAGTTTATGTATGAATCTATAAACAACATAATTACTTGGGTTTACTTGGAAGTTTTTCTTGCTGTGTACCTAACAAAAAAGAATAAAAACACGCTATAAAATTAGTAAAAAGTGTGCTATGCTGCATCTATGTACATGTCACCGGAAAATAAAAAAAACGCAAATTTATAAATTTCCTAGGAAATTTAGCAACTTTCGTAAGATTCTAAACGAGAGATAAATAATTGTATTAGTTTTCGCCTAGATTTTCGGAATTTGATAAACTTTTAGGTAAGTTTATCAAATTCCGAAAATCTAGGCACATAAAATATCACGTAATATATTCACACGTAAAATAATAAGTAAGCAATAAACAAACGCCATGTGCGCTCTGATTGGTTGAATAAGTCGTATAGGATGATGATGATGTCTTCTATAGGGTCATTAGGTACTTTTGCGCCACCCTGTATGTTCTAATATTTTATTACTATAACTTTAGACTTTTTACAATACTAACTGATCTACGTCAAATATACGTTATTTATTATAAAAAAAAAACATCGACTAGCTATGCATCGTAGCAGTCCATCCATCATAATTTATAAAAAGTGAAAGGTGTAGCAAAATAATTTATAATTTTATAGTAAGTTGTCTCAGAATAGATTCGTATATGAGCAATGGTGCAGTGCAAGGCGTGTAAGATATCGCTGGCACGAGTAAAAAGTGAAGGCATTGTAAAATGCAAAGGTGATTGTGAGGGTGCATTCCATAAAAAATGTGCCATGAAAATCAATTCGTTTGCGGACATAGGTCTATGCGACGAATGTCAATTAACGCCGATGGAGCGTCCAACAATAGAGGTTGATATATCGAGAACGACACCTGCGAAAATACTAGCCGAAGTCAACGAAAAGCTAGCGATTGTCTTCAACATGAAAAAGACCTTGGAGGCAATGTCGGAGGACATCAGCTTTTACGCAGAAAAATATCAAGAGTTAGTAGAAGAAAGAGAAAAAACAAACAAGAAAATTAAAACCCTTGAACACAAAAATGTACATTTAGAGACACTGAATAAGGCCCTGGAACAAAGGGTAGCATATTTAGAAGTGCGTGAGAAGGAGAAAAATGTTGAAATATTTGGTTTAGAGGAGCAGCAAATCGAAAATCTGGATATCATTACTAGAAAAATTGCAAATAAATTGGGCGTCGACGCAGGCATGATATGTGAAGTAAAACGGGTAGGTGTAGAAAACAAGCGCGGCGCGAGCGGCGCGGCGCGTGCCAACGGCGCTAACGACGTGGGCGGCGCCTCTTCCCGTGCCGAAAACAGTCAGCCGCGTCCGAAAAAGCCGCGGCCGATAGTTGTTACCCTGACTACGCGCTCTGCCCGCGACAAATGGTTAGCTACAAGAAAAACACATCAGCTTACCAACGACGACATACTGACCAGTGGAAACACGCAGCGGATCTATATAAACGAAGACCTGACGAAATATATGCGGAATTTATTATGGACCGCGAAGAACGAGCTGAAGCCCAAGTTCAAATATATTTGAGTACAAAATGGCAGGGTACTTTTAAAAAAGGAAGATGAGACTGACCCTAAAATAAGATCAATCCGCTCGCTAAATGATATCAACTTGTACACAAATGATAAGTCTTAGAGATACACACAACTGTAGGTACATACCTACCGGTTATGATAATAAGATTAACTAGTAGATAACATTCGATGACCCTACTTCATACGTAACATCAAACATTATTTATAATAAATATACATGTATTGACAAGTGGCAGGAGGACATATTGTTATCGAATAAATGCTTAAATATTGTACATTTGAACATAAGGTCACTCAGGAAAAACTTCAACCAACTTCAAGTATTATTCTATGTATAATATGTATGTATTTACAACAAAAAAAGTATATAAGTATGTTTATCCATTATCTAGTATCCATAATACAAGCTCTGCTTAGCTTGGGACTAGATGGTGATGTGTGTATGTGGTAGAATATTATTATTATGTTTCTCTTTACTCACGGCTATTCTTCTAACTTTGGTGTCAGAAGAATAACCGGTCCTTTGGGAGGCTTACACGGGGATATGGATCCAACGTGCAGAGGCCCGTAGAGAGTTTTAATCTAAAATGGGATGGGACACATGCCGCGGAGCCTCCACAACTGCACTACAGAGTACAGCTATGGACTAGCCGCAGCAAATGTAGGACTATTGCAATGATGTGGAGTCTAATTTACTAGTTTATGGGGATGGGTGTTAAATGGACTGGTAATAATGATACTATGGATAACAAACGGCACCTGCCAGTGATACTCCTACAGCATCCGTCCGCGTGGCAGGTGGTGACTCGCCAACTCACTAGATGGGCCCTCTCTAAACAGCCACCCAAAGCAAACAAACTCTGCCATAAAGGCAGCCAGAGGGCAACACCGGTGCGAGTAGCTAGGGGTGTCGAGCGGTGCGGCACCGGTTTCGCCATCGCGAGCCTCGTGACAACGGAGGCCCGGAGCGGGTTTCCCCGTAGTTACGCCCTTGAAAATGACACTTCCACCCCCGAGCTAATAGCTCTTGCGGCTTCCCTCTGGCCGGCCGACCAAGGCAAGCCAGAGTTGAGAGTCCTGCGGGCACTCTTGGAAATCCACTCCGGCCAGCCAATAAAGGCAAGCTGGAGACGAGGCCCTGACCGACTCTCTGAAGCATTCGGGACCGCAGTGTCGCCACACACATTCAGCTCGCCACAAAGCTGCCCTGCGGTTGTAAGCTTTCTTTTCATCTTGTAATACATTTTTTGTTTATATTGCACGATGAAGGTGAGGTTTGAAAGCTGTTACTCTGCCCTCTGAGATTGCGTTAGTCTCATAATGAGATAACGGCTGCCCCAGAGGGGTTTTATTATTATTATTATTATTCCTCTTTATTCACTAATTTTATCTCATCGTCTTATTTTACATAATTAAATCACTCTTATAAAAATACAAATAAAATTTAACCATATAAAATAGGACCACGGAGACCCACCGGTACCGGGCACAGGGACCAAGCTACCGGTGGTTAGGGCTCCAGAGAGAGGAACCTCCGAACTATGCGCGTCGTGTCCAACAATACTGCCTTTTGTATGGAGGACTTGATCCAGCCGCCTAACGAGAGCCTCTTGAGATGGTGATCGAGGCTCTTGGCAATGAGACCATTAACTGACACGACTATCGGTACAATGATCGCCGAGTCCACATCCCACATGTCGACAATCTCGTGAGCCAGGTCCAAATACTTGATTTCCTTGTCTTTTTCGGCCTTCACGAGATTCTCGTCATGGGGAATAGTGACATCAACGATCATTGCAAGGCGTTCTGATCGATCTATCACCACGATATCGGGCTTGTTAGCCACGATAGTCCTATCGGTGATGATAGATCGATCCCAGTACATAGTGGCACGGCTATTTTCAAGAACTGGATCGGGCACATACCTGTAGTACGGTACTTCAAAGGGTACAAGGCTGTATTTTAAGGCAAGCTGCTGATGGATGATCCTGGCTACTTGATTGTGTCTGTGCAAGTAGTCGCCGTTGGCAAGACGAGAACAACCGGAAACTATATGTCTGAGGGATTCGCCGGGCTGGTGACACGCCCGACATATGTCAACAGTCCCATCCTTCAGAATATACTTACGGTAGTTGTTCGTCATGACAACTTCGTCCATAATTGCACAGACAAAACCTTCGGTCTCTGCAAATAGATCACCGAACTGTAGCCAAGCAACTGATGACATGAAGTCTACATCAGGCCTATGTAAGGCCCGATAAAAACGTCCATGCAACTCCTTGCCCTTCCATACATCCCTGCGCTCCTCAATACTTAGTACAACAGGTTTGCGCCAGCTCTCTTTTGCCAGACCCAACGGGGTAAGTCCGTTGTCTACAGCAACAATATCACGATGCACACCCGTGTCCGTCTTGAGAAAATATTCTCTAAGGTTGTACACCTCGCGGTTGTGGAGGTCCTTAGCACTTAAGAAACCACGACCACCACATTTCCGCGGGATGTACAACCTCATTACTGACGACCGCGGGTGATGCATTCGATATTCAGTCAATAGACAACGGACTTTTCTGTCCAAGGCGTCCAGTTCTGATTGAGTCCATCTGAGTATGCCGAAGGAGTACGCTAAGACTGGCATGGCCCAACCATTATAGGCACGCACCCTGTTGCCGCCTGATAAAAAACTTTTCAGTATTTTCTTCAGGCGGCCAAAGAAGCGCTCCCGCAATGATTGTTTCATGGCAGTCTCAGCAATACCTAAGGCCTGCGACATACCCAGATACTTGTAAGTCTCGGTTGCAGATAGAGATCTAAGTTTTGTGGAATCTGAAAGCTCTATTCCATCAGATTCCACAATACCACCTCGTTTTACATACATGACCGCACACTTATCCATACCAAATTCCATCTTGATAGAATTACTAAAAGTTTCAGTTACTTTTAGTAACGCTGTCAATTGGAAAGTGGTGGGGGCAAATAGTTTAAGGTCATCCATATAAAAAAGGTGGGATATAACTTGACCTCCATGCTGCAACCGATAGCCTAGCCCAGACCCCTCTAGCAGAGTGCTGAGAGGATTCAGAGCTAGACAAAACCACAAAGGACTTAAACTGTCACCTTGGAATATACCCCGTTCGATCTTTAGAGGAGCACCGCAATCGCGAATCTGCCGACACCCTGGATAGCGAAGGACCGTACTCCACTGCCCCATACATGCTTTCAAGAAGGTGCATAGAGTTATATCGACTTTATATAACTCCAGCACCCTCAAGAGCCACGTATGTGGCACGGAGTCGTAGGCCTTCTTGTAATCTATCCAGCCTGTCGCCAGATCCTTTCGATTGCGACGCACCTGCTGGCTGATGGCCATGTCAAATAGGAGTAGCTCTTTTGTACCACGGGCCCCATTCTTACATCCATTTTGAGCCACTGACATAATGTTATTATTTCTTATATGTGATAACATCTTCGTCCTCAAAATGGATGTAAGAAGTTTATACATAGTCGGTAGACACGTTATCGGTCTATAATTTTTGGGGTCCGTGGTACAACCTGACTTAAAGAGCAGGTGAGTGATACCAGTTGTCATAAAAGTTGGGATCGAGCCCGATTCCAAAGATGCCTGGAATTGGGATGCCAACCGAGCATGGGCACTACGTAGCCATTTCAACCAGAAGTTGTGCAGTCCGTCCGGTCCCGCTGATTTCCAGTTAGATAATGAACGGACTGCACAAGCTATATCCGTTGTTTCAATGGCTACGCTCTGCATTTGAGGTATTCCCTCACATGCTCGCTTAACATCCCCAAACCAATCACCCTCAGTGTGGCTGATGGGCATCGACCAAATGCTGCGCCAGAAAGCGTTCGTTGCCTCAGCATCCGGCAGACGCCCATCATCCACACTTGGATCAGTCCGCTCCCAACTTCTATACACCCACCTTTCATCTTTTTGGAATGCCCTATTCTGGGTGTATCGGTCCACACGCCTTTTGTACCGTCTTAAACGGTTTGCCCACGCACAAACTTTTTGCTTCAGGTAGTCGATGCGTTCTGTGACTCGTGATTCGTATTCTTGGTGACTAAGGCCCGTACCTAAGAACGCCCGAGTCACAAAACGCATCACTCTCGGTCTTGTATTGCCCGACCTGAAGCAAATTAGCTTTCCGATGAGCGCCCTGGCCTCAGCGATACGACGCTCAATCCTGCACTGCCAGGCCGGTACAGCATTAGTTCGAGGGGCAGTATTACTACCATTTGGTATTTTAATACCTGCCACTCGACACGCTGTAACAGCCGCACAGTACAGAATCGAGTGGGTATCGCTAAGATCTTCACTATTGTCTAAGTACGTGGACAATAGTGAATCCAGGGCACACACCAGAGCTATATTTTTCTTGTGTGTGGGCAAACGCGGTAAGCGAGGCCTATCTGCAGTATTCACAAAACGATACTCCCGAATAGTGCACTCCAAAGTACTCCTTAATTCATCTATGTACTGGGTACTTACTTGTGTATCCCTACTATGCACCTCTTCAACAGTCCTTTGCGGTCTGACAATATTTGCAACTTGTAGATCACTACTCGTAGAAGAAGGGATAGGCGGGTTACGTAGTAAGTCAGATCGTAGCCTCTCAAGTGCGTCGTTATCCAGCAAGCGGCAGCGCTGGATAGCCCGCACTTGATCCGACAGTCGCTGTGCCGAAACGTTGACAGCTGGTTCGAAGCCCTGAAACAGAGGCAGCATGCGGTCACGATACGCCGTAAGGTTGGTACCTCCCTCTGTAGCCACAAAATATGCCCGCATGACGTTTTCATTCATGGTTATAGTCCATTTCATGCGGTGCACATTACCACCGGGAGCGGGGGCCCTGTTCGAGACCGGTGGATCTCGGGGTCCCAAGCGTAGCGGTGGCCGGCCTCTCCCACGGCGGCGTACGGGTGTTGGTGACGTCGGCGGGGAGAAATACTCGTCGCTTGACGAGCTCGACGCCTCTATGATTGCCGGCAACTCTGTTGTAGGTGCCGGCGGCTGCGAGGCGGAGCTGAGCGACGACTCCGGGGATGTATTGCGTGCAGCTGCTGCCCTAGCTCTTGTCAACATAATATCATTATCATCTCCTCGTTGTAATTATAATTATATGTTTATTTACACTTTTATTTGTCATTGACGTTAGATGTCATCAGTTGAGTAATGTTTTTGTATCTTCTTTTCATAATGTATTATATGGTTTCTTGTTATAATTATATGTTTCTCAGGTAAATAAGTATTTGTTGTAGTCAAAAATATATATATGAATCCAAAAATATGATTTAAAATAGAAATATAAATATTCGAGGAAAATAATTTATGTCGTCTTGTTGACGTATTGCTAGGTTATTATTATTATTATTATTATTAAGTGAATGTAAGCAGAGTTTAGACTTTATTGCGCTTACAGAGATTAATATATGCAAAGAGGAATCACCTTTATACAATTTGGAGGAATATAACATTTACATAAATGCTAGGGAAAGAAAAAAGGGAGGAGGAATATTGTTATATGCAAAGAATAATTTAAATTTTACGGCTAAACAAATAAAATCCAGTTATTATGAAATGATACACGGTCAGTTATTCCAAGACGACAAGAAATACTGTTCATATCTTGATCATATACAGGCCCCCCAAAACCAATAAACATGGATTTGTGCAAGAACTACATGGCTACCTGTCTAGAATACCTCTGGGATGTGAAATTGTGCTTATAGGGGACACGAACGTGGATACATACATACATACATAACGTCACGCCTTTTATCCCCGAAGGGGTAGGCAGAGGTGTATTTCTACACCCACTTTTCGCCAGATATACTTTAGTCCCACGTAATAAGGGGTGAGCCTATTGCCGTACTGGGCACATTCCAGACTCCGTGCTGCTACTGAGAATTTCGTGACAGACAAACCCAATAACACTGCCCGACCCAGGAATCGAACCCGGGACCTTCCGATCCCACGCGCACATTTATGCCGCGAGACCAACGAGGCAGTCGTATAGGGTTTGATGTCGAGTTTTCCGTCTCTACGCAAAGATGGTATTTGCATCGTGTTATCCCTTAGTCGCCTCTTACGACACCCACGGGAAGATAGGGGGTGGTGACTCTTGTATTCTATGCCGTCAACCACACGAACGTGGATCTGAGGTGTAAAACCGGTTCGCGCAGCGTTATCAACGAATATACTAACAATATGAGTGAAATAGGCTTAGAATGCGGCATCTATGACATAACGCGCGATGAAGTGTACGGTGGCACGATGACACAAACGTGTATCGATCATGTGTGGGTTCGAACCCGGTGTATAACAAAATCATACGTGTTAACGTGTAAAATCTCGGACCATTACCTAATAGGTGTGTGTTTGGACTGCAGTGCGTACTTGGATAATACTCCTATTAGTGTGCAAAGAAATAGGACTATTATTTGTGATGACCAGGTAATTAAAAAACTAGAGGATGTGCCATGGCAGGAACTATTGAACTGTAAGTGTCCAATTGAATTATATGAAAAATTGTGTACAATATTTTCAAATGCTTATGATGATGCTAAAATCCAGGTATCTATTAAAAATAAAAGGAGAACCAAATCATGGATTACAAAGACGCTTAAACGCATGATTATTACTAGGGATAAATTATTTAAACTGCATAAAAGTAAGCCTAATGACATGAACCTGTGCTTGCAGTACAATAGGTATAGAAATAAAGTTAATAAATGTATAAATAAAGCGAAAAATAAGCACCGTCAAGATGAGATTAAACAATGTAAGAATAATGTGAGAAAAATTTGGGTAAAAATTAATTCTTGGTTAGGGAGACAGAAAAATAGTCTAGATGCCATTGTTTTAAAATATCTGGGGAGAACGGCTAGCACTTTTGAGATATGTAACAATTTTTCTGATACTTTTACAAGCGAAATTCTAAATGTAAAACACAATTGTGACCATAAGTTTCTGCAGAGATCTGCGTATGTAAATCAGAATAAGGTAACTATGAGGTTTCAAAATGTTTCTTCTGAAGATGTTGTGAAAATAATAAATATTTTAGCTTGTGATAAATCGGAAGGGTTAGATAAAATAAGGGTTAAAGAGATTAAATTGTTAAAATGTCAATTGAGCCCCATAATCGCTTTGTTTATTAACTTATGTGTAAAAAAAGGTGTATATCCTGATACATTGAAGGCTGCAATTATAAGACCAATTTTTAAAAAAGGTACCCACACTGATTATTCTAACTATAGACCTATAGCCATACTGTCTGTTATAAATAAAATTGTAGAAAAAATTATTGTTGCTCAAATTAATGTTTTTTTGGGAAAACATGATGTTATATCAAGTGCTCAACATGGTTTCCGACGGGGCCGGAGCACGGCGACGGCCTTGGCGCAGCTTAGTGACCATGTCAATAACTGTTTAGATCAAAAGAAGCAGGTGGTGGTGGTGGTCTATATTGATTTTAAATAAGCATTTGATACTCTGGAACACCACCAGCTGCTTCAGGCCATAGAGGAGTGTGGGATCGCCGGACCACTGAATCAGTGGATTCGTGCTTACCTCACGAACCGGACAATACGAACGGCGATTGATGGCGTGGTAGGTGAGTCCCGACTCGTAACTTGCGGTGTTCCGACCGGTTCCGTGTTCGGTCCCGTCGGGTATATAATGCATGTAAACAGTTTGTGTAATGTGGTACGCAACTGTAGCATATATATGTACGCCGATGACACATGTTTGGTATATGCAAATAAAGACTTAAGTATAATTGAAACACATATTCAAGAGGATTTTACTAATATAATCAGGTGGGCACATGATAATGGGATTATTGTTAATATAAATAAAACGAAATGTATGCATATAC
Source organism: Euclidia mi (assembly GCA_944739405.2). Taxonomy (NCBI): domain Eukaryota; kingdom Metazoa; phylum Arthropoda; class Insecta; order Lepidoptera; family Erebidae; genus Euclidia; species Euclidia mi. The sequence goes on along the minus strand of OX123205.2, from coordinate 34,140,283 downwards.
GATCCTCATATTGTAAAAACATTACGAGAGCTCCGAGAATAGTAGGACACACATACGAATGTCTGCACAAAGACAGCATGGCGTCGTGTGCGTGCGCAAGTATTGAGGTGGTGGACGAATATAGGTACTTAGGCCACGTAATTGATAATAACTTCTCATGGAAAAGGCATATAGCATTTTTGTGTGACAAGCTAAGGTCGGTCCTTGTAAACTTCCAGGACACCACCTTAGTTTTATGTTTTATAGTGGACAGGAGCACTTTGTATTCCGTGTACTATGCGCTAGCAGACTCGCTGCTTTCTTATGGGCTGGCATGCTATGGTAATACGTTTAAAACCTATTTAGATAAAATAAAAGCTATACAAATTAGATTCATGAAATTATTAGTCGACAAAAATACTAAAAATCGATGTAAAAATAGTAATTATGAAGAACTTTTTTTAGAATGTAAAATGCTGCCAATTCATGAAAAAGTGGTGCTGTTGACAGCGCTAGACCAATTTGGTAAAAATGAATTTAAAATTAACTTAGTACATACTAGACCTCAAAGGAATCGAATTATAAAACGGTATGAAGTCCCTGCCTTTATTAACTACTTTGGCAAAAGATGCAGAAAATTCCTGATTCCCACAATATATAACAATATACCACTTGATATAGAGCACTGTGCTACACGATCCTCATTTAAACATCAATTCACTAAATACTTGTTACAAATTTATAAGGAACAACTAGTTATTTGACCAACTAGTTAATTACCATACTAGTTTATTACTGCTATTTACTACTACATTTTATTGCAATATTGCTAACCATACTAGTTTAAGTTTATATACCTACCTCAGATATATTCAAATGTATATTATATTAGGCTATAAGACTACACCTGATCTGATATAGGGAGCTACATCTGCCAACAAACTGTTTTGCAGTTTGGCAGAAGTTTTGTATTATTGTAAACGATGTGTGTCAGAATAAATGCTTTTTCATTTTTTTTCATTCATTCATCCCATCACTAAATACGTCTATGGTGTTACGTTATACGCATAACACTTTACTTAATTTTTCTTTCCATTACATTTTATTTACAAACTAGAACATTCTGGTTGGGTTTACTTTAATTTACTGCAGTAAATAATTATTTTTTTTTTACGAATGTGGTACTGCTGAAATACTATGCCATAATTTGTAAATCCGGGCTACTTTCAAGAGTGAAATGAAACTGTAGCGGCCAGCTACATAACACCCGCACAGCGCCATCTACCCAATGACGACGGAACTACTAAGACACACTACTACTACGACTACTAAACAAGGCGGGAAAAATTCAAACAATCCAGAACCGCAATATCAACTTTCGCGAGCCAAACGGCAATTTCCAAAATATGTCCGTCGGCCCGCAGGCCACCAAGCACGACCACCCAGCTTGGTTAGAGGCTCCTCCCTCTCGTTGGAGGAAAACCACACCTTTATCCTCCACATTGGTGACCCCGACGTGATCTGAAGCAGCCTTCACCGGTCAGATTACCAGCAGCTCCCGACGTGATCTGAAGCAGCCTTCACCGGTCAGATCCAGCAACAGCTCCGTCATCTCCACCTCGCCTCACTCCGCACTTCACCTGATGGACAGCAATCAAGTCGCCACCAGCCAGCATCTTCGGCCAGGATCCCACCGTAGGCCATGCAGACTTGCATGCTGGGTCTTCCCTGCAGCCTCTCCAGCGCCAAGGCACGCGTCACTGCACAAACGGTCCTCTTAAGCAGCGCACGTCGCTCCCGTACATGCAGCAGTGCCACTACGCAACCGCTTCGCAGCAACTACGCAGCCACTACGCAGCCACGACGCAGCCACTACGCAGCCACAACGCAGCCTCAACGCAGCCTCAACGCAGCCACACACTCACTGCTCATCGCTCACTGCTCATCGCCTACTGCTCATCACCAACTGCACATCGCCTTCGCAACCTCTCCCCGACTCACCGTGGGACTTGCGAAGCACTCTGCGACAAGCGACTACAGACTCTCCACTGGCGCGCTCCTCAGAAGCTGTCCTATCACCTTCAAGAACGACCTCCGGTCTTGGGGGGGAGTGATGTAGCGGCCAGCTTCATAACACCCGCACAGCGCCATCTACCCCATGACGACGGAACTACTAAGACACACTACTACTACGACTACTAAACAAGGCGGGAAAAATTCAAACAATCCTGAACCGCGATATCAACTTTCGCGAGCCAAACGGCAACTTCCAAAATATGTCCGTCGACCTGCAGGCCACCAAGTACGACCACCCAGCTTGGTTAGAGGCTCCTCCCTCTAGTTGGAGGAACACCACACCTTTCTTCCTCCATAAAACGGTACTGAAACTGCCACCCGCATCATGCTATAGCGCAAATAGTATAAATGTCATCGCTGTCATACATAAATTCACATACAGCACAGCTAAGTTTATCGGCACCAAAATAAAATCCAGACCCATTCAATCAGCAATCACAGCCGCACCTTTACATTCCAACATTACTACAGACGTTACCGTATCCTCTTTAAAGCAGCTTTATTCGAGCATTCAGGCAGATTAAATGTTAATAGTCAGCATAAGATTTTGTTGGCACAAGATAAGTCTGTGAATGGCTGGCCTTAGTGTCGGAGATAATGATTACAATACTTATTTATTGTGACGCAGTCGGGTAACGCCATCGGATATTGTTTTTTGCCATCTCTCCATCTAGTGGTTGTGATAATATGTTTTGCTGGCTTTTGGTTTTATTGGCTGTTGTGTAGTTGCCGTTTTTGGTGTGCAATAAGAAGTTGGATGGGTTTATATTATTTTGATACTACTGTATTTCGAACACTCGCGGATAAAAAGGTACCTTCTAGACAAGATATTTTTTTCAAAAATGTAGTCCACTTACTTATGTACAGGTCCATACAAAATATGCCAAATATCTATCTCTTCTATCCAAATCCATGCATAGATCGAATATTGGAACCGGCCGTTGCACGAAACGCAATGGATCCCAGTTCTTGTGTCAAGTCTAGAGTCGCACCGGGTGCCCTTCTAGCGGCCTATAAACTATAACGCCAGACTTGGGCACACACTAAGAAGGAAGAAAGCAGGGAGTTTAGCCAAATACCAGCCATCACATATACAGTAAAAACATAATAAAAATACGTAGAAAATCAAAAATATCTGCTTGTTTTGCCGACATCTATCGACGTTTCTAACAAGCAGTTTACCATAAATAGCTTGGCGTATCTGCTAATAAAAATAAACTATTTTGTTAATTTAATAAAACATTATGCCTAGACGTGTAATGAAAAAGTTATTTCCATAATAGGTACATTCTAGCGTCGGCATCAAAATAAATTTTGATAGGGGAAGAACCACATCTCTCAAGTTTGCCTTTGTTGAGATCAGTTTAGGCTGAAATTATGGTGTTTGGTAGGTACTTGGCTGTTTTTTTTTTCCTTGCGTCATATGACTACGGGAAAGCCAGAAGTAATAGTTATGACTTTTTTCAAACGTCGTGTGTTTGAATATAAAACGAGTGGATAATCAATTTATTATAATGTCTTGATAAAATTATTCGGTTATATATCAGACCCGACTACGGAAAAGCAAAAAGGAATAGATATGGTTTTCTAACGTCATGTAAAACACATGACGTTAGAAAACCATATCTATTCCTTTTAAAAAGAGTTGAAAATTTATTCATTATTAGTTCTTGACGATAATTATTTGGTAAAAAAATCTTCAAAACGTGTGGGTGCAACGCAAATGAAATAGAACGGATAAACACACACGCGTCGAATGCTGCGGTGAGAGTTAAGACTAACGTTACCTTGATGGAATCCAAGAGTTTTTGATCTTGGAGCCCAGAGTTCACTTGCTAGTCTAACTGTTTTACTGAGCGAATGCTGTCTGACCTCGACAACCCAGAGGCATAGGGACATCAGTATATTTGACTGTCAAAGATGTTCATGACAGTCGGGACTGACGGTTTAACGTGCTCTCCGAGTCACGGAGCAAGCGCTAATTAACAAGTTAATACGCTTATAACTTCGAAAAGTCGGTGATGCGTGCTATGGGATACGAACCTGATACCTTTTGCATGGCAGTTTGTTGGTATCTCCACTCGGCTATCGCTTTAAATATCGTTGCGTTAATAAAATATTTATACCGAGGTGAATGTTTCAATTTCATAATTATCTTTGAAATTGATTGATTAAAACTACGATATCAAAGGCAAGCCTGAACTCAGTATTGTCCATAAATGTAGCTAAGAGTTCATAGCGAGCCATTGTGCCTCCTGCGCAAAAAGTCCACCCTATTCATAAGCAAGTGAAATGCCTAATAATAGTGACAATATTAAAACAAAAAGGCTAAAGAGAATACGCAACAGTAATTCAAGTAAGCAATAGTTTCTTGAGACAGAAATAGACATTGTTTCTCAGCTACAAAGGAAAGGATACATAGAAACACTATAAATAGAAAGTAAAACCACAGTCTAATAATCCTTTATACCGTGGTAAAACTCTCCTCACATATATTTATGTGACTTATGTCAATCAACGCTCCACTGCGCTTGTTTTCCACCTTTTCCTTAAACTAAATTATTAAACGTCTCAAGTGAATATAAACTATATGTCGAATGTTGTAAGTTATAATTTATTTATTTAAGTTTATGTCATTGGTACGGGTTTTCTTTTGGTGTCTTTAGACACGTTTTGTGGACATATTGTTGGTAGATTTATCAAAATTAATTTTCTGTAGACGAAATTAAGTTGTTTAATTAGGGACTATAGGGACCTAAAATATACAGGCGTGAGTCTATAAAAAAATCCTAAAGACCTTTGTCGACGCGACAATTGTTGTTAAAACTACGTTCTATAATAAATTGCCCTATAATCCGTAATCTAAGCAGTAATTAGAAAATCTGTAATTGAAATTGATCTTTATTAATCTGAAATTAAATTCTTATCTTAAAAAGTACAACTCCCGTACTAGAAATAAACCCTTTGTCTTTATAAACATTCAAGCAACGAACGGAAAAACATTCAATGGATCACAGTGTTGTCTCGTGCGGTTGCTAATAAATATGGTACGTAAATTTCTCTTTGGTCGACTAAAACCAACTATATTTAGTTCATCCGACCTAAATGTTGTTAGTTTATTAGGCCTGTGTGTGATAACGAAAACTCCCAGTAAGTTCTCTTTGTAAGAAAAACCGATACAAGTTGTATAAAGTTTCACTCAGCGCTTTGTTCGCGGTACATTATTTATTTCCGTCAACCTTATGCTCTTTCGTGAATGCTAGAATATTGTTGACAATAGTATCAAATATGGCAGCATAAATTCTTTTACTCGAACGTACTTTACAGAAAGTCTAAGAGAGTATCTGTATTACGCAATACCGGAAGGGGAAACAATTTTTGTTCAGCGTGATCAACTTTAGAGATCATTTTTTACGAATAATTATTTTACCTGACACACCACAAGGTCTTTTGCCGTATAAATAAAAAATATGGCCATGTGAAAATTAGAAGTTCTATGTGTATTTTTTATACCAAATCAGAATAAAGAAATACTTACGAGAATCTTTTTCGTCTAAATAAAAAAACAATAATTCTGTTCAGGGACAGCCTAATCACCTTACGATATGAAATATCTCTCTTTGCGACCTACCAAATACATACCAAAAATTATAAAAATCGCTCGAGCCGTTTCGCAGGAATGTGACCACAGTAACACGAGATTTTTATATATGGGGTATTTCTGTATTTGAACTCTGCACCAGTGGTCCCTTCACCATGATTAAATAAAGCTTATGAGCTAGCACACTAGGAATATTATAACCCTTAAGCATGTGTGTACAATACAAGTTGTTTAAGAAGCTTCTAGCAGCTAAACTAGACTCGCAACAAAGTTTACGTTAACTGTATAATTAATCAACGAGACTACTTACTCATTTCTTTGGGCACTAGGGACTAGTGGGGTGCATGTGATATAGTTGAAGGTTGCTTCATTCTTGAAAACTCGACTTAGCTTACAGGCGGGAACGTAGACGCTTTGTCTAGCGAGTATCGCTTGACTATTTGCAGAATAGTCGTCTACATCCGAAAAATCGCCACTAGTAATTTTAACTTTTTTATTATACATACTCTTAGAGCACTTAATACATCTTGACGTCCTTTTAAGCATAATTAAAACGGTTCATAACTGCATCTTGCTTCTTTCCTTTTCAAATCAGAGAACAAAGACTAGTCATCATTATCACAATGTGCTAATATTAAAAACAACTAATTTAAAGGATATATCCTGTATCCACTACACATATTTAAAGCAAATAAATGTATCTTTATCATAATCCTCATCAGCTCGGTCTTCAGCTTTCCTCCTCCAGTCCCTGCCCTACGAAAATCATCCCCCATACTGGCTACGACGCGCACTGTTTGCTGAGTCGCGACGCCTTTATAAAACCTGATACAAATCACTACATAGTATAAAACCAAGTTTGTCTTCTGTCTGTCTATCCCTATGTATGCTTAAATCTTTAAAACTACGCAATGGATTTTAATGCGTTTTTTTTAATAGATAGAATGATTGGAAGAATAATAAAACATATAATGGCGGAATGAAGTTCGCCGGGTCAGCTAGTATAAATAACCCGTAGTTGGTTATAAATACCTTTTAGAAGAGCATTGAAGCGCGAGAAATAACAAACAACAGTGCTCATCTCACTAAGATTCGTCCTAGATGTGAATCGAAACCACAATCACTGGCTAAGCTTTCAGGGTCGCTAAAGCATAGTTATATTTACATTTATTTAAGCAGTAAAAAGAAAATTGGTTCCGTAATACACCTTAAGCTACCCCTTTGATAATACAGGTTTCTTTGTATTGTTAGTAAAAATCATGTAATATTTACAAAAGATAGAAATAAAGAAGAGAACAAAGAAAAATTCCTGATTAAAACAGGAGTCCTTTGAAGTTTTCGGAAGCGGTCGTTTTCCCTTGTACGGTTCTGTAAACTCGTTTCGAATTTCCGTACATAGCTTCTTTTATGTTATTTTATTAAATTCTGGATGAAACAATTTGTTACGACACAGGATAATATAAAGAAGTGACAGCATAGTGTGGCAAATTAGTAAACACGCGACGACCACCACCAACTATTTAAATTATGTGCGTGTTATGTATCACTTGCTTAATGGCGTAGGAATACTTCGTAGGGTAACTTGCATTTTAATAAAGACACCTGCCACACAATGGAATGTAAATTCTGTGTCGCGGGGATATACCTACGGTCTAGACTACCAACGGACACAAAGTACAACAGATATGAAACTACAATAAAATGTTTAGGTCACATAAAGTTTTGTCTCGAGCAGGGATCGAACCCACGACACTCGACGTTGTGTCAGGCGGCGCCGGCGGGACGGCTGATTAAACCACTACGCCAACCGTGCATGTATCCGAGTTCTACACAAATACTGTTGTACCGTTTCTATATGCAGATAATTTATTATAGTAAAATTTTGATTTGTTTACATAAGAAAAAAAATAGTGACAACTAGGTTTCGTGAATTAGGGGTAAATCTGGTCAGTGATTTATTATTTTTGTTATTGTTAACATAACAATATTGAACAATATGAATATTAAACAATATCAAATAACACACTTTTTATTTTTAGCCTATTACATCAATTTTAAGTCCTTTTGCGAATCAGTCCCTTTGAGAATTAGTCTTTTTGCGAATTAGTCTTTTTGCGAATTAGTCCTTTTGAGAATTAGGCATTTTGAGAATTAGTCCATTTGAGACTAGGTAGCCATTTTGCGAATTAGGCATTTTGCGACTAAACAAACAGTCTATGTGAAGAGCCTTGGAATAGGCCCAAGTCGAGCAGTGGACGTTATTTGGCTGAGATGATGATGAAGTTGTCTTTGTTCGCAAAGCTATATGGTATTTCTATTACTACTTATATGCACTTATATCAGTTTATCATGTCAAGATTTCCGGTTGCCAAGTAAACGGCAAAGCGTCAAATAGTACATAAACGTACAAAAAATACGGTATATAATACTACCTCCGTGATCCTGTGGATAGTGTATGCGTCTGCTGATCAGGAGGTCCCGTGTTCGATTCCCGGGTCGAGCAAAAGTGTTACCGTCCCGTGTGGGTGTAATATTACACTTCTGCCTACCCCTTCTAATAGGCTTGGTTTTATATAAATAAGGTTTGAAAATGTTAAGATGTTGCCCGTTTCACCTACTGATAAATTACATCACATAAGTACACAACGTTTCCATTCATCCGCAAAGTTCACCGAAAAGTTACTAATTAGAAATCATGCTCTTTCTCTGAGACGAATAAAGTTCGGCAAGTACTAAATACCAGTGCTTCCATATCTTCCTATGAAAAAATAAGGACATCATATTTTTTTTATAATCTCTTACAGTCTTTCGCAATCCACAGCTGGACTTAATCCTGTCCCTATTTGATTCACAGTAGCACTGTGCGTCAATAGAAGGATTTGACCCACTATACCATGCTCTCCTGACGGGTGAATGTTGAGTTTGATGTCAAGTTTTTGTCTCTTTGCAAACATACTGCAATGCTGTTTGCTTCATGTATCTTTCCTACGACACCCAGGGTATAAAATGGTGAAGTAATACTTGTATTCTTAATCCCCGAATAATTTACAATATTAGATTAATAACTTTCCGACTATTCGATTAACGTTACTCTATTTATCTCTGACTGTTCTAACTGCCATATATGGCGTAGTGGCAAAAGTATTCGCTCTGCTTTAATGTTTGAGAACAAGGTGTATTCACCTTGTTCTCAATGTGTCGAATCTGATTTCTTTGTACCTTACCGTAAAATGGGGTGAAGCGGGTCACTTTTGAACTTTGTTTACAATTTTAATATATGACCACTTGACAAAATCAGATTGAAGGTTTTTTTTTAATGTTCCGAGACTCTAAAGTTTATTAAAAAATACATAGTTATAATGTTTTATTAACAAAAATCTGAGAAAAACGTAAAAAACTGGTCAAACCCGGTTCACCCCGTGCTCGGGGTGAACAGAGTCAGAACTGGGGTGATCAGGGTTTTAGGCTAGGGTTGTCAAAAAAAACAAAGTTCCATATTCAACAAGTCTTTAATCTTTGCAGTTAGGTAGGTAACAATTTTTTACACAGAAATAAAAAATCAAACCACTAAATAAATACCTAACAATTAAGTACTTATTTTAAAATCAGTCTCATATAAAACAGCTCCATAAAAAATCTTTCACTCTTATAAATGGGAAAATAACGTTTTTTATAAAATAAATCCTTACAATTTTTAAAACAAACAAATTCAAAATTGACTTCTCGCTTAGTGAAAAATCTCTTGCTCTTATAAATAGGAAAATAACGTTTTTTATAAAACATATCCTTATAATATAAAATAAACAAAAACAAATCTTCTCGCTTAGTTAGTAGGTCCATAATATTAACCTAACATTTAAGTACCTATTTTAAGATCAGTCTCTTAAACACAGTTCCATAAAAATCTCTTATTCTATTTAATCGGAAATAATCATTCTAGAAATATCCTTACAGTGAAAACGAAGACTTCTCGCTTAGTACGTAGATCCATAATATAGATATTATACCCTTGCACCAACATCGCCAGACCTACTCATCTTCTAAAAGCTTCATAACTTCTTCAGCATTATTAAAGTAATTTAAACTCATTTCCGAACCTCTTCGGCTTGGGATCGAAGCTGCATTTGGAGTAAAAAACAGTTTGGGTTTTCTTATTGTGCACACCATATTTTTATCTTCTGTCTTCTTTTTCTTTGTAAGAATACGATTCGATGTAACTATTTCGTCAGATAATATTTTGACCTTAAACTCCTTTATAGCCTCTTTTTTATTTACTTGTTGAATGCTGACATCTTTGTCTACATTTGTGTCTTGTTCCGTTTCTGCCTGTTCTATCAAAATTTCTTCTCTTCCAACTAATAGATCATCCTCTAAAACAATAGGCATCGATTCTATATCCATGTCAAGAATCTCATTCATAGTGGAAGTGCTAGCACTACTGATTGATGGATTCAGAGGTATTTGTGTATTTAGGGACAAAGGAACAAATTTTTCAATAACGCGACTGTTTGAAGATTGCGGTTTGGATTTTTTTCCTAATCCTTTTTTTTTCTGCATTGATACAATATTGCTTGTAGTTTGTTGCTCAACTTGTTCGGGTCTATTTTCATTATTTAATTCATCCGGACACACACTTCTACCAGCTACAACATTTAATTTCTTTTTCTTCTTTGGTTCAGTAATATCCAAAGTTCCATAACGCATTTCTTTTAAATACTTCACAAATGACTCGTTCACAGCATCTTGGGCAGTGTCATCAATTTGGGCATTTGGAAGGCGAGATATGACTTCTTCACTATTTAAAGGAACAATACCAGTTTTTTTAAAACCAGAACGTATATTGGATTTAGCGTTAATATTAAGCTGATTGATCAATAGCTTCAAAAGGCGAGGAAAACATCCCTTAGGAATGGAGCTTAAATTCCGTCCATCAGTTTCTTTCCACTTCTGCAAAATACTCCGCCATGCCTGTTTCATAGGTCGGAAGAAAGCCACATCTAGTGGTTGGGTCAGATGAGTGGAATTTGGTGGCAAAAACACAAAGTGTATGTCCTTTTCTTTACACAGATCTATTATATGCGCTGAAAGATGAGACGATAAGTTGTCACCTATAAGAAGTTTTTTACCGGTTTTTTTGTCAAAATATGGAATAATGACATTTGTGATCCAATCACTAAAGATTTCTCCATCAAACCAGCCAGATTTCGACCTGTTATAGCAGGTTCCTTTTGGGCCTTTTTGTATCCAAGTATCGTAAAGGTAGGTTGACTTATACACGACATAAGGCACCAATAGTTCTCCTTCAGCGTTTGCTGCAATCATCAAAGACGTACACCCTTTTGAAAAATTCCGGACCCTTTCAGGATACTTACATCCACGCCGAACGATGACTTTTGGTCGCCCAGGGTCATCTGATAAATTTGTTTCGTCGTAATTAACTATGTTAGAGTGAGGTACGCCTTCAAGTGACTTTTCTAGTTCTGCAAAGTAGGTTTTCATCATTTCAGGTGACACTTCTGCTCTCGAACGTTTGATGTTTTGAGATATCCGCTTTGATATTTTGTCACTATGTCGTTTCAGGAAGCTCTCAACAAAATCAGGCCCTGGATAGTTATTTTTAAACCTTTTCACAGTAATGTTTGATGTATCAAGATACATTTTAACAATATATCTTAAATCGTTTTGGTCCAGTGGATAACCCCAATCCGCACAAATATTTAAATTTTTTACAATAAAAGCCTCGGCCTCTGGAGTCATTGCCGTTTGGCCACCATGGGGTTTCACTGATTTGTTATTGCGTCTCTGTAAAACTGAATATGAAATTCCATATTTCTCAGCAATACGTCGTATCGATGTGTTTCCAGCTGATATGTCTAGTAAAGCTTGATTAATTATGGCTACGTCATATTTTTTAAGAGATTTCGCTCCCGGTTTGGGTCGATAGTTTCTAGGCATATCTGTAGACAAATAAAATATATTTTATAAATATAGGTACCTATTTGAGCACGCATACTAACTCACCAGGATAATATTGTAATATATATATTATAATATACATAGGTATATTTTAATATATATTATAATGTAATGGCTTAAATTTAAAATAAAGTATGTAAAAATAAAAAATCATTATTATTTTGTAATGATGACCTAGGAAAGGACTGAAAAAGTTATAATTAATATACTATTTTCTTTATTGTTGTATTTAAAAAGACCTAGTTATTACCTAGATAGTTAGCATTAAACTTGTTGACAACCCTAATAAAAAAAACCCCTTCGCCCCTTTCTTGACCCTGTACACCTCATTCTTGAGTCTGTTAGCCCCAAAAGTGATTCTGTTGCCCCCTTTCTATGACCCGCTTCACCCCTCAGGTGACCCTGATAACCCCAAAAATCTAAGTAATTGCCTTAAATAAGTTTTTTTCCAATTATGCAGGAAAATAATACACAAATTCACTCACCTATGCGTTTTACAATAACCTAAGAGACAAGGTTTGCTTAGAACCGGGTTATATCGCCGAAAAATCACATAAACCAAAAAAAAAAACGAAATTACGCGGAACCAAAATACGAGTGTTTTGAAGTGGGTTTTTTAAACCGTTTTTTCTTCCATTCTTCTTTGTCTATGAATCGTGTGTTGCCATTTCATAAAAATTCAAAATCTTCTTTGCTCAAGTCAGTTACCCGACCACAGATAAACTAAGTTTTCAAGCCAGAAAATGAACGTGAACAAAATTAGACTACATGATTCTGTTCCCCCCTGGGACCCGCTTCACCCCATTTTACGGTACCTTGTCTAGGATGTTCAAAAATCAATCTTTGAGGCGTGGTATTTTTAATGCCACAATTGAAAAATTCCCGACGGCCGATAAAATCATAAGCATGGCAGAATTATGCATTTGTAAGTTTGACTAAATAAATTTCTTTTCACTGTATTTCGTAGGCTCCTAGTGAAACTGTGTGAGTGGGACCGCTTCATTATATTAGGCTAGTTGATTAAAATTATTGACAAAATAGCAACAAAAATCATTTTTATAGTGATACCAACATAGTTATTGCTTCATCGTCAGACATTGCAATATTACAATGCTTTTGCTTTAACTAGCGCAACAGTAGCGCAATTTCTGTTTTGTCTTCGCTGTTCTGTATAGTTTTTCATCACATTACAGTCTTTCGCAGTCACTGCTCGACATAGCGGATTGGAGCTAATATACAGCGCTGGCCAAAGGGATTGGTACAAGGTATGATGTCGAGTTTATTTTCTCTAAGTATCGCTTAGTTTTAACTCTTTTATGTTTCTGACTTAAAATACTATCTATAGTCTGTATGAGTCATAAAATAAAAATACATGGTGACAGTTGAACGAAATAAGTCTAGAACTTTGAAACACGGAGTCTTCTAGCCAATTCGTGGTATCAAGTGTAATTGCCGATAGAAAGTTTTCCTCAATATTCGCTAGGTACCAGTATGTCTGTGTGTAGGTATTTTCTGTAGTAATTACTTGTAGTTTCAAGCGAAACCTAGGAACTAATTTTCTAGCTTATAATCTGGAAAATTAGTTCCTAGTTTTTGAAGAATTGTGAAGTTATTGCTCGGTTTGATAGACTTGAGGTTGCTTCGTACAGCTGTTAGTTTACAATCTAACGAATTAATAAATTGGTGGTAGTTTTGAACGAACCCGAAAATTTGCCATGTAAACGCTAACATTATCAACTTATTATCGACGACTCGCCTGCGTACATGACGACTCATCATCATCAGCATACTGTCCCACTGCTGGGCATGGGGCTCTTCTCACTATGAGCACCACGCTGGCCAAGTGCGGGTTGGCAGACATCACATGTCTTTCGAGAACATTATGGAGAACTCTCAGGCATGCAGGTTTCCTCATGATGTTTTTCTTCACCGATAAGCAAGCGATAATCAACAACTTAATACGCTCTAAACTTCGATTAGTCATTGGTGCGTGCCATAGATTCCAACCCGGGACCATCTGCGTAGCAGTCTGTCGGTCTCTCCTCTTGGCTATCGCTGCTACGAATACTATAAGATAAATAACATTTTATCACCATCTAGTGTTGTGGCTTTGTTTGTTAGAAACTAAGCAAAACTTGTACTGTGGACACTAGCCAGTGACTAGATATCTTAATATCTAAAAATAGCACATATGTGGCGCTCTAATTCATAATTATAAGGTTGAATTATTTAATAACTTATTGTTTTCAGATTTAATAAATAATGACTATGCATATTGACACAAATCGCAACTTAACTATGAATATGTTCTCATATAAATCAGGTAAATTGAATAAAAATGGCATGAAAAATGTATATCTAGATATTATGTATGCTATCGACAGTCACCGACTCCAATCTGCCACGGATAAATTACAAACCTCAAATGGCATATCTTCAAAGCTTTTTCTTGCAAGGCAATGCTAATAACTGTAAAAGGAACGGTAAATCTATTATATATAAACGAAAGACTCGAAAACCTAAGAATAAATTACATGTCAAAAAAATTTCAATTTATTATCAAAATGTGAGAGGTCTTCGAACAAAAACTTATGATTTCCACAATAACCTTGCTTTAAATACGTGTGATTTTGTTACTCTTACCGAAACATTTCTCAACTCCTCTGTAAATGACTCGGAATTATTTCCCTCTAACTATGTGGTACTACGTAAGGATCGTGCTGGTGATGTAGGATGGGGAGGTGTTCTGTTGGCAGTCAAGAATTGCTACACAGTAAAAAAAATTACGTCAATAGACAATCTAACAGATGACAAAGAATTATTGTTTGCCTTAATAACGTGGAGAAATGTTCGATTGCTCATTTGCGTTGTATATTTGCCACCCAGCTATAATGATAATCAGTACTTGGATGTTCTAACCTGTATGGAAAATGCTATTACTGCCTATTCTGAGTATCAGTTTGTTATAGTCGGTGATTTCAATTTGAAATCGTGCAGTAATTCTGTAAAAAATCAATTTGATAATTTTTTGGAGTATTGTAGACTAAAACAATGTAACTCGGTTTGTAATAAGTATGGTTCTATCTTGGATTTGGTCTTAACAAATAGTGACTTCAACAATGTCTTTGTCACGTCGGATGTTGAGCCTCTTGTACCGATGGATGCTTATCACCCGCCACTGGAGGTCATGCTAACAGTACCTAGGAGTAATGTAAAGGTTGAGCCACCGATTCCGCGTACCAGACAGAATGTATCGGCCGAGTGGAATTTCCGCAAGGCTGATTTTGCCGGCTTATATTCGTCTATAGCTAGTATCGATTGGAATGAGCTAATGGTGCAAAACGATACCAATCTGGCTGTAGAGACGCTCTATGACAAGCTTAATAGTGTCATTTCTGACCATGTTCCATTTAAAAAGAAAATAACTGGTCACAAATATACTTACCCCTCGTGGTATACTAGTGAAATAATATATTACATAAAATTTAAATATTTTAATTAAAAAAAAATTAAACTGAATGGGTCATTGTATAATAAGGAGTTATTTAAATATTGTAGAACCAAAATCAAAGTCCTAATTAAAGAAGCTTTTAAAAAATATATTAACAGTGTAGAAAACAGCATAACTCGTGACCCTTCAACGTTTTGGAAATTTGTCAAAGATAAACGTAAAAGTAGACAACAAAGTAAAGAATATGTTTATAATAACACCGTTGTTGAAGGGCAGGCAGCTGTTGATGCATTTGCCCAGTATTTTGGCTCGGTATTTCATCCAATTCCACCGTTACTCGACACTGAAATAGCTCAACGTGATGCAAATGATACTGGTTATGCGTCCAGGATTGATATTCAATACATCAATCACTCGGAATTGGGGCGAGCGGTTCGACGCCTAAAAGCGACATCTTCATGTGGCCCTGATAACATACCAGCGTTTTTGGCTAAGGATTGTATAACCACCTTAGAAAAGCCTCTCCTACATATTTTCAACCTTTCGCTGCAGCAAGGCGTTTATCCCTATAAATGGAAGCTCTCTAGGGTAACTCCGGTACCTAAAGGTGGTTCTTCAACCGATATAGCTAACCACAGATCTATTGAGGTGTTGTCAGTGTTTGCAAAGATCTTTGAATCTATCATCAACAATTATATACATAGTCAAGTTGGTAAATACTTAGATGATTCTCAGCATGGGTTCCGCCCTAGGCGCTCTGCCTTAACAAACCATATTAGGTATGTGAACTATTTAACTACCACAGTATCGGCAGGCTGTCAAGTTGACGCGGCATATTTCGATTTTCAGAAGGCATTCGATCTCGTAGATAATGATGTCCTTTTAATGAAGTTCTCGTTGTTGGGCTTTACTACGCCACTTCTAAATCTAATGGTGGATTATCTTAGAGACCGTAAACAGTACATCAAGCTTGGCGATTACAGATCTGATGAATACTACACACGCTCCGGTATAAGCCAGGGTAGTACGTTAGGGCCTACTCTATTTCTCATTATGATTAATGACCTTCCCAATGTTACCTCTAATGCTGAGTGTCTGATGTCTGCCAACGATTTGAAATTATTCCGCTCTGTCACCAGCGTTGCGGATTGTGGGGCTCTTCAGCATGATATCGACGCTATCGTAGCTTGGAGTACTACTAATAAATTACCTCTCAATGTTTCCAAGTGTAAGACTATCACTTTTACTAGGTCTCGGTCTGCTATCACAAATACGTATGAACTAGCAGGTACACCGCTCGAGCGGGTCACAACCATACGCGATTTAGGGGTAATTATGGATAACCGATTGGCTTTTCGCGAGCACATTATCCAAATATGCAAAGATGCGAACAAATCTCTAGGATTCATAATGAGAACGTCCTATCAATTCAGTAGCTCACATATCGCAATGCTGCTTTACAATGCCTATGTCCGGAGCAAATTAGAGTACAATGCAATTGTATGGAGTCCCAAAGAGGCGTTATAATTATACTCTTATGATTGAGAGGATTCAGCGTAAATTTGCCCGGTACATATATAAGCGTGTTTATGGATATTATCCATTTTTATATCCATCTTTGTTTGTGACGGGAATGGTTGGTCTCAATACCTTGCTTCTTAGAAGAGAATTTATGCACTTAGTTCATTATTACTTGTTGTTAAACAATAAACTTGATAATACATCGGTACGGGAGTGCATTCATTTATATGTGCCTGATAATTATTTACGGAGCACAGGACGCCGGCAGCGACAACTGCTTGCATGCCCACCTGCTTGGCGTTCTCTTCAAGCTCATAATAGCCCTACTGCTAGGGGTCTCACATATCTAAACCTGTATTTAGAGCACAATCCTGACGCAGACATTTTTTATGACAGACTTGGTACAATTAGAGCAAAAATGCTATTATATCTAAATCAAAGATGTGAATGATTTTTTTTGTCTGAATATAAGCAATATTATTTTATCTCTATAAATTGTAATTTTATTTTATTTTATTTCATTATTAGAATTTAATTTTATTTTATTATTGATTTGACTGTACTTATGACATATTTTGATAACTAATCTTAATGTTTGATTATTATGATTTTTACAATGACATTATTATTGATTTTATTGTAAAACTTCACGGCATACGAGCGCTTTGGTGTATACTGTAAGTTTGTATTGCCTTTAAAATGAATGATTGAATGATGATTAATAATACAACAATTCAACATTTTATGCATCTTTCGGTGATGTTTAGTAGACTAATTAATTTTTATGACACTAGATGAGCCCGCGGTTACATCCGCGTTATTTAAGGCTACTGATCCGATCCCGTGGCTCATAGCGTGATGTTATATAACCTATAGCCTTCTTTGATAAATGGGCTATCTAACACTGAAAGAATTTTTGAAATCGGTCCAGTACGTAGTTCCTGAGATTAGCGCGTTCAACCAAATAAACAAACTCTTCAACTTAATATATTAGTATAAGATGTGATAGCAATGTATAAGAAGAATTAATTCTTTCTTCGTTGTGTTCTTCATTGCCGAAGGTCCTACCTACCTGTGAGAAGCATTTTTATATAATTTTCTATTGTACCTATTTGATTCTTATGAAACTATTTGATATTATCCTCATCGTCCTAGCGTCATCCCGGTTGCATCCAAGACTTACACACCTTGGATCTCAAGGTCCGCTTACTGGTCTAACCAGATATGACAAAATATTAACTTTTCTACAGAGCGACTGTCGTCTGACCTCCGCAACTCATCTGAAATTAATTGATATAACTATCACTATAGTTTCCAAGCTGATATTCTGACTACAACAGTGTCAAAATATCACATAAAATACTCAAACAAGTCTAATTATAGTCCATGTTATGGAACATAGTTACATAGCTTTACTTATACAGCAGTATCATATGTGCTGCGAGTTTAGTGCACTTCAAATATCCACAATGTTGTTTCGAGTCGGCGTCTACTTTGCGTCCGTTGATTGAATATTTGAATTTAAACTTTCGTGGTAATTTAAACTGTGTGATTTACTGAATACATCCGTGAACATGGCGCTTGCAACAGTGCCGAAATATCAGTTATTCCAAACAAAGGTACGTGGTATATATCCCGAAAGACAATTTAAAAGATGAATATTTGAAGTTCCTCGCGTTAAAAATATTTATTATTAGTGTGGGAGTTAAATTTTATAAGAAATCATAAACCAGTGTTCACGTAAAAAACAACCATAGAGAAAACTAACTATTGATGGGTCAATCATACTGTGATTCTCTTTAAAGTGTACTACTTAAGAGATGATTGTATACAATGCAATCAAATTCGTTAGCACTATGCAGAATTTCGTCATCGACTGATACATGTCACAAGTTGTACCTTAGTTTTAGAAATAATCTCTAGAATATTTAAATAATGCAATCGTTTTATCCACTTATCACTTTTCTAAAAACGATTATTATCCAAAACACTTCGAGTGTAGTCAAAAAGCTAAATTAAAATTTTATGACGACTAAAAATACAATCACTCGCGAAACTTTTTAACTCACTCGTTTCATCACTTTTATAAAGACGTGAACAGAAAATAAAGAGTTGGCGCTACGAATTCATATCTCTTAACGACATTTATTATCATACCGCTGGTTTCCAAATTAAAAGACCTCAGATTTGTTAAAATTCAAGAATTTTGAGATAATATGATTTTATTTGTATTAATTTGATTATTGGCGCGGCTTCATTTCGTTTTAAAAGCAGGATTGTAAATTAGAATAAAAAAGCACTGCCACGCGTAGGGCTTGAATTTGAATTTTTTATGAATTTCATCGGACTGCGATTTTAGGAAAAAAAAAGCGGCGATAGTCCAGTGGTGAACGAAACGGACTGTCGAGACGATGGTCTCGGGTTCGATCCCCAGGTACCCCGGGCACACACCCCTGACTTTTCGAAGTTATGTGTGCATTATAAATTAATTATCGCTTCCTTAATGATGTGCCCGGTAGATTGGGACCGAAACATAACTGGCGAAGTGAGGGTGTGTAATGCACCTCTGCCTACCCTTCGCGGATAAAAGGCGTGAAGTTATGTTACGTTATTTTAGGAATGAAAAATTACATACCTTCATAACTTGCGAGTATACGTCATTTTTAACGAGAGAAAATAATTTGAGATCGGCGATGAAGAGGGTATGTGATAGTGATGTCGGTTTTCGTACTTTTCAAAACTAAATAATTATGTAAAGGTGTTAATACTATAGTTGATACTAGATATCGAATTCGAAAAATCACATTTCAGATCAAGAAACGAACAGACAACTGCTTCAAGCCTGCACCAGCAAGTCATCAATACAACATAATTATTAAACCTATCTTAACTCGTTAATAACAAATGCACAAAAGGACTCCGGCTAAGTCCTTCAGATATGCAATATTAATCAAAATAGGAACCCAAAATATTAACTTTCAATCCCATCATAAATATCAAGCTACCTTTCCGGTTGCCACTTTAAATTAAATTCCGCATAAATTACATAAAAGATATGAGCAATGAAGAAAGAAGGAGATCGCAAATCGACGACCGCATCTGTCAATTACTGGCCGCGTTTAAACTTTAAAAAAAGGAACACAAAAAAAAGAAACGCTGCGCGCGGCCGCCCCGCCAAAACAAAATGGAGTACTATGGTAACGTTCGAATGTCAATAAACGATCGTTTTATTTTTGTTTTAAGCTCCTTATTCATGTTTCCATGTTTTTTATATGTGTTTTGTTTTGTGTCGAATGTATTACTTAATTTAAAGAACGTTTCTCATGTTGGAATTTGCATCGGTGCTGCGGGCATTGATTGCTGATGTTTTGCTGATAATCTTCACA
Source organism: Euclidia mi (assembly GCA_944739405.2). NCBI lineage: Eukaryota > Metazoa > Arthropoda > Insecta > Lepidoptera > Erebidae > Euclidia > Euclidia mi. The sequence continues at coordinate 34,120,293 of OX123205.2, read as the reverse complement.
TCTTTGTGTGCCCATAGAATATAAAGTAGATAAAACGTTTATTTTTAAGTGTAGGGCGTAGCTGAGTCGCCGGGGGCAGTAGTAATATTGCATGTCAGGATGTAGCTATAGGTACACCGTAGCTTACTGTTGTGAGAAAAAGGTTTTCATCTGGTGAGTGGCTTCCCCCGTTGTATATTCTTTTAAAAAAAAATTTTATGTGTTATCTATTCCACAGACAAGTTATGCTTAGTTTGAAGTAACCAATGATTGCTTTTCTAAGAGTTAAATACATAGTACTGGTTAAATGTTAGTTAATCCCAATTAGGTACGTGTTTAGCGTTTGTTATCAATTTTTTTTAACTATTTACTTTATATTGTTATTTGAAAGATATTGTCGCTAATACCCTTATATTGCAGAAAATATTAATTAACAGTGTTGCCTCGGGCGTGTAGTAGGCATAGTAGAAGATAGTGTGAAGAAATCAGACATATCGTAAAACAACCAAAAGTTTTGAATATACCCATTTGATAATAATTATTACAATTTAAAGGAGATTGAGGTTAAAAATATATAATAGGTATAAAATATGACTTTACATGATTAAATCGTGATCTTAAAATTTATTAATTCAAAAATGTTTTTTATTATTTAAAATTCTCAACATCAGCCTGTTATCTACAGTTGTCATATAAATCTCTTCAGTGCCATGACTCTGAGTTCGATCTCCGGCTCTTCGTGCCCAGCAGCTGCTAGCCGGTTTGCATAAATCTTCATTCATTCTTCACCACATCTAACTGAAGGGTACCCTGCAGTGCATTTGCCTGGAGGCGTTCTGGACTCCAGAACACGTTTCTTAGAATTGCCATTCAATTACTTTGGAATTTAGTACTTCCAAGAATAGTAACAACTCTTAAAAATGTTTCTTGGATTTGGGCTATACTTAAAAAGTACCTACTGATTTCGATTAACTTTATTAAAACAATTCAAACTAATTGCCTTCCAAATTCAACAGCACGCAACATCAAGTACTGAATACAAATTTTATATCTTTTTGTTGTTGTTTTTCGTGTGAGTGTGTAGGTACTATGGTGTCAGAGTTTTAAGACCCCTTGAAGGCCTCCGACATGGCCTTACGATCCTTAGACAAGAACCGGGACCGTAAATGCTACATACGGTCACCCATCCAATCATCCATTTTATATCTTGATCTTGATAACACGATAAAGTATGAAACCATTCGTAAGTAATCCAAATTGTCTAGTTTCACACTCGTTCTACAACTTTATTTTATTACCTGATGAGCCTACGAGATCTTTATATGAAAATTGGGGACGTTCGTTGAATGCAAAATGTGTATAATATTCTGTATAATATACATGTTTGCATCATTTAAAATTATGTGTGCTTACTTACTTTTACTTAATCACTGTTTTTAATGTTTCGGCAGTCATGCTGGTCTTGGACATAACTTTGTTCTTCGTATACTGATCGGACTCGCAGATCACGATATGCATCGCAGAGATATTTATTCCGATAATTTTAAAATAAAACTACGAGTACTAGGAATGAGTAACCAAAATAATTATTTATCTATCAATCTTACCGTGTGAGTGTGTGGCCAACTCTATTGTCGGAATTTATAGAACACCTGATCTATTACGAACGAGAAAGTCATCAGTTTATCAGTACATGATAATCACACAAAAAATTTCGTAGGTAGGACCAAATATATTTTGGCATTTCGATCATTGATGGTAAAATACAAAAATAAATCGTTTTTTTATAGATGTATAGTGTATACGTCGATGACACAAATACCCAGCCTCTCTATATCTATCTCTGTCACATAAATATTCACTCGCGAGCTGCATACGACATGTGACATAAACATCTGCGAACTACAGATATACTAGTCCGTGAGAAATGTGAGGATTCTTGTAGAGAAATTTATTTAATAGAAGTTGGGTTATAACACAGATTTACCTTTTGTTCTGTGGTCTTAGGGTTATAATTACTTTATATATGTATTTATTTACTAGGGATAAACAAATGAAATAATTATTAATAATATAATTTATTCTATTTTTATATAATTCTTGCATTTCTGACTGACTGACAGACAACGCACAGCGGAAACTACCAGTAGTTTCCGCTGTGCGTTGTCTGTCAGTCAGTCAGAAATGCAAGAATTAAGAAAAGGGTAAGTAGCAAGGGTAAGAAGCTGAAATTTGGCATGTATGTACCTTGGAGACCGTAGGCTGCACTAAGAAGGAGGATTTCCTTAAATTCCCAAGGGATCAAGGAAAAACCGTTAAATTACAATAAACTGTGCGGGTGTAGCTGCGCGCATCCTCTATTTATGTAATATAGGTATTGAATTATGAGTTTCATCGTGTCAATTATAGCAGATCAAATAATCCTGCTCATCACACAAAAGAATTGTCCTGGGTGGGAATCGAACCCACAATTAGTCTTAGCAGTCATTGTCATTAACCACTAGACTAAAATGCCACACATTTCAAAAGTCGTCCACTCGCAATACTTTATTATATCCGTGAACTTGCCGCTTGTAACAGTGCAGAAATATCAGTTACTCGAAACTATGATACGTGGTACATATATACATATAATTATCCCAAAAGACAATTTACTTAAAATCAGTCTAAACTTGCCTTAACACAAATAAAATAGCGATGAACCCAAGACGCCAATATATTCATCATAACTTATAGTTCGCCGATTTCTATAAGCACAGCCACGGTAATATAATCCAACAGTATTGTAAAGGCCTTGCCACACGGCACAATTTTACGTCCAACTTGACTAAATCACTTGATGAAATCGTGACGTGTGGACGCCAGTCGTCCAACTCAAGTTCATCGGGTGGGCGGTACCACCAGATTTTAACCAATCGGGTGGACGGAATGAAAATCAGTGATTTGATTGTGTCGTGTACACGGGCAAAGCCAATTCGATTGAAAATTTGATCAGTGGTAAAATTGTGCCGTGTGGCAAGGCCATAACTCGGCCGTGCCGTTTCCCCGAGTTATACCTATACCTAAATTCGCGCTGCGCGCAAACAAGCGACTGGGCTGACCGCCTCAAGTATTTTAATTGCATCTACCTACTCGAAGTTTTTTCTGGTTTTGTGATTGTTCATATTACTTACTTACTTATATATTTTTTTTAATCAAATAAAAATCATGTAAGTACGTGAGTACCCTAGGAAATGTTCTATTATTGGTTACACTAAGCAGATTCATGTCGGCTTCCATTTTGAAAATTACCTCGAAAGTATTACTAATCATAGACTTCAATGAAATAATACATCGTCCATAACGCAGATAAAAGTGTTCTGCTAGTATTCATTATAACTACAATCATACCAATATGTTTAAAAAATATCAACATAATAATAGATTAAGCTAATCAAATTTCGACTTTATCACGTATACCTAAAGTATAGTATTATATTATCTGTGCCTAAGTTAAGCAATTAAACATTGCAACGTAGTAGGTACATTTTCGAAAGATCCAGGTAAATTGAAAAATCTTATCTTTAGGTGACTTAACGATTAATTCAAACGGCACAATATAGTCCACAACTCGTCGCCTTAATGAATTTTTAAATAAAGAACACTGCTACAAAAACCGTGACTGCGGCACGATCGCGGCTGTTGAGTACTTTAGGCACAGTCTTATGTGTAATTTGCTCGAGGCGCGTAGGCATAACTCGAGTTTAGTGCGTTTGTATGGAGTTAGAATACTGTTAGATATTATTATTACCGTGGCACAGCCGCGAGACGAAACGAAATTTGCATGTCTTATATAAATTGTTTTCATAAATTTATGAACCCATACAAGTGTATGCGTTCAAATCATATGTCTTAGTTGAACAATAGACTGAATTATAGCCATGACAATAAGGCATATTATCGTTTATTTTCTGGGTTCCGTACAGAAAACACAAAACGTGTCTGTCTGTCCGACTGTCACTAGGCTGTATCTCATGCATGTGCCTATTTCTCTGAATGCATGCTATATTTCACAGTTGATGGATTTCTCTCTCTAAAATAAATAAAAAAAAACATAATACAATTCATATTAAAGGGGGCTCCCAACATATGTGATTTTTTATAGATAACGATACGGAACCCTTCGTTCGCAAGTCCGATTAGCACTTGGTCGGATTTTTTTATCTTCACATCACATATTGAATTATCTAAATTACTTGCTCGCTGAAATATGTTTAAAAAGAGTATTCATATATGTTTTCGTTATTAAATTTTGTCTCCATGAGATAGAATAAAAGCCTTTTTGTGATGTTTTGAATATGTCGAGCGATATTTTTAGACAAAACTCAAATGGTACCTAAATGCTTCTTGAAGATTTGACTTCACACTTACTGAGGGGCCTTCCACGTGAATGGACACTACAAAAATGTGAAGTTTTGAAATTTGTTTATATTGTGTGTGAATACAAACGTGTACATAATAATATTTTAAGTTTTTGTTGTTTATCTTCTGTGTGTATTAAATTATTGCGTTTAATACACAATGCACAGCTGAAACTACTAGGCACACCAAGGTGACAATTGGCTTGTGTGTTCCTTAAGGAGCACTAAAAAGGGATTGTTTGAATTTACCACGGGATTGGGAGAAACCGTTGAATTAAAGAAGAATGCGCGGGCGTAGTTGCAGGCATGCTCCAGTGTTGTATGTATCATAGCTTATCTGGAACAGCTGTTCCACTGTTATACTACAACGTTCTAATAATGTCCAGGAGACAATCTTATTAAAACCATTCGATCACATCTGAAAATGGAGTGTTTGTAAGTGAGAACAGAAATAAGACACTTGAAGGAACCAATTAATAGCGAGAATTGAATCAATACTTTAGAAGTTTTTGTAAAATTACCGACTACAGGACTATTCTTCAAAATCTACTTTGTGCTTACTTATTCTAGATACTTTTGTAACATCATTGATTCTAGGATACTGGAATTACACTTTCATATATTCGTAGATTCTGTTGCTTTTAATAAAAATCAATAACCAATATTTCACAGCACATTCGATGTTAGAAAAACAGGCAATCCTAATAAAGCCTATTTTTAACACCACTAAAACATACATGAATATTTACTTATCCGCTAATATATGCAATTACACAAGTTCCAATTGAATATGCAAATATAACAAAATGTACACTGCAGGTAAAAAAGTGTGCACTTTTTGTTGGCTCTCATGCAAATTGTTTGAGTAGCAAGTTATTTTTTTTGAGCCGGTGTGTAAAATACGGGAGCGCTGCGGTATTGGAGCGATAAAGTTAATTCGACACGTGATCATTTTTACCCGACTGCGCGACGCAAAGGAGGGTAATGTGTTTATCAGTCTATGTATGTATGTAGGTATGTTTGTTTCTATGTGGCGTTCTAGAGACCAAATGCGTAGGCCGATTTTGATGATTCTTACGTCAATAGATTTGTCTTAACCTTGCGAGTGTCACTAAAGACATGGCAGTTATCAAAATCCACTACAGCGTCAACCAGACGCAATATTGTCAAAATGAAAAAAAAAATGTCGATGAACTATGTCATGTGGGGTGTCGTTGAATTGGTATTTTAAAATCATATTCAGGTTCCTTTTATCATTTTTCATTTAAAATAATAGTTTAGGATATATAACGATTTAAAGTTGTTTAACAAAACAATCATTCTCGCTAATGTTGTTACTTATTGATTTAAATTTTTCCTTCAAATATAAACGATAAACAAACAAAAAAGCAAAATACGTAATAAATATAATAAACGAAAATAACTTGAGTCTGTATAAAAATATTTGCTTTTCAGTAATCTTAATATATAAAATCCTTGCGTTACTGACTGACTGACAGCTGCTGAAATTTGGCATGTGTGTTCCTTGGGGACCGTAGAAGTGCACTAAGAAGGGATTTCCCGAAATTCCCACGGGATCGGCCAAAACGGTTAAATTTGAAAAAAATGCAGGCGTAGCTGCTGGCGTCCTCTAGTACTCTTATAAAACACCTATTAACGACACTGAGTGTGATTGGATAGGTGTTTTCTTTATGAAGCTCGTTTATTTCACTTGAATTTGAAATGCTTCTTAATAAACTAGCTTACATTTCTTTCTTAATAAACTAGCTTACATCATTGATTGTTAATTATTATTAGCTGTCGTAGCAGAGGTAGGTCTCCCACACGGTGGACCAACGATGTTGATGGGAACGCGGTCAGCAAATGGATGCGAGTGGGCCCAAGATAAGTCTATGTGGAGAGCCATGAGAAGGCCTAGGTCCAGCAGTAGTCTTTCGGCTGATCATATCCGCCAAAAGACCACTGCTGGAAAGATGAAGAATGAAAAAAAAATGTTTTTTTTGCATTTATACCACATTCTCCTTTACTAAGCTATAGATAATATTAAAATCTAACAATTATGAAAATAAAATATATCAGTGATTTTATAAAGCAGACTACAACAAAACGAATTGTCTAAAACACAACAACAAAAAGAAAATACTTAAACGCCTCAATAAGAATAAAAAAATATATAATGAAGTTCATAGTTATTTGTGCAACAAGAGAGCAAAGTTGTTTTTTGTTTCGAGTGCTGATTTTGAGTCCCGAGCAAGCGAAGGATTCTATGATTGATTCACGAGCGTAGCGAGTGAATCAAAGTTAGAATCCTGAGCGTAGTGAGGGTCTCAACAGCACAAGTTACAAAAAACTTTGCTCTCGTGTAGCACACATAATTTTTCACCACAGCAGTGAGAACACATATTACATAGGAGACAGAAATGAAGAGGAATAGATTGAATTCTGCATTAATCACTTGTTGATTTAACTCTTCTGGTGTTAAAGTACAGTCATCATCGCTAGTTTCACTCATCTTTTTAGACTATTTTATATATTTATATAATTTAACACGTTACGATTACGACACATCAGCGAAATTTTTATTCCCGCTACTTTTTTAAATCGCGTTTTAATACCGCGTCCCTGATGTTTATTTTTCAAATGTATCATTGTTGTAATTCGAAATAAAAATTTATTGGTTAAATATTACACTATTAATTAGACTTATTTTCATTAAAATCCAATCATAAATTAAACATGTAAACAATAACATACTTATAAAAAAAGTAATTTCTTTATTACAAATATCTTTTTTATTTGCGTTTCCGAAGGTGTTTTCTTTGAGGTCGAATTCCAAAATCGAATTTCGAATTCGAAGGGGTTTGTTTTTTCACTCGCTTCTTATATGCATGTGAAAGAGACAGAGCACAGTAAAATTCGAATGTTTCAAATTTATGGCTGAACAATGTCAATTCGTGACACTGAAGATTGAAAAATTAAAAAGCTACTTTTACTCACGCTCGAATCAAAATCGCGTTTTGTTCACTGTTGTCTCGCAGCAAAAGTGGCATGTTTGAGCTGCTGTGCATTAAATATATACATACACTAAATACCAATATACATAAATATATAATTAGGATACTTCTGCCAGCTTATCCAACAACAGCTGTTTTACTCTGGATTTAAAGCGATCCTTTGTAGAAGCCATCCTGATTTCTAGAGGGAGGGCATTCCAAAGAAGGATTGCTTGAATGGTAAAGGACGAGTGAATTAAAGCAGAACTATGTGAAGGACAAAGTAGGAGAAGATTACTGGAAGAACGAAGATTTCGATCATGGTTGGAACTCAAATATTGGAAATAATAATTAAGGTATTCTGGGGTATTGGGAGACATAAGGATAGAGTAGAGAGTAGTGAGGGCAAGCATACTGCGTCTTTGACGAACAGGAAGCCACTTCAATTGAGAATGATAAGTATATACATGATCATACTTGCGAAGGTTAAAGATAAATCGAATGCAGTTATTAAGAAGACGATCCAGTTTGTTGAGAATATATATATATATATTCATCTTTGGAATTGTGGTGTCGTAAGGTATATAAATAAAACACTTTGCACTGTCACTGCGTTACACGTGTTGTCGCTCCGAGCGCTCGACTAGAAGTGCGAGTGCGGCGCTTCGCTCCGCACTCCCCACTCCGTACTACCCTCACCACAACACGCACAACTTATTTATTAGACGTCACATCTCTTCTTTACAAAATATAAAAAATCCAATTTTAGCAAATAGCAGAGGTAATCAAAATTTAACGATTTTAGTAGTGATAGCAAAAATACATAATATATTAATTTCCTATGAATCTGGTTTATTGTGAACACCTCTGTTTATAATTGTGTTATGAATCATCATTTTCACTACAGCTCAAATCAGAATCAGCCGGTGATGTATTTTTATGGACCGACGTCCATTTCCCTCCTACCTTTTTCAAATGTATAACGTTCCTTCGAGAAGTCTGGCCCGTACTATCGTTCTGTACCTCTACAACCCCTCCTTTTTTATCAATAACTGTATATGATTGGTCATTAAATTCTGGAGTTAATTTATTTTCTTTAGACATACTTTTAACATAACCCTTTTCACCTATTGCTATATCACTTTCTACCGCTCTCCTTTTCCTGTCTTCTCGTTCTTTACCTTTCCTTTTCATTTCGGTATCTCTATCTTTAGCTTCTAAATCAGTCGTTGCATGTTCAACATCTAAAACAGACGGTAATTGTCCGTATTTATGCAAAAAGGAACCACCCAGCAAAAACGCACTTCTGAGATATCAATGGATTTACAAAAACATGTGCAGCTCTGTAAGATTAAGTAAAATATTACATTTATTTTATATTATTTGTATTGATAAATTACTCATTTAAGTATGTGTATATAAATTTGCTCTGGATACTCTTAATTTTTCTAGATAATTAAGAAAATGTGCATGTGGTTCCTTTTAATATTTACTAACTAATAGCTTTCCTCATATGCAAAAAAGAACCACAACCCATGGGTTTCCTGTATATCGGTAAAACCATGGATTTACCGATATATGTACATGAAACTAAGTATTATCGTTATAAACCTTTGATATGCAGCCTATAGCAATGCACTGCTGGACATAGGCCTCTCCCAACACGCGCCACAGTACATGGTTCATAGCCTTTCGCATCCATTTCGTCCCAGCCTCGATTTCAGGTCGTCAGTCCATTTAACCCTGTGCCGCCCTACCTTACGCTTACCGTGGTCTCCACTCTAGGACAAGCTTGGTCTATTAGCCATCAGTACTTCTGCAGATATGACCAGTCCACTGCCTCATAAGCTTACTTATTCTGTGAGCTATGTCGGTAATTCTGGTTCTATGTCGGATATCTTCGTTACGGATTTTATCCTTCAAAAAGACGCCAAGCATACCCCGTTCCATAACTCGCTGCGTGACCTAAAGTTTGGGGACTAGTCCCACTGTGAGTGTCCACGTCTCGGCACCGTACTTCATAACAGGTAGGACGCATTGGTTGTAGACATCTTCAGGCATTGTGGTAGGGGCGAAGAGAAAACTTGACGTAGTTTGCCAAACGTTGCCCAACCCAATTGGACACAACGGTTGATTTCTTTCTCGAAGTTATTGCTACCAAGCTGGATAACAAGCTGTTGCTCATGGGAGACATACTCTTGAACAACTTCAAGCATCGATCCGTGGACATAGACCGATCCCGACAGGATGAGTTCGTCTAACATAATCTTGGTTTTGTTCAGTTCATGCCGAGACAAGTTCACGTCGAGAGGCTCCGTTTAGGCTGTGAAGCATCCCGCTCAACTCTTCCAGGGACTCCGCAACGATGACGATATTGTCAGCAATCCGAAGGTGTGAGATGTATTCGCCGTTAATGTTTATGCCCAGTTCAGGCCAGTCCAGCATCTTAAAGATGTCTTAGAGTGCGCTGGTGAAGAGCTGATTAAAATATTAAGTCTCCCTGCCTCACACCTCGACGCAATCGCGTTGTCGGGGCTGGAGTTGGATGGTCTTAGTGGCAATATAATACAAACATATCAACGCCTCGATGTAGCGCCAATCGGTACGAGACCGCTGCAGAGCAACCAGAACCACCCAGGTTTCGATGGAGTCGAAGGCTTTCTCGTAATCCATGAAAGCCATACACAGCGGCTTATTATAATTATTGGTATTCTGTATATTCTGCCAAACAGTATAGATGTGGTCTAGTTCCTGTGACTGGAAATCGTCAAGTTTTCTGGTGAGGCTGTTTGTTAGCACTCTCGAGAACAACTTGTTCAGGTAGCTGAAGAGTGAAATGGGTCTATATGTTTTCAGCGAGGCTTTGTCGCCTTTTTTGAAGAACAGGACAACCGCACTCCCGCTCCACGCCTGAGCTGTAAGGCCCTGATGGATAACGGAATTAAAGAGGCTCGCCAGCTCTTTCAGGACTACAGTCCCTCCTGCTTTTAAGAGCACTGTGGTGATTTCGTCATCTTGTGGAGACTTGTTGTTCTTAAGTTGCCCGAGACCTTCTCTTACCTCGCCTTGGTTGACATCAGGGGTGTTTTCCGTATATTGGCGCGGGAGTTGGGCTCTATAGTCATCATTGCGTGGATTCAAGACTTTAGACTTCCATGATGCGTACAGGTCTTTGTAAAAACTCTCAATTTCAGCGAGAATTTCGAACTTTTCATTTCAGCGAGAATTTTGCCTTCCGCAGTACAATAAAATCACCTACTTGTGGTTCTGCTGTTAACAATATTTATTTATACATAGTAGAACCGAATGCTTGTGGTTCCATTTTGCAAAAAAAAATATTAGTCATTAAAATATGAATTTATTTTACGCATAACGGTACCACGGGAATTTGGTTCCATTTTGTGTATTATAATAACTGTTAAAAAATAGAAATATTTTTAATGTATAATGGTACCAAGTATCTGTGGATCTGTTTTGTATAAAATGACATGGAATTTATATGGTTTATTTGTTTGATGAAATGAGTCCCATAGTGCTATGGTTCGGTTTTGCAATATGTATAATGTGTGTTTTTGCTGTTGGTTCCTTTCTGCTTTTTGTATAACTTGTTTCCAAGGGAAAAATCATGTGGATCTTTTTTGAATAAGAAAATAAACCACTTTTAAATTAGTATTCTTCAAAAAAAGCAAAAATCAAAATTTGTTGTGTGGTTCCTTTTTGCATAAATACGGACAATTTATCTCTGAACTGCCGCCGAAAAAACAATTCAGATGGCGATTTTCTTGTGCTAGAATGAGGGGTACTATTATACATCATTATATACTTAAGGATATCAGATTTCCAATCAGATTTTTCAACTTGACTAATTTTCAACCGTTTGAGTATGTCTCGGTTTTGCCTTTCAACTTCCCCATTTTGTTGAGGCCAATATGGAATACTATGAAACAAGGTAATACCGTATTCATGACAAAATGTATTAAATTCACCTGCTATGAATTGTCGACCATTATCGGCTGTTATACTGAGAGGTATCCCCAACCGTGAACATATTTCTTTAAGTATTAAAATAGTATATGTTGCACTAATTGACTTTGTTATTTTAATTTCTTTATAACGACTAAAATAATCTACAATCACAAAAAGATAATGCCCGCTAGGCAATGGACTCATATAATCTACTGCTACATCAATCCACGGCTGTGTTGGGAATACGCGTCTTTTCATCGGACACGGTGGATTTGGCGCTGACACCAGCATGCAACCCTTACAAGTCTTGACGTAGTTTTCTGCGTCTTTATCAATTTTAGGCCACCAGACCTTTGATCGTAATCTGGTTATCATGGCGACGATACCCGGGTGGCCTTCATGAGCAGCTAATATTACTCGGTATCGTAATTTTGTCGGTATAACAATTTTCGTTCCACGAAGTAAAATATTTTCCTGGAAACAAAGTTCTTGTTCGAAAGCTTTGTAATTGTTAACACTCTGGTGCCAGTCATTATTGTAAAGCCCTAGACGGACCAACTTAAACTCCTCGTCTACTTCACAAGCTTCTTTAATTTCTTTCAAAGGGACTGCTATCGGACAAGACTGCTGGACTATGAGATTAATGTAGTTCTCGTCATCAAATGGATAGACAGATTTTGTAACACATAAACGAGATAGGGGATCCGCAATATTGCTTGCTTATAATTATATGCCTGTAAACGTAACTCCCATCGCTCAATTCGGGCACATGGTTTGGAATTTACTCCGAATATAATTTCAAGAGGTTTATGGTCACTGACTAACTCAAACATGTCTTTGCCAAAAATATACATTTTAAAATGCTCAACTGCCCATACCAAAGCAAGAGCTTTCTTTTCAGTTTGACAGTAACGCTTTTCGCATGCTGTCAAACTTTTGTTTCCGTAAGCAATGACTCGTGGTCCATTTTTGTTGTATTGCACGAGCACGGCACCAAGCCCTACCGGACTGGCGTCTGCAATAACCTGAGTACGGTCATTTGGGTCATAATATCCTAAAGTCTGTATGTTAGTCATAGAGAGCTTCAATTGCTTGAAAACTCGAGATCGACTATCAGTCCAATAAGGCGAAATGTTACTATTTTGCGGTAATTTTAGCAGCAAAAGTTCTCTAATGGGTCCCGTTAAAGTAGCAAGATTGGGGATCCATTTACCTACGAAATTTACAAGACCCAAGAAACTCTGGACTTCCTCTAAGGTTGTCGGGTCTCTGAACGACTCAATCGACTTGATATATTTATCGAGAGGCTTAACGCCTTTCCACGATAGTTCATGACCAAGGTAATGTACCTTACCGACTTTATAAATACACTTTGAGTCGTTAAGAAGAACGTAATTTTCTTTTAAAACTGAATGTACTTTTTTGAGCCGCTCATCATGTTCGGTCTCGTTTTTTCCAAAAACTTTAATGTCGTCGATGAAATTTACAACACCATCGCAAGGCAATAATATTCTTTCGAGAATTTTTTGAAAACATTCAGGAGCACACGAGATTCCGAACATAAAGCGTTTATACCTAAATAAACCCTTGTTTGTAATGAAAGTAGTGATGTATCTGCTATCCTCGCTTAATTCAATTTGATGGAAAGAATTTTTTAAATCTAGTTTGGAAAAGAGTTTAGCATTACTAAATTTAGGAAGAAGTTGCTCCATTGTAGGTAAAGGATGGTTTTCTCGTATTATTGCTTGATTAGCGCGTCTCACATCAATGCAAATTCTAACGTCACCATCACTCTTCAAGACTGGAACCATGGGTGAAACCCAGTTTGAAGGGTGATTGACAGCTTCGATGATATCGGACTTAACTAACTCGTCGATTTTATTATTAATTTTGGTCTCTAAAGGTACAGGAACCCTACGGTAGGGCTAACATACCGGTTTTACTGAATCGTTTATAGGTATTACCAGTTTAACGTTTCGAAATTTAGGAAAAGTTTCATTACTAACTGTATGTACACTAATGTCTACCTTTAGAACACCCAGAGCTATGGCAGTGTCCTTTCCCAGCAAGTTTTTCGTACCATCTTTTACAACGTAGAAAGTGGCAGTTTAAATATCTGGCCCAATACGATTTTTAGCTTCAAACGAGCCTAATACAGTCAAAGCCTTATGGCTGCCGTAGGCCATAAAGTGTTTCTTAGGGCTTTTGACTTGATTGGAAACTTGAACCTTACATTCCTTTAAATTGTTCCAGGTTGAGTCATTAATAATATTGCACTTGCTCCCTGAGTCAATAAGCATTTCTATATTGACACCACCAACGTTGCAAATGATAGTATCATCATTGTCTAAATGAAACACATAATGTATTTCACTGCTGCTTTTAGGTCTGTGCTCTGTCTTAGTCCTTTTCAGGCTGTTATTCGGTTGGTCGTTTGCTTTACGCTTCTTGGTGCTGATTAGGCACTTATTCGAAAATGTCCAAGGAAGCCACACTTGAGACACTTTGTTTCGAGCTGGACAACCTTTGACGTCCCCCGAATGATTTTCGTTACCACAACGGCAACAGGGCTTTAAGACGGATCGATTACCGCTAACGCTGCCCCTGGTATCTAGTCAGTTAATTTCCTGACCTTCATGTGACTTTGTTGGATCGAAATTATTTAGCTGCCTTCGAACAGATTTGAGAGCGTTTGCTTCGGTGATTAACTTCTCTAGCGTGATATCTTCACCTAATGTAAGTATCTTTTTCCTTAGTTCCACGGACTCACACTTTTCGGTAACTTGGTCAATTATGTTTTCATCTAAATTATTGAATTTACATTTAGACCCTTGCAAACGCAAACGTAACAGGAACTTATCGATTTTTTCACCCTGTTCTTGTTTAATCAATCGAAACAAATGTCTCCTATAGACGCGACTTTGTTTAGGAGAAAAATCATATTCATCTAGTTTTTCGATAGCGATTGTATATACATTATTGTCGGTAGTTTGTTCTACGTGAGCACCTGGTATCTTATAGTAAATTTCTTGTAACGATAGACCACCAACATGAAGAAGTATTGCCCTCATTCTATCTGGCTTGTCTATTTTTGTAGCTATGAGATAGATCTCAAAACCCCTTTTCCATTTTTCCCAACGCAATCCAACTGAGGAGGGCTTCACAGTCCAAGGCTTCTAGCGGTGGAATATGAGACATTTTCGGGGCGACCTGCAACGAGATATTTCGTTTCAGGCTCGTCCAGCCTTGTTTTTTCTTTTTCTTTTTTTTTCTTTTTTGTTTGGTACCATTCTGCCTTGGCTGAATTACCACTTTAACAATAACTCATTTCTGAGCACAACAAATCATCAATATGTTTTAAGTACAACGATATAATTCATCGTATATGAATTCATTAATCAAATTAATTTCATTATAACATACTACGTAATAGAAATATTAGTACCGAAAGTATCGTTAACACCATTATATCGATACAATAGTAACGATTTAATCGATATAGCACAAACTACCGTGAGCTATGTATTATATTCTCATTTTGAATAATAACTGTGGGGGTAGATCACAATATTCAATAACATACTTGATTAATTATTGCAACAACGTGATGCCATATGCTTTCCTTCCTTTTGATAAAATAAAATAATGATATCACAGGGGGTAGAAAAATAAAAATATGTAACGATGATTTACCACTATAATTATGTTCGCAAAATAATATTACTACGAGTTATTGTTATTTTATAGGTACCAACTATTTATGCAATAGTTTACCTCTACAAATAACATAACATGTTATGTTTTGATACCGATTAACAACATCGTTAATCTATCAGTTCCATGACATATGCAATTTTGCAATTTATTTACCAGATTATTAGGTATTTCCGAACCAACTAATAGCTTTGTTGGCACTTGTCAACAAATGAGGTATGCTTAGGAGTATGCTTTACTGTTGTCATCTTTTTATGAAAGCGTTAAAATGGTCATGTCATTAAATGTTTACTTATAACCACAGATAATATAATAATAAACTAGTACTATAATTAAACATTGCTTTTAGTCGTTGTTTACAAGTGAATAAGGTGAGAATAATAATTTATATTCAAATTTATATGCAATTTGCCCAATATTTAAGCGAACGATTAGTGTGTAGTATTATTAACTTTTGATATTTTGTGTTACGAAAGGAATTGAATTTATTTGACACATCCACAATGTAGGTACTCAATAAATGTTACAATATTAATATTTATCACAATTTGAGCATTTCTGACACGTACGCCAAATACTTGTGTAGCATTATAGTAGATATATTATAGTGGTGATATCAATAAGGTGTACCAATAAATTGGAAGTATTTTAAGTACAATATAGATGGACTTAAAACATGATTTGAAGAACTTTCGACGCGACTATGCTAGACAACATGCTAATGCCTCATTTGTTAACTTGCCTATGGTTATTTTCACCATTTATATTATTATATTGTTTTTGCACGTACCTTAATCCTCGTCGCCACTTGTGGTGTCGTAAGGTATATAAATAAAACACTTTGCACTGTCACTGCGTTACACGTGTTGTCGCTCCGAGCGCTCGACTAGAAGTGCGAGTGCGGCGCTTCGGCTTCGCTCCGCACTCCCCACTCCGTACTACCCTCACCACAACACGCACAACTTATTTATTAGACGTCACAGGAATATAATTTGGGTCGGTGACATAAAAAATACAGTACTAAATTCAATGCTTAAATATCAAGAAAGTGTATTGGGCTATGAAGCCATTTTATACTCAAATGATTAAACATTTTTCGAGGTCCAAACTGATTTAAACCTTGTTAGGCAGCGATAGCTTAGTGGTGATAGCGTTCGACTGCCATGTAGATTAAAAAAATGCTAAATACGTGCGAACTAGTTCAAATCGAAATAACCAGTTCAATAATAGCAAGACGAAACAAGACTTAATACTTAAATGTACTACAATACAAAATAACATCTCATATAAGATATCAACCACTAACAACGTGAAGAACAAACAATACCGCTTTAAATATTTTTATTGCTTGTCAGCGGTACATCGTCAAAACCCGTAATTAATTTAACGTCCCATTATAGCTGAGACCTAAATTGTAAAATTGTCGTAAATCGAAACTAAATATGAATTAAGTTTGAATCAAGATGTCAAAGTGGAGTATGGCTTTTAACATTTCTTACTAAGTCATACTCCACGTATGGCTTAGTATGAAATGTTTTGTGACAGTTTTCAGATTAGTTAAGTGGTTTTGTTTTTTTCCTCGGTCGCACTATGGTGCTGATAAACTAGAGCATTCATTTGTTTGGATCATTCTTTCGAATGGTTTTTTAACATATAAACAAACGATGGCGTGTCTTTCTATTGGGCGTTCTGGTGAGCATTCTAGCGAAAGGACACTAAATTTGCTTCGAGCTTTTAGTCGTCTATGGTATGTTCGCCTGGCAGATCATAAAAATGTTCATTGTTCAGTGTGATAAATTTAAAAACGGCGAATGCTCGATATGTTATAAGTGAATGTTCAGGTTTATCAGAACCTCTAGATGTAAATCCAGTTTCCTATGACCTTGACACGCATGGAATTAACAGACACAAGACCCAAATATGTAGAAACTATATACAGACCATACAAAGCATCCGTGTGGTGACAGATAAAGAATACAATATGTCACTAAACCATTTCATACCGTGGGTATCGTAAGAGACTACTAAAGAAAATACAGGAAGCATAATATAGTATATTTGCGAACAGACGCAAATAGTGAAACCCTGTGGAATAATTACCAAAATTCCCCGAATGACTCAAAGTGCTACCGTGAGGCAAATCAGGACACGGTAAAGTTAAGGAGTGGACTGCAAAAGGCTGTAGATTGCAAAGTATTTTGTGTAGAAAGCGAACTTAATACATTTGATGAAGTTATGCAACGAAGCACACAACCCGATCTCGGTGGCGTCTAAAAAGTTCTAATTATAATGCCCGTTTTAAAAAAGCTGCACTTTAAACATCAATGGTCTTATTAATAAAAAATGCTTATTCTTCTCTTACTCCAAAGTAACACCGGCAGTAGTTAATTCTAGATTAGTTATGGAATAGCTACGTGTTAATAACGGTATTAATAAATACGAAGTAAGTTCGGAGTAACAATACTATTCTTACCCTGAGATTAAGGTATACGTTATGGCAACCCACTGATATTAAAAGTAAAAAGAATGAACAAAATGACCTGGTCGAATAAAAACTTTTTACTAAACACTTTTATTTGACAACTAGCTTTTGCCCGCGGCTTCGCGCGCGTATTATTCTTAAGACTTCAGAAACTATTGGGTACAAAGTAGCTCGGTCAGTAGGTATTCATGACACTATTTACCTAGTATTATATCTACATAATAACATCGGCTTGCATACAGTCAAATGTCAAAGCCATGTTCCAATACTTGTCCAATATAATATCTAATAAATTATATCTATAAATACTTTCGCGTTTATAATATTAGTAGAGAAAACTGTTTCAGCCGTTTAAGCGTAGTACTTTTATAATTATTAGTTTAGATATGCGAATAATGTAATCACCGTGCACAATATGACATTATATTGTATGATGTGTCAGTACTGACAGATATACGCACAGCGCACTCAATTATCATAGCGCATGCGTTCTTACTTCCAAGAGGTAAATTTGTGCGGTACAAACTTCTACCCTTTGCAAGGGCAAGCGTTTGTGTTGGTTGGCAATCTTCAATGAAATAATCTCTATTAATTTTAACCCACAATAATAAAATTACAAAATCAGATACTAGTAAGTACTCTAACGAACACCAAACAAATGTGAAAATATATTTGGGTTATATATATAAATCTCAATTAAAGTTGGAAATACAATATAAATCTACGAGCTTTTGCCCGCGGCACAGACAATATAATACCCTACTACCCGCGGCTTCGCTCGCGTAAATTCGAAGAACACAATTCTCTCATAATAGACGGATACTTTAATAATCATTGTCGTTTAAACAAACTATTTATACCGATAAGAAATATATCTAACTTCAAGAAGTATTTACACATGGTATACAAACTACATAGTAGATACTCAACATGACTGTTATTCGGTGACAGTGACTTTTCTGTCTTTTTTATTATTTTAATTTCTAATACTGTCAGAAGCATTAGAAATTAACAAAATACTCGACAATCCGAATTTTGCGGATATATGTTGTCGACTCGAAATCTTTATTTTTTATGTTTTAGTATTCAGGTAAAGTTTCGATCTAGTCTACCGTACCCCGTGACAAATAGATGCTCACTCCTTGCTTACTCCAGCGTTAAACCATGGGTCTCCGCGGAGTAACTTTTATTCGCGGAGTAAATTATGAATAGTTAACTCCGTCCTTACTCCTAGTTTATTAATACCATAATTGCCTAATCTTGGCTTAAGTCTTGGAGTAAAGTTGTTCTGACGCTAATCCTAGTTTATTAATAAGACTGCACGTGTATAGTACACGTACAAAAACATTCAATTTTCTATATTAAAATATTTTTCGAAAGCTTTAGTAGCCTACGTATCGGTATCGATTAAAAATGTAATATCAACTAAGCTCGCAGAAGTTTGTCCTAGGTAGCTTTATTTATTTATTAGTAGCGATGTGCAAAAAGACTAATTAATAAAATTTAAAAAGCTAATATGACAAGTCCCTACTTCATCATCATCATCCACAGCCCGACTGTGTCCACTTCTGAACAAATTGCCATTTCCCTCGATCTTGTGCTAGCCTAGTCCAAGTTTGGCCCGAGGTATTATGTAATCATACAAGTCTCCTAATCGTTTTTTTGGGCAACTGATACCTCAATCCTTAAACTTCAGATACGAGTTCGTATACTTAAACACTGCTTGAAAAATAATTTTGAATTAAATCGAATTCGCTTAAGAAAATACAGATCTATGGAACATATTGTTTGATATTGTAAACATTTATATTGTCAAGTTATTCCAGCCAAACAAAATCAAAGTTTAAAATAGAAAAGAAAATATGGACAGGTTTCTTATAAAAATATATATGTATAAACAATTTATTTTTAGTAATCATCCTGGCCTTTGCAAATATTTTTGGATAATTAGTAATCTCTAACATATTGCCACAAACTGGACTTAACTTGATACCACCTTGCTAATAAAAAACAACAAACTGTTAAAATCAATAAATCTTTTTTGGACTATCGATGCAAATACAATATTTTCTGAGCTTTAGTACGTAATTCAAGTATCTGAGTAAACCTGCCTCAGATTCTAGCAATATTGTGGACTTATTGTTAGGAATTTAAATACACCGATACGCAAAACGGTTTCCGCAGCCTTTAACATTGTTAACACTAATGTCGTGGGTTCTATTACCACACGAAAATTTGTGGGATCCACAAAATTTACAAAAATCAACGGACACAAAATACACCCTGACTTGAAACTACAAATTGTGGATCACAAAGTGTTGTCTCGAGTGGGGATCGGCTCACAACAGCGGTGTGCTAAAAGACGATCGCTGAAACCACCACGCCTTACAATACTCACAAAATATTCGCCATTTCATTTTAAATGTCAATACAATTCCAACCAAGGACATAAGCCTCATAAAATCACAATAGATTTCCACAAAATTAAACCAAAAACGTTTTCGTAATCAAACTAAAATTAACTAGTAAATCAAAATAAAAAACAACGGCACACGACGGCGAAATGTTTCGTCTAAACGAAAAAAGAATTCTCTAAATGTTGGATATTAAAGTTAATTTCTTGCTCGTCAGTGAGAAAAGAATTGGTCAAGTGCGAGCCAGATTCGCTCTAGGAAGATTCCGTACTGTTATCAAAGATATATCATTAAAGCCAGCTTCAATGGTAAAAATGTTTTCAATGTGCTATCTTACAAAGTTTGACAAGTTCAATCGTTAATCATAAACTAATTAAACAGTTCGCGTCATAAAAAATAAATAAGTATGTTTCGACTGCCTCCTTGTTCCAGTGGATAGCGTATGTGACTGCTGATCGGAGGTCCCGGGTTGGATTCCCGGGTCGGGCAAAAGTGTTACTGGGTTTTACCTAATTCTCAGTAGTAGCACGGAGTCTGGTGTTGTGCCCGATAACGACAATAGGCTCGCCCCCTATTACGTGGGATCTAAAAATACATGGCAAAATGTGGATGTAATATTACACCTCTGCCTACCCCTTCGGGGATACAGGCGTGAGTCTGTATGTTTTCAAAATGCACATGAAGCCTATTTAAATGATACCTCACTTAAACTAGTTAGTAGCTTTAATTATTAATTTCATCATATTTTGAAGACATTCTTTAATGATTTAATTAGCAAAATTCCATTGAATATGTGTAAAGTTAAATGGCAAACGAGCAGAAGGATCGTCTGATGGTAAGCGATTACCGCCGATGGACACAAGCAGAGTCACAAGTGCGTTGCCGCCCTTTAAGTTGGGAAAAGCAATAGAGGAGGTTTGGGATGAGGATGAAGGAATAGGGGATGGAGTCTCCGCCACTCTAACTCACTGAACGAAATGCAACAGTATAGGTACTGTTTCTTTGATTTTAAATAGTACGGAACCCTAAAAAGAAACCTTGCCAAAGGCTAGAACAAAGATCGAGAGCCATTTGATATATATCGCATATTGAAGATTACTTTGTATTTAGAGTGGCAATGCATCTCGAAGCACCTTTTAGAGACGAACACCATTTTCTCAAGTATGTGGAATAAATAACTTTGTTTTTTAAATCGTTTTAAGTCTGCTAAAAAGTTTAATACTATTGGACGGGCAGGAGTCATAAATGTTTTTCTTGCTATAAAAGATTTGGCTGGTCGAAAGGTCAGAGACCTTTTACTGAGAAAACTGTTTGGCCGGTGTTTGTGAGTTGGTTTTCTGTAAATTGAAAATAATATTTAGTTTTCAAAGATAGGTATGAAATAAATACGATTGCAGATGAATTTAAGAAACGAACTTATCTGAAAGACTTGCTTATAAAATGATTTACTATTTTAGCGATGTTCGACATCAGTGAAAAATATTAACGTCCACCACATTAAGGATGAATTATACAGAAACACATGCACTCTATATGTTTTGGACTGCAATGACAGAGCAGTGCTTAATAATACCATAAAACTATGGTTTATATATTCCAGCCTATTACGGTACAATGTACCTTAGTGTGATCCAAATATTGTTTTTTCGAGTCTGGGTGTTCTTTATGCCTGGTAATTAAACATTTACAATGGAATATTGCCATGCCTTTGGGTTTCAGTGGTCTGAGCTAATATTCTGTCATTTCTGGTTAGATTAGAAAGCAACTGGCATAACGCTAGCACGATTATGATGATGATGATGATGAATAGTAAATCTTGACATATTATATTGAATAGTGAATCGTGACTTTTAATACCTATACAATTGTTTCATAAAGGTGATATTTTAGTCACGACCTAGAAGTCTTGATAGATTGCTTCGAAATTTTATATTTCTTTTAAAGTAGATAGCATAATATAATTTAAGAAAATACGCAATGGATTTGATAACGTCCAATGGCAAGATTTATTCGGCAGTTTTACACCAGAGCGTTTAATAAAACTTATTTCGTTCTATCTATATAGTTTTATCAACACGTTCGAATTTTTCTTGAAGAACTTTTGATTAATTATTGTTTATTTTTTTCTTTTAATATAAGTTTTCAAAAGTCTAGTTAGATAAACATGTTAAAAGGGCAACGGCATTAATTAAAATGAACAGATATTGAAATACTGTTAAATTACAATTTAAAATTGGAAACAGCAGATGTGAAAACATGTACAAAAAGAGTTCTTAAAATGAGTTCTACAACATTTTCGTAGAGTATATTGACTAGTCATTTGTATTAGATTGTTAAAGTAAAGCAACGCTAGTACAGGTTACTACTTGGATAGGTGACTGTTTGTTGTGAGATTTACATCAGTAACTGGGCGTAAAGCCATCGGTCCGAGTTCATGTCCCACGACAAGAACCATATAATCCCCTATTACCCGACAATGGAGACGGA
This sequence comes from Euclidia mi, assembly GCA_944739405.2. Taxonomy (NCBI): domain Eukaryota; kingdom Metazoa; phylum Arthropoda; class Insecta; order Lepidoptera; family Erebidae; genus Euclidia; species Euclidia mi. Next base: position 34,097,858 of record OX123205.2, on the reverse strand, counting down.
ACACAGGCAAGGCGTAGACTGTGGCGGGACAGTGGTTTTTTACCCACTCCATTAGACCCGCTTGCTGAAAATCCTCCACCTGGATATGGGCTGCCTTGGCTGACATGGAAGTCTTAAAAAAACTTGGGACACCAGTTGGCTGAAGCAAAGAAAACTCGCTTAGGCCGGAATTAATAAACAAATTCAAATCTGAAGTTCAAGAGTGGTGCTGTTTCACAAACAACGGGACACTTACTATCTTGTCCTGCGTGTCCTAATACCGTAACAGGGACTTATGTACGTTACTGAAAATACATACCAGCTAAGTTTTGGGCTTATTCGATTTAGATTGCCATCGACACGCTAAGAAGAAAAAGAACACCCGGCAGTTAGATAATTTTACAATCATAGATTTTAAATACATTGACAGTTTGTTAATTATGTATTGGTATCAGGGTCAAGATTGGTATGTGTGGTGATCCTTAGGGATGCCTTTGTCCAGCGGAGAACGTCTCAATGCTGCAATGATCAGATAATTAACTGGTTATTCTGAAATTACAGACAGTTACTTTAATTTTATTCATATAACTAACGTAAATGCTCCTATTACCGCCAGTTTTAGCTGTCTTAAGATTCACTTAAAAACAATAGATATAAGCTGTTATGTTAGGAACGTTTTTATAATTTATAATTAATCTCAACGAAGTATTCTTTGCAATTCAGTACTTAAATTCAATATTCAATAACACAATAGTAACTTAATAATTATTTAATCCAATATAGTAGCTGATTCTATTACCGACCCATAGAATGCGGCAAGATTCTATTACCGATTTTTCTACTTCTTTTACCGACCGCTACAAAGTTGTCACTTCTTCTATACTATTAAATAAAAAGTAGTTTTTAAGGTATTTATTATATAATAACAATAGTTATGAGATCAAAATTATTACAATATGAACGTAATTATTTATTGCAACGCTTAGAGCACTTATTTTTTGGTATTATAATTAATAAAACCTGACTTCCCGAGATAGATAATCCAGTTTACCAGTCTTTTTTCTTCCTCCTTCGTTAAAACAATTTGTTTTCCACAATGTTCATTTATATATTTAACCGACTTCATTATTATTTCTCTTTTCACGCAGAGTTGTCCTCTGTATGCCATAAGTTTTTGAAGCTTCGTATATGCTGGTCCCTTCATTTATAGCTACAAGCGCAGCTCCTAGTTGAGCAGAGGCGTAGTGCTTGCGCTTCTGCGGCTCCATTGTCGCACGGGTGATTGGTTTGTAGGTGGTGAGCCAGACTCAATCACTCGCCGATCAAAAAAAGGAAGAAAATCAGGTTTTACTTACAAATGAAAACACTTTTAGAATAGTACACTTCACGATATAATTGCCTATTTATATAGGTAGATACAATGCAGCTACTTTAAAACTAAGATTTACTAATTGAGAACATGAGTAAATTCAGGGCGTGGTCCGACAAGTATAGCTGGTGTTCACTGGTGTTCCGAAGGCCAGGGTCTTGGCCGGGTGAGACCCCCGGCGAACCGGGAGAGGCCCAGCTCCGTGTAGCCAGCGACACGGGCGACGACTTACATGCGGCCTCGGCGTTGTTAACGACGTGTGGTGTGTGTGGTGTCAATGTAGTGATGCGGAGAAGAATGTTGTTGGCGTCCTCTGTTGCGGTGGTCGCCCGCGCGCGCACATGATGTGCGTATCCTGGGTTGATACGCGCAGATGTCGCGCGGATGGGGGCGGTCACCTGCAACAGGGGGAATGGAGTGTAGTGTGCGAGGGCGACGGTTACCCGGGGGCAACCGTTGTGTCGGCAGAGTCGTCGGGGGTAGCGAGGAGGTCTCGCGGCAGCTTCTTCTTGTCCGGGGGGCGAGCGTGCCAGGGGGCCAGGTCTCGGACGTGGTCCCAGGCCGAGGCGTCGGCCCGCTCAAACATCCCCACGGACAGACGGCGGATGAAGGCGTCCAGGCTCTCTATACGGGTGTCCCGCTGTATGACGGCATTACTTACCGTCCTGGGTGCACCCACGATAGCGCGCAACGCAAGCGATTGCTGCGCGCGGAGGCGGGCCCGGTTGGTCTCGCTTGTGAGCGCGAACCAGGCAGGGGCAGCGTAGGTGAGCCGAGTGCGTACATAGAGCTTGTACACACTCAGCTTGACACGCAGCGGGAGGCGGGATGAGAGCACTGGACGTAGTAGCGCTCTCGTAGCGCGGACCTGTGCGACGACTTTGCCGACGTGTGATTTCATCTCTGTGTGACTCAATCACTCGCCGATCAAAAAAAGGAAGAAAATCAGGTTTTACTTACAAATGAAAACACTTTTAGAATAGTACACTTCACGATATAATTGCCTATTTATATAGGTAGATACAATGCAGCTACTTTAAAACTAAGATTTACTAATTGAGAACATGAGTAAATTCAGGGCGTGGTCCGACAAGTATAGCTGGTGTTCACTGGTGTTCCGAAGGCCAGGGTCTTGATAGGAAGAAGACTTAACTGGCCGTGAGCTGGAGCAAAGGGAAGATTGAGCAGCGTCGCACGCTTATATATGGCGTGCGGGGCACGCGGGCAGAGGTGCTCCCACCTTCGTTCGACGTCACAGTTCAGACGGAGGGGCACGACGTCACACCATGATTCTATAAAAGAACACAATCTTTAAAAAGATATAGAACTTAATTATTCGAAAGAAGCTTTAAAAAGTTACATGGCCCCATTCCGTCACGCCATTATTATTTGATTTGAAAACATATGAAATATAGCCAATGCCATGAAGTCAAGAATGAAATTGGATAGCAAATATTATTTTACATTAATAATATTATGTCCTGTGACAAAATCTCTCAAAACGTCCCGTATGCAAGAAATAAGCCAATTTGTTCAAAACTCAGATTATTAGAACAAAATAATCTGAGGTTCAAAAATATATACATTTTGATTTTGTGTACTGTATATTACCAAAAATATCGTCACAGCTGTTAGTCGGTAATTGAATAAAATATGAAGGTTACAATATTCTATAGAGTTACAATATATAAGCGACCAATAAAGTTAATAATAAACAGATAAACTATCCGCTTTATAGAATGTTGTTAAATTCGTTCTCATAGCTATATTATTTCTTTTATTGTCAGTTAGTCTTTAATTCAGATAATAAAGGTTATTTACAGTATAATATTATTATAATAATAGGGATATTGTCTAACGTTGAATCGAGTTTTAAACAAAAACTTTAAGAAATAGCTTTGTCGTTAATAGATCTAACGAGGTATGTTCTCAAAATTTAACAACGCCATGGGTCGTTATTAGAATCAAGTTTCGAAATTTCGATTCTATTAGCGCCTTAAATTAAAACATGATTTTATAACACAAAAACCAATAAAAAGTATTATATTAAGAGTTAGTTTAGAAAACGAATACATACGTTACACTTATAATGTGATAGTAAGAAGACAAATCCATTTTTAGTGTGTTATTTTCCTTAAGTAATATTTAGGTGTGCTTACGTGGCTGGAGACGCGACACTATGAAATGTGCGTCCATTTTGGGCGCGTCCCACTCACTTTCAAATTATTTCTTTCACTGGCTATTTAAACACACAAACTTTACTGTTTTTGTTGTCCAACAAAATAACTTAACTAATTTTTAAGGTATGACTTTTTTGGAACTTATATTATGTCTAATATGAGTGATTTAAAAATTAGATCGTTAATAGAGTACACATTGTAGGGGGTCGTTAATAGGAGCTTTTACGTTATTAGATGTATTTATTGATGAACTATCAAAACCCATACAATATCACAAATTATACATTAAATTTGATCGTGTTCTCCACCATATTTATATTTCACTTTATGTTAACTTTATTCATTGTTTAAAAAAATAAATCTCGTTAAATTCATACAGCAAAATTTCTTTTGTTTAAAATTAAACAACTGTGGAACAAAGAAATAAGGGATCCATAAAAAAGAACAATAGAACGTGAAAAACGACGGATTGACAGAATTGTTTTCATTGTAAGATCAAGTTTGAGAAATAAATGTTTTAAATAAATTTAAACTTTCGTGGTCATTTATACTTATTTTAAATTGTCTGGATTGGATTGGATGATATTGGATGTACTGAGTACATCCGTGAACATGGCGCTTGCAACAGTGCCGAATTATCGGTTACTCCAAACAAAGATACGTGGTATATATTCCGAAAGACAATTTAAAATAGGTTTTAAATAAATATTTCAAGGTGAAACTACCTTTTTGTTCGAAGTAGGGTTCCTTAGAAACTTTGCATGTCCATCCGTTAGTTGTTTAACTCAAAACCTGAACAGACAGAAATAATTAATTGATGAAATTATTATTGGCCTGTTAGCCTAATGTTTTGTGAATGCTGACCCGCAGCGGGTTCGATGTCCACCATGGACATATATTTGTGTAAGTGCTTTTTTGTTTTGTATCTGGGTATAATTTATCAATAGACATGTAAAAGACGTTAAAGAGCTTAAAATTAACGGATACAGTACAGTTTAGAATAAAATGTAGATATTCAGAATTATCATGTGTATATATAAAATCCTTGCGTTACTGACTGATTGACAGACAAGCTACAGCCGAAACTACTCTCCGCAAGAAGCTAAAATTTAGCATGTATGTTCCTTGGGGACCGTAGGGGTGCACTAAGACGGGATTTCCCAAAATTCCCACGGGATCGGGCAAAACGGGCAATTCGAAAATATGTGCGTGCGAAGCCGCTGGCGTCGACTAGTACTAGATAATATTACTTATTTTTTGCTCTTTGTAATAGCTATCCACTATTTTTAGATTAAATTTCAATTTTACGGAAACGAATTACACTTACAACAGAATCAGTTTTACGTTTTTGCCTAAAATTTTAATTAAGTTAGAGTCGAATTCAATGAAATATTTATAGCAATTTAATACATAATGGTCGCAAATTAGTTCGAATTTCTGCTCCATTGCGTGTTGCGATCGACAAAATAAGACTAAATACCCTTACGTCGTTTGAATGCTATGCTTCCTCAAGAAAGCATGCCCGTAGAACTTCTTAAGTTAAGGTATCATTGACACTACGAGCACTTGACTGAATATTATTGTGGTGCAATATTCACTATACAGCCATTCGGTCCACTGCTGGACGTAAGCCGTCCCTTTTTTGAGTCGCAATAGCATTGATGTGTCAATACAAGGATTTGACCAACTATTAGTCAATAGTTGGACAAGTGTATTTGTCTTAGTCGCCTCTTACGATATGAAATGGGATAGTGACACTCTTTATTCTTAATCTGTCACCACATGGGGTTGGATTAAGATTTGATGGAACAAGATGATTAAGATGTTATGAGGGGTGATTGACTTTAAGGAACAATAAAAAAATGGTCTGTGTTCATTTAATACATGAATGGAAATGGTGTGGCACTCGGTACATTTGCCACTATAAATAAATAAAAAGTGTATCAAGAGTTTACATATTAAAGAACTGGAGAACAAATATCCATTCTTGTGTTAACACTTGTATATCAAACCGACAGCTTAATTAAACCTACCAATAAAACCGTAAACAGGTGTTAAAACCGTAAAACTAAAAATAACAAAAACATGCCCATCCCTAAATCGATAGCGATGTTTGCTTTCAACACATCCTTGTTTCCGTTGTAAGTTTGTATTTATAATTAAAAACTGTTGATTGGGAACCAAAAATTCAAATATAGGGATGTAAGCACAATATTGTGAAGCAGGAAGATTTATACTTTGTAACGGGTTCTGTTAGTAAAAACGCAGTAGAGGTTCTAGATGCGTTTATTGCAGAGTATTGTCTCACTTCCCTTGCCGAGTATGACCGACCAACAACACGACACTGGCCTGAACACTAAGGGCTGCAGTCTCCCACGCTGTTCCCTCCGGTAGTGTGTAGGCAGGCTGCTCGAAGGCTGCGCGTAGCGGTACAGACCCTCGCTGACGTTGGCTCAGCTGGCAGACGCCGGCGGTGTGTGTACGATGAGCAGGGCAGGCCAGACTCTTCGCCAGAGGTGAAACCGAAGGCGATGCAGGAAAGCGTAGCGGTCTAGGAGCGTAGCCGGAGTCTTAACGTGAACCTGGAACCTGAAGGAAAGCAGCATTAGGAGAGCCACAACCAATAGAGTCAGGCAGGCGGCGTCAGCCGGCCTCAGCTAGCAGGTAGAGAGATGGGCAGTACGCTAACGCAGTAAATTTAGTAACTTACCCACAGCTGGGACCAGGATACACGTATGAAGTAGTATAATTATAGATATAGCGGTATAGAATTTAGTAGCGGTAGTAGGTTAGTGTAGAGTAGCGGTGCCGGCCTCTCTGTCGGCCCCTTTATATACCGGCCCTCCATCAGATTCGTGTCGGCATGTGGCCAAATATGGGCAAAACTCACGGGCGCGGACGATGGCCTTCTCTGATTGGCCGAGCGTATGGACGATATTATGACGTACACTCGGTAGGTACCGGTCATACGCCACATTACCGCCCGCCTAAGGAGAGGATTTTACGTGGCTAACAAGGAAAATCCGACTAACTGCGTTAGGTCTATGAGTCCGCTACTGTCCAAGCTAAGACGGCATATAGAGAGAAAGGAGGGAAAGTCTTCTACGGTTTGTAACAAATAGTTAGGCACCATAGTGTATAAGTTTTAGGTCCTTAATGTGCCAAAACCCAATAGAATTTCCAGACGCGTCCGACAACTCGTAAACGAGAGGCGACTTTTTATTAATCACTGTGCACTTCCCGAATTTAGGGGCTAGTTTCTTACAGAAGGACTTATCCTTGTCGCTCTGATAAAAAGTCCGTTTCCACACAGTGTCTCCCACATTAAACTCAGCTGGTTTACGGCGTAAATTATACGTTTGGGAATTCCTAGCATGAGCTTGAATGAGGAGTGCCTGAACTTTGTCAAATATGCCTGATAAGTGACCTATGTTTTCTGCGTAATCGTCCCTAGGTATGTATACTATATCATCAGCGTCTGTGTCGACATAGTGTGAGCCGCATGGAACTAGTTCACGTCCATAGACTAAAAAACTAGGTGTATAGCCCGTGACTTCATTAACTGCAGTATTTAATGCAAACTGCACCTTAGGTACGAGAGTGTCCCATAATCTCTGGTCATTTCCTACAAACGCCGCTAAGGTAGAACCAATGGTTTTATTATAGCGTTCGACCGTATTGACATGTGGGGAATATTTAGGAGTATAATGAAGATTAGGGATTTTGTACTTGCGCAACATAGCTTTTAAAGTAGCACTGACAAACTGTTTACCATTGTCCAATATAATTGTAGATGGTATACCATGAACTAAAAATATTTTTTCTTCCAAAATATTAGTTATTATTTCAGCAGTTGCGCGCCTGATAGGAAAAAGTAGACAGTATTTACTAAAACAACAAGTTACTACGAAGGTAGGTAGGCGTTTTGTTTTCTTGTGACCGGTAGTGGCCCCACCAAATCTACACTAATGGTTTGGAAGGGTCGTGAACACACTTTGGGTCGTCCCATGGTTCCCAATGGTGCATGGTTCTGATGTTTGTGCGCGATACAAGTGTCGCAAGAATTTATGAACTTAACTACGTCATCGCGCATTTTGGGCCAATAGTAACGCAGTGCTAAGCGCTTGTAAGTTTTAAATATACCGAAATGCCCCGAAGTGGGTTCGGCATGGTTCTCTAATATGGCATTATTTCGATCAGAAGAAGGTAGTACTTCTTTCCATTCGAACTCCTTACGTAGCATACACCTAGATTTAATCAAACGATACAATTTATTATTTTTAATAGAAAAGTCTGGATAGTCATTAGGCGAAGATAAACAACCATTGTAGGTGGCTGAATACCATTGGTCTGTGTCAACATTAGGGTCATTCACGTTATTATTATTCGCGTTAATTATATTTACAGGTAGGGATCGTGATAACGCATCGGCTATAATATTATCCGCACCGCGCCGATGCTTTATTTCGAAGTTGAAGGCTGACTGACGAACCGACCACCGAGCTAATCTACCAGTCGGGTTGCTCAAGTTTAGGAACCATTTCAGTGCGGAATGGTCAGTATACACAACAAACTTTAACCCGTTATCTAAATAACAGCGCCAATATTCGAGGGCTGTTAGAACTGCTAATGTCTCCCGTTCTGTTATACTGTAGTTTTGTTCCTGTGCATTTAGTGACCTACTCATGTAAGCGATAGGTAGTTCCACGCCATCTATTTCTTGTGTAAGTAACCCACCAATGCCGCTCGCACTCGCATCTGTGTGAACTTGAAAAGGTTTCTCGTAATCGGGACACGATAATATTGGTGCGGAGCTTAACAATTGTTTTAGTTTACAAAACGAGTCATCAGCTTCCACCGATCACTGAAATGGTGCGGCTTTCTTACCGGTAGAGGTAAGTTTGTTCAAAGGACCGGCAATAGTGCTAAAATTAGGTATAAATCGCCGATACCATTATGCAATGCCTAAGAACCTTTTGACTTCTCTTTTATTCTTAGGCGTAGCATATTGAAGAATGGCTTCCACCTTACATGGGTCTACTTGTAATCCTTTAGAGTTTACTACGTAGCCCAAGTACTTCAATTCATCACGGAAGAATTTAGATTTTTCTAAGTTTATTGTAAGGTTGGCCGATTTTAATTTTTCGTAAACTTTATTTAATAGTGACACATGAGCATTAAAAGATGGCGATATAAGCACGATATCATCTAAAAAAACGAATACAGAGTTTTCGAACTCAGGACTGTTCGTAAACAAGTGATCCACCAAACGCTGTTGTGTCGCAGGCGCATTCGTTAAACCAAACGGCATAGTCACAAATCTAAATGTTCCTCTAGTAGGCACATGGAACGCAGTCTTATCACGATCACATTCGCGAAGAGGCGTCTGCCAAAAGGACTTAGATAAGTCTATACTACTTAGATATCTAGCGTTCCTAAGGTTGTCTAAAATTTCGGATACGTAAGGTAGTTTGTACGCGTCTTTTTTAGTAATAGAATTAAGTTTCCGACTATCTAAACAAAACCTTAGTTTTCCGTCCTTCTTAGGCGTTAGTAAAATCGGTGACGACCACGGACTTTCGCATTTTTCTACCACTCCCAATGCAAGCATTTCGTCTAATTCGTCAATAATTATTTTTAATTTCGCCGGCGGTAACCTATAATATCTTTGGCGTATTGGCGCAGAATCGCCAGTGTCTATTGCATGTTCTATTAAGTGAGTTCGTCCTAAACCGGTTTTTTCAGTAGAAATCGACTCGTATTGCTTTATAATTAACTTAGCCGTTCTCTGTTGTGACTCAGTGTATTCGGACGTACCCTCTATAGTAGCAACGGGATAATTATTGTAGGAATTATTACGCGCTCGGTTATTAGGTTTGTGACTGTAAGCTAGGTCTGGTGCCAACGTGTCGTTATTATAATACGGTTCGCGGAATTGAGAGTTCAAACATTTCATCTGTTCGTAGTTTAAACATAACGTCTGCAGTGTTGCTATACTGTCTATTGAAGATATTGACGGAGCTAGCACTAGTGAGTAGCATGGACGTATGTTATGCAATAGGATGTCTAACTTTTCGCGTTCGGACAATCGCTTTGACGGAGACAGCCTAGCGAACAGCTGATTCATTATCGAGAGATAAATAATTATAGTTTCGGTAGCACCTTGAGTACGTCGGCGGATTTCATTTAATAACCGGTAGTCATAATCGTACGGTGTGAAATCGTCTATTAATTTAGTGGTGAGTTCTTCCCATGTAGTGAAATATTCTTTTAGGCCGCGGTACCAGTGAAGTGCGTTACCGGTGAAAATTTAGGAGGCATATGATAAAATTTTAGTGGAAGGTAGATTACGCGCGGTTTGGAATTCGGTTACGCGTTGTAGGAACGCTCGGACGCATCCCGTACCGTCGTATTTTAGCTTAGACAGTTCGCTAACTCTCAAATGCTCGCAATGCAATACTGGGGCTAACCCTGCCTGCGTCGAGGTAGACGGCGCAGGTTGGGCCTCAGCCACAGCATCAGCTGAGCGAACACCTGATTGTTCAATGGCGGACAGCTCCGCCGAGAGCTTGTCGAACCGGCTGCACAATTCGGTAATCCGTTTTGAAAACGCCGTAGGACGTTCCATCCTACGGAGTCTGTGGTATAAGTGGTTGTGCAGTGCGGTAGACCTCTTAGCTAGGTTCGCGTCGTAAGAGGCAGATAACGAATTTAGTCGCTTGGCCAGCTCAGAGACGGCCTCGCTAGCGCCCTCGAAGTCCACCGCTATGGCTAGACCCGACTCCAAAATGTCATCATTTGGAATGGCTTCCAGTAATTTAGGGAGCTGCTTCCGCAGACCTAGGACAGAGGTAGCCGGCTCCTCACCTCTAATCGCAACCTCGTAAGCTAACTCGCTTTTATTTAATAGAAAGTATTTTATGGGGTGTGAGCCCATTGTGTATGTAATAAATAAGCTGCGTAAGTATACATTACACACTACACTTAGTGCGGAAGCGTTCCGCCCTTACAAATGGCCCACTTTACGATTAGGCGTAAAAGTTCGACCGTTAGGACTAATTAGAAGAATGTTAAGATTCAAATTTGCGAACTAGTACGTAGTAGGTAGTTACACTAAAAGGTAGACAATTAGTACAACAATACGTACCGGTTCGCTGTAGCCGCACCTGCTCGCTTACAATGATGGAGACCTGCTAGATGAGAACTCGAGCACGGAAAGCGAGACAATAACCCACGTAGGCGCCACTGTAACGGGTTCTGTTAGTAAAAACGCAGTAGAGGTTCTAGATGCGTTTATTGCAGAGTATTGTCTCACTTCCCTTGCCGAGTATGACCGACCAACAACACGACACTGGCCTGAACACTAAGGGCTGCAGTCTCCCACGCTGTTCCCTCCGGTAGTGTGTAGGCAGGCTGCTCGAAGGCTGCGCGTAGCGGTACAGGCCCTCGCTGACGTTGGCTCAGCTGGCAGACGCCGGCGGTGTGTGTACGATGAGCAGGGCAGGCCAGACTCTTCGCCAGAGGTGAAACCGAAGGCGATGCAAGAAAGCGTAGCGGTCTAGGAGCGTAGCCGGAGTCTTAACGTGAACCTGGAACCTGAAGGAAAGCAGCATTAGGAGAGCCACAACCAATAGAGTCAGGCAGGCGGCGTCAGCCGGCCTCAGCTAGCAGGTAGAGAGATGGGCAGTACGCTAACGCAGTAAATGTAGTAACTTACCCACAGCTGGGACCAGGATACACGTATGAAGTAGTATAATTATAGATATAGCGGTATAGAATTTAGTAGCGGTAGTAGGTTAGTGTAGAGTAGCGGTGCCGGCCTCTCTGTCGGCCCCATTATATACCGGCCCTCCATCAGATTCGTGTCGGCGTGTGGCCAAATATGGGCAAAACTCACGGGCGCGGACGATGGCCTCCTCTGATTGGCCGAGCGTATGGACGATATTATGACGTACACTCGGTAGGTACCGGTCATACGCCACAACTTCTTTTCTGATGACTGACTTTTTAATACTTATACATTTTCTCGATGTATAAGAAGGCAGTGATAGCTTAGTGGAATGAAATGAATGAATGAAAGATACGAACAGACTGGAATGCAGCGGGTTTCGGGTTCAGACACTCAGTGCTTAACTTTACTTATTTATGTGCGTGTTAAATAATTGTTAATTATCACTATCCCCATGGGATTCGGGAAGTTACATATCTTCACGTCCAATATCCCGCAGTGTCTCGAGACGAAAGTCTTTGAACAGTGTGTGTTGCCAGTGATGTTCTACGGTGTTGAGACGTGGTCGCTAACTATGGGCCTTATCCGAAAGCTCGGGGTCACTCATAGGGCGATGAAGAGAGCTATGCTCGGAGTTTCCCTGCAAGATCGGATCAGAAATGAGGAGATCCGCAGGAGAACCAAAGTCAACGACATAGTTCTCCGAATAGCCAGGCTGAAGTGGCAATGGGCAGAGCATATAGCGTGAAGAACTGATGGCCGTTGGGGCAGGCGGGTTCTAGAGTGGCGACCACGTACCGGACGACGCAGCAGGGGTAGGCCTCCCGCAAGGTGGAATGGTTAAGATCGCGGGAAGCGGTTGGATGCGGGCGGCTTAAAATCGGTCTCTGTGGAGATCCTTGGGGGAGGCCTATGTCCAGCAGTAGACGTCTCTGGGCTGACATGACTATCCCCATGCCAATGTTAACACGTTATGTCGTCGGCCACGGCTGTGATGAAGATCTTTGACCGTCGTTACGGGAGTCAGTAGTGCATTACCCTTGAATATACTGACACTGATCTAAGTCATGCAACATATCTTGATATAATTTTTTTATCTGATTATACAAATTGGATTATCCCGTTTTATCTCCAGAACTTTGATTAGCTTTGCATGATATACTGGCTTGATGGCATATATTGAAGACATGTGATACTTATAACACATGTACCAAGACAAACTGATTAGGCTAAAAGACTAATAAAACCGAACAAATTCGGCATCAGCGTATTTTACGATTCATTTACGGTTCGCCGTGGAACTCACACTTTACGGTTTTCCTCACTGATCGCAAGAGCATCGCATTGGACTATGTATCTGAAATCGATCTCGGTCGTGCAACGTTATGATGTTATCATTATTGTAAAATAATACAGAATTATTGGAAAATAGAAAAGCTGATATTCTGTCATACCTGGTTAGACCAGTAAACGGACCTCAGGCTCCAAGGAATGCAACCGGGATAACTGGAACTGATGATGATAATTGGAAAATAGATGTCGGTTTAGTTATTAATCGAATGAAATAATAGATACAATATATCAATTGTGAATAGGTTGATTTCGAATTTTATTGTACGTCTTACCTAGTACGTCACCCAATCGCAAGGAATAGCTATGAATAATGCGTCCTATACCTAACTTCAGATTTATTAGAAGAAAGAGAAAGGACACAGCAGCCCCTGACATGAAGGAAAGCTTTCACGATTTTCCTTTAGAGCCTTTCGCAGTTCTTTGCTGGACCTAAGCTTCTCCTAATTTTTTTGTTAGTAGCACTGTAAGTCAATAGGAGAATTTGGCTTACTATGTCAAAGTGGCCAGACAGGTTGGTACAGAGTTTTATGTCGAGTATTAAGTATCTTTGCACAGATACTATTTGCTTTTGTGTTGCCCTAAGTTGTCTCTTACGATACCAATGGTATTCAATGGGGCAGTGACATTTTATATTCTTGATCCGTCTCCACACAGAATAGAAAGAAGTAACAATATTTTGAATTCCAAACAATTGTTACTTATTTCTGCCGCGACTTATAATCAGCATGTTTATAAGTCACGGTTTGCTGGAAAAACTTCTAGTATAAAAAGTTTAAAATGAAACATCAGTCCAAATATTTTTTGTGTTTATCCTGTCTTCAAAGAAGAAAAGGTTGTTTAATTTGTCCATATATTTATTACTTTATCGCGATCGTGTCTGAATGTGTGAATCATGCCATTAGACGGTGTTGACACATTTAAAAGTTTTACATCGTAGTTTCTTTAGCTAAATTAAATTGCAGTTTTATCGTTTCTTATAAATAACCTTATACAAATTTTGATAGTCAGACATTTTGTTCTTATAACCGACTCCCATGTGTGTAAAACAGCATTCAGAAGCTAGTTATATGTATTTCGAAATATTTAGGTATATCTATCAGTGGTCTGATTGCAATAATACTGGCCTTGCCTAGTTTTTGCTCAGATGAAGGTGTGTGAGTTGTCGCAGGCTATTATTGTTTTCAAGTTTAGCTTATTACAATGACATGTGCCCATCTTAGGTAATACAATTATAGACGTAAATGTTCGTGAGCATGAATGGATGTATGGATGTGTGTTACTCTTTCACTGAAAATTACTGGATAAATTTTGACAAAACTTTGCAGTTTTTTATATCTTATATCAGAATATCACATGGACAGTCTTTTGCCCCCATACCTTACCGCATGCGGAGCCGCATGCAAAATCTAGTATAATAATTTCCTTATATTATTCTAAACACTTCCAAACCCTGTAGCAAATCAAATATAAACAATGTCCTTACTCTATAGCAGGATTTGCTCTATAGATTGATACTATCATTCACTATGCCATTCCAATATAAATATAGATTAAAGAAAATCTACAACCGTATAGAATGCATGTAATATGATAGGTGTAGGGCAGGTTTGACATTTATTACGGAGCGGCGAACATACAAGATATTTTATTTATGATATGATAATTATCTGGTATTATTAATTTGGCCGATGATGTGATTGATTATTATGAAGCTGTGTGGTTGTTTGTTTTGGAAATTGGAAAGCAGGGCTCAACGAAGAGAACTTGTCCTTAAAAAGTCTGCGTCAGTACCGGGAATTAATTTTGTATCGCTAATTTTAATCATTCAACCATCGTACACAGTAGAACCCAGACTCGAAATAATAGTTTGCAAATCATATATACTTTTGTATTGTGCGAGTTTGATTCCCATCAAACTCACACGGTGCAGTTGTAGTAGTAAGGTGGTCGTTAAAACCACTACGCCATTCATGTATTCTGCAAGTTCACACGCAAGTTACTTACCATACGCGCGTCGTATACACAATACACGTTACGCGCGGAAACGCATAGACCGTTGTAGTAATAGCAAGCTATGCATTCAAAGCGTATTCGTCAGCTCTGAACAGAGAACAATATCGTACTATGTCCGATTCGAATCCAATCTGCACACGTGAAAATACAGTTCTAGAAATCATGGAATAAGAAAGAAAGAAAGAAAGAAAGAAAGAAAACATATTTATTCTGTTACGAACAAACGAAATAATTACATTTTTTAGCACACATAACAGGTTTAGTAACAGAATTGGCCTCCAACTCAGCGTAGAATAAAATCATGAAATATGACTACCTCCGTGGTCCAGTGGATAGAGTATGCAACTGCTGATCGGAGGTTCCGAGCTCGATTCATTTTTAGTTTCGATGCGAAAAATAGGTAATCTTTTGAATAAAAAAATAACCACAAAAACAACAGTACTTAAAAAATGTCACAAATCTTAAGTAACTAAAACGTAAGCCAAAAACTTTGCAGCAATCCTTTGTGAAGAGGAGTGAGTTCGGAGGCTCGCTAATTCGTCTGGCCACCGCTATACAATGCGATCGTATAATCATCTCATACATTATTAGTTGCGTCTGCGACAATACAGATGTGACAGAAGGACAAGTAGGACACATAATTTTTAAATAGGTGGGTCCACACAGAGCGAGCTGCCTCGCGAGGCATTTGCCGCGCGAGGAAACGGTCCCCGAACGAGCGCGGCCATAGAATAAAGCTGCGTTCACATTTATCTGACGTGATCTGTCGTGACGGTCTCTGTCATAATTACTTACCGTTCACATTTGTCTGTCGCCGTCTGTCTCGATCTGACGCATTTTTGAATCACTTGTCTTGACTCTCGGGGAGTTAACACATTCGCAATGTTTTTGATGAATTATCCGATTCAGATTAAGCAGATATCCAATTATATCCATAAATTATTTACATAGGATTATATTATTTCGTATTCGTATTCCATTAGCTCGTCTATAGGTACTGTATAAGAATAATCTTATAAAAAGGAAGTCAATTAGTTCGTTGTCCATAGCGCACAATTGCATACTTGCGTCTGACGCTTTATGACAGACCCTGGCGCGTGCACTTTTGTCTGACGTGTCGTGTCGCGCGCCGCGCACGCCACTCTCTCTGTCGCAGACCGGGATATCGCCGATTATAGACGCCATCACGACAGATTAGATCAGGTAAATGTGCGCTCTCACATAAAATGTATGAAACCGATTGCACTCTGTCGCGTCACGACAGATCACGTCAGATAAATGTGAACGCGGCCTAAAGCGCGGCAGTCTCGGCAACATCTGTTTATTAATATCCGTAGGAAAATATGAAATTGTAGCTGTCGTAAAGTTTGAATTCAGAACGTGTAAATATAGTTGAAAATCTATTATATTATTGCGCATGTCTTATGCCACTTATGAATTAGAATGTAATAGTTCATTTGCCATCTATGGGTTTTACGTATCAATGTGAGATCGTTGGGCTCTCTCTCTATCTTATAATATAAAATTTTGTTTATAAATACAGTAGGTACTTGGAAATGGTCATACTGCAATAGGGTTGTGGCATGTGTTTTTACTAGCCGGTTGCCTGACTGACGCCAACCCTCCTTAAGAATGTTATTGTTATAAAGGATGGGGAATGGGTAGATATGGAAAAAAATATTGGATATATTATAGTAAATTCATGTCTGTAGGTAAGGATTTTGTATCCAAAGCACAGACTGAAGGATTATTATTGGTACAATAGATTGCATCAAAGATGAGAATGTTATGATAGATGTATCCTTCGCGGTCCAGTGACCAGTGGATAGCGTATGTGACTGGTGATCGGAGGTCCCGGGTTTGATTCCCGGGTCGGGCAAAAGTGTTAGGTACTGGGTTTCCCCGAATTCTCAAAGCAGCACGGAGTCTGCTGATGTACCCGGTAACGGCAATAGGCACGTCCTCTATTACGTGGGACCTAAACATTTCATGGCGAAATGTGGATGTAATAATATTACACCTCTAGCTACAGCCCTTCGGGGATACAGACGTGAGTCTATAAAAAAATATACAACATACATACTTACACACTTTCGAATTTATATGATTTGTAGGGATTATTATATTCGAACGAGGCATGAAACAGCGTCCCGACTGAGGCGCCTTTGAGCAAAACAAAACACCGACACGCGGCGGCCGCTCGGCCGTTCGGTCGCTTGCCCGCGGCGGTAGACGCGCTTTCCTCGGACGGGGTATATTCACACAGAGAGAGCAGCCTCGCGCGGAAATTCATCGCGAGGCTGCTCGCTCTGTGTGGACTTCGATCGCTCGGCCGCACGGTGACTCGGCCACGGCTGCACATGAGCTTTCCTCGACCGAGCCACGTCTACATTGACCTAGCAGCCTCGCGAAGCATTTTCCGCGCGAGGTTGCTCGCTCGGTGTTGATCCGCCTAATGGTGTTTCGGGATTACTTTGTTTCCTACCTAGTATCTTTGTTTTTAGTTGCCGATATAACGGCAATGTTGCAAGCAAACGTAGGTACGTAACTATTTAACGTGAAAGACTGTGAAGCATAGATGTTTGCTACTCTTTTTAATCTGATTTGTATGACATGCCCGTTTCGTAAAGAAAGTCAATTTAAGAGAGTAACTTTCATATTAATCGTGAACGGTATTATACCTACATTCTGGAAAGCTTATGGTATAAGCCTACTTATATTACAGGTAAATAATACATAAATATATGTATTTTGAAATCTATCTTCAAAAAATATTATTTTACTAGCTGCCGCCCGTGGATCGAGCTGAGTCAGTGTCGTCTATCGCATGCTTAAGCCATATTACCAACTGTAAAGTTTAATCAAACTCGGTTCCTTAGTTTTACCGTGCAAGAACGACAAACAAACACGTTTGGCATTGATAACATTAGTACCAGCATAAAGTATGGATTAGTATTTTTTTTTACAACACATTTACTATAATTATTTGTTCAACTCTTTGCCACATTATACTTCTCCCTCCACTCCGCATTGTCAGGCCACACTTTACGAAGCAGCCATTCATCTTACTAATTGACGTTATCTGGGCTCGCAGGACGTTTGCGTTTTTCTTTATTTTCCCCCCTCACACACGTGTCGGAGACGAACGTGAAATGCATTTGGAAATATTAGAGTGTAGATGTTTGGCATTGTATGCAGCTGTGTTTATCACACAGCTGCATACAATGGTGGGTGGTGATATATTTTAGATATTGTTTTTTTTTTCGAGAAACGTCGTTTTGATATGTCACTTGTTGTAGATTTGTGTTAATCGGGGATTATTTTAGAGTAGGTAATGAGTTATATTTTAAGTCCTTTAACAGAAGCCGTTGATACACTGGTTTAGTGTTACGTAAACGAGTTTTGATTAAATTTGAGTTATTTTGGTCTAAAAAGTTCTAAACGCATATGTTCAGACGAAAATTTATTGATCGTTTAATTAACGGTTAATTCGCTAATAACTTTTGTGGGATTCGACATCATCAACATAATATCTAGCGCTTGGATAGGGTTGTGAACGGGGTTTCATTGATGTAGCTACAAATATTGCAACCAAGACATGCAATCTGTCTTTTAAGCTTGTTTGTAGTCTGAACGAGAAGTCCCTGATTGCTCAAAACGCAGGTTTTCTCATAGTTAAATTATTACTTTTTCGAAAGTCCTAGCAATACTTGATTTGTTACAAATGACCTCCAATTTAACCCTCTTCAATGAATAGGTCGAGTTATCTGTCACCCTGTATATGTATACAGATATAATTATATTTAGATGTCAGATTTATCAACTTATTTTCAGAGTGAATGAAGCAAGTGAGATATTTCAGGAACGTTGCAAATGGCGTACCAAAGTTTCTGCCTACCCCTCCGGGAAACCGGCTTAAGTCTATGTGTGTCTGTTTAACTAGTGAGTACAAGAGCCGTGATTGACAGGCACTTGACAAGCATCGTGACGTCACATACAGCGACGCTTATTACATTCAGACGCTCAGCCTTCTGTCAATACGAATGACGTACTAACTACATTAAACCCACGCTGGTTCGCTTCACAAGACACAATAAGTATAATACTAAAGGTTACCTTAATTTTCATAGATCTTGCTTCAAAACCAAACGACTTTCAAGCAAACTTCCAACACGTTTATCCTATTCGAGATGGAATATAAAAATTTGTTTTGTAGTAAGTGCTTAAAAGAAACCCACTGTCCTGTTTCAAGCTTTATAAGTTTAGGCTCCAGATATGTCAGTCGGCACAAATGCTTTCATATTATTTACTTTGATGTTTTGAAGAAAATAAGTGTTGTGTTACGCCAACTAGAGGGACAATCCTTTGACCAGGCTAGGTGATCTAGATTTTGTAGACTTCGGCCTGGTGAATATTGGTGAGAACTTGTTTATTGATAAAGTAATCACGTAAGAAACTTTAAATTTCGCGATTCGAGATCTTAAATAGTGTCGTCATAGTTACGTCTGTTTAAGGTAGTTGTCGCTAGTGATTATGTCTTATATTTTTCCTCTTTTTTACTGATAGATGGCACTTGTTATACGTAGCTAACCACTAGATAATTTAGTTTGCGTACGACCATTTCTATATTATGAGCTATTAGTCTGAGATCCATAGAAAAGCGACCTTCACCGACCTGGTTATTGGATGGATGAAATGAAATTACATCAAATTTTGCTTTATAAACTTATTTCCATTAATCTATATAACAACTAGATTAGCAAAGGGTGCATAGATTTGTTCCCATGTGGTATAGGTTTTATCATTAACTGTCAAATTTGTTCGACACGAAAAGACAACGATCGTGGATCAGAGTCAGGATATTTTACGACATTTTGTTGTAAATAATAATGAAAATCGCAAAAAAAACATTGAACTTCACGGTGTTGTCAATAAAAAAAAAAATATTTTACGGGAGTTTCGTAATGTGATGAGTGTTATCATTTGACTACCGGAATTATAGGACTCATTCCATATTGTTTACTAAGACTTATTCCGTTTATAATACGAATCAGTAAATATTAATTATTTAAATTTATTTTCGTTCCCGTTTTGCCTTATAGATTTAATTTCTTCATTTTTAAGGAGAGATCTACGAGATACAATTAACAATGCCTTACAATATTTTAATTTAGAACATTTATTTTCTTCATTTCCATTTCAACACAACTTGGTACCAATTTGTACACGACTGCTCAAAAAAGGTGTGTTATGTTTTTAGGATTAACTTATTTAAAAATATATGTATGGGTGTATCTTCCATCCGTTATGTTTTCGGGGGAAAACATTTTTATAACTGGAGAACACAGCATTTCCCAATTGACATTCAGTTGTCGTTTCATTAAAATTTACGTTTTGGAACGTCATTTTTGTATAAGTGAAAGAGATGAATATAGGTTTTTTCTAAGGGTTTATTGGTTTCAAAGCTTCGTCTGCTATCTCGGCTGGTCGCCACTCTTTTTCGATCGTCAATTGTAGGAGTTTGTAACCCTAGTTGTTATGTTATCTCAATGTCAACGACTATTTCCATTGATCTGTCTATGCTTATTTCTAGGCGGCAAGCACTCACAATAATTTAATGCCCACGAATGAAAATGGAATCAGTTTTTTTTAGAACAGTACCTACTCATTATGTATCCTGTTCTATCATTAAAAATATATAAAGAAAAACTAATACGAAACGTTTCAACGGCAATTATAACAGACACTTAACATCCTCCTCCTAGCGTTTTCCCAGTTTCAACCCAGGGTCCACTTACTAGTCTAACCGGATTTGGCTGAATATTAGCTTTTTCACAGAGCGACTGCCTGTCTGACCTCCGTAACCCGAAGGGATAGTGATATTCCATGGTTTAGACTAGTGTCAGTTTATTTAGAAGGTACTGACGCCCTATAACAACTTTCAAAGACAGGCACTTAACATGCATAATTAAAAAAACTAAGTATTGTCTTCATAGACTAAGGACATGTTTCCATAAGAAAATAGCTTTTATTTCTTAGTAATTAAAGTTTAATTTTCATTAAAAACGAAGTGCTGGTGTCTACATAGCCTAAGGACTTACCTATAAAGGAATATAGCTTTTATTTTTTATTAGTTTAAGTGTAATTTTCATTAACCATTTTAAAAAAAGATTACTAACCTTCGTCAATTTGACTACGCGGGTTAGTTTAAATCGTGCTAACTTTTGCGCGCGCGATCGCACTGCTTCCACACTTTAGATAATCTCAGTCGACCCGTTGGCCCCCCGCCTGACGGTAGTGTTTTGAGTGGGAGGGCACCGTGAGCGCCGTTCCAGCAACCATGGGTCGTCAGATTGACGAATGTTAGTATTAACGTAACATTTTGTCTTATTTAGTTGGTGAACTCTTGCGTTTTTTTTGTTTTGTTAATTTATTTTCTTTGCGAAAATAATGCGACTGATGTACCTCCTACCTAAAAAAGGTAAATATAAGCCTTGTGTTCCTCCGCAAAGCGAAGGATGACTAAAAGTTATTTCACCCAGAGCAATAAATCGTAGTGCGGGGAGCACAAACTTGACGTTTGTCACAAATGTATAACTTGATAGCTTCTTACCAAAATTTTTGTTTCATTACTTTATTTCATTCGTTATTTCTATTATTTGAAAATTATTTTTCACATTTACTTTAAAATAATACTTGAAAAAATCTTTTAAAATGTTACCATTGTTAATTTGTCATAAAACCTACGATCTCATTTGTAAGGCTGATTTTTTAATAAATATGCCGTTTTGGTTTATGTAAATTTATTAATTAATAAGAAGAATATAATAAATTTATAATAAAAAAAATGCATGTTTAATTCTAATAAAACCCATTATCCCCTTTATTAAATACCGTAATCAAAAGTACGAAGGTTAGTAATAAGGGACGAAAAGTAAGGTTAGTGATCTAGGGTTAAAAACGAAGTACTGGTGTCTTCATATATTAAGGAAGTTACTCTCAAAGGAAAATAGCTTCTATGGTATTTCGGTTTTAGGATTTATTTTCCTGTGTATGTCTGCGTCTCCATACAAGCCAAGTGTTACCCATGTTCACACGTTCCTGGTAGATTTTCCACAATAATTGCTCCCTCAGTTGTGTGCAATGTGCTACTGTTCTATTCGTATGGAGTAATTTCAACGACATGTTAGCTGGATAGCTTCGCAATACTAATACAATAACACTTTAATTTTTGTAATGCAAAGTGGTGATATGGGATTTTACTTGAAATTTGAACGGTGTCGCAAATCCTGCATGACAACCGTATGTACTGTAGTATTAATAGACTTTATATGCTAGACAATAAATTTAATATTGAGTTTTTTTTGCTTGATCAACTTCATAGTGGAACAATTTTGAGTTAATTACAAACATTTTAATATTGCTCATTATACAAAAAGGGCCATAGCTTAGTGTATCATCAATCCATTCCATTTTTATACCAATCTACAGCCACTTATGCAGAACATCGTTTTACCAGAAAGTTATAGAAAAATATATAATCGTTATGACTAATATTCCACTTCATCATAATCAGCCTGATGCAATCCACTGTTGAATATAGGCCTCTCCTAAAGCAAGCTACTGAGCTTTGTTAGCTCTTCGTGTCCAATCGCTGCCAGCCTACAGCCTTACCTTTCTTATAGTGAGAATAGACTCATGCCCAGCAGTCAAACTGTTTATATACCTGGAGGGCTCACGATGATTATGATGAGGAACGACTTATCTAAGCATTTATTGTAATTTCTGCTGTATATTCTTACATACCGAAAGAACCATCTAGACTGACAGATGCTCAGACAGACGGATGGACCGACGGAAAATAAAGTGGAGTCTCATCATCATCAGCCTTTAACAGTCCACTGCTGGACTAGGCCTCTCCTTTAAAAGGAGGAATTGGCCTACTATACCACGCTAGCCAAACGGGTTGGTATAGGGTTTGTATCAAGTTTTCCTTCTCTTACAGCGGTGTTCTCTGTATAATATGCTCCCTCTGTCGGCTCTTACGACACCCATAGGATGATAAGGGGTGGTGACATTCCATATTCTTAATCCGTCACCACACGGACCAAGTGGAGTCTACTGTAAGCTAACCTTTACTTTTTAACTTTTGCCACTATAAACTTCATCCAAATACCTCTACGCATAAGTTTCTAGAGGAACAACAAAAACATGTTTGTATACCGAAATTACAGTTATGATCGAATTTTGAGGGAACAGTTCTGGAAGTTTCCATGATATGTGTACAGTAATGATACATTGTTCGTTGTGTAAGGCGAACACCGATGTTAGTTCGAGTGGTCAGACTTGTCCAAGTTTTGACATACTATTTGTAGCTTTTGGGATGTTTCGCGACAGATGTGAAGAATATTAATAGAGTTAGAGATAGTGGAATTTAAAGATATATTTCTATTAAATTACTATAAATGTATCAAATAGATAGATGGATAGTATCGTTAAACATAATAAGTTAAACAATAAATCTGCAATGGGCGGCCTTTTCGCTTAAAGCAATTTTTCCAAACAAAATTTTGGTTAAAAATCGCCATCATCATTTCAGCTGAAAGACGTAGAGCTATGTACGCTATTCTTATATTTTCATTGAGATCCTCCCCCAATTGTTTGATTTGTTCATCATTTACTTGTTGAGTGTAGTGTTCCCAACTTGAAGAGGAACTAGTGGGATATGAAAGTTGGACTCCATTTCCACTACGTTCATATTTATTTCAAGACAAAAATATATTAGGAAAATTTAATAAAACCATACCGTTTAAAAATACTCGGTGTATCTTTTTTTCTTAGTTCTATAAAGATTGGCATAGAAA
The DNA here is from genome assembly GCA_944739405.2 of Euclidia mi. NCBI lineage: Eukaryota > Metazoa > Arthropoda > Insecta > Lepidoptera > Erebidae > Euclidia > Euclidia mi. Next base: position 34,074,371 of record OX123205.2, on the reverse strand, counting down.
CACACTTCTATATACCAGTATTACCAGTATTATATAACAGCTTTGATTGAATTTTGCGCCAGCAGTTGACGAAGGTTGCGACGTGTTTATAGAAGATGACACATTGTTCACTACAGTGTAACGGCCCTGTCACGACCTTGCCGCTCTGAGCGGCGGCTTAGCGCGGGGCGGCTAGCGGCAAGATCAAATGTATGAAGACGTTCGAAGCACGCCACGAGCCGCCGCGCACAGCGATAACGCGCGCGTTTTTTTTGGCGCGATTGGCTGCGCGGCGGGCGGTGCGGCGAGCGGCGGGAACAAATGTACTGCGACCGAGTCCGACGCCACGACTCCGAGCGGCACAGACAGCGTTACGCGAGGGACGAACTAGGCGGTTAAACTATTTGTTAAATATTTTGTGGCGGTAATGAATACGGAGACATTTAAAGTCGAAATTTTTAAACGGTCGCGTGTGTGGATAGCAACACATCCGCTGTATAAATACAAAAATGTTAATAAAACGTTGCGAGATGTAATGAAACAATGTTTTACAGAATGTAATGGTAGGTTTTAATATAAATCGCAAACATTAAAACATTGTGTAATGTACATATGTACCTATTTAGGTACAGACACAGCTACTATGAAAGTTAAAAGGTGATTTACCTACCTACTTAACGTAATCTACGTTGTGTAGGTACCTATTCAACGCCTCATTAATTGCGAATATGTATTATTCCTTTGATATAAAATACTTGTAAGAAATGAAGATCCAATGTCGACAATTTTGTAGGTATACCGTATAGTTACACAAAGATATTTTGGTTATCGCCATATTTATGGGTAACTCCGTCGGCCCAAATACGTCCACATTTGCCGCTGCGTTTGCCGCTGCTGTAGGGTCGTGGCGTGCACGACGCTCTGCCGCGCCGCCCGCCGCGACGCGCGCCGCTTAGACCGATCTCGTGAACAGGCCCTAAGACTGGCGAACTTCGACACGAGTTCAAGTGGTCGCTTCAAATCTAAGTTAGGTGCTACTATTTGTAGCTTTGTAACGTAGTGTTTCTCGAAAGCTGTGTAACAATTTAAGGATATGGAATACACGGGTGGACTGAAATTTGATAGGATATGCGAATATGAACACCTTAAGCCAAGGAAATAAGAACTTTTAACATCAGGGTCAGCTCTAGATGTTTTTAACTATCTATAAAAATATCGATATTTATTACTATTCGATATTTGTTAAAAATAAATTTAAGTAGACACGTAACACATATTTAACCTTTTGTCTACGTATGAGCTAGTACACAAGTGAATGTTAAAAAATATAGATGTTTGCCACCGATACGCTGATAAAAAGAAGTAAAGTCAGGAATAAACTTCGAACTATGTTTAGGCCATGTTTGTAGTAGGTGAGCATACAGTACCTTTTAGTAGGTGATCATACTCGCCAAAATTATGAACAACTTTTGTACTGGGACATTACTGAAATTGCAAAGCAACTATTCCATACACTTATTAAGATTTACATTCAATTCCCTAAACAAAAGTTATTAATAATAAAGATTATAATCTATAGCATCCTAACATTTTACGCGGGGGCTTTACATCCCCTAAGTTTGTACTATAGGAAAATAACGCTGTATATTATGTTTCTCAGAATCGTAATCAATCAAACAGGTAAGTGATCACTGGATGCGAAAACAAGCCTCTCTAAGGAGGTATCAGGGAAGAAATATCTTTCATCATATAATTATATTTTTATTAGTGTTATATCGCTTTACTCCTCCCATGAATTTCACTCATGTTTCACTTGTATTACTGGCTAAATATACTTATAATTTTCAACTATACAATCGTAGGGACTCCACCTCCCTCTTCGAGAGGCCTCCAGAATACCGTGTTTCATTTTTACATGTGCGTCTTCAATATCAAGAGGGTTGGATGACAGTTCAGACTAATTTTGTATCGGAATGGCCGTTCAAAACTATGCGGGACTGAACCTTCCAAAAGGCTTTGTATCGAACAATGCGATATTTGTTTTCTGTTTTGTTTATATTGCATCGTTGTAAATATTGAATATTTTTATGATATTAATGTCGAAATGAAACTAAAAACGAAGTTCCGAAAACTAAGAATGGTCTTAATTGATACCTTATTTTGTTATAGGGCCTATATTGGGAGCAGGCCTTAATATAATTAAAAGTATTTCATAGTCTTCGCCACACTATTCCACTGCACCAAAAATTCGTTGTATCAATAACGTCGATTCGAATTAAGTGACCTTCTTAGATTCATTGAATATGTAATACTAATATATAAAGCTGAAGAGTTTGTTTGTTTACTTGAACGCACTCATCTCGAGGAAATTACTGGTCCAATTTGAAAAATTATATCAGTGTTCCCAGTTCCCATTAATCGTGAAAGGCTATATTATAACGCGGGTGTAACCGCGGGCTCATCTAGTAATAAAATAAAATGGCCCATAATAGCGTTGTTTAATTAAGTCTCTGTTTTGCAATATGGCCCTAACTTCCCTTTATTTTCTCATTGGTTACTTTTCAAAATACGCTTTAATCCAGCCTAAGTTATACTTCATAATTCGTTCATCTGTTAGTTGTGTAGGTAGATTTAAATCAATCAAATAATAGAACAGGACACTGAACACACACACATACTACTGCCGAAAAGCCGAAATGGACAGAGAACAAGCTTCGTGTAACCAGAAAGTTACAAACTATCCCAACATAGCCCTGGAACTTAGGAACATTGTATGCGACTTCTCTGTGACTTAGAACTTTAGGGTGCTAGCACATTGCAATGTACCATTCTATTTCTCATCTAATGAAATGTATCCGACAAAAATATTATTTATATGAATGAATCTAAATCAAGATCCTGCACTAGATCGCAAATAGGTGTTGACAGACACCGAGATGGAATACATTTTTAATACGATTATCATTGCAACTCCATTTCAATAACTATTAGCTTAAAGTCTTTAATTAATTCACAAAGGATATTTTGTACTTGATTGAGCTGTATCATTATTTACTGTAGCAGTTTGCAGCGCTAATTACTTAATCTGATTTATTTATAATTCAATGGCGAAAAATGACGGTGATATTTAACGAACACAGACGGAACTAGGAAGACAATTGAATATCTTGAATCGCGCTATTAGAAGTTACAGTTATGCATGTAAGTTCTCGACAATATTCTCTGAGCCTCGGGCTACCAGGCAGCTATTCAGTATTTAAGATGTTACAGAGATACATACCAAGGTAAATATGGACCCTGTTTGGACAATTCACACTTTCACCTAGACTGTCAATCACTATAGTTGGAAACACACCTCATCTTGTTTCTCACATTTTCAACTCATGCATGACGGCACTGTAATACGAGGTAATGGACAACTACCCTAAGACGCCGACTGTGTGATATGATTTGATTATTTATGTGGCGACGTGTTTAGATACGTCTCGGGAAACTGACCAAGACCATAGTAACTTTGCCGTTATATTTAGAGTGCTAGTACGTTAGTAGGTACTATCTATACTGTGATGCTAGGTGCAGACTAGAAGTATACAGACAGTCAGAAAGGACTTTCTGCAGGTAGTGTCACGCCTGAGTATCTTCAATTTTAACTTACCCCCGAAAACCCCATTTTAAAAGTATCGCATTTTGCAAAATAAAAATTCAGCAAAATATCAGAACCGACGCGGATTCAATATTGCATAAAAAGCGCAAATGTAATAAAATTAAATCAATAATTGTCATAATCAAGAGCCTTATAGTTGAAAATGCTTACTGGTTCGGCTTTACACCGAAACCGTAGGGTAGGGTTCTAGGCGACTTGGAGAAGGAAATGGACTGTATAGAGAGGATAGCGGTTCTTCGCCGCCTAGGAGATGATTACGGGATGAGGGGTGATTGAGTGGGTATAGGATATTTCAAGGATGGAGGGCACCTACCTTATACAACCTTCTTCGTTTCCGTAGGGCAGTCTCCTGGTGGTTTCGTGATGCAGCTGCTTGTTTTCACTTCAATTCACCATTCGCGAGCGGGTTTTCCTTGGTGGAAGCGGTAATAAATCACATACAACGGTGCGGCGCGGTACGGTATCGAGACGGCGTTCTCAGCGAGCGGAATGTTCTCGACTCTCACTCGCGTCCACGATCGCGTCGACGAATCAGGCGAAGGCAGTGCCTCTTCCAGGGGGTGGGATAGAGCGGGACGGAAATATGGTATCGCTCGCACTAGACGTGGAACGATTGATCTTGATGCGATTCGTTATAGATAGGAAGGTAGATGGCGCTACCATATCCCCCCGGCCCTAAAGGGTTGCCTTTAAAAATAGAATTGAACTTAGCTATGTTGGGTGTACTACCGCATAACCCATCAATAGGCTAAGACAGCGATATGACAATAAAATTAATCTAAATTAACTTTAGCGAAAGCTACAAACGCAATAATAGCGAAAACTACTAACTAAATACTTAAACTAAGAGGTAAGTCCAACTTCAGGCTAGATCTCACTGAGTTGGAAGCGGACAGAGACGTACAACAGGGCGCACGTAACTCCCTTTGGCGGTTTTCACGGTAACAACGCGAGTTGTACCGTGCTTGGAAGTATGCAATTTCTCTACAATGGCTAACGGCCATGAAAGCGGCGGAGCATTATCATGTATTATGACGACCAACGTACCCTCCTGTATAGGGGATGCAGGACTATTCCACTTGGATCTAGCCTGAAGCTGGTGTAGATATTCCGCACGCCAGCGCCGCCAGAACGACTGCACGAGTTTATCCAGCAGAGTATGTCTCTGGAGCAAGCTTGAAGAGTCTGCTTCAGGAGCTGGAAATGACGATAATGGCACTGTGTTCAGAAAATGTGCAGGGCTTAACGCGGATGGTTCTGCAGGGTCACTACTCAATGCCGTGAGCGGACGCGAATTTGAGATCAGTACTTGATACAAAAGTCTCATTAGGTAGGTGCCTAAGAAACCTATAGACATAAACGATGGCGCGGAGTAACTTAGACCACGATGACATGCGTAGTGCGAGTGCATAGATGGGAGACTCCGCAACCTCAGCAATCACGGGATAAGAAACAGACTTCCGTTCGGGTACATCTTCGTCTTCTGCACTGTGGTCAAAGGGTTGCATGGGCCATTCTGACGGATCATGGGAGATCCAAGAAGGTCCACGACGCCACAATGGATGATGCAGAAGATTAAGTGGAGTGACACCACGAGACAAGCAATCTGCGGGGTTCTCAATACCCGCGACGTGATTGAAACAAGTAGCAGGAACCAGTTCAATCAATTTGCTAACGCGGTTGGCGACAAAAGTCTGCCAGCGATGAGGAGAAGAATGAATCCAAGCGAGCACTACTTTGGAGTCGGAGAATGCGTATAATTTATTAATGGGGTAGTGGGGCAAAACTGTGTCTTGAACCTTGCGGAGCAACTGAGACAGCAGAAGGGCTGCGCACAACTCCAGTCTCGCAACTGAAACGGTTTTAACAGGCGAGACCTTAGACTTGGCACAAACTAACTGCACCGAGTAGTTAGAACCAATGCGGACTTGCAGATATACGACTCCGCCGTAAGCACGCTCGCTGGCGTCAGCGAAACCTATCAAGTTGATGGTACATCCATCTACCAACCCAAGATGACGCGGAATAGTAACTTGATTGAGCGCGGTAAGCTCAATACAAACTGGCCCCAAGCGGCGACAATATGGTCAGGGGGTGTTTCATCCCGCTCACACTTTGATAGCCAAAGCTCTTTGATCAAGAGCTTGGCGTACAAAATTGTGGGAGCCACAAAACCCATTATGTCCCATAGTCGAGCCACTATGGACAGCATAGTGCGTTTGGTGCACTTATCATCTGGTGGTGAGACGTCAAACCGAAAACTATCGCAGGATTTGTCCCGGCGTAAACCGAGAACCTTATGCGGTACAGACTTCTCAAACTCAATGTCTGGAGAAGCCTTATGAGAATCTGGTATGCGTGCGAGAACCTCCTTAGAGTTGCTTGTCCATTTGACAAGATCAAACTGGCCTCGCTTGAAAAGCTGAATAAGCTCTTCACAAAGCGAAATTGCTAGCGGAGCGGATATGACACTACAGGCAATGTCATCCATGTACAAAGCGGAAGTGGCAACAGCCGCTGCGGCGGGAAAGTGATCGCCTTCATCAGCGATCAACTGGCGAACAACTCGTAACGCATGATATGGGCTAGACTTGAGTCCAAAGCAAACACGATTGAACTGATACACAGATAAAGGTTCTTTCTTGTCAAAACGATAAAAGACCCGTTGAAATCTACGGTCAGATTCGCGAACGCCGATATTAAGAAACATTTGGCGGCAATCAGCTGACAGAGCGATTTGGAAAAGACGAAACTTTATTATGATGTTAAATAAATCACCCTGTAGATTGGGGCCGGCATGCAAAATGTCATTAATCGACTGACCCGATGTAGTCTTACAACTAGCGTCTAAAACCACACGAAGTTTAATAGAGGTTTTATCTTCGCGAACTACGCCGTGATGCGGGATATAATATGAGGGCAGAGAGTTGCCCTCGTTGTTTACAACTACACTCAAAAAACCTTTATCTATGTAGTCACGAATGACGTCATTATAGGCGCTGCGTAACTTAGGTGATGCATCAAGTTTACGTTTCAAACAATGGAAACGTCTGAGCGCAGCAGCGTACGAGTCGCCTAACGAATAAGGGTCACCACAGAATGGCAACGCCACAACGTATCTGCCACTGTCGTCACGAACAGTGGTAGCGCGGAAATGTTCTTCACACTCGAGATGTGTGAGGAGCGACACGTCCACATTAGCGTTTGGCAACGTGTCCGTAAAACGTTCCACGATAAGCGAAGAAATGTTAAAATTAATGTCCCTATTAAAACGCGAATGTATTTTAATATCTACGGAACCTTTGCAATGTTTTTCTGATCCGCCTATCCCTCGGATTATTGAGTTCGTATTTTTAAAGTTATTCCATAATCCGAGGCGTTTGAACAATTCTAACGTTATTAAATTGGTCTGAGATGCGCTATCTAGCAGACAACGTACCATGTGCGGCGACCCATTGACATCATATATGATAACTTGCGCTGTCGCTAACAGAACAGTCTTAGACGCCATACATGGCGGCCTAGCACTGCTCTGATCACTACAAGCGCGCGAAGGCCGTCCGCGCGTGCGTGCCGCCCGCGCAATGGATGTCGTACACAACGATATCTCATTATTGCGAGGCGTGGAAGGCGCTACTACTGCTACCTATTAAATAGTACAACCTGTCAGCATCTGTCAGAGAACCATTATCGTGCACTGTAGACTTAAAACTCGCATAGAATAACGGCCAATTTCGTATATCTCCGTCAAACGACATAATCTCGATTGGCGGTAATCTCGGTTTGCGGGCAACGGGCTCTGCCGAACATTTACCCTCCAATTTCGATTGTATACGCTTAATAATACAATAAAGATCTTCGAATGAGGTATACGCCTGATAGTTCGGTTTTTCATCAGGATTGATAGAAAGTAATCTTGCGTTATAATCGTCTAACAACTTATGAAAATCTGTTCGAATACTATCTACTGTTATACAATAACTGAGAAATGCTTCGCTATTACTGTCAGACATAGATGCGGTTTTTGAGCATTCATATATGTTTTGAATGCGCTCAAATAAAATATTGCGTTTCGCTTCCAAGATTGTCATCTCTTTGTCTTCCGACACGCGTGACTTCTTTTGTTGTGACATGCTTACGTAAGTATAAGCTAATGAGAACGAAACAAAATAAGAATATCTAATGTATCTATTATTTTACCTAAGAAGGCTAAGTAGGCAACACTTTAGAGCTGAGGAAATAAAAGTTGCTTGAAATATGAGATTTATAAGACAACTATGATAGTTGCAGAAATAATAATTTAATAAGTAGGTAGCTACATAAAAGTTTACCTACTGATGCGGGCGGAAATAACCATGTGACGGTTATGTGAATATATTAGGAGTATAGCTAGGTGCTATAACTGCCTACTGGCGCAGCAGTCGCTTACACTCCCGCTGCGCCAACCGATCGTCAAAGCTTCTTTGAGCTGTTTTCTTAAAAGGTTTTATTCCAGGATAAAAGTTAGTTTTTTAGTCTGTCCTTGTTTTGTAATAGGTAAGCTTACATTGTATCATCAATGTCCGTATTAAAACAATCCCATATTTTTTAATTCAAGGTAACCTGACTCATGACATTTTTAAAGCAAACACATTAATCCAGAAAACTGCTTAAAATCAATCATTTCCCATGTTTTTAACGTCAGCAATACTTATCAATACCGTAACATTTTTTCGAATTATAGCCCACTTTTCATCTCTTCAAATGCCACAGTATAAAAATATACATGGAGATAAGTTGTTACACTGAAATTACCAATGATTCGATCACTGAATTTTCTACGCAGTGTGGTCTAATAAAACAAAGGTTACCGAAACACATATCTTTTGTCAATAACAAAGCAATATTATTCCTGTTTAACAACGGATATAAATTAAACATTCGATCATGGTTATCGTTTTATGTCAAGCCATTATACATTGAACCTTTACGCAGAAGCAACTTCTTTAGAAGAAACACCAGAGCCACGGCTTAAATTAAAATGGTTAGGTATTGTTTCGAAAGCACCAGTTTACGAAGACCTCCCTTCTTGTTTTTGCTGCGATAAATTTGGTTGAAAGTTAGAGGTCTTCGATTACTGGTTTTGTTTATCTAATGAGTGGTTTTCGACGAGTTAAGAGACGATCTGAGTACGAATTTAATATCTTGTATCACGGGATTATAAGGTTTTATAGTGTTTTTAAGTGCATTTCAGAGATATAAGGAAGGACATTTGATGTTTCCGAACGTATAAAACTGTTTGAGCAATATGGAGCCCATTTGATATTACGTCGTTAAAGATGAAAGTAATGGACGATTATTGGCAACTGCATAATACCGGTAGGACTGGAGTATGTGTGAGTCAGTTTCTAATTGCCTTGTATCTGAACGGTTGAACGAGATGTTTTTCTCGTTTTGAATTTATTTTTTGGTGTGGTTTAGAATATACTAACTTCTGCGATCGCAATTTTTACGCATATCAACTGTCATCTGAACCCGATCTATTCGAAAGATGACGTAATTTTAAGGCCCAATTTGTGCGAAGGATATCATAAACTTTATTCTCAACAAGAAATACCATGGATATTCATGTCAAACATACCTAACTAGTGTTTCCTAAAGGCTAGCTAATGCAGAGAGCACGTGCCGCCGGATTTTGCCGGGCTTTTTGTCGCCGGCATCTGTCGCAGAAACTTGCACAAGACCGCCGAGCATCAAATGTTCCAGTTGTGACAGTCGTGTAGAACGACCACACACAACACGACCTCGTGAATATCGGGAGCGAAATGAACTTGCAAGTTGCAACCCGCGCGGTACGCCGTATATCCGGGTGACCAGGCCGGCGGCTATGTATGCTGCTAGGTGTACCGCGGGATTTGCCGGCGGCAGTGACGGCGGCAGTGCCGCCGGCACTTTGTGTAGGAGCCTTAACGCATGAGCGAGAGACAATGGTAACTTTAAAACATTTTTCTATAAAATACCCGTTCTATGAATCAATGCTGTGCATCTTGAGTCTTTACAAACGTTCAAGCAACGGAAGCAAAGAACTTCCAGACTCGAAACAACAGTTTTGCGGATCGCACAGTGATCCAGCTTAATGCTAAACGGCGAGGCATTCTCTTAAGCCACTATGCCAAACGGACAGTCAAAATCTCGCTACTTATTTAGTAAGTCTAAGCACTAAAATATTCCTTGATATTTTGAAATTCCCAACCGAGGCACCGAACTCAGGAAAATCTGTCCCATTCATCAAATTGTACATACTACCACTCAACTAACCAGCCCATCATCTTCTTACAAATTTATCAACATTCAGATATACGTGTAATCTTTTTCATGTTTAAACTCACCCAAATTCATGCCACACTTAACGTATTGAACTAAAGAGGTATTGCGAAAAAGGGAGAAGGAATCTTAAAATTAAATGTCAAATAATTATGAGACTTAAGTCATCCTTTGTGGCAACACTGAATTATTCAACATTTCAGTTTATTCACGAATACATTCATATAAAGAAACTTTCATAAAGAGAGTCGGTGTAACTGAAAATTTGTTTTAAAGAAAATGTTTTGTTTGTTTGTCTGTTCTGAAGATTGCTTATTCTGATGTAGTAGTTATGTTCCATAATCATTGTAGACCTTCTTAGTCCACAGCTGGACAAGGCGTCCTCTAATATTCGTCACAATAGCATTGTGAGTCAACAGAAGTAGAGCCTACCCTATACCTACCACGCTGGCTAGACGGGTTGGTATAGGGTTTGATGTCAAGTTTTCCGTCTCTCGCCAAAGAGGGTAATGGCTTAGTATTCCTCTTAGTCATCTCTTATGAGGCCTACGAAATGTAATGGAGTGGTGACACTGTCACAACACAGATAATTACATGATTGAAGTATTGATCCCGATATTTCAGCAACTGGTGAACCCGTGACCACGGCTCGTGCAACCTATACCTAAATGTCGGGACAAATAGAGGATATTAATTCCTTTAAAATTTTAATTCCTTTTATTAATCATTAACAAAGTAAACTAAAATTCTGCAAGATATTTGCGATAAGAACGCTCTTGTACCACTAGAGGATTTTGGTTTTATTTTGCTTTATTATATTATTTTACTTTTGTTGATGTACAGTTAGTATTTCTATCTATATTAGCATTTCTTTTACAAAAAAGTTGATAGACATAAGCAAATCCTAATTAAATTCTTGCGCTTAAGACATAGTGATCAGTCTAAGTTTGTCTCCTAAATCTCCCTAAAGATGCGAACGCTGGCAAATTGTACCCTTATACTAAAATACAATTTACACTTAGCATCTCCTATATGGTGCTGTATTTGTAGAGATGTAATATGTTAAATGCGTCTTTCGGGCTCGGCTTAGTTTGGGCGCGGAAGATAACTCAACGCGGCGGTGTATGTGTAGGTATAGCTATACCTACGTCCTGCATCAACAATCTTAGTGTGTGTGGTGTATGTGTATAATTATGTAGATATTTGTTGGTTTGTGTTTGTAAGGTGTATGAGTGTGTGTGAGAGTATAATTTAAGGGGAAAGAAACGTGTGATGGATTTATTATTGTTGCGTCGTTTAGTACTGCTCCCGGCAGTCGTGCGTTCGATTCCCACCCGATTTAAATTTTATATCTCTAGTTTCTAGTCAGATTGTTATAATAGTTGTAATAACACTTCCAACATAAAAATGTCTTCGTTTGCATACCCCAACTGTGTAATATAAATATATAATTAAAAATAAAACTATCAAAATTGGCATTTTTATCTACCTTTAGAGTAATTTACATTTCCGCATGCAACCCACGAAATAAGTAACTTGAACTAAACTGCTCGAAGTATTGACCAAAATTATTATTATCACAATCTTTGAGACAGGATATCTACAAAGAGCGTCACGTACGTATGTAGTCTCTACTTCATGCCAACGTCATTTCATAATTTATTCGATGAGTGCAGTGCTGACAGCTTTGCTTTCATATTTATTTAAGTCACTGGTCTAGCACCTAAACGAAATGTTTCAATAATTTATCCATACATTTATACTTATCTGTAGTATACAAAATCATGCTAACTCATTATCATAATTAAAGATTTTCATAAAAATAATCTTGTAAAAATACCTACATATAAAGTATTTTATTTGAGCGGGAATCGAAACCGTGACCTTCGTCGTGGCAGTCGTTTACATTCCTGCTACGCCAACGGGCTGTCAATAAAACTTGAATCTCGGAGACCTTTTAATTCATTCATCATCATTCACTGCTGGACTAAGCCTCTCCTTTGAAAGGAGGAATTGGCCTACCTACTACATATACCACGCTGGCCAAACGGGTTGGTATAGGGGATGTATCAAGTTTTGCTTCTCTTACAGTGCTGTTCTCTGCATAATATGTTCCCTCTGTCGGCTCTTACGACACCCATGGGATGATATGGGGTGGTGACATTTCGTATTCTTAATCCGCCACCACACGGAAGCAACGGAGACCTTAACGAACATTAAATCTAGAGAGACAGAACACACATATTGTTTTCCCGTGTTGAGCCCTAAAGCACAACACTCGGCCCATAACAGCACGGATTCTGCAATAATGACACGTTTATCACCAAGCCTTTAGACAACAATAAAATTAACGTTCTATAAGTTAAGGCACTATAATCTGTTGCTACTATCTAACCAGGAGGATCCCGATGCAATTAAACTCTACTTAACATGACACAAAAAGTCTCGAAAGGGAAATGTCCCAGCTTTACTGCTAGTCACATTAAAACACAGTGCACTGACCTGTCATCGTTATCCAAAGCTGCCAGCCAAAACAAGCCAATACTGTCAACTGCTACCACAGCTGTCCTTTAAAACAAAGCAGTAGCACAAAAACCTATTTATAAACACACCGTAAAATAAAGAGCCGTAAATGAGTATTTTATATCCGAGCCGTAACACATAGACGCCGTCATCGTTGCAATAGGAATGCTCTAATCATTTTACTATATTGTGGATGCTGGTTACATACATATACGGATGGGAAGCAATTCAACGCTTTTGAAATAGAAATATTATTTATGATAAGTCAAATCGATTATATCACTTTATTTGCGTGTTACTTTGTCTATTGAAAATTTCTGACTATGGTCACACTATGAACTGTCATTCACTCACTCTGATTCATTGTCGGTTTCCCGGTAAAAAAAAATCTTGCGCTAACGCAGTCTTGTAATTTTGCGTTTTGGAATTGAATTATATTGATCGCCTTTTGGAAAGCACATCCTGGTAGCTTCGGGAATCGTTTTGTGATGAAAGATAAACTTGTTCTGGAAAATTCGCTTCGACGACACGTTGAATTCTTGCTAGTCCACGCCGTTTCGTTTGTCTTCTCGCGTGCTCTTGTGACAGACACGTAAACTTAAAACCCTAGTGAATTGCCGCTAATTGATCTGCTGGCATCGGTTTTTTGTGATAAATTTTTAACATATTGAACATTGTAAAACTTGTGTGAATCCGTGCACTTGTTTGGTGCCCGAGGACTTCGCCCAACTGGACCCTGCGGTAGCTATAAGATACTTCATTCATCTATTTTGGCCAATATATTTGTATGATGTGTCTAATTTAGCTCAAGCCTGACATCAGTGAAGATTTGGTAAGTAAATTAAATTTGCATGTAATTGTAATTCACTGTGCAATCACGGTATAAGTGTTTGAACCTTTGCCTGGGCTAGAGACTGGATGAATTACTCGCTTCCACTGTCTTCTACAAACTACCCAGTTTCTAGCCAAACTCTAGACAAACGCTTTTGTTAGAAACTTTCTGTTTTGGGTGCTAGGCGTTTAAATGTAATAGCTTTTAGGGTTCTGTGCTAAACTACAGGGAAATTTTACTGCCTTATTATAGGCATTTTTTGTAGGTTTGACTAATATCTAAAAGGTTAACATTTTCGTACTTTGAATCGCGTAAAATAAATCTCCTAAATGTAGGGAAGAGTTATTTCTATTTCTTGTAGTTTCAACTGGGCAATGATTTGCAGCGCCTAAACCACTGAAACTAGTATCATGAAATTTGGACCGTGTTTTTCTTTTATAACGTTAATAACCAATAAAATAGAGTTGCAAGCTTGTTTAAAAAAGTCCGTTGATTCGAAAATGGCAATCTTCAAACTTAAATTCAACGGGCTTTTTGAGCAGTTGAATGCAGGTTTGTTTCTCTAGGAAAGCACGATACATTAATACTATATGTAAATCCTGAGAATCGGGGCAAACCATAAATAATAATATAATACGCACATAACTTCAAAAATTAAGTATCTAGAGCCGAGGGTCTGTTAGTATATCCACTAGACTATCGCTGCCTAATTCACAGAAGATAAATTATATATGTAATATTAATCTGCTACTGAAAGTTGATGTTCTGTCAAATCTGGCTGGACTAGTAAGCGGACCTCGGGCAAGGCGTGCAAGTCTTGGATGCAACCGGGATAAAACTAGGCTAGGTCGATAATAATTAGTCTGCTACTGGTATTAACCAGTAACGGATTAATATTGCACAGCTGCAGTTGCACCGTTACCTACAGTTAGTTGCAATTCTATGATTTAGAGTTCACAAACACTTACTGTAATTGCAAGACCGTGTGCAGAGAGCAAAATACAAATTTATTTTACGCTGACGCTTAGTTAGTTCTCTTTGATCTTGTTCGAGATTTTTCTCTGCTAAGAAACGTTCATATTTACCAAGTTGTTTTAAGAAAGAAATGTCGTAAGTTCAACTTTTCTTAAATAGCCTGGGACAGTACCTGTGTACTTTTACTGATTGTTTTTTTTTTTTACAGGATACATAACACTTAGCGATGTGTTAAAGAGTGAGGTGACTGCTAATAATTCAAGCTGTTCGAGCAAATGCAAAAATATAGATCTAACGTAGAGTGGTGGAGTGCTCAACCGTTCTAGCTAGAGTTAATTCTCCTTCATTCTGCTCCTCGTCCTATTTATTTTTCCCATCCAGGCTGGCAATGCTCCTGGTGTTGCAGGAGCCTAAGGTCGGTGGTAATAGCTTACCACCAGGAGAACCGTCCACATATTTGTCTCAAATACTATATGTTACAACAATAGTAAACTTTGAGCTATTTATACAGCAATAAGTGGTGTATGACGTATTATGGTTAAACAAAACCAATTTCAACTTATTTTCATGAGTAGCTACATTAGCACTTTGAAGATATCTTGGTATTACATCTTAATACTAATACTCGTAAATTACATTTTGAAAAAAAGTAACGCAGTTTAAACAGTAGTATTCTGTCCCAGTCTGTTCATTCAGGCATTGCATTATACTTGCAAAAAGACTTTTATTCATTGTCAGAGCGAGGAGTTCTGATGAATTATTTACTTTTATTCATGCCATGCGCTAAAAGAGCCGGCAGAATAATAAAAACTGGATGTTGGTAGAATAATATTAATAAAAGTAAAATGAGCACCTTCTGCAAAAATATATAATTTTAACTGGTATTGTCTCACATAGCTTTACAGCAAATACATATCACAATAAGTATGCGAGAGAGGGGTTTCTGTACTAGGAGACTTGTATGACATGTACCAGCCTCTTCCAATTTCGGAGCCTTTATTTATTTAGAGGATTGCTAAGTAGCAATCCATACACTAGTTAAGTAACTAGTGTCATCTATCGTGCAAGGGCGAAAATAACAGTTCTGGCGACATCTAACGGACACCGTTAGAACTAGGAAGAACGATTCAAGAAATGCGCCATTAAAAGTTACACACTTATTAATTCAAGTTTTCGGCACCATCATCCATGCACGATCACCTAGCCTGGTCAAAGCATCCTCTAGCTCCTAGGTCTGACTAGTTGGAGTAAAACCACTTCTTTTTTCTCCAAATTAATATTAGAGCGGCTCTTTTGCAGCGCAGAGAACATCTTTCACTCAAAAACAAGTGAGACATGAGAGGCATTTTACAATGATGCTCTTTTGACACTGGTAGCTAGAACTTATTTTCATAAGATGACGAAACTTGTTAAATAGAACTCATCTAGTAAGTATATAACTTATTAAAATGGAAACTTCTATTAAAAACACGTTGCATTGCGAACTAAGACACTAGTAAGACACACACATTATTTCATACTGATTCCTTTCTTAGTTAAACAGTTTTGTCATACATTATGTTCTTGCCAATGTTTGCGACATATCAATTAGTATATATTTGAAATGGTCGACATAAAAGACCACAACCTGAAAAGAATTTTAATTATAACAGTAAAAATAAGTCCTTATTTAAACATATTATAAAATGAAGTAGGTACCTTTTTTCCTATCTGTCTGTATAAACGCTATAAACGTATGTCGTACGATTTTTTGTATAGTTTTCACCAATAAGATATACCTACTGATCAACATTCATGCCTGTATCCCCGAAGGGGTAGGCAGAGGTGTAATATTACACCCACATTTCACCATGAATTGTTAGGTCCCACGTAATAGGGGGCGAGCCTATTGCCGTTACCGGGCACTTCACCAGACTGCGTGCTGCTACTGAAAATTCGGAAAAACCCAGTTACACTTTTGCCCGACCCGGAAATCGAACCCGGGACCTCCGATCAGCAGTCGCATACGCTATCCACTGGACCACGGAGGCAGTCTCAATACATTTTATAATAAAATATTATATTATTTATTTTTTCGCTTACTTTGCAGTTACTGACCGGGTGTACAATGACTCATTCTCATTTCAATTGATACCTAAGTATATGACTGAGAAAATGAGTCAGTAGGCAAGGCAGGGTAGAACTGCTATGGAATGGAATACTAAATATTAAAAAATTTCTAGTTGTATTTTAACTACCTGCCATCTGCTTGTTTAAAGACATGAAGACATACATATTTCAATTCTGAATTTTAGCTGTTTACATCACATAAATAAGTTAACACCCTATTCTAGATGATGCGGGCTTTTCATACCTTCAATTACTTCTTGAAAAGAAAAGCCGAAACAACTTTGTCATTGTTTTTTTTATCAATTAATTTTCTTTTATAATTTCTTATTTTTTTAAAGTCCATACAAAATGGGTTAAGTTTGTTTCATCCGTGATATAAATAAAACCTACACCGTTGCTAAAAATAAGGACTAAATATGGTACAAAGTTTAGTAAAGTTCTAGCCTCAGCTGTGAAAAAGTTGTGATATATAATTGCCCAAACACTAATGCTAAAATAATGTTTGTGAAGCATCTGTTTCAAAATTTCGTTTAAATAAAGTAATTATGTTGAATTGAAATAAAAGTGACCTCCTTAAAAATGTCTAAATCTAGAACTTTGTTTCGTGATATGTCAAGTACCTATGTTTTATAATGAAACTGTGTTTATCCTGATAATTCACTGTCATCAAACCAGGCTCTTAACAAAGTGAAATTGACCCACTCAATCACTGATGTAATTTACTGTCGAAACAATACATAATTTGTTTATAATCAACGCACCATTCCAATGAAAAGCCTTTCTATGGAATCCAGTAGTTAAAAATACTATAAAAATAACTATTTCGAACAATATTATAATTATTCCCAATCGACCACACAAGTAGAATCGATTAAATCAGACGATTAATCAATCGAACTGATTAACCAGGAATATCGATACTTCTTTATTAGATTGTTTTTAAAGATGATGAGAATAAGAGGTTTTACACATTATATCACAATATAATTTAATCGTTTTTAATAGACGTATTTTATGAAACCGAACTATAAATTGTAAATCAATTTATGATTATTTGTGTTAGATGATTTGTAGAAATGGTAGGTATCCTGTTGATTTAGCATAGCGGATGGATGCAGGAGACTCAAGATCGGTGTATTTAGAGAACCTTAGGGGAGGCCTTTGTCCTACCTAGGCCGATATGATGATGATGATGAGTTTTAAGCTGTTGTAAAGTAAGAAGGGCGACGCCGCCATATACCTATACTCAGAGCTTAGTGCTTTGTCACATTAGTACTATTTAGTTACACTGGAATTGTGTAGTACGATAAGACCTAATTCAGCTCCTGAGACAAGAACCAGGACTGACGTCTTTACGTGCTCTCCGAAGAGCGGTAGAGCTCTGATGTAAATGCCACATGCGGTCACCCATCCAACCTGTGTCAGTATTGTTTAACTTTACCTACCTATAACGAACAGCAAGCTAGGTCACGCTATGAGCGTAGCCATTATGTAAGTCAATTTGTAAACTGAGTCTGTAAACTTCTTTATACACATCAAGCTTAATTGAGACTTCACTTACAATAATTTATGATGCCGCGATACGCGTTACACATATTTCATTTAAAACAAGATGTCGATATGCTCAGTAACTCAACAATTACATTTACATTTTTTGATAAAACCTACTCAGTCAAAGTTGTTTTAAATTTACGCGTCTGTTCGTATTTCATCTCTTTAATGGTTTGACCGATTTTGGATACATTTTATTATTGTATAAGCTTTAATATTACTATGGATGGATCTCACGTCACCGAATTCGAATCCAAAATATTGCCATATCCGAATTCGAATCCAAAATGTTGCCGTGCTCGAAGTCGACTCCAAAATACTGCCAATATTTTTTGTTGGTAATTGTCAGTAAAAAAACACAAGGCAAATTAAAAATAAGTGTTGAATGTTATACCAATTTCCGAAAAAAATGTCCATGACCAAAAGATATGCCAGTTGCCACTATATACACATCTGCCTACATATTCACGGATATAAAACCATATTAACTCGTATGTAAACCTTTTAACCAACAAACGAAATACAATTGTATTTCAGCAATCAAAAGAAAGCTTTCTACATATTAAAATTCCCATAAGTAATACAATTTTTCATTGAACAAAACCTCTGAAATAGTCACTAAGTCCAATTTGAGTTGAACAAAGAACATTTTTGCCGGTTTACTTGATTAGTGGCCGGCCAATTCGAGCTCTTGTTAGGCAATCCGCATAATGGGTAGTCTTATTGTTCGCCGAACAAAAGAGTCAATTATAATTCGCGTATAAGGACAAATAGTTGTGACAAGCTTGCTAATGTAGCTTGGGTTACAATAGGGATATTATTTTATACGGGGTGCGGTTTTCATGTATCTGGATTAAGCGAGAATTGTGCAATTGTTCAATGTTCATCCTTTTGTCTCTTGCGTGTGAACGAGCGGATAAATATAATGAAGGAAAATGTGACTGAGAGAGGAAAGGTTGGTACGACGCGCATTCGGACGTAAAATAAGGGGTGAAAGTTTTATTGAAAATAATCCGTTGATGTTGACGTAAGTACCATGTAAATGTTTAGAAATTTATTTTAATCCTAAGAAAAGTGCAAAGTAATAATTTTTAAGGCAATGGTATGAAAGTGTTATGCCTTGACCAATAAATCTAAGATTATGTACACAAGTCTATAGTGACGTATGTTACCATAGACTTGTGTACAAAGACTGGGAAACATCAAAATATAAAACTAAAATAATATCAAGCTCAGCTGAAATTAATAATTGAAAAGTAAATATTTAGTCAAATTTTCTAGATTTTTAAGTTAGGAATTAACAGATATACTCTGAACGTATTTTTATTAGTATTAACCTATTTTATTAAGCACATTAGAAACTGTGACTATTAATAACAATAGGTACAGAAGTACCTTTATATAACTAATTATAATAATTCTCTAAAGGGAACTTCGTCATATACTTAACTGATCTGTGATTTACTGTGCTCAAATTAAAATAATTCATGTTATGTTTTTTACATTTTATAAGTTACTGCAATGATTGACAAAATAAATAGAAATATTATGATTGGAATGACTTGTTTCATTGACTGTATCTTTCCATACATTCGACGTCGAGGCACTACATTATTTTGTGGTAGTAATTTACATTGGTTAAGTAGACGTAGCGGTAATAAAATAGACTTTTTAAACGACTCGACGAGGCGGGAATAAATGCGTGTAGTTTTCGGAGTAGACGTAGCGGCTACTTGACGTGGCGGGATTCGACATCAAGGGTACAAATCAAAATGACACTCACTTTTTACCGATACCTGAAATAAAATACAAAGGGTACTTGACGGATACTTCTACAAGTACGGAAAGATGGAGAGCATGAAAAGTCTACGATTTGCTAATGCAACCGGTTGCTTGTCTATTAAATAAATTTCGTCGAATTTATTATAAAAACATGGACTAAAATATAATTCCTTGTTAAGTAGAACGCAACTTATCTGTATTAAAGTAATTATATGATGACTAGATTTCAAACATTTGTCTCGAAAATTCCTTTGCACAAAACATTTATTGAACGATTATTATTTAAAGAGCTTCCGAAATTCCAATAAAGTTAGAACTAAGTCTGGTGTTTATATTTAATCACTGTTAATTTATAAGCCCTCATGTCAATTTAGTTCCAATGGATGTGATTGAATTGATAGCTAATAAAATATCGGGGCGGACGCTAACGACTAACGACTACGAGTACATCTAAGCTAAACGTTTCATTTGATTTTACATTACTGTACAATACTTGTTGTCGTGAGTTAATTGAAGAAAAGAATACTAAACTTTAAATAATCTTCAAATCGTCGTGATTCTAAACCGTAAACGGATGATTATATGTACCTACTTGTTTTAAAAGAAGTTAAAATATATTTTAATATCAGTTACTAATCAGAGATGAAAATTATGCTATATTTTAGCAAGCAAGTGAGCTATATTTATGACAAAATATTTACAGACTGAAAAAGTGTAATGTTATTGCCACAAATGATACTTAAAAAACGTTTATTGAAAAAGTTAATGAGACCCTAAATAACTAAAACTTAAACATAATTGCACCTAAACGAGAACTGACAATCATTATATTTAAAGAACATCAAATTCATCTATCTTAGCAACTGCGACCGTAGCTATTGCGACTGAAATCGCTCGCTTTTACACAATAAAGACAGATTTAGTTGCATTTCTGTTACCTGCTTATGTAAAGGGCTGAATAATGGCCTACGCAACCCTTTATTATTTATTTAAAACTCTCACCCTGCGTAAATGTATTGGTTTAAGCATGACTTTAGGGAGAAATATGGCAAAAGTTTCCTTTTCAGAATTAGAAACGGTATTTTGAACTAGTTTGGATAAATGTTTGGTTGGTGACACATTGCTTTCAAATTCCAAAGGATATGTTGAGCTTACCTTGCTATACAGTGTTTTAGGCAGTTATATTTGTATGGTATAAATATGGGTTAAATTTTGTTATTGTCTGTTTTGTTTTGTGTGAGTGAGTGGCCAACTTTGGTGTCTGAGTTTTAGACCGCCCAAGGCCTCCATGCAATGAGGCAAGCAATAATTAACCATATAATACGCACGTCACTTAGAAAAGTCAGTGGTGCGCGCCGTGGATTTGATACTCTCTGCATGGCAACCTGTAAGTATTTCCACTAGGCTATCGCTTTTTTTATTGATACCTATTAAAATGACTCCATGCTGCCTGACCTTAAGCGTACATGGAGCCCCATAGCAAAAATCATCACGCCAATAAAAAAAAAATAATGACATGATGACCCCGCCCCTACTTCGATCGAAAAGCTAGAGAAAAGCTTTCTTCACGCCTCGCTTAAAGGGCCCGGGATCATAGGAAGAAGGGAACTCGCAGTGATTCTCGCCCGTTGTCGTACCTATTTATATGTGTTTTTCTTTTCAGAGGGATAGGCGGGAGCTCGCCTGTGATCGCTACAGGCCAAATTGGAATTGAAATTTGTGTCCGGCAGTGGGACACAAATTAGGCTCGGATCCATAATGATAATTTGTAGTTCCTCTGTGTCATTTCTGTTCTTTGTTTTTTTTAACAGATCTCAGCTTTCGTTTCTAATTAATTAGGTTCCCAACACAAGAACCGCTACAATACACGGTCCAACTACAATGCAAACGTTACATTACTAAATAAGGCACACTTAATTGTATTAACGATAGCGAGTGTATTAGTCAACTATAATGTTTAGTTGCAAACCAACATTCAGCATTTACGATATTCAGTTGGAGCAAAACTCATTTGCTTTTTAACATGGTACTATAAGGTCGACATGTACAAAACTATGTTATAAAATTCGAATACAAAACTATGTTATATAAGTGTGAATTTAAAAAAAAGTTTTTTTCTTTTTTTAAGTCACGTTAATAGCCCCGAAGGCAGAGGTGTAACATTACACCCACATTTCGCCTTATGAATATTAGGTCCTACGTAGGTAATAAGGGTCGAGCTTATTGCCATTACCGGCCACATTGCCAGAGCCAGTGCTGCTACTGAGAATTCGGTAAACTCAGTAACACTTTTTTTGACCAACCCGGGAATAAAAAACCGGGACCGCCCGATCAGCAGACGCATACGCTGTCCACTGGAACACGGGAATATAACTAAAAGATTGCAAAGACACATATTTTCATCATGTAAAAATTATTAATATACCAGTATCGCTTGATAAGTTTTTAAAAAGGTCGCGTGGTCGCAAGGCAACACGCTTTTTTCCAAACAAAGCAGAGCTTGTACTATGGGTACTAGGTAATGGATAACTTACATTTATTTACCTTTTTTTACTCATAGAAACACCCAGATCACCTGTGTATCATAGAATTAATCGTAATGCTTTTACTGCAAGACATGTGGGCAAAATGCCCGAATGCCTTCGGTAACATCAGCTGTGTTACTCTTTACTCATTAATTGCTTGCGAGCACGTGCCATTGGTTCCGCGAACCATTATCGCTTGTTTTTACCTTTGTGCGTGTCCTGTGTACCAACAGTAATTGTTTTTGCTTATTAATAAATATGGATCGATGGACGAGTAGCGATGGTATTTGGCTACTTGGGTTAAATTTGAATTAGTCAAAGAACGGAGCGGGCCCTAAAACGATGGTGTGATGATCTAGATAACTTCAATAGTAACTGGCCCTACTTGGTTCAAGATATGCTTGAAAGAGTCTAAAAGAAACTTTTGTCCAGCCCTAAAGGAAACGCCTTTTAGTTTACTTATGTATTTAACGAGAGTAAAACCTACATTATGCACCAAAATTAAATGTGGCTATGGAGCATGCTTGCCAGCTACTGGGACGAGGGAATAAGATTGCAGTTCCTCTGCACATTCTAAACATACATACATATGCTCACGCCTATTTCCCGTCGGGGTAGGCAGAGACAACAGAACGCCACATGCTTCTATCCTTACAAACCTCACGCGCTTCCTCTACATTCATTACCTGCCCTTTTCATACATGCTCGCTGGTTAGAGGGCTTCGGACTTTTCCGTTTTTCAAGACGTCCCCTATTTGGTCGACGAACGTCTTACGAGTTCTGCTGCAACCGACTTGCCCACACACATCTGCATATTTGATTCGTCCGTCTTTCTTCACTCATTCGCTCTACGTGTCCAAACCATTTCAGCATTCCTTTCTCAATCCGTGTCATGACATCTTCTTTTAGACCACATCGCTCTTGTATTACTGCGTTCGGAATTCTATCAATCAGTCTCACCTCACACATACTACGCATTGATCGCATCTTAAGTGCGTTAATTCTGCTTTCGTGCTTTTTCTGCCATACCCAACACTCACTTCCATACATCAGGGTGCCAGCACTCCATTATGAACCGCCAGTCGCGCCTTTTTTGCCACAGTCTGGCCGTTCTGTACATTTCCTGAAATAGATTTCAAGCAAATTCTAAGTTTAGTAAGCAGTAACTGGAGCAACTAGGCAATTCGTAAATATATCTATCTAGACTTATAATATAATAAAGTCCCCTTTTCATCCTCTCTGTATGTATTAACTCAAAAACTATCGAACATATTTTTGGGCGGATTTCACCAATAGGTAGATAGTATGATTTCTGAGGAAGGTTTAAGTATGTAATATAATTCACGCGGGCAGAGCCGGTAAAATTCTAGATGTGGATGTACATTTTATCGTACTCAGACAATAAAAATCGTGCTAATCACATAAAGCTTTTTCGTTTGTGGGAATTTAACTAACGAAGTTTGACTTAGCGGGTTACTAACTACTAGATAAACAGGCACGATCACGCCAAAAACTATTACTTTTACTAGTATTCCTCCCGAACCCAATCGTCGTATAAGTTTCGTTCAAAATTCTTTCTTTAGTCTCATTGCCAGCGCTACAGCAGTTTGTTATTCACTAATCGTTACCAGAACCACCTCCTTGCAAACAGTACTGCGAAAACGTTTCGTTTGAAGTAAGCACTTTTATTTTTTGTTCTTACTGCGTTTTGTTACTTGGCAAATAAAGTCTAAAAACTCGAAATGTTTTTAAAATGTCCGCGTGATTGGATGCTGTTTTTCTTTTGCTTTTATTTTTCACGTTCTTACGTATAGGCTTAATTTGGGTACTTAAATCATATACCTATTAAGTGTACGATTTGATAAGCCGAGATAGATTGCTAGTCGTAGCTTAATCAAATAACAACGTGAATAAACCTTACAAAAATATTAGTAAGTACATACAACTACTCCCTACAGACCTACTCCACGAACAGACTTCATCCCATAATACTTGATATGAAGAACCACACACGTCCATGACATATCTTATAGAGTCCACATTCAACTCACTCGGAGCACTGAATCGGGCACAGCCATTGAAATGCCTCAAATAAATGATAGCACTGAAACGTCTAGTTCTATAGAGACTCGGGAACAGATAGCCTCAATTTATATGAAGAGACGCGATGGATTGATTACAGAGCATTTTCGATTACTGCAATAAAGTACTAGCAGGAATTTTAAGGTTTTTATGTTACTTACTGGTTTTTGTGGGTCAGCCAATAGGAATATTAGGCTGGTTAATAAATTATCTCATTGTGGAGTATTGCTCTTGTTTTCTGCCTTTTCTCTTATTAATGAACAGTCGGATACTAAAGTGTGTTTGTTCTTCTTTCACGTTAAAACTACTGGTCGGTTTTTTATAAGCTTTTCAGTAATTTAGCCTTTATCCCAGAGTAATATGTCCCCTTTTGTAGCAATAATCGACAGCCAGGTGTAGCCGCGGGCGAAGTCAAGTCAATAGTATAAAATACAGCTACCGGTCGTTTCGTCCAATGTTTGAGCCCTTCATAAATCAAAACGTCTTCATCCAGGAACCAAACCATGATCCTTGACTGCAAATCGCACTCAGGTTTATCACACGCACCAACGAGAATATTTACTCTGTTTCAGACCATAATTTTTATATAACAATATGTCTATAATAGAACTCAAGGCCGGGGTTCTACTCGGTCCATTGCATCAGTTAAAATTAGAAACACAGAACAAAGCAATCGAAATCCTACAAAAAATCGGGATACAATGCAAAAAAATACACAAAACAAAATAAATACAAAACGTGAAATTATATCGCGTCGCTGCGTATTTACATTATATACAAGACCAGAACGCAGGGGTGTGAAACTAATAGCGTATAGATTGGAAATAACTTTTTTGCTGAGTTCTTCCAATCTATACACGATTAGTTCGCAAATACTCGAGTATACTTCGTAGTGATCTAACTGACTTGCTTATACCATAATATACAGTGCATACGGACTAATCGAAAAAAACTATTTAATTGGACATAATGTCTACTTAACTACATATTATATTTGTGATATAATATAATATAATGAATGCCTTACAAAAACAAGAATAATCTTCATTATGATCCCCCGGCTTACACTTGATGATCACTTTAAACTTTTCCGAAGATTCGAACTCAATCAATTCTAGTTTTTAATAAACTAAGTTGACGGAGCCGTGCTTCGCAGGGCTCCTATGTTTGGGTTAAGGGTCAAAAGAGAACCTAACATAACCTATTTAGTTACTTGAATTACATACAATTTAATCCTCCACTAATAAAGCTCAAATATTATTTCATATATGCACCCATTATTTCACTAAACTATATCTCTTGTCTTGTCAGGCAGGTGTAACTAATGTAGTATAGTCCGGGATTAGGACGCATGTATTCACGTTACGAACTATACACGAGCAGTACGCAAAATTCGTGTATATATTGTAATCACAGATTTAAATATAGCATTACAATATGTACGCGACCAGGTCCCTATGGCTGCGTTTTGGCCTTGTATAGTCAGTAAATACGCCGCGTCGCTAATCAAGCGGTCGTCCCGTTCAAATTATTAAGCTGTTTCGCTTCCGCACAAAGCGTTTCAAGTAATAAGATAATTGCGTCCAATTGCGTCGATATCCCGCCGGGACCCATTCACTCAGTCATTCAGTTCACTCAGTGAACTGAATGACTGAGTGAATGGGTCCCGCACTGGTACGTTCAATCACAGTAGGTATTTTAACAAATAAAAAGTATGGCCACGCGACCGACGACGCCGAACTGAATTGGCTCGGTCACCATCCATAAGGATGGTTTGTTTATTGTTTTAAATTTTGATTAATGTTTAAATGATTATGTATCCTTATCATAAAGCGGTTTGGGGTCGTCTGCTGGACATAAGTTGCGTTACTTTTACATTATACTTTATCATTTTTAAAAGACGACGCAACTAGGAATGTATCCTGTATCGCGGGGGATTTTACAAATATACAACTAACGGACACAATGCACACCCTGACTCGAAATAACAATTTATGCATCACACAAAGTGTTTTCTCGTGTGGGAATCGAACCCACAACACTGAATGCAGTGTCAAGTTGTGAGGCGGCCGCTTAAGCTACTACGCCGAACGTGCAGTCATTGTGAGTAAAAAGGAAGATTTACGTTTACCATACCAACCTGGTTAGACCTATTGGGTTGGTACCTATTAGGTTTGATGACGAATTTACCTTCTTTTCACAAAAACATTATTTGTGATTTATACAATACTAGAGGACGCCAGCAGCTACGCCGGCATTTTTTTTTTAATTTATCCGTTTTGGGCGATCCCGTGGGAATTTCGGGAAATCCCTTCTTAGTGCACCCTAGTGTACTAGTGTACGGTCCCCAAGGAACATACATGCCAAATTTCAGCTTCCTGCGCCCAATAGTTTCGGCTGTAGCGAGTCTGTCAGTCAGTTAGTAACGCAAGGTTTTTATATATTAAGAAAGATGAAAAGATCGAAATATCAAATTAATGCTCCGGCGATTGACATCATTCCCACACGGTATTCCTAGCACAACATTGCACCAGGGCCTTATAGCTCATCGATGGTCTAATAAAATGGTTATACAAGAGCTGTCATTCATCACGTCTGCTTAAAACTTGACTGTAGTCCTGCCCATCCAAAAGCTACCTGGAAGAAATTGGTTGTAACAATAATGCAACCCATTATACATTTGTTTATCTATTTGTCTAGGTCATCTTTGTCTTAGCTTGCACATAATATGGTGTACTTACCTACAGTAACGAATTACCTCACTATCTATCAAATCTACACGAACAAAGTCGCAGACAAAATTTAGATAAACTAAAATAAGTAAATAAACTTAGTATTCAATTCTAGTTCTCAATGAAGTCAGAAAGTACAAATCAAAGACCGAAATAAACTACTGTACATGTCCTAAAACAATAGAAATGTCAGCTAGGAAACGTCGTTACCAAATAAAATAACAATAAAAAAAAACAAGACGTAATATTGATGTTTGTTATTACTAACAAGAAGATAAATTCAACAGTCAAGTTCACGGAAACTGTGGCTCGAGGATGTTTTCCAAAGTAATCTTTGACATCATGTTTATGATGAGGATGTTTTATAAATAAGTACATATGACGTAGATAAGTTGGTGTTTTGATAGAAGAATGTGTTCAACTAAAAGTTTTATCAGCAAAGTAGTGTCATCGAATTTAAACATTTCATCGCAGCCAAATCTTCGTGCAGTTGCTTTATTTGCCGGGTTTAATGAAAATATACCTATTATGCTTGGAGTAAAGATCATAAATCTCATTGCATTCGCCGCTTAGCCTGTGGTGGTGTAGAGGCAGTTCACGTTTATACTTTAATTATGACCATTTTATTTTATTGCATTTTATTGAAGCCATTTGTAACCCGCATTTTGTTTTCTATTCTAGTTCTTATCTCTCATCCATACCAACTACGCTAAACTTAGAAGAAAATAGCGTACTCCTTTTTAAAGGCCGGAAATGCACTTCTAACTCCTCTGGTGTGGTGAACCGTCTACTCGTTTGCTTCCTATTACATAACGAATAGTGTCATAACTATAGAAGGCTTCTGAGTATTTTGAAATACCTTTTTTTAAAGTGATCCTCTTGGTTTTCCTCTGCGTGGGGATCGGCAAAGGGGTGTGCCGGACTTCTATTGGCTAAACCTCTACTGTGTTTCACGTTTGCTTATGCTTCCGTCTTCTGACATACCTGATGAAAAGAGTTCAAGACGTTCTCGCCTCAAATACTTCATACATAAGAACGCTGCAGTAGTTTATACCTTTTTTTTTGGACGCATCATTGAAACCAAGCTATTTACGGCTTTAAAGGCTGGGCTTAGGAGTAAAGGGGCTCAGCCTAGGGAGTGTGTGGGACTCCCCGACGAGAAGCACCGGGACTACCCACGAAACCACCATGGTGTTCCTCTATCCGATCCCATTGAATGGCGGGGTCACGGGAACTACGTTAGCAATACTACCATGACAGACAGTAGTTTATACCTACAAGCCCACACGTAGGTATTAACTACTGTCTGTCTACTACTGACTGCATTGGTGCAGCATCGTTAAATCGTCTCGGATCTGTTATTGAAGAGCAGTCTCGTCTCGACAGACTCGATGTATACACCATATTATCCTTATTAGTGACTCCGACAGGACTTTCACTTAAAAGATTATTGTGCTCATGTGCGTATGTGTTTTGATTTGTGTAGCAAGGTTAAGAATAAACTAAATCTAAAAGGAGATTGGTGATATAATTTGATACGTAAATGGCGAAACTCACATGAAAAGTGTGAAAATATCGATAGCACAATTTGTAATTGAAATAAGTACCGTACCGTACTACCATACAGTACCTATTTGGCTATAAAATGAGCAAAAGAACGTATTCTTAATTTTATATCAACAATATTTCAGACTGTTGTCACAGAAAATTCCAAAATACGAGTAACAGTTGCATTCAATTACATTACCCACCGAGCTTCTCAAAGGAATTAAGTCAAACTATTTTGCTTCAGAAAACAAAGCTTTCAGTAGTGACTGAAACATTTTTGCGTTAGTAAACAAAGACTGTCTGGATGTCTGGCCATAAAACAATTCGCTAAGGCATCAGAATTTCAGCAGTAGCGACATTCGTAGTAGGTATTAGCCGTCTGTTTGTGGCATTTTATAAAACACTAGTTTCTCTTTGCTCTTGTTGTGTATTTAAATTGTTTGTTTACAGACACATGTTTCGTATTGTGATTCCTTCTATTGCTTTTCGCATTCTTGGCTTCGACTAGTGTTACTATTCGCACACAGCTATATATTGTATGAGTAGTCTTACCTACAACCTATACTATATTTTTAATATTAATGTAATAATAAAATAGGCTCGCCCCCTATTACGTGGGACCTAAAAATTCATGGCGAAATGTGGGTGTAATGTTACACCTCTGCCTACCCCTTCGGGGATACAGGCGTGAGACTATAAATAAAAATATAAAATATTTCTTAACATATAATAGAAGTGTAATATTACACCCACGTTTCGCCATGTTGCATATTAGGTCCCACGTAACAGGGGGCGAGCCTATTGCCGTTACCGGGCAGATTGGCAGACTCCGTGCCGCTACTGAGAATTCGAAAAAACTCAGTACCACTTTTGCCTGACCCGGGAATCGAAACTGAGACCTCCCGTTTAGCAGACGCATACGCTATCCACTGGACCACAGAGGCAGTCAAATATTATTTATTGGGATATTTTTAACAGCGTATCAAAAATGTTATGTAACACACTAAAGTGAGTTACGCAAAAAAACTTTATTATTTCACTAAAATACTGACTTGCACACTAAAATACTTTTTGTACACCAAATATGATGATCATTTTACAAAATATCATTTGATATGAAAAGTTTCGTCCGCTCGGGAAACTTATCCACTCAGAAAACTTAATAGGTTATGTTAGGTTCTCTTGTGACCCTGCTCCCAAAATTAGGAGCCCTGCGGGCTCCGTCAACTTAGCTTAGTGGTGCAATAAGTATTTTTGGTGGAAAATTAGTATTTTTGACTAACAGTTAAATACAACCTTTATTTATTTGTATATTTTTTCTGTATATAAAATCCTTGCGGTACTGACTGACTGAAAGACACGCTACATCCGAAACAACTGAGCGCAAGTAGGTGAAATTTAGCATGTATGTTCCTTGAGGTGAGTAGGGGCGCACTAAGAGAGGATTTTTTGTATTTCCTCCCCTAAAGGGGTTAAACTGGTTGTCAGAATTAGTATGAAACTTTTAATTCACTCAATGGATTAACTTCAAACTTGGTAATTGGTTCCTCAAATGACGTTAGTAAACACTAAGAAAGTCTTTTTGGAAATGTTTACCCTAAGTGGCTTAAGAACGGAGTCAAAATTTGTATGAAACCTTTTTACGCCTTCAAGGTATTAACTTCATACTTTGTTTATTGGACCCGCAAATGACGTCAGCGAACACAAAGACATTTATTTTGGAAATTCTTTCTCTTTCGTAGGGGAGGAATTTCCAAAGGTAGATAAGGGAGTCAGAGTTTGTGTAAAGCATTTTATTTTTCAAAGAAACACTTCAATCCGTCTGTGTGTATAAAATCCTCGCATTACTGACTGACTGACAGGCACGCTACAGACGAAACTACTGAGGGCAAGTATGTTAAATTTGGCAGGTATGTTCCTAGAGGTGTGTAGGGGCGCACTAAGAGAGGATTTTTGGAAATACTTCCCTTTTGCGGGTTTAACAGGTTTTCATAGTTTGAATTACACTTTTAATTCATTTAATGGATTATCTTCAAACTTTGTTTATTGGTTCCTCAAATGAAGTTAATGAACAACTAAGAAAGTCTTTTAGGAAAATCATACCCTAAGTGGATAAAAAGGGAGTCATAATTTGCATAGAACCTTTTATGCCTTCAAGGGATTAACTTCATACTTTGTTTATTGGATACGCAACTGACTTTAGGGAGCACAAAGACATTTATTTTGGAAATTTCCCCCTGAGCAGTGGCGTAGCGTGGGTTTTCGCCGCCCGGGGCCGATCGGAAATTTGGCGCCCCCTCTTCTTTTAGGTACCCCACTACATCTGCCAGAAGTGTAACGTTTTTCGGGCAAAGTAATGAACATACAAACATACCTACAGGTATGTTTGTATGTTCATTAGTTTGGCTTTACCCCAAACAGCTTGATGGATTTAAACAAATGATCACTTGATTCATCTCAATTATAATATTACTAGAGGACGCCAGGAGCTACGCCTGCATTTTTTTTTAATTTACCCGTTTTGGCCGATCCTGTGGGAATTTCGGGAAACCCCTTCTTAGTGCACCCCTACGATCGCCAAGGAACATACATGCCAAATTTCAGTTTCCTGCGCCCAATAGATTCAGCTGTAGCGTGTCTGTCAGTCAGTCAGTAACGCAAGGATTTTATATATTAAGATAAAGCATTGGGTATAATATTTTTAAGGAAGAAATCTGGCGGCTCTGAGCGGTATTTATATGTCGCGCAGGGTCGCGGCCGTTTCTCGACTGCAATATATGTATAGCTTAGTCTAGGTTTTGACGGCTTGTAGGATTTTCGTAAATAAAATTTGTGTGGGTTTTAATCAATAAAAAAATAGATCCATCATCACCGAGTGCTTTGTGTTACTTTTACATTCTTCTTTTTATTTATAGTATCGGGGATACAGGCGTGAGATTACAAGGGGTAGGCAGAGGTGTAAATATTACACCCACATTTCGCCATGAATTTTTAGGTTCCACGTAATAGGGGGTGAGCCTATTGCCGTTACCGGGCACATCACCAGACTTCGGGCTGCAACTGAGAATTCGGAAAAACCCAGTAACACTTTTGCCCGACCCGGGAATCGAACCTGGGACCTCCGATCAGCAGTCGCATACGCTATCCACTGGACCACAGAGGCAGTCACGTACATTCTTCTACGGGATATAATATACCATGTAGGTACCTTTGTAGAGTTTGTAGAGTACCTACATCCGTAAACATCTTGTAGCAGTGCCGAAATA
Organism: Euclidia mi; assembly: GCA_944739405.2. Classification (NCBI taxonomy): domain Eukaryota; kingdom Metazoa; phylum Arthropoda; class Insecta; order Lepidoptera; family Erebidae; genus Euclidia; species Euclidia mi. Next base: position 34,042,500 of record OX123205.2, on the reverse strand, counting down.
TCGGTTACTCAAAACACCGGTTCGTGGCATAATAATATACCTGAAAGGGAAATGTAAAAACTATCGTAATGACCTAGAATGTTTTAAGTCCTATGGTCCCGCCTGGCCTCGCTCTGGTCGACATCCGGGATGTCTTCGGTGTAGTGGCGCATCAGTGAGGCTCCGTGGTCGTGCGTGAGGACGGACTAGGCCCAATTGGTCTGTTTTCGCGCGATGTATACAATTGTGGACAAAAACTTTCAAACTCCTCAATAATCTCGAACTTTGAGTTGAGGTTTGCGGCCATCCGCAGTTCTTAGTTTCGTTAGATCGGGCCGCCTCAACCGCAAAGCGAAGACTGAGATCCCTGGTTTTCCTCGATCCTAGGCTCCATGGTGCAGGTGTTAGTGTTGAAAGTCAAGTCGCATTAGCTTCCGTGTTTATTGGCTTAAGGCTCTCCCATCCGGCGAAGACAGCTGACGGGATGGCAACTAGCGTCCTTTCCTCATCAGTCCAAAGTTTACGCTCCTTGTTTTATTGAAGAGGGAGGACATTTTGTGACTGATCTCCTAGTTCCGTGACCACTGTGTCTGTCGTCTTATTAATGCTGTCGGTGGTTTCTAACTGATTGAAAGGATTCTGCAGTGCAAGTTGAAACTGCAGTGTAGACTTCATTGACTGGGCTCTTTCAGTTATAATTTTGATATTTAGAGAACCTCAAACTTGTTGGTGAACGTATCCGATATTTAACCTATTGATCACCGAGATGTCTAGATGTGTTTTCGGTCCTCTGCCTGTGAGGCCTTCTCCTTGAAAAAGAATTTGATTAAAAAGAGCGCCTGTTTCAAGGAAAATAACTAGCATTTGACTCTAACGATTCTTGTGAATTTATTTTCGTTGGATCCCAGTTTATGTCGCCATACCGTATGCTCCGATTTTCGTTTCACTGCGTCCTTCTTCCACTTTGGCATTTAATCCCTCATGACAAATTTTACTGAGCTTTGGTCGTACTGCGTATTGCCCTAGCAATGCACTCGTACGAGTACATGGCCTCAGCTATCTCGTCAGGGTAAGTTGAGGTCGGCGCATATACCTGTATCACCTTTAGGCAACGCCTATTGCTGAGTTAGGTACGTGGTAGTTACGCTACCTGGGTCGACACACTATATACCGACTTCCACAACGTTGTTGACAAGTTTCCTCCTGACAAGGAACCCGACACCACTCAAGAGTGTAGGTCGCCTTCCTGAAGGTAGAACAAGTCACCTGACTCTAGAGTTACCATGTTCTCCTCCTGTCTCGGTCTTCTGATAACACCAGTATGAGACTTAATTCTACCTCGGGCTCGGCGAGGCTTCTGTTCATTTAGTCGTAGACTGCGTTCGTCGTAGCCCGGTGATGTTACAGACCCCATGCATTGCCGTTACCGCCACCGCATCCTTGGCCAGGAATAACGTAGCTGCCGCGAACTGAAGGCCTTATTTTATGGCAATAATTAATTTTGGAGGGATAGACCGTAGCAGTCCGTAGTCAGAGATAAAAGCAACAATTCGTGTGCGTTATGAAGGGCGTAGCTTCTCGCACCGATGATGTTGCTGCCCGTCACCGGTATACGGCATTTACCGACTCCTTGTTCTCGCAAAAATAAGGAGTTGATTGGCGAAATCTGTAAGTTTCTGGACAAATCTCGCGTCTCGACCCACAGGGTTGCGCCCAAAAATTAGCTGAAGACGTTTGTAGTATATGAAATAATCGGCTTTGATTTTAACGCAAATATCATAAACTAGAGGACGCCAGCAGCTACGCCTGCATTTTTTTTTAATTTACCCGTTTTGCCAGAACCCGTGGGAATTTCGGGAAATCCCTTCTTAGTGCACCCCTACGGTCCTCAAGTAATATACATGCCAAATTTCAGCTTCCTGCGCCCAATAGTTTCGGCTGTAGCGTGTCTGTCAGTCAGTCAGTAACGCAAGGATTTTATATATTAAGATAAAGGAGTCAAAGTTCAATTATCGTATAGTTAAACCGCTGGTGTGACTATTGTCTTAGGAGATCTGAACCTGTTTTCTTCCCTGTTAAACTATAAAGATTATGTTGTATTTTGAAGCAAATCAAAAATAATTTCAATAATTAACGCTGGCATTTCATCTGACAGGCGGCGCCCCTATTGCCCAGGCGCCAATGTGCGCCATGGCAATAAGGGCGGCACACATCACACACAAGGGCGGCTCGGCCCTGATATATGGATTAATTAATTACTCATAACAGGCTCGCAGATCACCGGAATATTGCATCCTATTTAAGAACTAATAAACCCGGACTACGGACACAAGCAAGTCTTCATGTAATGACAATAAGGATGATTTGTTGCCGATTGTTGTTCTACTGCACCCGCACCGCCGCGCGGTCCTTCTAGGATCGTGTCAGTGCACGCGCCAAGTATTTTAAAAATTTGTTTGTTTTTTAGTTCATTTTTCGCAGCGATTTTGCCGCCCCCTTAAATGTGCCGCCCGGGGCCATGCCCCCCCCGGCCCGGCTGAGAGGGTGGAAAAAGGATTCAGTGTTTGTGTAAAAACTTTTATTTTTTCAATGGAATCACTTCAATCTGTGTATGTAAAATTCTTGCGATACTGACTGACTGACAGACACATTACAGCCGAAATTATTGGGCGCAAGAAGGTCAAATTTGGCATGTATGTTCCTTGAGGAGGGTAGGGGTGCTTGTACAAAATATTTTATCTAATCGTAATTTACGCGTGCGAAGGAGCGGGCAAAAGCTAGTAATGTAAAAAACCTGAAGGGTGTGTTTAGTTGAACGCGCTAATCTCAGGAACAACTTGTTCGATTTGGATAATAATTTTTGTGTTGGATAGCCCGTTTGTCGAAGAACGCTATAGGATATGTAACATTACGGTATGAGTCATGGCTGCTAAGCAGTATCCCTAAATAACGCGAGCAATACAGAACAGGCTCATCTAGTATAAAATATATCGAAAGACATCAAAATCGTAACTGGTGAATTTCATTCACAAAAACATTCTCAAACCCACACACAAATATCGTATATATGGGCGCAAATTAATATATAATGAATATACTGTTACAAAAATATTAATAATATTTAAGATTGATATTTAAATAACTATTTGTGAACACAGAACTGAGAACTTCACTACTTTACAATATTAGACACTGTATTGGCTGCTTATCTGTTTTATAAAGATTGGGTATTTAATTTATCGCTTAGTTATTAAGATAACTCCAGAAACTTTCAAAGTAAAATCAACTAGTATTAAATAACATTATTCTGACACTTATTTTTACGGTAATAAATAACATGCGTTTATATTTGCATCTTGTTGATAGCGCTATCTGTTGACAATGTTGTAAAGCAGCGTTTGGTTAATAAAATAAATTTGTTATTCGTGTAAAATAAATCATTTGGTGTTGTGCAAAATTCATTACAATATTAATGTCGATTTTTGATTAGTTTTGTACAGTAATTTCAATTATATGTTGAAAAGGAAGTGGCAGTTGTTAAACATTAAGTGATGACGGTTAGTTTATAAAAAGGACTGTAACTCGCATTTTAATTCAATTCCGTGCTAGAAATCATCTGAAAACAAACCAAGTTATTACTTCCATTATAATAAAAACACTCACGTAATATTTTACGTGAGTGTTTTTATTATAATGGAGTCTGGACACGATAACCCTGGCGTATCGCCGACAGCAGCGGTTGGGATAAACGCCCCCTAAGAGACTTCGGAATCTACGGTTGGCGCGAGAGTGATGGGTCTCTTGGCTTGGCCGCCATTACCAATGATGACCTAAAGACTGATGCGAGAAGCGCTTGGAAGCCGTGTTTGGCCCTAGTCAACCCTGACCGGAGACCACACGGTGTGTCGGAGTTCTGGCGAGCACGTCTACACTTCACGTGAGGCCACGTGTGAGCGAGAGCGACAGAGCGACTACGACCGGGTGCACGCACCGGGGTGTGCCGTGGCGTAATCGCTGTTCTGAGTGCTACCAGAGGTTGCAGATGCGAGTTGTTGATGCACTGACCAGAGGTATTTATCCAGAGCTGATTTGATTAGAGTTTTTGAGAAACATCCTAATTTTATAAATTATGGTGCTTACACGATTACCTACTGTCCCCGTAAGGATTACCAGATAAACATTATACAGTCAAAATTACGAAAGTTATACCCCAAATAGAACTTATAGGTAACTGTTGTTTATCCACGTTTGGTACATAGCAGTGCTACTGTGCTTATAGTCATGTTATGCCGTCGGCTGGGGCTCTTGTCTGTTTATAAATCGTTAGGCCATGTCGGAAACTTTCTGTAAAACTTACTTATCTACACAAGAAAGAGAAAATAGCTTTGTTGTTATGTGGTTCTACTTATGTAATTATTAGTAAAGAACGGTATAACTGCCCTTTTCAAGTTAAAGCTCTGATATAGATGCATTGTATAAATTACCTGATTTACTCTGTTTAAATAAGCTACTGAATATGAATTCAATTGGTAGTCAATAGGTTATCTTAATAGTAAGACATTAAAGGAATCAAAACATTATTAATTATAGCCCTTGATTACACATTACATAAGGCTAACTAACTGCATTACTTATGGCTAGTGCTCACGGCACGATTATATGAAGCCTCTCTTGATAAATGACTATCCACCACAAAAATAATTATTGCATAAAATCAGTATATAGTTTCACAGATAAGTGCATTCAACAAAACAAAGTTCAGTTTTATTATATTGGTACAGATATATTCAGAAAGTAGATATAAAAATAAATTTGTGTTACATATTTATAAAGCTAATATTTTTAAAGTTACAAAATAGGTTATATTTATATTTGTGGACTCCCTAGGTGCCTACATGATTTCATTTTAACATTGTTGAAATTGTTACTGTCAACTTGCAGCTCAAGTTAAGGTTATATAATAAGACAAGGGAACCCAACATATCTTAATATTCGTCGCTTAATTTTATACCTGTATAGAATGATATGTTCCGACCATGATAAGTCCTTGCTTAACCCGAACTACTGAAGCTAGAAACATGAGATCTGGACAGTAGATTTCTTTATGGACATATGCACTCACTTAAGTTTTACAAAAGTCCATCTCTAAGCATTTTAGGTTGAAAATCTTAAGGCAGGTGACTGCTAGTCTTTTATAAATACCAAGCCTTAGTGTTTGGTAAATACACACTTGGTAAATACAATTTAATTTATTTGTGAGTTCATTTGCAAACTTAGTTGCATCTATATTCAAGATGACAACTAGTGTTAAACCAATAAAATTTTGTGCCAACCTTATTGCTTAGCTCTTTTGGGACGCAAGACAGTTAGGAATTTGATTATTAGGATAATGATAAGTGGTTTTAAAGAACATAATATGACAATCCATATTATCTCTTTTCCCATTTAGCAGTATTTATTCTTAGCCAATAAAAGTAATTGTGTCGACTACTCATGCTTTATTTCGAAGGCAGTTGTGATTAGTCAGTTTACAATATATAAAATTAAAGTTGAATTACATAATGAAAGAGTAGACAAATGATAAATAAAAACATTCATTTCGGAAAGAAAGGTCTATTTTTATAAATAAAATGTTGAATTAATTATAAAATACCAACATCTGAGTGTCTTTATTAACTTTTATGGTTTATTGTAGTAAATTTATAAGCTGAGTGGAATCATTTTTAGAAATAAGACGGCACTACTCTTGCGTTGTAATATTGGTATAGCTTGTGAATTTCTCTTTTATGGCTCAGTTGGCAAACAGTTCAACCATTTCACAGCTTACACTATACCTAAAAATATTCAATATTGGATTAAACATATTGTTACATGAGTAATAATTATAGCACTTGTATTTTCGAAATCCTTGGATCTGCATGGTTTGAAATTATTTCATATTTATCACCAACAGTCCGACTGTTCACGGCTAAACATAGGCCTCTCTTTGTCATTGCCATTTCATTTTCCTGTTTGATGTGGATAAAACTTATTTTGAATATATTAAGTTTTAACTGTTTTATCAAAACTGCCAAATATGGGTATCCCGATAATTTTATATTTGATTATCTAAAATGGCACTGTCAGACAGAACCTGAGAAAAATCAATGTCTTTTGTATTTTAACTTATGCGTAAAATATGGGCTCCAACACTGTTGTAGCTAAGATAAGTATAGATCAATGCACAGGTTCAACATGCCTGATATATAGATATAAATATAGCTTAATAGACCGCACCACTTTGTAAGAGTAGAATTTTATTTCATCTACAGTTACGAGGGTTCATGGAACTAATATTTGGGTGGGAAATGTTGCCCACCACCTGTCTTTTGAGTGTTGCAGGTTGATGATGACATCCTGGCAGATGACCTGGACTTAGTGTGAAGAGAGGATGGACGAGCGGTCCTTTACTGATTGGTATGTATGGATGACGGTGGCCCGCCCTTTTGACGTCAGTGGTTTTGAGTGTGGGCTGCGCGCACACGTGCCGCATGAGTGCTGTACTGAGCTGGAGTCGAGCATTGTTTGCTAACCTTTGTTGCTGATCAACATCAACAACTGTATGAGCAGCTTGACCGTATGGGCGGAGGATTCATCAGATACCGATTTACGTGGGGGGTCCTCTACCTCCTCCACTGTCGTTGTTGGACCGATGTAATTGCATTGTATTGATATAACTGATCATGACGAACGATGATGATTATTTTATGTATATGCATTGATGTGTTTATGAGGCAAATTTTGCATTTATGTGTTTGAGTAAAATTTTATTTTTCCTATCCAACATCCTTCCCAAAACGCTGGCTGGCCACCATGCGTATCCTTGATCCTGGTCTTGTTGGCTAGATCCCGTGATGGGTGATGCCGTGTGTTGGCTAGATCCCGTGATGGGTGATGCCGTGTGGGCTAAATCGACCCTATGTGGGTGATGCCTGTGTGCGCTAGATCCCTATGTCGGTGATGCCACGAGTTGGCTTAGCCATGGGTGATGCCACGAGTTGGCTAAGATCCCTATGTCGGTGATGCCAGAAATTGGCTTAGCCATGGGTGAAGCCTTGTTTGTTAGATCCCGTGATGGGTGACGCATGCCTCAGGCTAAGATCCTATGACTAGGTGAAGCCTTGTAAATAACTTTTGTTAGATCCCGTGATGGGTGACGCATGCCTCAGGCTAAGATCCTATGACTAGGTGAAGCCTTGTAAATAACTTTTAGTTTATTATGTAATTTTTATATTTATTCATTTTGTTTGTTGTGCTGTTTATTCTGTAAGTGTTAAATAATCAGCGCGAGGAGCGCGCTGGATCAGAATGGCCGTATGGGCGCAAATTAATATATAATGAATATATTGTTACAAAAATATTAATAATATTTAAGATTGATATTTAAATAACTATTTGTGAACACAGAACTGAGAACTTCACTACTTTACAATATTAGACACTGTATTGGCTGCTTATCTGTTTTATAAAGATTGGGTATTTAATTTATCGCTTAGTTATTAAGATAACTCCAGAAACTTTCAAAGTAAAATCAATAAGTATTAAATAACATTATTCTGACACTTATTTTTACGGTAATAAATAACATGCGTTTATATTTGCATCCTGTTGATAGCGCCATCTGTTGACAATGTTGTAAAGCAGCGTTTGGTTAATAAAATAAATTTGTTATTCGTGTAAAATAAATCATTTGGTGTTGTGCAAAATTCATTACAATATTAATGTCGATTTTTGATAAGTTTTGTACAGTAATTTCAATTATATGTTGAAAAGGAAGTGGCAGTTGTTAAACATTAAGTGATGACGGTTAGTTTATAAAAAGGACTGTAACTCGCATTTTAATTCAATTCCGTGCTAGAAATCGTCTGAAAATAAACCAAGTAATATTACGTGAGTGTTTTTATTATAATGGAGTCTGGACACGATAAACCTGGCGTATCGCCGACATATACAATAAAAGCATACTGAAGTCGTCACATGTCAAATTTGCAATTCAGTTCACCGTTAGATGCCTTTAATTCTTCATTACACTTCGCTTGACTGTTTTACAAAAAGCGCAACTATTTCTTAGTAATAAGGTAATTGCGGTGAAGATGACGAGCAATTTACGTAACATAGTATTTATAGTACAGAAAGATGAATATTTAAATTATATTTTATATAATTATGTACTAGTTGTGTTAGTAGCTTAGCTTGCGTGGAGTTATGTAGTTTGTCGTTGAAGCTTGCGACTCCATCTGCATGGCGAGGACTCTAAGAAAAAATAGTGTTCCCACTTGTTTAAACTTTACTTTATTCTTTTTCGAGTCTGGGTGTTTATTGTGTCCGTTCGATGTATGTTTGTACAGTCCCCCGCAACTCAGGATTTATTCCGAATGCGGGAGTTGTCTATTTTTTTAATAAAAAGAGGTATTTTATAAATTGCATGAGTTTATTCATTGTAATCATGAAAAATGTATATCATTTAATTGCAATGTTTGCAACGGTTAAACTGTTGATTTTCTTATCAATATCAAATATATAGTTATGAAATAAATATCCAACTTTCAGAATTACATATTAAACTCCAAACAACACTGAACATGTCGTTACTACAAAGTACAGTAAAGGCATGTTCGTCGACTGTTTAACTCGGAAACTATAGACACTAATTGGTCGATTTCGTAAGGTAAACAACATTTTGACTACCTACAATGTTGAACAATAAATTGTTGAAATGATTTTATAGCCAGCTTCATAAGCATGTAAGAGATAACTTATTTTATGTGTTTAATCAATCGGAAATTCGGCAATCATCATTGTGCATAATTACATCATCACAAAGCATACAAACATTCACATCAAAGTGGTTTAAGTGTTTGCCAGAACTGTTCTGCCTTCTGTACAGTCAATATCTGAAATAATTGTTACAGTAATATAACAACTAGGGTTCAACAAACTTTAAACTAATCGTTGCCACTAATAATTTAGCATCGACATATTGGCTGTAAATAATCACTCGCTCACAATTTAGTTGTGTATATACAGAGTGATCTTAATTTCGTTAACACGTCATCTCTGATCGCCAATTAGATAATATTACCTTTAACATTTAAGGACTCGCGCCCTAATTTGTAACGTTAATACTCGCTATGGGGTTCACAGGACCCAGTTTAATATTCATTGTTTATTACAAAACTACTTAATAAAAGTGAACGTTTACTTTTGTACTAGGTTTACATGTAAATAAAGAAAGATAGTGATTAATGAAATACTTATTGTTAGATTGTTTTAAAACACTGAGATTAAATTAAAACATTTGATTCATGTAAACAAATAATCACTCATTTGACCTTTGTATAAATTGTTAGACATAGATTTGAAATACATACTTTTAGTATGTATTTCAAATACCGTTCTGAAATTAAATAATTTAGCTTGTAAAATTTGTTATAATATATCTTGAATACCGTCTTAAAATTAATACATTTGTCAGTTAAATAATCACTAAATTGACTCTGGTTCAAGAAAACATAACTGTCACTCATTTGATTAAAAAGTATTTCCGATGTCAAATGTAAACCGCCATTAATATATTTCTGGCCAGCAGAATTCATTCTGATTGTAGCTTCCAGATAAGGAACACATCCTTACTTGTAAAGTAAATATAAGTATAGCGCTATATTTAATTATTAAATATACTGTACGTGTGATAAGGAATAAAATATTGCAACATCGTGACGAGGTGTTTGATTGCTCGCCCAGATCCAGCAAGGAGTTCTATCTTCTACATCTCAGAAGTGGGATACCATCGCAATGTCCGCGAACAGTGGCAGACCGGTCAGTCGCGGATGTGACGCTAGTCACAGACGACTAGCCACGCCACAGGCAGACGGACTTCACGATTCTAGCCGAGTCGCACGCAGTCATTCTCGCCGAAGTCGCAGTCGCTCCTTACGCGATCAGGAACGAGAACTAGAACGGGAACGTGCTCGATTGCGTGTATTGGAAAGAGACTTGGATAGACGCCGCGAGGAAAGGGAGCGCTCACGAACCAGTGAGCTACGACGCCAGGCCCAGGATACAGTCGGGTCGCCAGGGCCAAGCAAGCGTCGCCGTGAACGCTACCCTAGCGGACAGCGCAGCACGACCAGGGACCGCGATGTGCAACAAGGCAGCAACGCACGCCGCGCCAACTCATCACCAAGTCAAGCAGCTGGAGGCAAACTAAGGTCACGTAGTCCTAATTCTTATTCCGACAACTTTGCAAGCTTTTTAAATGTACTCAAAATGGTATGTCATCGCAGCCGACAGCTGACGCACCGCTTGGGAAGAGATTTGACCATAAGAATATCCTTCCTAATTTTGACCCCTCTGTCGGGAATCAACGGATTGATATTTGGCTAAGAAAGGTGAATGAATGTGCGTCAGTCTACGGCTGGGATGAACGTACTACTACTCATTTTGCGATGCAGAAGCTGCAGGGTTTGGCCGAGTGTGGTACGAGGGGTTAAATACAATTTTGTTTACTTGGCCTGAGTGGCAAGAGAAACTAACTAGTGCATTCCCGTGCGAACAGAACTATGGCCTAACCCTGGAGAATATGATGAAAAGAAGGAGTCGTTTTGGTGAACCAATTGATGTATACTATTACGAAAAACTAGCCTTGCTTAACCAATGTGACATAACTGGAAAACGCGCGGTAGATTGTATCATACATGGCATTAGCGACAGGACAACCAAATCTAGTGCGTTAGCTCTGCGTTGCTCCCAACCTGACCAGTTACTGCAGTTTTTAATGAGTAACGTAGATTCGGCAAATCATATGGTGCGGTCTAGTGTTAGGAACCGACCCTTTATTGGTAGTACAATCCATAATACTTACCCAAAATCTAATGCTGTCAAACCAAAACATTCACAAACCTTCTATGCCGCGCACTGTTATAACTGCAAGGAGAAGGGACATCCATACCTCCAGTGCCCGAAACCTTTATTGAGATGCAACCGTTGTAATAGGGTAGGTCATAAATCTGAAAATTGCATCGGTAGGCAGGAAGGCGGCAATCAGAAACAGAATGCAGGTAGCGAAGTTCAGAAAACTATGCGTATTTCTAATTCCAAGCCTAGCTCTAAATTTATTAAGACAGTAAGGGTCAATGGATCACTTTTCGAAGCGTTTATAGATTTCGGGAGCGAGGTTACTCTAATGAAGGAATCGACTGCGTTGAAATTAGGATTATCCCATGATAACGTGTCGAATATCATGAAAGGATTTGGTAATAGCATCGTCCGTTCGTTAGGTGGGATTGTTGTCGATCTAGAAATTGATGATGTAAAAGCTGAGGTCTTGTGCAAAATAGTGTCTGATCCGCTATTGGACAGTCCTGTACTTGTTGGTCAATCATTTACTGAGCAAGCTCACATCGTCGTTATTAAAGATGCAAAAACCTTGCATTTTCATCACATAGCTCATGAAGTTCCTTATAATATAAGTAGTTCAGAGAATCCTTCAATAAAAGTGGTGTTGGTAGGCTATTCGAAGATATACGGGTCCGTCTCACTAAAAGCGTACATCGAAGATACTTCAGTTAGTGCTGTTTTGATTAATGGACGCGTAGTAGGTAAACTAAACGAGCAGTTTGTCGTGTTTGGTGGGATATACCCCGTCAGTAAAGGCTACCTTAATGTAACAGTTATTCCCTGCCGTGGGCCTTGCCAACTGTATACGGGACTTGTCATTTCTCGCGCCGAAAGGATAGACGATGTTGATACGGTGTCAAGGTTGGATACGATTAAACCCGTTGATGAGATTGATAGTAAAATCGTTAAGATAGGCGATGCAGCGGCCGAAGGTCACAAAGTAAGACTCATGAAGTTGTTAGATTTGTATAAACACTGTTTTGCATCTAATTTACTAGAACTCGGATGCACTAACGTAACAGAAATGACTATAGAATTGAATAGCCAACGTCCGAGTCTTTCCATCCAGTTGCGTTCTACAGTCGACAAACTTCACCAGAAGAAAAAAACTTTCATTCATACGAGTTAGAAACATTAGCGGTAGTCTGTTCTTTGAAGAAATTTAGGGTTTATCTACTCGGGAAGGAGTTTAAAATTGTGACAGACTGTAGTGCGTTACGCTCCACGTTCTTGAAGCGTGATATGATCCCTCGTATAGCACGGTGGTGGTTAGCATTGCAAGAGTATGATTGTTCCATAGAGTATAGAGCCGGAACGAAAATGTCCCATGTAGACGCGCTATCGCGAAATCCTCTTCCCATTTCTGAAATCGGTGAGAGCGACACCGTCGTTCCCTGCTCTTTAGTTATGGCAATAAGTGATGAGGATTGGTTACACACTCTACAACTGGGTGATTCCGAGATTAGTAGGATACGCGATGTTCTCTCCACAAACTTAGATCCGAAAGGTTTACAGTATATTAAGGACAATTATATCGTTAGAAACAATAAGCTTTTTAGATGTATAGATGGGGATCAGGATAACGTTCGTTGGGTGGTCCCGAAGGGCGCAAGGTGCCAAATATGTTGGATGAACCACGATGACATAGGTCATTTTGGAGTCGAAAAGACTCTAGATAGGATAAAGAAAAATTATTGGTTCCCAAAGATGTCTAGATTCGTTAGAAAATACGTAGTTACCTGTTTGGTCGTCGGCAGCGTATACGGGTCGAAGACTCTTTCTCTTCGTGGTGTAATACGACAGCCGGCGTTCCACAGGGTGGCGTTCTCTCTCAATTACTCTTCTCAATTTTCATAAATTCCATCTCCTATCAACTTCAGTCATCCTACCACCTTTATGCAGATGATCTTCAAATTTATACACAGGCACCTGCAGATGAGCTGTTTGAAGCATTTCGCATCATGAACTCCGATTTAGAACGGATATCTGCTTGGAGCCTGAGATTTGGTTTGCAGATCAACCCTTTGAAAACACAGATTATCGTTGTTGGTAGTCCCAGGATGATTTCTCGCATTGACTGGAATCTGCTACCCCAAATTACTTTTGGTGGTATCCCAATACCTATAAGTGATTGCGTGAAGGACTTAGGTGTTTATATTGACAAAACTCTATCTTGGGGACCACAAATCACTGAAGTTAGTCGCAAATTGTTTGCTGCGGCGGGGACTTTGCGAAAACTGCGGAACTTTCTGCCGATTGCCACTAAGATTGCACTTGCAAACTCTCTTCTATTACCTATCCTTGACTATGGCGATGTCAGCTATCTAGATCTCACTGAGGAGCAACTTGATAAGCTTGAGCGTCTTCAAAACTTCTGTATTAGGTTCATATTTGGATTACGTAAATATGATCACGTTTCTAATTTCCGCAATAAGCTCAAGTGGCTGCCAATTCGCCTTCGGCGGAATACTCACATTCTTTCCTTACTCTATAATATTCTCTTCAATCCTTCTTCTCCATCTTATTTGAAAGAACGCTTCAAGTTCCTAAGTGACTCTCATTCAAGATCGGGTCTTAGGTCATCGGTAAATTTGAGATTGGAAATTCCAATGCATTCCACTACTTTTTACGATAAATCCTTTACTGTTCAAGCGGCACGGTTGTGGAATGCATTGCCTGTTTCCATCAAACTGGCTCAAAATATCACATCCTTTAAAAAATTAGTTAAAAACCACTACTTATCTCTTTAACTTTCCATAACATTGTCAAACTCACACTTTCTTTTTCTCCCTTTTTTTACTATTGTCTACTCCCATTACTTAATTCATTATATTATTGTATGTATATATGTATTGTATGTATATATGTATTTATATTATAGTATAGTTATTAGTTTATTTGTATAGTATAGTGTGTATTCATATTTTGTATCACTAGTATCCTACTACGCCAAAACTGCCCTATGTCTGGCTCCTTACTTCTCTTTTTCCATAAGGGTTGCCTGTAAGAGATTGCTATTTAGCGATAAGGCCGCCGTTTGTGCAACATATATTTATCTATTGTAATTTCTGTGTTAAATTCGTTTGGTGTACAATAAAGATTATTATTATTCCTCTTTATTTATTTTCATTCTCATTGATCTTATTTTATATAATAAAATCACTTAACAAAAAAAAAAATAACTATATAAAACAGGGCCACGGAGACCCACCGGCATCGGGCACAGGGACCAAGCTACCGGTGGTTAGGGCTCCAGAGAGAGGAACCTCCGAACGATGCGTGTCGTGTCCAGCAATACTGCCTTCTGTATAGAGGACTTGATCCAGCCGTCTAACGAGAGCCTCTTGAGGTGGTGGTTGAGGCTCTTGGCAATAAGACCATTTACGGTCACGACTATCGGTACAATGATCGCCGAGTCAACATCCCACATGTCGACAATCTCGTGAGCCAGGTCCAAATACTTAATTTGTTTATCTTTTTCGGCTTTCACGAGATTCTCGTCATGGGGTATGGTGACGTCGATGATCATTGCAAGGCGCTCTAATCGGTCTATCACCACTATGTCCGGCTTGTTAGCCGCAATAGTTCTGTCAGTAATGATAGACCGATCCCAGTACAGAGTAGCACGACCATTTTCAAGAACTGGGTCGGGCACATACCTGTAGTACGGTACTTCGGAGTCGACAAGTTGGTACTTTTAGGCAAGTTGCTGATGGACAATCCTGGCTACTTGGTTGTGTCTATGCAAATATTCGCCGTTGGCAAGACGAGAACAACCGGATACTATATGTCTGAGCGATTCACCAGGCTGGTGACATGCCCGACATATGTCGACCGTCCCATCCCTCAGAATATACTTCCGGTAGTTGTTCGTCATGATAACTTCGTCCATAATTGCAAATACAAAACCTTCTGTTTCGGCGAAAAGATCGCCGAAACGCAGCCAGGACACCGAAGCTGGAAAATCTACATCGGGCCCATGCAAGGCCCGGTAAAATCGTCTATGCAGCTCTTTGCCCCTCCATACCTCCCTGCGCTCCTCTACACCAAGTACGGCAGGTTTGCGCCAGTTCTCTTTGGCCAGACCCAGCGGGGTAAGTCCGTTGTCCACAGCAACCACATCTCGGTGCACACCCGTGGCAGTGTGGAGAAAGTATTCTCTGAGATTGCACACCTCGCGATTGTGGAGGGTCTTGGCACTTAAGAAGCCCCGACCCCCGCACTTCCGCGGGATGTACAATCTCATCACTGACGAACGCGGGTGATGCATCCGGTATGTGGTGAGTAGACAACGAACTTTCCTATCCAAGGCGTCCAATTCCGTCTGAGTCCATCTGAGTATGCCGAAGGAGTACATTAAGACCGGCATGGCCCAACCGTTACAGGCACGCACCTTATTTCCGCCCGAAAGAAAGCTTTTTAAAACTTTCTTCAGGCGGCCAAAGAAACGCGCCTGCAACGACTGTTTCATGCCAGCCTCATCAATGCATAATGCCTGCGACATAC
The DNA here is from genome assembly GCA_944739405.2 of Euclidia mi. Classification (NCBI taxonomy): domain Eukaryota; kingdom Metazoa; phylum Arthropoda; class Insecta; order Lepidoptera; family Erebidae; genus Euclidia; species Euclidia mi. The sequence continues at coordinate 34,027,077 of OX123205.2, read as the reverse complement.
CCAGATATTTATAGGTTTCGGTTGCAGAGAGTGACCTAAGTTGTGTGAAATCTGAAAGTTCTATACCATCAGATTCCACACTCCTGCCTCGCCTTACATGCATGACCGCACATTTATCCACACCGAACCCCATCTTAATTGAATTACTAAAGCTTTCAGTTATCTTTAGTAACTCAGTTAATTGGGGGTCAGTGGAGGCAAATATTTTGAGGTCATCCATGAAAAGGAGGTGGGAAATAACTTGACCTCTACTCTGCAATCTATAGCCTAGCCCTGAACTTTCGAGCAAAGTGCTCAGTGGGTTCAGTGCTAGGCAAAACCATAGTGGACTCAAACTGTCGCCTAGGAAAATACCCCGCTTGATCCTTATAGGTACGCCATACCCGCAAGGCTGTTGACACCCTGGATAGCGAATCACCGTACTCCACTGCCCCATACATGCCTTCAAGAGGGTGCATAGAGTTGCATCAACTTTGTACAGCTCCAGCACCCTCAAGAGCCACGTATGTGGCACAGAGTCATAGGCCTTCTTATAGTCTATCCAGCATGTCGCCAGATTCTTTCGACTACGGCGAACCTGTTGGCTTATGGTCATGTCGATAAGGAGTAGCTCTTTAGTACCACGGGCCCCGCTTCTACATCCATTTTGAGATACAGATAAGATGTTATTTCTAAATATATGTGCTTCTAATTTCGTTCTCAAAATGGATGTAAAAACTTTATACATTGTAGGCAGGCAAGTTATAGGCCTATAGTTCGTAGGCTCCGTGGTACTACCAGCCTTAAAGAGCAGATGAGTTACGCCAGTTGTCATAAAACTAGGCAGCGACCCTGAATCCAGAGATGACTTAAATTGAGAAGCCAAACGAGCATGTGCGCTGCGTAGCCATTTTAACCAGAAATTGTGCAGCCCGTCCGGTCCTGCCGATTTCCAGTTGGCTAACTGACGGACTGCACAATATACATCTGTGGTGTCAATGGCTACGGGCTCCATGTGAGGTATTGCCTCACATGATCGTTTAACATCTCTAATCCAGTCATCTTCCGTATGGCTGATGGGAGTCGACCATATGCTGCGCGAAAATTCAATCGTATTCGCATCATCTGGCCGACTTCCATCATCCACACGTGGGTCAGGTCGCTCCCTTTTTCTTTAAACCAACTTCTCATCTCTTTGGAATGCGCGATTTTGGGAGTATCGGGCTACCCTTTTCTTGTATCGTTTGATACGATTTGCCCACGCATAAACTTTCTGCTTCAGGAGGTCGATGCGTTCTGTGACCCGTGACTCATACTCTTGAGGACGGAGTCCCGTTCCTTTAAACGCCCGGTTCACAAAACGCATCACTCTCGGGCGGGTATTGCCCGACCTGAAGCAGATTAGTTTGCCTATGAGTGCCCTGGTCTCAGCAATACGCCGCTCAATTCTACGCTGCCAAGCCGGGACGGCATCTCGAGGAGCAATATCAAAACTGTTTCCTATTTTAATATTAGCTACTCGACATGCCACTACAGCCGCACAGTACAGAATTGAGTGCGTATCGCTAAGATTTTCACTATTGTCTAAGTAAATAGGCAATAGTGAATCCAGGGCACACACAAGCGCCATATTCTTTTTATGCGTGGGCAAACGCGGCAGCCGAGGTCTGTCTTGCAATGCAACGTACCGATATTCCCCAATGGCACACTCCAAAGCACTCCTCATCTTATCAATGCACTGGGTACTTACTTGTGTATCCCTGTCTACCACCTCTTCACCTCCTTCTTGTTGTCTGTGCAATATGTTTGGCACTGAAGCTACATTGCGTGTAGGAGGTTGGTTGGCAGGGATAACTGGCAAGTCTGAGCGTAGCCTCTCAAGTGCGTCGTCATCAAGCAGGCGGCAGCGCTGGATGGCTCGCACTTGATCCGACAGTCGCTGTGCCGAGACGTTGACAGCCGGTTTCAAGCCCTGAAACAGAGACAGCATGCGATCACGGTACGCCGTAAGGTTGGTACCTCCCTCTGTAGCCACAAAATATGCCCGCATGACATTTTCGTTCATGGATTGTGTCCATCTCATGCGGTGCACATCACCACCGGTAGCGGGGGCCCTGTTCGAAACCGGTGGGTCTCGGGGTCCCAAGCGTAAGGGTGGCCGGCCTCTTCCCCGGCGACGTGCTGGTGGTGGCGACGACGGCGGGGAAAAATACTCGTCGCTCGACGAGCTCGACGCCTCAACGCTCGGCGATGCTGGCGCTGGTGCCGGCGGCTGTGAGGCGGAGCTGAGTGACGAGTCCGGGGGTCTAAGTCGTGCTACTGCTGCTCTGGCTCTCGTCAACATATATATTTCTTGATATTATCATTATTTATTATTGTTTACAATTTTCCATTTGACACAAGGTGTCATCTTCGCTATGTTTTTCTAAATACTATTTCTTCTGATTTTATGGTTTTTATAAATTATGTCTGTATATTTATCGGATATTGTATCTTCTTTTAGTTGTTTTACTATATAAATTGTACCGCAAAACTGTTATACAAATTATTATTATTATTATTATTATCATCTTTATTTCCTATTTTTCAAATTAAAATTACATTTTTAAATATATCATTCACTAAAAAAAAAACACATTTAAAAATATAAAATTAACCGTGGGGTCCCACCAGCATCGGGCACAGGGTCCAAGCTGCCAGTGGTTAGGGCTCCAGAGACAGGAACTTCCTCACAATACGTGCCGTGTCGAGAAGAACTGCCTTTTGCATCAGACCCTTCACCCAAGCACCCAACGCGAGCCTCTTAAGGTGACGATCGAGGCTCTTGGCTATTAGACCATTAACCGTCACAACTATCGGCACAATAATTGCCGAGTCCACATCCCACATGTCGACAATCTCGTGAGCCAAGTCCAGATATTTAATCTGTTTATCTTTCTCGGCTTTCACGAGATTCTCATCATGGGGAATGGTGACATCAACAATTATTGCGAGGCGCTCTGATCGATCTATCACCACAATATCAGGTTTGTTGGCTACAACAGTCCTGTCTGTGACGATAGATCGATCCCAGTACAATGTGGCATGGCCATTTTCGAGAACTGGCTCTGCCACATACCTGTAGTACGGTACCTCGATGTCTACAAGTTTGTATTTCAGAGCAAGTTGCTGGTGAATGATTCTGGCTACTTGGTTATGTCTGTGCAAGTACTCGCCGTAAGCAAGACGTGAACAACCGGAAACAATATGCCTGAGGGATTCACCAGGCTGGTGACACGCACGGCAAATATCGGTAGTGCCATCCCTCAGGATATATTTCCGGTAGTTATTCGTCTTGATAACTTCGTCAGCAATTGCACAAACAAACCCTTCGGTTTCCCCAAAGAGGTCACCGAAGCGTAGCCAGTTCACCGAGGCTAATAAGTCTACATCGGGTCCATACAGAGCCCGATGGAACCTGCCATGAAGCTCCTTGCTCTGCCACACACGCTTGCGATCATCAGTACTGAGTACTACAGGTATGCGCCAGTTCTCCTTAGCCAACTTGAGCGGGGTGAGTCCATTGTCCACTGCGACAACATCTCGATGCATGTCCACGTTCGCCCGGAGAAAATATTCTCTGAGATTGCACACCTCGCGGTTGTGTAGGGTCTTGACATTCAGAAAGCCATTATTATTATTATTATTATTACGTAGAAGCGTGCATCGAATGCGCTTATGCCAAAAAGAAATCTAATACTCGTGAAGGTCACTTACATCCAATACCCAAAGTCGGTTTGCCATTCCATACACTGCATATTGACCACCTTGGGCCCTTCGTGAAGTCAAAAAGAGGTAATTGTTACCTTTTAGTTGTTGTAGACGGATTCACAAAGTTCGTTTTTATAAAGCCCGTTTGGAACACAAAAACGCAAAACGTTATTATAGTATTAGATGACATATTTAGCACATTCAGAACACCAGATAGATTAATCAGTGATAGAGGCAGCTGTTTTACCTCCCACGCATTTAAAACATATTGCGAAGGCAAGGGTATTAAACATGTCTTAAATGCAGTTGCTAGTCCTAAATCTAACGGTCAAGTCGAGAGGTATAACCGCACTATCCTCGACTCACTAACAGCACAGAATCTGAAATATCATGAAAGGGATTGGGATCATCAATTAGGCAAAATTCAGTGGGGACTCAACAACACCCTTCAGAAAACCACTGGTAGGACTCCTGCTGAAGTAATGTTTGGGACAGGCATTAACAGTGAAAGCAACCCTAGCTTGAATGAAATTTTAATTGAAACTCGTAAAGAAACTGACTTGGCTACTATTCGCCACGAGGTTAAAGATAATATCGACAAAGAACAACTGAAACAAAAGGAATATTACGACAAGAACAGGCAACCTGCACGTCCGTCTGTATAAAAAGGGTGAATTAGTCAAAATAACCAAAACCACATTCGAGGCTGATGGGAAGAGCAAGAAGCTCGTTCCCTTGTATATATATATAGGACCGTTTCGAATAACAAGCGTTTTAGGCAATGACAGATACCGAATTGCTCCAATACCTGGATTTGTCGGGACGCAAAATAAGCGTGCAACCACGGTGGCGGCTGATCGAATGTTGCCTTGGGTTCACATCGCGTTAAATCTCAATGATGATGACGCCGATACTGACGTTGAGGATACGATGACGATATTGGATAGTGATGTCAATAGTGACGACGTTGACTAATTATTATTATGATTATACATGTCTTCCTTAATATTATTACTACTAAAAATATTTCATTTCGTACATTAGTTAAGTTATGCTTAGAGACTGCCTTCGCACAGCTGTGCTAAGAGCTCGCACATAGACAAGCTTTGCTAAGCGCTTTGTTTGTACCTTGGCTTTGCTAAGCGCTTTGTTTGTACCTTGGCTGAGCTCTGCTAAGAGGTTGTACCTTGGCTGAGCTCTGCTAAGAGGTTGCACCTTGGCTTTGCTAAGCGCTTTGTACCTTGGCTTTGCTAAGCGCTTTGTTTGTACCTTGGCTGAGCTCTGCTAAGAGGTTGTACCTTGATTGAACTCTGCTAAGAGGTTGTACCTTGGCTTTGCTTCGCTAGGAGTTATGATTAAGATTTGTCAAGAGACTATACCTTAGCTTCTATTGTTTAAGAATTTTAATGGTTGTACCTTGGTTTGGCCCTGCTAAGAGGTTGTACCTTGGCTTTGCCTCGCTAAGAGTTTAGAGTTTGGACTTTGGTTGAGTACTGCTAAGAGGTTGTGACCTTGGCTTTACGCTAAGAGAGGTTAGCTTTATTTTAGTTTATCTGTGGTCAAGAGATTCTAAGAGTTTGTAATGTGGCCCTAGAAAGGAGCACATAAGATCAGTACAATTCTTGTCATCGATATGCGTGTAACCTTAACAAAAATAATGTATTGACAAATCAAGTAGAAATGTATTTTTGTATTATCTCTATTTAGTAAAATTAATTAACCTTTGATTGTAACTTGATATGACGGAAACAATAACTATTGCCTTATTGTAATGTAATACAGAGGTAATTTTATTGTATAATATTCTCCTTATACTTAGTAACTATGTTAAGATTAACGTAATTTCTAAAGTAAATAACTGCTGGCCAAGTGTTAGATTAATCATTTGATTCGTGTATGGGGACATACACGGTGTCAGGACGGTCGAGTGTTAGATTGTTTTAAAACACTGAGATTAAATTAAAACATTTGATTCATGTAAAGAAATAATCACTCATTTGACCTTTGTATAAATTGTTAGACATAGATTTGAAATACATACTTTTAGTATGTATTTCAAATACCGTTCTGAAATTAAATAATTTAGCTTGTAAAATTTGTTATAATATATATTTGAATACCGTCTTAAAATTAATACATTTGTCAGTTAAATAATCACTAAATTGACTCTGGTTCAAGAAAACATAACTGTCACTCATTTGATTAAAAAGTATTTCCGATGTCAAATGTAAACCGTCATTAATATATTTCTGGCCAGCAGAATTCATTCTGATTGTAGCTTCCAGATAAGGAACACATCCTTACTTGTAAAGTAAATATAAGTATAGCGCTATATTTAATTATTAAATATACTGTACGTGTGATAAGGAATAAAATATTGCAACATCGTGACGAGGTGTTTGATTGCTCGCCCAGATCCAGCAAGGAGTTCTATCTTCTACATTATATTTATTGTTTTCTTAATCCTATTTTGTCTACAAAAATACAAGGAATTATGCTACTTTTTTATCATAAGATTCAGACTAACTGCTGTAATTTCTGTTATCATTCATTTTAAGCAAAACTTTACTCGCTACAGGGTCTAGTGGACCCATACACACCTTTCACGTCCGTTGCACTCACACGCAGCGCGCCAACTGACAACTAAGAATGCCGTCTGCCGTGCTACTCTAACGTTGAAAGGTACTTAGAGCGGCAACGTCACAAATGTAAAAGTTTTGATGTTATGGAAGAAATTATGAAGGTCTGGGTTCATTGGACCCTGTAGCGAGTCCCTAAGTGTTAAGGAGGGAAGAAATTAGTCAGATTTCGGTACATAATTATGGCATGTCATAGATATTTTGCCATGGTTACAATATGCACCTTTCACCTTCACGAGTATGTACAAAAAAAGAACCGGCCGTCAATACACAAATAAAATGTAAATAATCAGAGTAGGTAATTGGAATTACTGGGTTTTTCCGAATTCTCAGTAGCAGTAGTAGATACAGGCGTGAGTCTGTTAATAAAAAATAAAAAATAAATAATTTGAATTATTTTTGCCAAGGCCGCACAAAGTAGTACAAGTTTCCTTATTCCGATATAGCTTTTTAATGCTTAGTGGGAATGTTTAGGGTATTGTAAGAATCTTTCTCCTACTTGAACATATCACGGGCTACATAATTATAATCATCATCATCATCATCGTCCTAGTGTTATTCCAGTTACATCCAAGACTTCATCATCACTTTGAAGCCCGCGGTCCGACTTATGATTTATATTCATAATAAATCATAAAGGATTTTATTTTTGTAATATCTTAAACATAGGAATTAAATAAGTTTCTTCGAAATAATTTAAAGATTTTCTGATTTTTGACTGCTAACATAAGTCAATTTATCACTAGTATTTTCACCCCAGCTTCTCGAAAAGTACTTAAAAGTTCTTACTTTCACCATATTTCATGCACGCTTGTCGATTAGGGTAATTTTGCGATACACGGATTTGACTTTGCTGAGCATCGACAAAAGAGCTAAAAATAGATTTTCCAAACACTAATTCTGCATGGTTTCGGTCGCGGTTTTTCATAAAACTTTTCAGAAAGATTTATTGGTTTGCCGGAATGATTTTGCCACACACCACACATACAATACGCATAACTTTGCCATATCATACTGTTTGAAATAGAATTAGTTTTTATTATAAGTCAAATCGATTAGATCGATTGAGTAACATTTTGTTTAGTCTATTGAAAATTTCTGACAATGGTCACACTGAACTGTCACTTCCTTCCCGCCTTGAAAAAAATTAAGACGCCGTTTGCTGTCTTGCGTGGGTTTGTAATTGAATTGAAATAATTGATCGCCGTTTGAAAAGCACATCCTTGTAGCTACGCGAATAGTTTGTGAAATCTTTAGATTGCCGCTTTTGACTTCCGGCAAGGTTTGTGACATATTGAACATTTGTGAAAAGTTTTGTGAACGTGCCTCGTGCCCTGAAGACAACAAGTTTGGAGGAACAGCTAAGTGGATAATTCATTCAATCTATCGTGGCCACCTTAGTTTTGTTTGTTTTTCCCTAACTTAGTTCCAGGCCTGACATCAGTGAACATACAGGTAATTCTACATTATAATTTGTTATCGCTGAGAATCTCAGTAATATATGTCAGACATTTGATTGCTTTAGAACAACTGGATGAATATAAATTAGCTTCCACTGTGCCTACAAACAATTCTCAGTCTGTCTAGGGCAAATTCTAGACACATACACATGCGATCGATGCGCTAAAAGGAAAACAAAAATTGCTCTTCAAGTATTAATATAGATACAACACTAGCTTTTATAAACCTCAACACTTTATTAGATATAACATTCTTACAGGAAGTTTGCCGTAATCGTTAAAAAATAATTTCAACTGTCATAACAAACATTAATTCAAAATCGCGTGACCTAAAGCCAATGGCATGAATCTTTATCAAACTGTACATGACGCCTAAAACACACGTAAGTTGCCAATTTCGATGCGGATCGAACATCGCCTATCTTATCATAAGTTTGACTTTACAAATGAGCCTCTACTCTGAAGGGACCTTTCAACACTGTAACAACCCCCTCTACCCCTATCCCTCCTATCCCTCCTATAGAGTTCTTAGATGTTCGTAGGTATCTTAGATGTTGGCTCCCCAGCTTGATTATGACAAATGACCTCTGTTCATCTCAGCGTTGATGCAAAAGTAACTCACAAAAAGTTTTATATTAGTATATGGCGGTGTAGATGTTTTATATTTGTATGTACGTATTTTCGGAAGATTAACATTCATACTTAAATACGCATTTGTTGATGTCCATATTAATGTTTGTTAGCGTGTAATATCAGTATAATACTTACCTATGTTTATGTTCTATGCGCGGCGTAGTCCGTGGTGTCAAGTTTGCAATTTAAAAAACTTTTTTTATTTTATTCGGAAGCTTATTGACCAAAGACATCGCCCGAACTAGGCATACATTCTGTACTAGTCATAAGTGTTGTGTGTGATAACTTTACGCAAATGCAATCAAGGGTCGCATAGAATATTTTTTTTTTTGGTGTCGGGTTGGAAAATCTTCATGGAGTCCCTTCACCCTGGGGGGGAAGGACGAAGGGGGCTGTCAGACTCTTACTGACTAAAAACCAACCCGTGCTCCTCATGTACCCATGTGTCGGATGGTAGGGTTTTGCCGAAGCATTCCTCGCTACCCCCCCACGGGTATTGGCCCGCCAGATGGTCAGGCGGGCCCCGAACGAAACCCACTTGGCGGCGGATGAAGGTGTAGGGCTCCGCCGCCAAAACATTTAGCGGCCGCAGAGGATAGGGAGGACGGCAACGCAACACCGCATCTCCTCTTCCTCTGCGGCCCCACCGCGACGCAACAATGGTGCGCCCCCATTTGGTCGCGGGAGATAGGGCACGCGGCAACGCAACACCGACACGCCTCTCCTCCCGCGACCGCACCCGACTGCGAGGGACAGACAGAACTGTCCCCCGCACCCGCACCTTCGGACGCATCCTACGCGGGCCTCCGTCAAGCCCACGTGGAGCGTCCCCTCCTGGATCCCTCTTAGCTTCACCGCGGGTGACCAATCCACGGTTACTAAGCCACCCCCCCCACCACGATAAGGTGGAGATCCCACGGGGGGGCGCATAAGTATCTTTTTTTTTTTTTTTTGGTGACGGCTTGGAAAATCCTCATGGAGTCCCTCCGCCCGCCTCTGCGGCCCTACCGCGACGCAACGATGGTGCGCCCCCATTTGGTCGCGGGAGATAGGGCGCGCCGACACGCCTCTCCTCCCGCGACCGCACCCGACTGCGAGGGACAGAAGAACTGTCCCTCGCACCCGCCCCTTTGGACGCATCCTGCGCAGGCCTCCGTCAAGCCCACGCGGAGCGTCCCCTCCTGGATCCCTCTTAGCTTCACCGCGGGTGACCAATCCACGGTTACTGAGCCCCCCCACCACGACAAGGTGGAGATCCCACGGGGGGGGGGGGCGCATAAGTATCTCAATTCCACACAGTTTGCAGATTATATGAAGGGTTGTTTCGTACGGGAATCGAACCCACGACACCTAATTATGATATTTTTTGTTCTGATTTTATCTTACTTTTGTAATGATTCATAATTAAGTAAGAAAGCAACAAAAGCTTGTCTGAGCTTACCGCCATTTTAAAATATGTCTGACATTCAAAATACATTTAATAAGTTGACGTCACTTTCAATGTCAACCGGTGGCCGGTGCAAGTGTATTATAGGCACTCAGTAACAGGCTCATACTGTATTTCTTTCTCATTCAATTCATGATATTAATGGTGAGGGCGGTATATAAGGTAAACCCACCTTCTTATAAAAACACCTACTATCAAAGGCGTACCTGTATATATGAATGGTAATTATAAATAAAGATGTCATTGTATTTTTACACAACTGTCCAGAAAAGGAAGTGTATGAGTGTATCGATGTACATATATATGAGCGTAGATATGTTGGGAGTTTCGTTGTCCCATCGAAACTTGAACAGAGGCCAAATAGGCTTGTGTCCACTAAGAATAAATTGGTTTGATTGTAGTATCTATAGATTAATTATGATTTTAGATGTCAATAGGGTTTACTATTCATTATAAAAAGGTTTGTTTGTTTGTTGTTAAGATTAATGTTATTTATAGGATACTAAAACTAAAAATAATGTATTTATTCTTGTGACAGTGAACACCAATCAGAGAGCATTACATCAAACAGTACGTCCGCCATTCATGTTGCTGACGTTTTAGTAGTAAATACAACTAAAACGTCAAACTTTTCACCTGTCAAATCGAATACAACAAAATAAAAGTGGGTACATCAGACCAGACCTATTCACGGTTTATTTTGTTTTGGACGTTGTGATATCACTCAACCGCCATGATGGTTTACAGCGTTTTCGTGTCAAATTTAAAAAGGTTTTTAAAATGTCGTAATTAGTAATGTTGCTGATCGATTTTTGAAGAAAGTCAGGTATTTCAGTTTAACATCTAATAAAGGAACGAATCAATCGTTAATTACATTTTAGGACACCAGCCTATTCTCCTAATTGTGTGTGTTCAAAATGCAGTTTCAATCTCATGTCAGTGTCATACTGATGTCACAAATGGTATTCTCCTTAATTATGATATAATATGAAATAAGTATGTACTGATATTTGAATGTTATTGGAATGTTATCGTGACTAGATCGTTAATTGAATAATGTGTCAACGTCGAACTATACAAGTCAAATTAGACGATTATAACATTAAATTAGCAGAATACAGATTCTAAATCAATTCAAAATCTAATATTATTTCGTTGAAAATATAGTTTTAATATCATATAAATTACGAGAATTGGCCTTCAGATTTGGATGTATTGGTAAAACCCTTACAGCATCTGTAGTGAAATGTTGTTTTATAAATAAACTATTTGGCAAGTGCTTTATTTAGTTTAGTTTTAGTTTTTTTGCTTTATTAGAGACGATTTGCTAACTAACATGAAGACTCTATTTCCAGCTATTACGCCTCTAATGCCAATACAAAGAAAATCTGATACTGTGCAAAAATTTGTCTATGTGTTGACGGTCTGAGAATAAAAATTTCACCACCCATTCCCTGGGTATTGTAAATTGCACTAAGCAAACATTATCTTTGCGAAGAGACGGAAAACTCTATACCAATCCGTCTGGCCAGCGTAATATAGTAGGCAACATTCGCCTATTGACTCACACTAGTACTGTGAAGCAAATTAGAAGAGGCTCGAGTCCAGCAGTGTGCTGCAAAAGGCTGAAGATATTGTGCAATAAAGTCTCAGGACTTTCTATTCAAAACATGTGTAATATAACGTCTTCTTAAAGATTCTGGCTGTTAAATTCACAGCAAAAACACAATAAGACAACTTAACTGAAATATTCCAACTCTCACTCCCAAAAAATTCAAATGCAAACCCTTGTTGCCCGGTCCAATTTATTTTCCAAGAATCCAATTACTGGTTTCATCGAAAGTCTAAATTTAGTTCAGTTATACAGTTGATAGGTTGCAGTCATTCGCCTTATTGACGGCCTACGGGTCTGAGTTGCTCCTTAAGGCGTGAAGAATATTTATTATTTAATAACCGACCACCCATGCTGCAGCAGTGTTGATGAAATTCTCCATCAGGAGGGGGAGGGATTATATGCGTTTTCTTTATTATTTTTTCACATGGTTTATTAAGTTGTTGAGTTTTACCTAGTTAGAATATGTATTTTAAAATAAGCATATTGAATTGCTATTTTTTAATGACACGTACAGGCAGGCTGTGATTGTCTTACGATTATTTTATTTTTTATAGTCAACCTGCTCATGACGACATTCCTAAGAGTAAAAACTGTATCGTACACTAATTATATTAAAATTAATGATAAGTATTAAAAAAAAACAGATGCAAAGAACATACAAATTCAAAACATGCTGCATGCTCGGAGTGTGTAGTGGTTTAAGCTGCTGCCTCGCCATTTAAACTACGCCGAGTTCGATTTGATATGGATGCAATTACTACAAGAGACAAAACTTTGTGTGACCGAAAAATGTTTGTTCCTAGTCTGAGTATTCAACTTCATCTTTTCAGAGATATGGCAGTCTGTATTACACGTATATTAATACACGCACACACAGCGAGCAACCTAACAAGATACGATTTACAACCAGAAAGCTATCTAACATACGATGCACCTGCCTTTTTTTCTGTTCCCTCCCAATTGCTCCGCCAGCAAAGATTAAAAGTATATTATCAACAAAACGGTTGCTTGCAAAAAGTTGGTGTTTCAAGTTGCCGGCTCTCGGTATTAATGTATTGTATATATTTGAGTATTCGGTTGCGGATTTCGAGATTAACTTATTGTTTCAGTGGTTTAAGAACGTTGTGGTATAAATAACTCTCGTTCGTTTTAATGTAGCCACCCAGCTAGGCTTTGAAAGCCGTATAAATATTCGTTGCCAGAATAACTTGTAGTATCAGTAAATTAAAAACAAATATATTAGAAAGAGAGAGAGAGAGAGAGAGAGAGAGTGAGAGATGACAGATATTACATTTTCATGTCGCAAGGAATATCAAGGAGGTTCAAGAGATATGCATTTACTGATTAATAGCTTATATTAGTCATGATTCGCCAATGTGTAAAAATGGTCTAAAGTAATAAACTGTAATTCTGTTTAGATATCAGTCACTCACGATTTAGTTCTATTCACCATGGCAGAAAGGACGCACACAAAATTAATAAATCCTTATGAGCAACATATTTAGAACAAATGTCGGTCAAGCGTGAGTCGTGTTTGTTCTACTTCTTCATATTGACCCAAGCCTTATGAGATTATCTATAGATCAGGCATTAATGTTTTGTTGTGTTTGCGAGCAATGCTGATGCTAAGAAAGATGATGTTATTAATATAAGCTAACAGAGTTCGTTGTCCTTAAAGAAAGCTGTTTCTTGGAAAGCTCAGATCTATACACATTAAAACGAAAGCCCCAGTTCCTCCTGGCGGTCTGTATGATCACGATAAAACTCAAAAAATGATTTTCTCACCAATGCATAGGGTCTTTCATGGGGGGAAAACATATACTTGCCTGTAATATTCATTCGAGCGGACGGGGCGGGTGAAGTATAGTTTCACAAGCGATCTTCCTTCTGACCTTCACAACCCAAAAAGCCACCCAGCCCACATATACAGACCAGTAGCGTCAGTTTAGTCAGGGGTACTCCCCATCCCCCACAATTCCCACGATGAATGTCAATGATTTCCTGACAGCCGGAATCGACTGCTTTTAACGTGCTCTCAAAGGCTTGTGCCTTGTGGCAAGCGATAATAAACTATCTTATACGCACATAACTTAAAAAAGTCGGTTATCTAACTATCTAGTTAGGTATCTATCTAACTTGTATCATTAATCCAAATAAAAATTTTCCGCCTTTTGCGAAAACCTGCATAATAATCGTTTTCATAACCGTCCTTGACAAACATTGCCAAATCACTTTCACAAAGAATAACCATCACAATATAAATTTATTCAGATATGGCAATATAAAAGTCGGTCAATGGCTAAATGGGAAAAGCCCAATATAAAAAGCTGTTTAGGCGTTCAAAGGTACGAAAGTAAATCTTGAACGACTCCTACACCTTTAACTAATATATAGTCCTAAGCTTTTTGATATATGCTTGGGTCGTGACCTAACGATTATTTGAATAGAAATATGGCCTTATGTAATTTTAGGTGCGAAACTGAATACGCTAAAATATTGCGTTGAAGTTGTAGGTTTTGTGTGAAGTTAGAAGTGTTTTGACGTTTTATCGTAGACATTCGTTTGTAGTTTTCGTATTCTATGACCATTGTAGGTGTAGTTTGTTTAATGGTAAGAGGTTATAAATAGCATTAGATAGCACTCACTTTGATATTAGGGGAAGTCTGAAAGTTGCACCAGTGCACGAAAAGCTGAAAGGAAATCGTCTATCGTGGTATGGGCATGTGATGAGGAGTCATGAAAATCATGTGTCTAGAAAGGTGATGAAGATGAGAGTTGAGGGATTTATATCCAAGGCAAGGGGAAGAGCAAAGTAAAGATGGATGGATTGTGTGAAGGGTGACATGAATGAAAAGGGAGTGGATAATGAGATGACGTCTGATAGGAGAGAATGAAAGAGAAAGACATTCTGCGCCGACCCCAAGTAATATGGGAACAAGGCAGGCAGAGATGAAGAGCACTCACTTTGCCCAAACTAAAAAGATGATCATGAGATTTATTTATATTATGTGCGATTTGTGTCTGGTCTCGAGGTAGATCAAAAATTGAGACGTGAAAACATAGTAATCACACAAACTCAACAAAACATTGATTGGTTTTGACAGTCTTTTGCGAGGTGAAAGTATGAGAGGGGATTCTAAAACCACAGTAATATTGATTTACCTAACAGGATAACCGCAAAAAATTACACATTTTCAAATAACTCCAAGAAAGTTCAATTTTCAAAAAAAAACTTTTTTGAAAATAATTGCATTCTCAAAATTTTTAATATTTCATTAGCAAATAAAACTTCCATTTTGAAAAGAAAATTCACCAATACTCTGTCGGTATTGGTGTGCACTGTTTTACCCTATGGCTTATTTTTCGTTTCTATTTTTAACCTCAACGGATAGGTATGCTAGTCGCGTCCAGTTCCGAATTGTTGTATGTTTGATATCGATTTGTTGGACGAAACAATTTAATTTTCAAGCGCCCGTGTCAAATATTTTTATGCCTGTGTTTGGTAGTGCCAGTTTCGACCCCTCCAACGTTTTCTCAGTTACAATCCGGGGTCCACTTACTAAAATTGTGGTGTGCGCCGTAGGTTCGAACCCGATTCCCTCTTTGTAGCAGTCTGTTGGTATCTTCACTAAGCTATCGCTGCCTCAAAACACATATATTACGGATTTGATATTATTAGCTCCTTTAGTATATGGCAACGACA
Source organism: Euclidia mi (assembly GCA_944739405.2). NCBI lineage: Eukaryota > Metazoa > Arthropoda > Insecta > Lepidoptera > Erebidae > Euclidia > Euclidia mi. The sequence goes on along the minus strand of OX123205.2, from coordinate 34,011,851 downwards.
GCTAGTGAGGATACCAATATCTAGAGATTCGCATGCAGAAGGTATCAGGTTCAAATGCACGGCGTGCACGACTGACTTTTTGAAGTTATTGTTCACTAGCGCTTGTTCCATACCTTATAGAACAATTGTCATGATCATTGTTAGTAGTAACGAAGAGGCAGTATCCTTAAATATACTGAAACTGGTCTATGCCATGGAATATCGCCTTAACTTTGGATTTCGGAGGTCAGACGCCAGCTGCTCTGTGTAAAAATAAGTATTCTGTCAAATCTGGGTTATTTTCTGAGACGATATTGTTAGGACGATGATAAGTTGTAGTTGTATTTAACAGCCGTAATGAGAAGACTACAAAGAAATGGCGGAATCGCTCAATTATGTTGCAATAATTGAAATTCTAATACACAGAATGTTCCAATAGAGATCACAAAATCATTACCCTCGAACCTTTAAGTATGTATTGTGAAAAAATAAAATTGAAAAATTTACTTTTTTTCACAGGAATAGGGTGGAGTTTTCAGACGAGCCCACAGCGGAGGTTTAGATAACTGGCATCTTAAAAATGTGTAAGAGATTTGTATTTATTTCTGTGCTCTATTTTATCAAGTCACTAAATAAAATAAAATTCTATCAAAATTATAAATTTCAATAAATAAATTCCCCTTTATTAAAATCCCAAACGGTTTACATTAGTATTCGTGCCTTGTAAACATAAACAACGGCAAATACGTCATACCTCTGAGATGGCGGCTCAAATTGATCTCGTTTCGTATTATTAATACGATCGTTACCGGGGGACAGGTGCTGTGATCAGCAGATATCATTAACGCTTGACTTTAAGTACGCCGACTGAGTGAGAGGATAAAAAAACATGTTACTTTGATCTGTTGGGGTTGGATAAGGAATGATAAGTATTTAAAATATTTGCAACAAAAAGCCAATGAGCAAATAATAATTATGTCTCTACATGTGTTAATTACGATTTGGAGAAGTAGGTTTTGGAATCGAATTATCTATTTGTTTTTTTTTTTATATAATAGTGCACAAGTATGTACGCATGCACAAGTGCACTCGCTATGGCCTCACTTTCAAAGATGGGACGCCACAAGCGTCACGACCGGAGAGAGATTGGGTGCAGAACCAACGGCTTAACGTGCTTTCCGAGGCACGGGGGTGTGACTAATAATCCCTGATTATTAGTCACAGAAGGAGGGGCCTAGGTTGCCGAACCTAGGCCCCTCCTTATTTGCGTCCTAAAGACTGCGAAAGGCTGTATGAAGATGATGCCTCCAATGCCGTATCTTATCTTTTAAGGCTCAGATATCTTAATCAATATTTATGGATTCTATAAAGTCAAATTGAATGAAGTCAGGTATGGTAGAAAAAAGTGGCGATAGTCCAGTGGTTTATGTTACGTCCTGCCAAGACGATGGCCTCGGGTTCGATCCCAAAGTACCTCGGGCACACAACTCTGACGTTTCAGAGTTATGTGTGTATTGAAAATGTTAATTATCGCTCGTTAAATAATATGCCCGGTAGATGGCAATAAGCTCTCCCCCTATGACATTGGGACCGAAACATAACTGGCGAAGTGTAGGTGTGTAATACACCTCTGCTTACCCCTTCGCGGATAAAGCGTGACGTTATGTTGTATATTTTTAGTTGTTAAAAGAAAGAGCGTACCGAGTGTCAAACAATTGGACTATATTCCTGGTGGTGGGACGCCCACCACCAGGAACCACTCACCTGACTACCTTTTGGAGTGCAGCATTGACCATTTGCCAATCTCCAACCAGGGGTTCTGGAACTCCAGAGCGCGACCCACGTCGCGCACGTCGTCCAAGACCCCTGTTCGTCGGGTACGACAATGCCGCACCGCACTCTGTTCGGGGTCTCTTCCTGGCCCCGTGACCTCCAGTTCGAAGCCCGGTGGTGGGATCAGGAGAAAGACCGCCTCCGTCAGCCAGGTACGCGTTACCTCGTCGGCGCACCAAAGTTTGAGGACCCCGTCCGCGTGCACGGGTTTCCCGGTGAACACTGGAGCGGAGCGTTTGGGGGTGTTGGTCGACCAGGCATCACTCAGGATCTTCCTCTGGAGCTCCCGGAGAACCTGGTTCACCAACTCCTTCGGCAAGTTCCCTGTGCGTTTGAATGTTACTGCAACACCTAGGGACGCCTTGGAGGCCAGTGCGTAGGGCTTACCAACTGTTGTCCTGTAGGAGTTGAAGCGGGGCTTCTCGTGGTCCCCCCCAAGGCGAACTGGTCTCGTTGAGAGCACGTTTGGCCTCACCTCTGTCCTTGTTTCCGGCAGTTCTACCTGCCGTGTTGCTCGGTGGTGCTGTGGCTGGTTATCGTCTGGGGTGACCAGCCCGCCGCTTGGCGGCAGGCGGCTTCCACGAATACTGCCTACGGCCTTCGTGCACCCCTCACTGCTGGGTGTGGGCTGCACACTGGTCACATTGCTGGGACCTGCGACAACAGCTTGCTCAGCTGTTTTTGTAGAGGCAGCACCGGCATCAGCAGCGGTTTGTGCAGCCTTCTGCTTGGACGCCCTGCGCTGTCTCTTGTTTAGATTTTTCCTCTTCTTCGACTGGCCGACAGCGGCAGGATCACTAGTAGGCGGGCGCTGGACAGGATTGGTGGGCTTGCCCTTACCCTTGCCCTTCTTGTGGCTTACCAATTACCAGCCTGCGAAGGAGGAGTCGTCTTCCCGCTTGATCTCGAACGGGCTGACGATTGTTAGGATGGAACCAGTACTAGTGCTAGCCAGCGCTGAAGTCCCGTCCTTGTCGGATGGTATAACCTCTGCAGCCAGGGCCACAGCGTCAACCATCTGTTTAGATTTTGCGGCAGGAACAGCTTTCGCTGCCGCCGTCGCAGTAGGGGTAATAAAAGGGATAGCGGTATCCATAAATGTTTTACAAGACTTCATCCCTCTATATATTTAAAAAAATATCCGTTATTACTTCTAACACTAGATTGCCCGATTCAGTTTTAAGTAATAAATTCATCAAATATCATAAAATCAAAATTTTACTGAGATTTTTAGAAATGTCTCTTCCAAATTTTGGCAATCGAAGCACATAACACACGACCGGTTAAACTGGACGCTGGCGCTTGTTCATTGACGAGAAAATAGGCGGTATTACAGGCCAAAAAAGAACAATGTCAACATCTTCCATTGAAGCCAAAAATTAGCCTATCCAGGTATAGATAAAGTCTAAATTGCCGTAACAAACATTTGAGAGATACGCCTTAAGCTCCAATCGAAATCTGCAGCAATGCAAAATGTCATGAATTTTTGTTCTTACTCCTATACAAATCATTCAATTTTCGCTCGTTTTTTTTAGCAGATTGTTTATAGTAAGGTCAGTATTGCTAACAAATATCAAGTAGCGCTTGTGATCTTTTTATTCAAGAGTGGGTGGTAACGTTTTTCGAAAGATTGAATTGTACTATTGGCCTTAAACCGCTGTAAGATAATTATCTGCAACTTCTGTATCTTTTTTTAATAAGTTATGATTACAAGACCGTGTGAAAAAGAGGTATAAACCAGAACAGGTTCGCAGTTATGCATAAAAAATATATTTAAAATACTGGCTTTGTCAACTTGTAAGAAGCTGTTTTAAGCGGAAAGCCTATGGCAATGTTTATAAGCTATCTTACTGCTGAGCCTCTTCCCACTATAGGAAGGGATACGCCATATTATAGTCCAAGTACGACGCTGGCCAAATGCGAGATGGCAGACTTCACATATCTTTCGAGAACACTATGGAGAACTCGCACACATGCAGGTTTCCTGACGATGCCCGCATGCACAGTTTAGCAAGCTTTTATTAACAACATGCCCGGTGGAGAAGCGGTAGTGTAAACGACTGCCATGCCGAAGGTCGCGGGTGCGATTCCCGCTCAAGTCTAACATATTTAGTGTGGGTGATATCTATTTGTTATAGTTTGATAGTTTTCCTTTTAAATTCGTTATATTTACAACATTTGTGATTTTATTTTTTTCACCTCTTCCAAATTAATAGTTTAGCCGGCAGAGGGGGGGGGGGGGGGGACACTTGAGTCTAACAATTTTTTTCACTTCAAAGCTTGATATTTGACAAACCAATCACTTGATCGAAAAATGATTTGAGCAAACTAATAATATTTTTTTAAAACCTATCCAATGATACCCCAAATGATGGGGTACTCAACCAAAAAAAAATTCAACCCCACTATATATGTATGTAGGGGAGATACCCTTAAAAGAAATATTTCCCTAAATTTTATTCTACAGCTTTGTTGCAATATCTTATGTCTATATTCATGTCAAATATCAGCTTTCTAGCACCAGGCGTCTTTGAGCTAGGCTGCGGACGGACAGACGGACGGACATGACGAAACTATAAGGGTTCCTTGTGGACTACGGAACCCTAAAAAAGAACATATGTGTATATTTGTTTACCCATATTACAAACTCTACTTGGTTTTGGACTAGATGGTGTTGTATATATGTGGAACCATAATATTAAACAGGTAGAATACAATAAAATTCGCAGTAAAGTCTTTGTCTCTCGACGATCGCTGCCATTCTGTTTAGCCATTCAAATGCAATAATATACATAATGAAATAAATCGTTCTAAATGTACTCTCCGTTCGTTATTTATGTATTCACTATATGGAATATTTTATTGTACAAGAACTAATTGTTACGTCTTGCTAACTTATAGCCTGTGGACTGTTATGACTCAATTTTCGCTATAAGTTTAAACACAGTATTGTAGTTGCCGCGAGAGAATAACATAATTTTTATCAAACTAGTAGATGCTCGCCTGCACATTTTATTTAAATTTAACAGTTTCTGCCCGATGCCGTGGGAATTTCAGAAAATCCGCATGTCAATTATCAGTTTCCTGCGGCTCATAGTTTTGGCTGTAGCTTGTCTGTCAGTCAGTAACGCAAGGATTTTATATAAACAGATTTATGGTTTCCTAATCCTTTTATTTTATTGCTTTTCTATCTCTATAATTGTTGACTGTATTATTATGTAATAAACGAGGCTACGCCCGCTGTAAAAGTTGCTGTTTTAAAACTGATGTGGTCTATAATTATAAACAAATGGCAGAAGTAACCTTTACTCTACCATTACTTATCAAATGGCAAACTTTCGTTTGTCATTCACAGCCAGAGTTCAATAATCTCTCTGTACTGTACGATTTATATTATAAACTGGAGGATGCCCGCACATTTATTTTAACTTAAACATTTTGTCCCGATCCCGTGGGAATTCCTAAAATCCTCTCATAGTGCTCCCGTGCCCTACCCTACCCAAGGAGCATACATGCCAAATTTTGGCTTCTTGCACCCAATAGTTTTGGCTGAGCGATGTCTGTCAGTCAGTCAGTAACGCAAGATCTTTAAACATATACAGATTTCAATGGTTTTTCAATAAAATCGACAAATAGGTATATAAGCCGAGTAAGAAATTCATGTTGAGTTTCTTGCAAATTCTACTAGACGCCCACAAAAAACGGCTCCCAAAAGCTTAACTTACAACTCGATAGCACAAAAAAGGAAAAAGGCGCCATCTAACGCCAGCTTTAACATAGCTCGAAAATAAAATCATAAAAATAAACCACAGCTAATATAATTTTCAACGGAGCACGTCAACGCCTTTCGTCCGACTTTTCTAGTTAATTTGAACAAGTTTTCGTGTTCGTACCAACTTGTGCTGTTAACATTTGCCAATAGTTAGAGCTGTTGTAGGTATGGCAAGTTTTGTGTATAACAAATCAGTAGTGAAAGCATTGGGAATATGTCTACTTGGTTGTAGATTCAAAAATACAGGGAATTTTGTTACACTGATAGAGTGGCTTGCCTTGCCGTTTGTAATAGGTCGGCAAAGTTAACACATGCCTACTTAGGTCACCACTTGGATGGGGGACTGCTTGTTGTCATATTTACGAACCGGTCACGAACTACAGCGGCGGGCGGCAGCGCCAGCGATTTCGATGTTCATACATGATGCGTTTACTATGCCGCGACATCGGCCACAACGCGCGAGACCGCGCGTATCTCTTCTTAAAGCGAGAAGAGGCTCAGCAGTAAGATAGCTTATCGGCCACAACGCGCGAGACCGCGGTGAAGTAAAGCGTATCATCCCAATTACATCAAAGCGCTAAGGTGCATCTGAGCACACATTAATCGGTTGGTGCCATGGCAGACGTCTACACGTAAAAAAAGAAATAACACGTAATAATGTACGGATGGATAGGCCCATTGGGCTTCATTGTCTGCAAAAAGACCGGTAAAATGGGTATTCCTACCTCGAATAGGTACCACGCTTCAACATTTTTTATGTCAATCTTGATTAATAAGATCCTGATTAATACAAAAATAACACATATACTTTACTTGTATAAGATTATAAGTTTTCATCAGTTTTTTGGAAAGGATCTGAAGATCCCATTTCTATTTTAAAAAGTAAGACTTTCCAACTAGTAAGTCAGTGAAATAGAGGCAACAGAACCCAGAATCGCTGTCTTTAATTGATTTTTAACTACTTGATCTTTTGTCATTTGAATTTGATATATCTGATAATAGATTAAAACCTACAGTCTGCTACGATAATCTAAAAATAATACCAAAAAAAATTCATAGTTATTGTATTCAATATAATTATTGTACATTTATCGATTATTAAAAAACTACATTTCATTATAACTTGTGAACTCGATAGCTCGCGTTGTCGCTTTTATTAATTTCGTTATTTATTCTATAGGAAGGTTCTTAAAGGTTGTCTCTTCAGTTATCTCTAGCATTTGAATGTCATCGACACAGTGTACAGTTGCAATGTAAAAAAATTCACCTGCTTACCTATTATTCCAGTACTCTCTTTATTATTTACAGATTCACCTCGAATGATAAATCTGGGCCCTCCTTAGTTATTCGGGTCACGATTTATATTAATTTATTAGCATCGATATTTCAGCAACATTTTTGAATAGTTATGAATATGGATGTACTAAAGGTTACTGGACGGACAACAGTAATTTAAAAACAAAATGTTACGACTTTTTATGTATACCTGCAGTAGCTATGCTGGTAAAAAAATGTTTCGTGTTTTAATAAATTAAGTACTCTAATTTGCATAGTGCTAGTTGCGAATCAACGAAATTTTAAAATGAACTTACAAACCCAATATTTTTATAATTAAGGGTGAAATGTAACAAAATCCTTCTTTAGGTGGGGACATCTACGATATAAAAGGAACACATTGGCTAAAATTCGTATTTCAGTAAAAACCTCAATAAATAATTGCCATATAACCTAGGTAAGTACAGACCCGCAAGATGTTGGATGCGGGCGGCTTAAACTCGGTCAGTATGCAGATCCCTGCGGGAGGATCATGTCTATTAGTCGACGTCTCTAGGCTGATATGATGAAGTACAACCGATATGCTACTTAAATTCGCTTCTTAATTCAAATTAACGATTACAAACTGTGGTTTTTAACTATTTATCAAACAAAAGAACTCATAATACAACTAACTACACCAGCCAAATAATGCTTTCAGCAAATACTCGCAGGCCATAGCTATACCTACGCCAAACAAAAAAAAAACGATATTACAAAGCACGTAATCAGTCCGGAACACGAAATACAAACTCGTTGCCTTTTGTAAATTATACAAATCGCGTAACACGTTTGCGTATCGCGTATTTCGCGACACTTTGCAGCGTTCGATTTAAGAGCCGTGTAGACTTATGAAACGTAACAATGAATATTTCGTTAAGAACATCGTACTGGTAATACAACGTATTAATTTTTGTTTTCATTTAAAAGCAATATGAATGATAAAATAATGTGTATCAATATTAATTTTATATTCTGCATTTGCTAATATAATATTTTTATAATATTTTGTATCTTAATATTTGATTTGCTTGTATACTAATAATTATTGTACATTTATCGATTATTAATAAAATAAAAATATTAATTATCGCTCGCTTAAAAATGTGCCCGGTAGATGGCAATAGGCTCGCCCCCTATTACATTGGGACCGAAACATATCTGGCGAAGTGTGGGTGTGTAATACACCTCTGCCTACCCCTTCGGGGATAAAAGGCGTGAAGATATGATGAACATATCAATGTTATCGATTATTAAAAAAGTACATTTCATTATAACTTGTGAACTCGATAGCTCGCGTTGTCGCTTTTATTCATTTTGTTATTTATTCTATAGGAAGGTTCTAAAAGGTTTTCTCTTCAGTTATCTCTAGCATTTGAATATCATCGACACAGTGTACAGTTGCAATGTACAAAAATAGCAATAATTTAGAATACCTGTCCTATGACCTCATTGACACTAATTACACACACTTTTAATCGCGTAAAATTATAGTTTTAAATTCAAATCATATTTAAGTATTTTGGCCTGACGTTTCCCATTGCATCTTTAACTTTATTCGAACGAATGTTACATATCACCGTTGTATGCACTTCTTTACAGACTCACACATGCATCCGTACACACACTGGCTTGATTGACGCGAAATAGATTTACTAGCGATTTATTTTTTATGGTAATAGGCGGCAAACGAGCAGACGGATCGCCTGATGGTAAGCAATCACCGCCGCCCATGGACACAAGTAACACCACAGGAGTCACAAGTGCGTTGCCTCCCCTTTGGGTTGGGAAAAGGGATAGGATGAGGAGTGGGATGAGGGAGAAGGAATAGGGGATAGGGCCTCCAGCACTCTCACTCACCTAACGAAACGCACTAGTTTAGGTACTGTTACTTTACGTCGATTTTCTGAGAGAGGGTAGTACTTCCCCGGTCGAGCCGGCCCATTCATGCTGAAATCAGCAAGGCTCTACTACCTTTAAACATCATGATAAAACATGAATTTTACATCAAAATAAAACAAAGGCTACCTTTTTTCGCGAAAACCGCCGGTCACGCGGGCGAGGCCGCGGGCTGATTGTAGTAGAGTATAAATTAAGTGAAGTTTATTTTGTTCCTATGAACTTGTGTATCCTACTGCTAAGCATTTACCCTTAGCAGTCCTTGGCACCTTTGCTAAATATTAATAGTAGGTATCATACAATGAATGTCCGTTCCCTGGCCCTTTATAATTTACTAGCTTTTGCCCGCCGCTTCGCGCGCGTTAAATTCGGGGTAACACAAATCTACTTTCAGTCTCAAGTTTTGTGAAGGCACTCCTGATTATTCTAAAGACTTCAGAAACTCTATATATACTTTGTACCCAAAGTAACTTGGTCAGTATCAATGACATTATCTACCGAAAGATACATAATAACATCAACTTGCATACAATCAAATGTCAAAGCCATGTTCAAATACATGTCCAATAAGTATCTTAATATATAAAATCCTTGTTTTAATATATAAAATCCTTGCGTTACTGACTGACTGACAGACACGCTACAGCCGAAACTATTGGGCGCAGGAAGTTAAAATTTGGCATGTATGTTCCTTGGGAACCGTAGGGGTGTTCTAAGAAGAGATTTCCCGAAATTCCCACGGGATCGGCCAAAACGGGTAAATTTAAAAAAAAATGCAGGCGTAGCTGCTGGCTTCCTCTAGTATATATATATATAAACATTATTGCATTAATAATATTAGTAGGGAAAATCGTTTCAGCCGTTTAAGCGTAGTATATAATTTATTAGTTTATACATATATGCGAACAATTTAATCACCGTGCACAATATGATATTATGTATGATGAGACAGTACTGACAGATATGCGCAGCACTCAATAATAATAACGCATGCGTTCTTACTTACAAGGGGTAAACTTGTGCCGTACAAACATCTACCCTCCCTACAATCCCTCTCAGGTTAATTTTTGCAACTTATGATAGCCTATGTCCGTCTCCATGGTCCAATACGAGTATATCTCTAAATTAAATTTCAACAAAATCGGTTCAGTCGTTTTAGCGTGAAAACGGAACATACATATGTACATACATACACACTTTCGAATTTATAATATTAGTAGGGATAGATTATCGCACTGTGTTGCGATGGCGTGCAATGGCGTTAAGATCATTGCAACGTATTTCCAATTAAAAAATATTAGCTCTTTTAATGAGCGACTGCCGTCTGACCACCGTCACCCAAAGATATAACGATATGCTAAGGTTTAGAATAGTCATCATCATTATCAGCCTTTAACAGTCCACTGCTGGACTAGGTCTCTCCTTTGAAAGGAGGAATTGGCCTACTATACCACGCTGGCCAAATGGGTTGGCATAGGGTTTGTATCAAGTTTTCCTTCTCTTACAGTGCTGTTCTCTGCATAATTTGCTCCCTCTGTCGGCTCTTACGACACCCATGGGATGATATAGGGTGGTGACATTCCGTATTCTTAATCTGTCACCACACGGATATATTATAGTGTTAGTAGGTTATTGGTAGTAACTGACTCCATAATAACGTCTCTCGAAGATGAACATGTCAGCCGGGATCGATGTCTTAATGTGCAGAGGCACTGGGCAGGCGATAAATTAACATAGTAGGCAGATGACCAGTCAACCGAAGAACGTAAATAACAAGTAATGAGCTTTTCGTGTCTTCGCTTGGATAAAATCATTGATCCTTCACCATGCCCTACAACGTAACAGAAAATCCCACATTATAAGTACGTATTTAGACAAGGGTGCATATCTATCAAAGATGACCAAGTGTGCGATAAAACATCTTTCATGATCATCATCACAATATATTCCGATCCTCGCTCAGTTCGTGGTAAGAGTTAGATCACAGCTCACCACGTTAGACAGTTAGTAGACTTCAGTTTATGTTTTCTAGGACGTTAGAACACTCAGACACGCTGGTTACCTCACGATGCACTTACTTGTTTACTTCACCGTTTAGCGAACTATAATTTACAATTCAATATCCATAAAGATTACGTAATAGTTAATTGCTATGAAAAATCTGTTGTGGGCCGTGGGTTTGAAACTTACAGCAGTCTGACTCCCTGTCAGGCTATCGCGATCCCAATAACGGCCGGTTTCAATATTCGATCTATCCATGAACTTCTCAAATCTCTAAATCCATGGATGGATCTAATATTGAATTTAGCGGCATATCTATTATTAGAATTACCTAAAACATCAAAACCTCGCTCATCTTAAGGGATACGTATCTGTACTTTGAACTCAGCTGCCCCATACATCTTTTGTGGGCACACAACCTACATCGGCTACCCATGTTGACCCATGCAAACTAAATGAGGGCTGTATTCATAAGGTTGTTACAAAACCGCGCACCGGACGACCTTATGGTACACAACGTAATGGTATTATTGAAACTGGTTATTTATTATGTAGAAACAACATGGTATGGCAAAATTTTGGAAGGATACATTTGGATAAAGAATAGAATAGATATATATAGATATTGGGATAAGTATCCCAATCCCGAAATTTGAAAATTTCGGGCAATTACTTTTAAGTGCATCCCTACGGTCCCCACTGAACAATTAATATGCTAAATTTCAGCTTCTTGCGCCTAATAATTTTGGCTATAGCTTCTCTATCAGTCAGTCAATCAAATGTATTTTTCAGAAATAAATAATACACATACAGTCTCTTCAAGATGTCTACGTTCAATTTTTTTTTACAATTTCATCTTGCTGAATAATTATATTATATATTTTTACGAGGCTCGATGTAACCACTTATTTTGAACAATGAAGTATCCTATTACTAATTGAATATGATTACTACCTAAGCGTAAACTACTAATAGCGGTTTTCATTAAACATTTTAAATAATTCAGTTAAATATGAACACTGATTAGACTAATTATCGGTAAAGCACATAATTATATTACATGAATTATAAATAAATAATTATTTGCTAACTGTGGTCTTTGCCTGTTTATTGGGTATTACATTATTAACATGATTTGATTATTGAAACCTAAGTTAGTTAAACAATATATAAATTAAATACTAAAACATCAACTAAATACAAATAAATAAAACATTAATGGCGTCACGCCTGTATCATCCCCGAATTGGTAGGCAGAGGTGTAATATTACATCCATATTTCGCCTTAAGAATTTTAGGTCCCACGTATTAGGTGGCGGGTCTATAGCCGTTACCAGGCACATTGCCACTTTTGCCCGACCAGGGAATTGAACCCGGGAACTCCTGATCAGCAGAGACATACGCTATCCACTGGACAAAGGAGGCAGGCATAAAACCGGTTCGGTCCGGTTCTGACGTTGACTAAATACAAATAAAGAAAAGTAAGTAAGTCTATTTATTTCCAGTAAACAGATAACAAATCAAGTTTCAGACCATCAACGATCGTCCTGTCCTCAGTCTTCAAGACGACATTCTTAGATGCTCACAGGAAAACGCTAAGACAATATCTTTAAAAAGTCTTAATCGTAATAATTAACAATGAAGATTTGACAAAAAAGATACGATTAATAGGTACCCAATAATTTAAAAAAATCGGAAGCTCCCATATTCCCCGCATCAATAATTCAAATTAATTAACTCGTAAAACGTCATCCTTTTTCAAAATATGGGTAATAAATCTCCATAGGTATTTATTGCCTAGTCTTCCTCATTAATATGCGACAACAAAACCGTTTTTAATATAAAGCTACAAGAGAACTCAAGCAATTATATAAATTCCCTAGCTAATAGCATCTACAGTATAATCCACCCTACAACGATTAAATTATGAAGACAATCAACCAATAAAAGTACTTAAAAAGTCGCTCCGAAACCAGAAGGGATATCAGGAAAACCTTCGATAACTTAACAACCACGTGTCTAATCGATTCAAATCGATTACCTATTTCAGAAATTTTATATCGATAACTTAGATAGGGCTGTCACTATATATTATAGTTGTGATCAATCAAATTTTTAATATCAATCGGCGTTACGTTGCGATTAATTCGGTGCTGTTAAAATGTATTGCTATTGACAATTTGTTATTTCTTTCCACGAAATACATATTCAGTTTATCACACTTTCGATTAATTTATGTCACAGCTGAAATTTGGGCTTTAGGTTTATAGTTTGCAGTGTTGCGACAATTCACAGTATCGTGCGACAAAACTAAATTTAAAAACGTATTGTATGGCTGGCCTTTTTATCTATTCGTATGAATCGTGCCACTGTGAGTGTCGGCTAAGCGATCTAAACAAAAATTAGTTATGTGTTTTTACGAGAAAGAATGAACAGCAATCAAATTTTCAAGATAGTAGAGCCTTGCTGACTTCAACATGAATGGGCCGGCTCGACCGGGGAAGTACTACCCTCTCACAGAAAATCGACGTAAAGTAACAGTACCTAAACTGTTGCGTTTCGTTCGGTGAGTGAGAGTGCCGGATGCCCTATCATCCCACTCCTCATCCTATCCCTTTTCCCAACCCCAAGGGGCGGCAACGCACTTGTGACTCCTGTGGTGTTGCTTGTGTCCATGGGCGGCGGTAATTGCTTACCATCAGGCAATCCGTCTGCTCGTTTGCCGCCTATTAACATAAAAAAAAGTTTTTCGAGTCAAAGACAAGCAGACGTGTGTTAATCCTCGGACAAACTAAACTACACACACATTGGGCTGCGCAAAGTTTTTTTTGTCCAATGTGCGCGTAGCTGCAAACATACTCCTCCTCATGAGAACATTGAAGTATCAGGATTAGGCCGCGCAAAGTTTTGTTTGTCCGATGTATGAATATTTCATAATAAATAGTTATTTGTGCAACAAGAGAGTAAAGTTGTTTTTTGTTTCGAGTGCTGATTTTGAGTCCCGAGCAAGCGAAGGATTCTATGATTGATTCACGAGCGTAGCGAGTGAATCAAAGTTAGAATCCTGAGCGTAGTGAGGGACTCAACAGCACGAGATGCAAAAAACTTTGCTCTCATGTAGCACACATAACTTTTCAACTCAGCAGTGAGAACACACTCATATTACTTTATTAACAGGAATAGATTGAAAACATAATTCTACATTGATCACTTGTTGTTTTAACTCTTCTGGTGTTAAAATGCAGTCATCATCGCTAGTTTCGCTCATCTTTTTAGATGAAGTATTTTATATTAATATAACTTAACACGTTACGCTATACGCTATGAGCATCAGCGAAATGTTTACTTTATTCCCCCTATTTTTTTTAAATCGCGTTTTGATACCGCGTCCCTGATGTTTATTTTTCAAATGTATCATTGTTGAAATTCCAAATAAAAATGTATTGGTTAAATACCAATTTTATACTATTAATTAGACTTATTTTTATTAAAATCCAATAATACATTAAACATATAAACAATAACATTTAAAACACAACGTAATTTCTTTATTACAAATATCTTTAAATTTTAAAGTATTACGCGTTTCCGAACATGTTTTCTTTGAGGTCGAATTCCAGAATCGAATTTTGAAGGGGTATGTTTTTTCACTCGCTTTTTTATATGCATGTGAAAGAGACAGAGCACAGTAAAAGTCGAATGTTTTCAAATTTATGGCTGAATAATGTCAATTCGTGGCACTGAAGATTGAAAAATTAAAAAGCTACTTTTACTCACGCTCGAATCAAAATCGCGTTTTGTTTACTGTTGACTCGCAGCAAAAGTGGCATGCTTGCGCTGCTGAGGTGAAAATTATAATGCTGCTCGACTCCCTGGTAATTTCGGAAAATTCTTTCTTAGTGCACCTAATTTAGCACTTCTTGCGCTCAAGAGATTCGGCTGTGCGTTGTCTGTCAGTCAGTCAGTAACGCAAGAATGATATATACCTATCGATATAGATTAACTAAAAATTTAAGCTGTACTTCTTTTGCCTCTTAAAGTGCTTAGGATTCCCTAGAGGCCGGCAACGATCTAGTCAGTACACGTCTTGAGATTAGTTACCATTTGATTTAAAGGAATTTTTACCCTCCGGGTGCGACGCCGCGGGCAACGGTGTAACGTAATACTCAGAACGGTGTAACGTGATACTGTGGAGCCAGCTTAGTCCGAAGAGCGCTTCGCTAGGAATTATTACCTTATATGGTAATGGACCGGCCACAAGCAGTCTATAAGCCATTGGTTTATGCCTATATAAGATGGGTGCGCGATCTAAATCGGTCACTTTCCCTAGAAGTCGCAACGCTGCTACTACACTACGTCCTGTCTTCTTCTTCCTTATCCACTATCCCGCTGGGGGTGAGCAAATTCTAGTTGTCTGTGTCCCTATATGTTCTGTCTGTAGTATCTGTCTCTCCGAAGCATAACAGCCGATCTAGGGTCAGCCTGTTCCTGACCGGTTGTTGTGTATTCTCTGTGCTACTTTCCAGATTCTTCCCACGGGCTGACGTTCTCCCTTCGGGCTGACGTTCTCCCTACGGGTCTACACCTCTAAGGGTCTACACCTGTTTTCTCCCTACGGGTTGCTGTTGCTGCGACCTACGAGCTGCTGGCGCCGAGCTTCTGCCAGCCGCCGCCTACGCATCAGCTCCTGCCTACGAGCTTCCTACAGCCAGGCCGCTGACGCCTGACTGCACCGGCCTACGCCTGAGCCTTACCGCTCGGCCTACATCAGCTGCACCGCCTGAGCCTACTGCTCAACCTACACCTCGACCACCGAGCTGCCTACCCAGCGTGCACTTCGGCCAGCTCACCGGCGATCCTACGAGCAGTCTACCCAGCGAGCGTTGGAGAGCAGCAGGAGTCTACACTCCAGCCTTCAGGCCAGTGCTTACGTACCTAGTCGGTCATACTATCTGTAAGCGGTAGTGAGAAATAATAAAAAACCTATTCCTTCTAGCAGTGTTTCTATTCGAACCCCGAAAACCTACCTGAGACCCTCCGTCTCAACGGCTAGTGTTAGGATATGATTCATCAATTGTATCATAAATGCAATGGGTTGTGGGCTAAAAAGTGTTGACTATAAACATCTTTTTTCAGCGAATTGCCATCGACGTGACAAAATCATCAAAATCAAGCAAAACGTTTATAATTTAAAAATATTAGGTCCGGGGTCCGCTTTCTAATGTAACCGGATGTGGCAGAAGGATAACTTTTCAACAGAGCGATTGCCGTCTAACCTACGCAACTCAAAGCAAAAGCACAATATCTATAGCTTATTTCAATAAAAATAAAACATCATATTTCATATACTTTTATAACATCACAACAATAAAATACATTCAATCAAAACATAAAATCGCATTGAAAAATCGTTCACCCGCAACCGACTTATATCCCTCAGGGTTGCTACTAATGGTTCTTTAATAAAGTTTGCCATTAAGACATTCAATTAATATAACTACCTTAAGAGCGCTTGTACACGTTAAGAAAATTTACCGTGTCTGCGGCAGACAAGACAAATTCTTCATGTACACGACAAGAATTTTGTTTGTTCTACACACGAAAACTTTCTTGTCTTCCGCAGACAAGACCAATCGGAAAGTGTACACGACAAGATTTTTTTCGTGCAGTCGTCAGTCGGGCGTAGGGTGCGCAAGTAATAACAAGTCTGATAATCATTATCGTTTATTTATAAAAAAAATTACTACAAAGCAAACAATAATGATAATTGCATATTATTATTATAACAAAATGAAAAAGGAAACAAAAAACAAGAGAATTTACTGGATTCATCCAATTATTCAAGAGAAAAATGAGTTTGGTGGGTTCATTTCCCTTTACCGTCTAATGCGACAACATGAGGAAAAATTTGTGGATTATTTTCACATGAAAATGTCTACGTATAACTTGTTTCTAAGGAAAAAATCATGTGGATCATTTGTGCATAAGAAAATAAACCACCTTTAAATTAGTATTCTTCAAAAAAAGCAAAAATCGAAATGGTTCTTTTTTGCATAAATACGGACAATTCAAACGTACCTACATCATTCATTCTTAACTAAAAATTAAAACACCGATATCTTCTTTTTCCAGGTTTCCCGAGTGAAAATAGAATCATTTATAGACTCTGTTATATAATAATCTGCATTTTTGAAAATTCTAATAAAAAGTAGTAAGGTACTTACCATATTAATTTTTTTGACATTTGTCATGTCGTCGAAGTCTTTGTATAAGATAATAAATATTTCTCTCCATGCTTCGAATGTGAGTCTTTTATCTTTATATATCTCTAAAGTTTTGTCCCACAATACCGGTTGTCCCTCTACTAAAGTTATAAGTAACTCATCAGCCATTTTGTACTCTACGCTGCAATACACGTCCACACCAAACGCACAACAAAAACTACCCACAGATCACTACTTATCTTGCTGTGTGAACCCTACTACTCCGCTCCCATCGCTCCGCAACAACGTTCGCCGCGTCGTGTCTTGCTCAGACAAGATTTTTTTCGTGCACCGCTGCGAGCAGTGTACACAGTTATTTTCTAGTTGCGACACGAATTCTTGCATAGGCCCGGCGTATTTTCTTACCGTGTACAAGCGCCGTAAAGGTGCTTCTTCGGCCTAAATTATCGTACAGAGATTACCGTCTTACCTTTATATTTTTGTTTGGTACTTTTATTACTCTTTATTTATCGATGGCAATAAATTGTAGCAGCGGCAAACGTGTTGCTGGTTGCGATATTGAGGCAAAAGTGTCCCTGCCTTTGTGTAACAATGTAAATGATTTGTTCTTTTAATTAGTATATTGATTTTGTTTTTTTAATTTTTATACTGTATGACATAATGAAGAAAACAAGATTACTTGTGCAGGCGATACTAGTTTCACCATATTCCTTTAAAGAACTATTCAAGCTGTCATAACTAATAAAAATTGCTGCGATTTGAAATGAATAGATGGAAGAATTGAAATAGTTCAACAAAAACTTTCAAATAGATCTTTCTTGCTGCAGTAATAAAGCTCATCAGGGTGAAGATGTCATAAGTAGTCAAAGTACCGACAGTTCGGATAACAATAAAAAACAAGTGAGGGTAGCCGCCGAAACCCGCGCTTCACAAGGACGGCGCTGAGATGACATCAGTCTTGCCGCGACCACGACTGTTGTAAGACGGCCGAAGCATCGGTTTTTATACCTTAAATTGATGAAATATCGCGAGTAACACCTGTTATAATAAAATTGTATATTATATATTATACCATAGCTTGACTAATATTTAAGTAATTTTATACACAACTAGACTTTGCCCGCCGGTCCGCCCGCGTGAATTATACACCTAAACCTTTCTCAGGAATCACACAATAGATTGGTGAACACCATAAAAAATGGATTGTGTTTGAAAGCATTCTAAATGATAGAAAGAACGCAGAGTGCCTTAATTTTAAAATATTATGTATAGACCTCTATGGTTAAAGCAATGACGCTAATAGCCTTTATTACTGTAAACATAGAGTACCTGATTTGAATGTAAATATCTCTTACAGACCAGCGAGATAGTACGAGTTAGCGATGGTCATCCTTCAGTATAAAAGAATTAGTCTTCTTTCAATTACGCACATCGCATCCTCATCCTGCATAGCCATTTTAAAAGCACTTGTCATTAATTTCGGTAGAAAACATTCGTAAATTCTATAGTAATAATGAAACAAATCGCATTTCTATAGAAAAAGCCAACAAGCCCAATATAAACGTCCAATTCACAAACGCACGTTCTGATAAATTAATTTGTTCTGTTTGTTTGCGCTATTTACATTCCAAATTGCCGTGCTATACGGTGTTTACTTACTTAGTGGACATTTGTAATAGATGAGCAATCATTATTCAACATTTTAGATCAATATTGGTTCGCTGTACATACATACATACATACATATCGTCACGCCTTTTATCCCCGAAGGGGCAGGCAGAGGTGTATTTCTACACCCACTTTTCGCCAGATATACATTAGTCCCACGTAATAAGGGGCGAGCCTATTGCCGTACCGGGCACATTTCCAGACTCCGTGCTGCTACTGAGAATTTCGTGACAGAAAAACCCAATAACACTGCCCGACCCAGGAATCGAACCCGGGACCTCCCGATCCCACGCGCACATTTATGCCGCCAGACCAACGAGGCAGTCGTGTAGGGTTTGATGTCAAGTTTTCCGTCTCTACGCAAAGATGGTATTTGCATCGTGTTATCCCTTAGTCGCCTCTTACGACACCCACGGGAAGATAGGGGGTGGTGACACTTGCCGTCAACCACACGGCATCTTCGCTTGCTAGCTACTACAAGTTACGCTTTGGTTTACAGAGTTACTAGCTACCCGGTAGAGGTCATCCTGTCTGTCCTGCTTATCAAATTTTGCACTACCTACCGACACCGGTTCAAACTGTACATCATCATCACCTCAGACGAAAGAACTCCACTGCTTGGCATAGTCCTCCCCCAAGGCTCTCCACATAGACCACATCTATAAAGTCATCACTGTATCACCATTAAAATAAGTATATACAAAAATTTTTATCAAAATTGGTCCACTCGTTTAGGAGTTAGATGATACAAACACGATCAGAAAAATTATATAAGTGGCTGTAAAATCCCGTATATCCCTGTATATATGGACTTTATTTGTTAATAGTAGGATTTATCAAAAGGGGTCGTAAAAATTAAATGTACCTATGCATTAAAAAACTACCAGATGCCGTATTTTATTAAGTTCTACCAATTATGGATAGTAATCTTTTATCATGTAATAAAGAATACTCCATTCTATAAACTGAAGTCGTAAAGAAAGTCTATTCTATAATTCAAACTCATAACGTTAGAGAAAAGTTCTCTCACACAAATTGACTATGAAAATATCCGCAATCCAACCAACACTCAGAGTACATAAAAATAAAGTATTACTGCAAATAGTAAAAGGCTTTCAAGGCGACACCCAGGTGCACTGTACAGCCTCATAGCTCGGGGCTAATCGAAGTACTCCAATACTACCCTGACCACATTACTTGTTTCTTTCATAGCGGTGGTAAAATATAATGGTACAGTGATTTTAATGTGCTAGGACGGTGCTAGGAGATGAATTCAACTATTTAAGTATCCAGTTTTAGAGATTTCTATTGCTGTTTTAGAATGAATATAAAATACTTTTTTTTTATCTGTCAAAGCTATAATCGTTAAGGCAGCAATAGTCTAGAGGAGATACCAACAGACTGCCATGCAGAGAGTTCGAATCAACGGCGCGCACCACCATTGTAAATTACCTATCACTTGCCCCGTGCCACGTTGAAAAGATGTTTTTTTTTTCATAGTCTCAAGCCTGTATCCCCGAAGGGGTAGGCAGAGGTGTAATATTACACCCACATTTCGCCATGAATTTTTTAGGTCCCACGTAATAGGGGTGAGCCTATTGCCGTACCGAGCACATTACCAGACTCCGAGCTGCTACTGAGAATTTCCTAACGGAAAAACCCAATAACACTTTGCCCGACCCGGGAATCAAACCCGAGACCTCCCAATCCCACGCGCACATTTATGCCGCGAGACCAACGAGGCAGTTAGCAGAGAAATATTTTTGATAGCCATTAAGGGGAGTCAGTACCCTCAAATAAACTGATATTGGTCTAAAGCATGGAATATCGCTATCCCTTTCGGTTGCAGAGGTCATACGGCAGTCGTTCTGAAGAAAAGCTAATAGGTTCAGTCGAATCTGATTAGGCTAGCAAGCGGTCCCTGGGCTCCAAGGCCAAAAGTCTTGGATGTAACTGGGATAACGCTAGGACGATGATGATCTGTCAAAGATTTACCTACTTGTCTGATCTGCTTAACAGCACGGATTTTGCTGAATCGAAATACCGCCACAAAGCAAATTTATTTATATTTATTGTTAAGGTTTACTACACCACGCTGGTCAGACAGGATGGCATACACATACATAGATCTAATATCGAGATTTCCGTCCTTTCCCAGATACTATTTGCTTCTTATATTATCCATAGTCACCCCTTCTTACGACAGCCACGAAATAAAATGAGTTACACCTGAAAATGTAATCTTAATCCCTTACTATAAGACCATATCTAATACCATACCTATCATAAAGTTCCATGGCCACAACATTTAAAGAAAATCTTTTTCACACATCGTCTTCGGTCGTCAACAGCTCATAGAAATAATGTCAATAGCAGCCTTGTGAATTGTGTTGGATGTCGAAGAAAATATTCGAATGTTCGGCGATATAAAATATTTGTCACTCGTCACGACAAACGACAAAACCTCTGAATACGATTCTTAGGGAATTCTTATTTTTAGATGCACTATCTTCGTTTGAATATTTCGGAGCTATATTGTAACAGTACATATCTGTTACAATATACACATATATATAATACAGAAGGGTGCATAGGGTTCCCACCAAGAACTTAGGGCCCCAAGCCAACCTCACCTGCAACACGACAGCAATCCAACCCATGTATTGATTGAGCTCTCAGCAACACTCAAACTCCTTCAAAATCACCACGTCCTCGTTTTAAATGTAGTCCAAAACAAACATCTAAATGAAAAAATGCTAAAGAACATGTTAAAGTTATGTTGCGCTCAGTTTAAATATTGTTCTTTTATAGATATCTATAGTTTAGAGCTACAGATAAATAAAATCAATGAATCTGTTGACTTTAGGGATTATTATCAAAAGTATCTTCATTACAATAACAGAGGGCTAAAAGATATACATTCCATGTCTCTGACAATATGCAACAATAGCCGTAACCCTGTATTTGCATCAAAAAAAGGTACAATTCCCTTTTATTTTAAACCCATAATAAAGAACACACATAAAGAACATAAAGACCCGAGGTTGACCACAACAAATTCCAACAATAAAATAATAAATAAACCACGTAAGGGTACCATTCCCTATTACTTCTCTCATAAAAACATATCTCCGCAGAAGCCAACTGATAAAAATATTTTTTTTCGATCCAAGCACAAATAACTCATTTCAAATATTACTTCAAAATATAGCAGGGTTATTATCAAAAAGGGATGCAATAGAAATAACATTACATGAAATGGAAAAACAAAATAACTTACCAGATATACTCTGTTTTTCTGAAACTTTCTTAACGGCTAGCAATATAAGAAATGCAAAAATTTCAGGGTATACCCTTGTTTCTAGATATTGTAGAGAAAAAGGAAGGGGTGGTACTTGTATCTTTATTCAAAAAGGCATCATATGTAGAGAGATAGGTATCATAAAAAACTTTGATAAAGAAATGGTGTTTGAATGTTGTGCTATTGAAGTGGTTTATTTAATAATGGTGGTACTATGTATTTACCGCACGCCGCAGTCACATGTGGATTTATTCTTAGGTTATCTTGACAAATTACTTTATAAGTTATTATTTTACAGTAAATATAGTAAACATAAAATTGTTTTGACAGGTGATCTCAATATTAACACATTAATCAAAAATAAAACCGTACAGGACTTAAATTACATTTTAAATAATTATAATTTGACTATACATGTTACGGAACCAACCAGACTTAACTCATGCATTGACCATATAATTAGCAATATAAAAAGAGGCAACGTAATACTACACGTATTGCGTTATAATATCTCGCAGGCGCTTAACGCCAGCTTAGCCAGACATCGTTCGCAATATTACCAAATATGGTCATATTCACTAGCCAAAGGCAGTTGTGAGTCATAGATTTATGCCTATATAAGATGGGTGCGCGTCGTAGAATGGTCACTTTCCCTAGACATCGGAACGCTGCCGCTACACCTCGCGATTACTCTACATTCTACTTCCCGCTGGGGGTAAGCATATTCTAGTTGTCTGTGTGCCTATATGTTCTGTCTGTAGTATCTGTGTCTCCTAAGCATAACAGCCGATCTAGGGACAGCCTGTTCCTGAACGGTTGTTGTGTATTCTCTATGCTGTTTCCAGTTTACCCTACGAGCTCACTGCACCTGACGTTCTTCCTACGGGCTGACGTTCTTCCTACGGGCTACATTCTTCTTACGGGCTACAAGCCACGAGCTGCTGGCGCCGTGCCGCTACTAGCCAGCTGCCCCCCAAGCCTCCGTTCCTGCCTACGAGCTCCTACAGCCAGGCCACGGACGCCTGAGCCTGACCGCTCGACCCACATCGGCTGCACCGCCTGAGATCCGCTCAGCCTGAACATCGACCACAGAGCTGCCTGCGCAGCGCACTTTGGCCAGCTCATCGGCGACCCTTCGAGCAGCTACCCTGCGAGCGTCGGAGAGCAGCAGGAGTCTACACTCCAGCCAGCTCAGGCCAGTGCTTACCTAGTTCGGTCATACTGTATTTAAGCGGTAGTGAGACATAATAAAGAACCTGTTCAGCCTAGCAGTGTTTCTCTCGAACCCCGACATCCTACCTGAGACCCCCCGTCTCAGTGGCGCCCAACTCTATTTGTCTCACTTCCAATTACTGCAGTTGTTCTTGTTTAGGAGGTCAGTCTTTGTAAACGAGGAGGTGCAGACATCAGCGAACTGGTACGTAATATCTAACTTGTGTGTATCTGTGTATTGCTGTCTATCTTTAATTTCTGTTCTTGTATACCTATTATGTGTTATCTTACTATTGTCTAATTCAAATTTCAACTACCGATTCCCTACGTAACTGTTCGCAATTTGAAATAACCATTTTTTATTTTTGCAAGTCACTATCTGTTGTCTACATTTTTACACCGAATCGTCGTAGTTTCTTTGTAAAGCAGAACTATTGCACACGGAGGGCTGTAATATACTTACGTTCTTTTCTATCATACTTATTTTATATCATCATGAGCACTAACCCTATCAAGTACTTTCTACTTAATAAAAATGAATTGGCCAACGAGGTCGCTATTCGCGGAGAGGAGCCGGCTACCTCTGTTTTAGGTTTACGGAAGCAGCTACCTAAACTACTCGAGCTGATTCCGAATGACGAAATCCTAGAGTCAGGCCTAGACATAGCAGACGACTTCAAGGGAGCTAGCCTGTCAGTTACCGATTTAGATTCGCGAATCTCTTCCCTTAAGGAGCTATACGACCACAACTTGGCTAAGCGAACTACGGCTTTGCACAACCAGGTCTACCACAGATTGGGCAGATTAGACAAATCCGAACCTAAATACGGCAAGAAAATATCCTGACTGAACGCTTTCGGATGCTGTCGGCAGAGCTATCTAAGATAGAACACTCGAATATTCCGTCGGCGGAAGTCGGAGCCACGATGACTTGCACGGATTCAACCCCTGCACAGGCAGCGTCGACTCCGGTAACTGTCCACTGTGAGCATTTGAGGGTTGGCGAACTATCGAAACTCAAATTCGACGGAACAGGCTGCGTTCGTGAATTTCTACAACGCGTGACGGAATTTAGGACGGTTAGAAATCTACCTGCCAATAGATTATTCGATTACGCGTCCGAAATTTTTACTGGTAATGCGTTACACTGGTTTCGCGGTGTTAAAATTCCATTTCTACATGGGACGAACTAGCTAGTAAACTCACAGCTGATTTTACACCGTACGACTATGATTATAAACTTTTAGCCGAGATTCGTAATCGTACTCAAGGGCAAACTGAGGGTATAATCATCTACTTATCAATTATGTTCCAACTTTTTGCGCGATTGTCACCGAACACGGTACTAACCGAACATGAAAAATTAAATATATTGCTTCACAATATTAGACCGTGTTATTCTACAGTACTAGCTTCATGTACTACGGCTATAGACACTATAGACACTCTAAAAACACTATGACTAAACTATGACAGGTTCCAGTGTTTAAGTGCACAATTTCACGAACCTAGTCACCCTACGTCTAACACAGTAGCACCTGATTTAGCTTACATAAATAAAAAGGACACGCACGGTCACTATAATAATTCACAGTACCATAAACCGTCTAAACTAAAAAAAAACGCTTCTGTCGCATCTATAAATGTCGAACCGAACGATACACCTGTGCCTAACCCGCAACACTATGATGTCAACATGATATCTAAATCAGCTGTTCCTACAAAAATAACTAATAAGAGGTGTGTGTTTTGTCCGCGATGTTGTTCAACTGATCACTCACTAGGGACGTGCAAGCGAGAACGCTATCCGATATGTTTTAAGTGTGGCCTTAGGGATGTCACGTTCGTAAATGGTCCTAACTGTAAAAATAAATCTTTTTCAAAAAACTAATTTACTCGGATCGTAGTTCGTCAAATAAGATGACAAACCCTACCGTTTGTACATCTTCTAAACCTAAATATTTTGACAAAGAAGACTGGAAAAATTGGCTGAACACTCTAAAAGTGTATTTTTCCAGTTATTCTGTGGCTGCGATCCGTGATCAAAAACCTAATACTGATTTTCGACCCTACGTTAATGTAACCATTAAGAATCTACCCCTTACTGGGTTACTTGACTCAGGTTCTGCCGTGACTATATTGGGCAATAATTCTCATATAAAACTTATTTCTAAAACTAATCTCCCTTTGAATAAGTGTGACAACCCTACTATATTTTTTCGATCGGCGGGTGGTCATCGTTTGACACCGATCGGCTATATCAACCTACCCACCACTTTTAAAAATAAAACTTATAACTTTAAAGCGTACGTAATTCCAGAAGTCACTAGTTTGTTAATTTTAGGTATTGACTTCTGGAAAAGATTTAAATTGTTACCAAACTATATTAACTCTGTTTCTTTATCTAATAATTACTCTCGTAGTAATACCTTGCCTAATAAAGTTAATGCTACCGTGTCAGCTATTGATACTAACACTGATAACGAGACTACTATAACCTCGGATCAGTGGTATACTACAATCTACAATGGCTGTAAAAACTCACCTACATCTTTCCCTAATTATTCTATCAGGAATGATAAATTGTACAGATATATGGTATCTAAATGTACATTGCGTAAAGTATTCGATTGGAAAGAGGTCCTACGTACCTCAGGTAGAACTACCGCTATTAAAGAATACCATTCGGAACTCGCTGCGGGTCATTTAGGTATTTTTAAAACGTATAAACGTTTAGCGCAGCGTTATTATTGGCCTGGAATGCACGCTGACATTATTAAGTTTATATCTTCGTGTGATACTTGTGTCGCACGTAAACAACAAAACAATAGTACTTTATATACACACACATACAACTTACGTCGTAAACCGGCTGGTATTAACGTGGGTGATACTGTGTGGAAAAGAACCTACGACAAATCATTTGGCAAAAAACTAGCTCCTAAGTTTACCAAGTGTACTATTATTGCTAAAAAGTCACCACTAGTATACGAATTAGCGGATTCGTCGGGTAAATCTATTGGCAGTTGGCACATTAAAGATTTAAAACTAATTAACTACACTGATTCCTAACCTAACTAGATTCTTTCATTGTACCTACCTGCAGTTTGAGTTTCATAGTCACTATCTACTTAGCACTATCTACAGAAGTTCGGAGGACTTAGTTAGACGGATTTTTCTTGTCTAGACACGAAAAATCCTGCTGTACAGAGCGGGGTATTGTAACGTAATACTACACGTATTGCGTTATAATATCTCGCAGGCGCTTAACGCCAGCTTAGCCAGACATCGTTCGCAATATTACCAAATATGGTCATATTCACTAGCCAAAGGCAGTTGTGAGTCATAGATTTATGCCTATATAAGATGGGTGCGCGTCGTAGAATGGTCACTTTCCCTAGACATCGGAACGCTGCCGCTACACCTCGCGATTATTCTACATTCTACTTCCTATCTACTGTCCCGCTGGGGGTAAGCATATTCTAGTTGTCTGTGAGCCTATATGTTCTGTCTGTAGTATCTGTGTCTCCTAAGCATAACAGCCGATCTAGGGACAGCCTGTTCCTGACCGGTTGTTGTGTATTCTCTATGCTGTTTCCAGTTCACCCTACGAGCTCACTGCACCTGACGTTCTTCCTACGGGCTGACGTTCTTCCTACGGGCTACGTTCTTCCTACGGGCTACAAGCCACGAGCTGCTGGCGCCGTGCCGCTACTAGCCAGCTGCCCCCCAAGCCTCCGTTCCTGCCTACGAGCTCCTACAGCCAGGCCACGGACGCCTGAGCCTGACCGCTCGACCCACATCGGCTGCACCGCCTGAGACCCGCTCAGCCTGAACATCGACCACAGAGCTGCCTGCGCAGCGCACCTTGGCCAGCTCATCGGCGACCCTTCGAGCAGCTACCCTGCGAGCGTCGGAGAGCAACAGGAGTCTACACTCCAGCCAGCTCAGGCCAGTGCTTACCTAGTTCGGTCATACTGTATGTAAGCGGTAGTGAGACATAATAAAGAACCTGTTCAGCCTAGCAGTGTTTCTCTCGAACCCCGACATCCTACCTGAGACCCCCCGTCTCACACTACAATAAAAATTCTTAAGCTTGGATTATCTGACCATGATACCGCACAGGTATTATGCTTGTCTTTGAAGAACAAACCATCCTTACCTTCTAAATACTACATAATTAAAAGAGACTTCTCTCAAGAAAACATGTATAAATTCCAACAATGCATAAGCAGCCTCACTTTTAGTCATGTTTACAATGAAGGTAATCTAAATAAAGCTTTCAATGATTTTCATACGGACCTATGTCTATATTTTAACTTATGTTTCCATCTGTATAGAAAAGCAATTTTACGTAAAAATACTTATAATAAATGGATTACTAGAGGTATACAATGTAGTTGCAAAACTAAGAGGTATTTGAGGTTTTATTACTACAGACAACGAACTGCTGAAAGTAAAACTAAATTCCTTAACTACTCCAAGTTATTACGGCGCTGTATATTTAAGTCACAACAACTAACCAACAAGATTATTATAAGTACATACATACATACATACATGGACTCACGCCTGTTTCCCCGAAGGGGTAGGCAGAGGCATATTAAACGCCCCCTTTTCGCCAAAATCAAAACACTTTTTGATCCCACGTAATAGGTGGCGAGCCTATTGCCGCTTATCGGGATATTTTGTTTGCCAGAGCCTCGTCCGTTGATCGGCAGGTGCACCACTTGCAGGTGAGGTTGGCTTGGGACCCTAAGTTCTTGGTGTGAATATTATTATAAGTAATGCTAAAAATGTATGTAGAGCTGCTTGGAAATTAATAAACGAGAATTTTGGTGACAATGTAGACAATGAATTTATTAAGGAAATAAAATATGGATCAGATACTCTACAAAAACCTCTTCAAGTAGCCGACGCGTTTAATAAATATCTTATAAGCATCACAGAAAAAAATAATGGTAATGTAAAAAACACAAATAAAATTCGTGCAGATAGTAGCATGTTCTTGTATCCCTTCAATGAAATAGAAATAAATAATATTATTCTATCTCTAAATAATACGCAGTCCGTTGGATATGATAATATTCCTACTCATATAATTAAACAAAATAGATATGTTTTGGTACCATTGTTAAAGTATCTAGTTAACCGCTCTTTTGAACATGGTGAATTTCCAGAGAGATTAAAGAAGTCAATAGTTAAGCCACTTTACAAGAAAGGAGATAAACTGGAAATGTCAAATTACAGGCCAATTACACTTATACCTGTGCTTTCCAAAATATTCGAAAAGGCCATGAAAAAACGGCTCACTTTATACTTAGAAAAATTCAAACTTATTAAAACTGAACAATATGGGTTCCAGGTAGGAAAATCGACTACTCTCGCCACTTTTGATCTAATCAATAATGTACTTTTAAATGTCGATAAAAAGAAGGCTACAACTGTCGTTTTCTTTGATATGTCGAAAGCGTTCGACTTCGTGTCTCATAAAATACTAATAGAAAAGTTAGAGAACTATGGTGTAAGAGGTCCGGCATTAAGTTGGACTAAAAGTTACCTTAATAACCGAGAGCAATGTGTTCAAATTGCTAATATAGGTACTGATGGAACAGGAACAATCAAACTATATTACAAACGGTTGTGGTGTTCCGCAAGGGAGTGTGCTTGGGCCACTTTTCTTCCTACTGTACATAAATGACCTGCCTGACATTACACAAAACAAATGTATCCTCTTTGCAGATGACGTATCTATTATTATACCAAGTAAAGACGATATAGAAATCAATAACACAATTGACTCCGTAGTTAAATGGCTAAGAGACAACAACTTGCATGCAAATCTAACAAAAACACAATACATACAATTCCAAACTTATCAATCAACAGCAATTCCTAGGGTACTAGTACACAATGATACAACAATAAACGAATCGTCACACACCAAATTTCTGGGTATAGTGGTTGATATGCACTGCAACTGGAAACACCATATAGATGGGGTATGTAATAAAGTTAATAGTTTCGCGTAGGTACTTAATAGACTAAGAGCTACATCAACCTTGCAGACTGGACTTCTAGCTTACCATGGTTATGTAAGTGCTATATTGAGATACGGTCTAATATTATGGGGAAATTCAACTGATATACAAAGGGTTTTCTTGTGTCAAAAAAGATGTATCAGGGCTTTAGTTGGAATACCACCGTTTGAATCTTGCAAACCACAGTTTAAAAAAATTAACATATTGCCCTTGCCTGGAATGTATATTTTTGAAATATGCGTCTTCGTAAAAACTAATCCTCATATATTTTTAAAGGCAAAAGACGTATATTATCGAAACACAAGACGTGGAGAACGGCTTGTACTAGATGTAGCGCCAAAGACAACTTTATTTCAAAGAAACTGTTACTACATGTGTGTTAAAATCTTTTATAAAGTACCATCTGATATTCTAGAGCTTCCTCTATCAAAATTCAAGAAAAAGCTGAAATTGCTACTTCTTGAAAGAATGATATATTCTGTAAGTGAATGGCTCTAAAACATTTATTTGATTATGATATTATCCCGTATTATTATTTGGATTCTCCATATTCAATTATTTCAATTATTGTATTATTATTTTTTGTTTTTTGACATTTTCTCGAAATATTGACTCATTTGACATTATATTATGGTATTATCACAGAAGAATAACTGAAACATGGAAGGAACGATATTTTTAAGAACAAATTGAATATAGCTACACTCTTCACTCATATGATAAATTAGAGTTGCCAGAAGAATGGCACTATGTTTGTCAGTTAGGGCTAAAGACAATTTGAACACAAATATCGTAACTTTTTAATTTAATAGTGACTGAGCAAATCCGCTATCGATATCGAAAAGTTTCAATATAGGTTCAAAATCAAACGGACTTGTAAAGTATATGATTTATATGTTAAACATTTTAAATTCCGTAACTTTATGTCCACAGCAGTCAGAACGCTTGTTGATGGACAGTCTTTAAATAATTATTACACAAACTTGCATTTTTAAACTGAACTTATATATTTTTGTTTCAAATGGGTACTCAGTAGCACATAATCTTTCGAGGCGTTATTTTCTAATTTTCATGGTATTTTTCTTTACGCATCAACAGCCTTTTCAAGTCCACTTCTGGTCTTTAACCTTCCGTGGTGGAGGTTTGGCCTACTATAATACCACACTAGCCATACGTATTCGTATAGGGTTTTATTTCGAGATTGCCTTCTCTTGTTTCTCTTAGTCGCCTCATACGACACCCTCGGCATAAATGTTTATTTATACTTATTTATAGTTAGTTTTTCAGCTGTAATGAAAGCTGTAAGTGGGATTAATTAAATTAAATAAATAAATCATCACCCCCTACTCTCTCTCTAATCTCAATAACATATTTTTATTAGAGAAAGCAAATAATTAAGATAAAAGCAAAACTCATAGCTTAAGCATTATGATAACTGAGAATGGCATATCCAAATTAATTCTTAAGGATAGGAGATAGTCGACATGGATTTTATCAAGCAAAAATCATAAAAATTTACTTAAAATAGATAAATCAGACAAAACCTTGAATAGTGCCCAAAGGTTTGTTATTAACAATAATCAATTTATTGAAATTTTCTCATTACATAGTGTAGGTAATACAAATCTATGTGTAAAAAATGTATGTGCGGGATCGGACACTTTTCGGTCGTACATGTGACACACAGAATATTTAGAGAGAAAAAAATTGTGGCTAGACTAGCCCTTCGATTTTATCTTGGGATCGGCACATTATTAGTCCACTAGTCGAACAAGAACAACCAAGTTTTGGTCTCTGGGTAGATGACATTTAACAAAATTTCTTTCAAATGAAGATTCCCTTATTTTAATGCATATCCACTCAGTAGTCGTGACTATGAAAGCAGACAATTCTTATCAAACCTTCAAATTACTGTCTTTTAAATATTACTGTCTTTGTAAAGAAAGATCAGATTTTTTTCTATAGGTGCATTATTTCTTTTTGTAATATGATGGATTCTAACAAGCTTCGGAATTCATTACTGTTGCTGATAGTTTAAATAATAGCAAGTAATTATTTAAGCACTCACACTGATATGTTTAGAAGGGAGGAGCCATCTGTCATTACTATAAAAACATTCCGCAGTAAAATGCTTGGGACAATTCGACAATTCTATGGTGCTTTCTAGGCATCCAATTTTCTCCACGACATACTGCAGCAATCCACTTATTTTATAAATCTTTATCACGTGCACATATAATCTAAAAAATAACGAGGTAAAAATATACGGTGGATAGACATATCGATAAGATTTTTTACAACACTTGAAAAGTCGATATAAATATTATACGACTAAATTCAAAATCATGATAGAACTGTTATAAAAGAAAAAATCACTAAGGTTATATAATTTGATGGCATAATATTGTCTAAATTGTATCTTACACGTCAGTTGACTGTGTTCAATTTGGGAGTACTAGGACGGTCTCTATGTATATTATCCAATCTCTTTGGGTATTATTGTTGCTGACTGAGGTGATAACTATTTGACATACTAGCTAATCCTTTGATAACATATATTTTTTTTCTGAATTCTATTTACGTAATAAAAACAGTATTTTTAAATTTGCACACCTGATGAGGTTGAATATGGCTAAATGGACTCAACGAAACTGTAACATCTTTTGTACACCCATTTTCATGCAAATAAATAATTTATGATTTATGATTTACGCGTCGGGAACTTTAAAGCCGTTTATTTTAGGGAAATATTGAAAATTTTGTTTATGTTTATTTGGCAGAAAGTGTACATTTATCATTCTAAACACGATTTTGGAATAATTCAAAAAAAAAGTTCGTGACTTTGAGCCTCAATATCTCCTGAACCAGTAATTTCCCAGGTATGGTGCCGAAGTAAAAAATGATCGTAATAATTGGTACTATATGGGGTTTCAGTTTTCGTTAAGGGTCTTTTTACATCCTATATATATATATATATATATATATATATATATATATATATATATATATATATATATATATATATATGTATATATATGTATATATATAGGTAACTCTACATTTGCGGAGCCCCCATACTTAATTATAAAATAGAGATGTTTAATGAATGTGCAATGTTATAAATACGCTTATCTTTTTTATTGAAATTATAATCTCTCGTACGACATGTTATGTTGAAATCTGGTAGAATTAGCAATTATGGATTGCAGATTATATATAAAAATATTATGCAGCGAATACTTCTCGACTTATCAACATTTCCATCTGTCACTACATGTATTGAGGGGGCCGGAAATGATCATTGTAAATGCTCTATAAAATCGCCAATTAAATTGAATTGTATGGGTGACGCAGGGTCTGCCACACCAAACACGTGTAATGAATCATCAATCAATTGTTTTCGTTAGTTATAAACATATCAATATATTACATCAAAATATTAATGGCGCTATAAGCAAGTCAAATCTTTTAACCTTAAATCTCGAATTACTTGTAGAAGAAAGTGTCCTAGTTGATGTACTATGTTTAACCGAGCATAATATGCTGAAACGTGACACCACATTATTATTGATAGAAAATTACACTCTCGCAGCAACGTTTTGTCGTAAAAGCCGTCGCGGCGGTGCCTGTATTTTGATTCACAATCATCATGAGTTCAAACCTTTAAAATCAATAGAAAGCTTTGGCGTTCCGGGTATAATTGAGTGCTGTGCCATAGAACTTACATTGCATGGTATAATAATAGTCTGTATTTACAGACCACCTCGAAATATATCACAAGATTTTGAGCGTTTCTTATCCATATTTAATTATGTGCTTGATTCAATTTGCTACACAAAGAATTGTTATATGTGGAGATTTCAATATTGACACTTTGAAAAAGTGCAAGATGACTTATGTGTTAAACCAAACAATCATTGGCTATAACCTTAAATTGGCTATTAATGAGCCAACACGCCTTGTAAGTGGCTCCTGTTTAGATAATTTTATCCACAATATTAAGGGAAGTAAATACAAAATTTTCGAATTCGCTCTATCTGATCACTCAAGCCAAATGTTAACTTGCAAAGTCAAAGAAACATGTTAACATTACAATTATGAATAGGCTCTCCGTAAAATACATCAAAATCAGAAGGTTTTTCTTGTTGTTAAATCTACCATTGTGGTAGTTCTACAAGAATCAAGAACGCTCAAGAAACATTATTGGTTATTCACTCATTTGTAAAGCGTTATCTCTTTCTTACCAATCGTGCCATTGCTGGCATTCGTCAATTCAGCAGCTGACCCCCCTGGTCCTACACGACAAAATTAACAATCTAGAATACAAAATGTCATTATCCCAGGTCATACCGTGGGTGTATAAGGCACCTGAGGATTCAGGTGGGTACCCTAGATGAACTACCTCGGAAAGCACAAAGCCTATAGTATCTCTGCGAAGAAACGGCAAACTCGGCATCAAACCGTGTACCAACTCGTCTGGCAACCAGTGTGGTATAAAAGGCGTAGGTCAAATCCTCCTATTGATTCACAGTGATACTGTATAGAAAATTTGGAGAGGCTTATGTCTTGGTGGACTGTGAAAAGCTGTATAATAATATGATGACGACTTATCTTTTTTATAGCGTATCGGGCGTTACGGTTAGGTCCCACGTAATAAGGGGCGAGCCTATTACGTTACCGGTTACCGAGCACTACACCCAGACTCGAAACAACAATTTATGGATAACACAAAGTGTTGCCTTGCGTGGGAATCGAACCCACGACACTCGAGTAAGTGTCAAGCGACGAGGAGGCCGCTCGAACCACTACGCCACCCATACAGTCTACACTATAAAAAACTCCCTGTTTAAATGACGTTCTTACATTTACTATATACAGCAATCTTAGTCATAATTACCACATTCCCATTAGTAGAGCTAATCTAATAATTATAATAGAATTGGTCGATATTTTCGCTCAGTTCTGAAATAAATCGAATCCAATTAACGTTGAACTTACGTGATTAGGCAGCTGTTTAAACTGAATGACCAAACGTAGGTGGTACAAGAGATAGACATTTAAGTTGTAAATGTGTGTGAACATTTCTACTATTCAACTGTTTAAGGACATAACACAATATACGAGCATCATAACGGCACCACTCGAACTTTAAAGACCATTGAATTTTATCTATACTTATAATAAAATGAAGTTCCCTTTTCGTCCTGTCTGTATGAACTCAAAACTCAAAAACAACGCAACAGATTTTTGTACGGTTTTCACCAACAGATAATGTGATTCCTGAGAAAGGTTTTCTGGTGATTCTACGGCCATAATGGAGTAGTTCACATCCTGCTTATGGGTGTACAAAATGCACTAATTTGGAATAAAATGGTTTTACGAGTTTTTACTAAATTCCAATTTTTTCAAAACAGCTTCTAAAATATTATTTAGTCTATTACTAGTAGCAAATGTGACCTTATTTAAGGCAAAATTAAATGGCCATTCGAATAAAATAAAATGACGTCACAAAAATGCATTTCGGTAGGTTGGTCTCCCTAAGTCCCTACTAGTAAAGCTTAAGAATAAACAGAGCAAAAAAATTTCCTCAGAGCGAGTCAACCAGTAGCACTTTCTTGAACACAAGCGGCTACTACTACAAATTTACACAAACTGGCTAAGACTATTTACCTTTTTGAATAATAGGTAATACCAGGAAGTTATTCCAACACTTTACATGACATGACATTTTTCTGTGTTTATTGGCTCTATTTTCAAATTCCACGTTAAGTTAGTAGCTTTATTTTATTTTAAAAGATGGGCCATTTAATTGTTCATTAAATTAGATCAAATTTGTTGCTAGTAATGGTCATAATAACTTTTAAGAAGCTGTTTATAACAAAATATTGGAATTTGGTCAAAAATCTTAAAAACCGTTTTATTC
Organism: Euclidia mi; assembly: GCA_944739405.2. Taxonomy (NCBI): domain Eukaryota; kingdom Metazoa; phylum Arthropoda; class Insecta; order Lepidoptera; family Erebidae; genus Euclidia; species Euclidia mi. The sequence goes on along the minus strand of OX123205.2, from coordinate 33,976,684 downwards.
CAAAATGGTGCATTTTGTACCCCATTTGTAGGGTGTGAAAATACTCCATTATGGACCGAGAATCACATTCTGAAAGAAATATGAGTAATTACAAATCGCCCTGTATAACATCAATATAAAGACAAACAATATTTGATTGTTTGACCCCTTCTGGTTACTGAGAATAGCTACAGTTGAAACTGTACTAATTGGTAGCAGGTAGTAAGACGGATACGCGTCGTGGGTTTGAACATCTGCGTGGCAGTCTGCTTGTATCTTACTAGGCTATCGACTTATCAACCAATGTCTACTTATAATAAAATGTTCGTAGATTCGCCGTACAGTCAGATTTTAATATAATACTCTCATCGAAATGGCCCATTAGTGTTATCCACCAATAAGATCTAAATTCTGTTAGGAAATAGAATTTGGGCTAACTGCTATGGATTCTCGGTGAACCTTGTTAGGCTAATAGTACACTGAAGTCGAAGAGATAATCATGCGATTTTAGGGTTTTGATGCTACTTGCATAACTTAAATGAACTATAATCACTCTTAATTAATCCAATTATCGATATTAACTAATTACAATGTTAAAGGTATGCATTATAATTCTAATGAATATCGATAAACTAAGTGCCTATTTTTCATTATTCGGATAAAAGTTATTCACAGGATAAAATAGATCACTTACACATAAAGAAGCGGTTGTTTGCATTTAATAGATCAATTGTTATACATACTGTGTAATAAGAGAGTGTTGTGGTAAGTATAAGAAGATGTTGACAACTATTGAGAAAGGTATGCTAAGATGGTTTGGACACATGGAGAGGATGCATGACGAAAGACTGACCAAGAAGTAATTTAAGTCAAGTGTGAATGGGGCAGGAGGAAGGGGAAGACCTAGACGGACGATCTCTGACCAGATTGGAAACATCCTAAAAAAAGGGCAGGTTAGAAGTACCCTTAACCGAAGAGCACGCATGAGAAAATTGATGGGAGTGAGTGAAGCAAGAGAGATATGTCAATAGTTTGCCGTCGTATAACATTATTCAAAATCAATCCTTAAGGCCAATCTCTCAGTGTCTGAGCCACAAATTGTTGTTTCAAGTCTATGTGTACTTTGTTTCAAGTATAAAGATTCACTTATAGAACGGAAGTTGTGTATAAAGAAAGAAAACGAAGTTTATTTCCTTAACAAACGATATGGGATAAGACATGAGATTAATACAGTAGAAAAGCGGCTATAATTATAAATCATGCCATTCGTCTGCATGAAAACAGCAGGCCAGTTTAGTTTATTGCTGGATACAGAGTTGACACAGCTCAGGTGGAGGAGTAGCACAACGGTGGAGGATTTGTCTGCCAAATACATTAAGAAAAATTACCTAATACGCTATAAAAAATAGTTGGCTAGGGCCTCTGTTCACGCATCGCTGATACCCAGATAGTGGAACAAATACCTAAAAGCGAGCCACAATGTGGCGTTGTTACAAAATACGACGCTAGCCTAATCCGGCGCTAGACTCAATCCATACCACACAATACCGGTGATACTCTACGTAAATGTTCGGTTTTGTGTTTCAGAGGACTACAGTAGTAATGACATATTATTTATTTTGTTTGTTCGATTCCCACCTAGCACGATTATAATTTTAGAACGAAAACATGAAGACATTAGATACAGTCGAGCCTGTTTCCTGAAGGGGTAGGCAGAAACTACAGACCGCTATTTGCAACCATCCAGATATATCCCTCTTGCTTCATTCATCATCATCATCATGTCAACCTAGAGACGTCCACTACTGGACATAGGCTTCCCCAAGGTTCTCCATACAGACCGATCTTAACCAGACCGTCAGTCTACCTTGCGGGAGGCCTATCCCTGCTGCGTCGTCCGGTACGTGGTCGCCACTCAAAAACCTCCTGCCTAAATTTTATCATGCATGCTCTTCGGTTTAGGGCACACATGTTTACATGAAGATATTAAGCCATTTTTTTCTAGATTCTCGCGGTTGCGTACTCCGTTTTGTTGCCAAATATTTATAGACTCATATTTCTTGTTTAGGACTTCCTTATCACTAGCTGGACTGTTGGTCTTGTGCTTAGTGTCCCTGACTGCTAAGCCGGAGGTTACAGTTTCAATAACCCACCAGAAACAAATCTTTGTGTGATAAGCACAATTTCATGTTATGTACTTACGTAAGTGTTATATCTTTAATATACAAATATTTAAAATATTAGTATATAAGAATGTTCATTGGCTATCTGGTTGCCATAGCACAAGCTCAGCTTAGTTTGGGAGCAGATAGCCGTGTGTTAGTCTAGGAAAGTTGTTCTTCTAATAAAGTGTTCTGTAACACAAATATCTGTACTGGATTGTGAGTCTGTACTATACTGAAATTACTGAACGTCAATTCTCGTATTTTATCTGACATCGACACTGTATTTTGTACGAATTGCGATTTGGTTTTGAATTGACTTACAATTTGTATTCTGCTATATTTATGTCGCTATCGTTTAATTTGACTTAAATAGTTCGAGGTTGACACATAGTTACACATAGTTTTACACGTTATAAAATCTAGTCGCGATAATGACATTTATGAAATGAATGAAAAGTTATTTTATTGTTAGCGAAAAAGATACATGCACAAGTTATAAACATGATAATATTATAAATAAGTAGGTATACAATGCTCCTAAAAAAAAACAAAAAGCATAAGTAAGTAGGTACACGTTAACCGCTTGAGAAATAAGCACCTACATTATATTATAATATTTATAATAATTACACACAAAAAATAAAGAAATACAAAAATAAGATTACAAAAATTTCGCTAACAACGGGTCGTTTTATTCAGCTTTTTGCTGCAATATACCTACGTATATACTACAGCGCTGGTTTTCAATAAAACGCCCTCTATCTAACGTTACAACATCAAGTCAGTGCACTTTATAAAAGGTAAATAACAGATTAATACAACGCACATCACAATATCATCTAAAACCAAGATCACAACAATAGGAAGATGCCTATACATAGTAAGTACTGAAATAAGTCTTTGCATGATTAAGCAGCAACATTACAAATATATAATAAAAAGTGTTTAGTGACACTATACCACAGTGTGCGGTGTTGTATGCTTGTGTCCATTGTTCCCACTCGCCTCGCCTAGCGGGTTAGAGCGGGATGCAACGGAATGAGTCTATGTGTTTCGAGTTGTGTAGGTACGGCGTATAAAATTCACACAATGACACAAACTATCAATATTATTATGCGATCGTTCGAACGAAACTAGCTTCGCGAACGGGGCTCAGACCAGTCGCGTGATGATAACATTGACAACAGTACGTAATAATTGTAGATACGCATAACAACAATAAGTGTAAACAACGCTAGCAGGTCTAACTATTGCAGGCGTACTACATGCTCATAGTTGATATTCCTAGATAATGATTTATGGCAGCGCTAATACCTAGCAATTATCCACTCGGACGATAAAATTATTACCCGAGGAACCCGAAAAAGTTGGTTTGTTTACATACGCTGCGCTGCGGCCGACGCCACCATTATGGACTCATCTTAAAACTGGACAAAAATATCCAACACAGGCACTGAATATAAAGGTAAGATGATTATTTTTTATGGATAGGATAATATTATTGTTATATTATGTAGTTCAGTTTATTGATGCCTAAGCGGGTTTGTTGATAAACATAATTTAGACCAGTGTCAGGATACTTTAGTTTACTCTCCTCCTGTGACAACTGTCAAACATCTAAATCAATATGCACATAGCTTCGAAAAGTCAGTGGTGCGCGCCGTGGATTAGAACTCGAGACGCTCTGCGTGGCAGTCTGCCGGTCTCTGCACTAGGCTATCGCTGCCTCTAGCCGGAGTGATAACATAACGTATCTATGTAAAGAAGTCATCACTTTATTGTGTACTTTTTTGTGCATTCAATAGAATTCTCTTGTATAAGTTCTTAAAGCCTATCCTGCTTATTTTAGATGCTACTGGAGGTGGTAATGAGTTCCAGCATTTGGTGGCCGTGAATTTGAAACTACCTCTAAACGCCGTGGTCCTATGCTGCGGTATTGAAAGCGGTTTGGTCATGGAACGCGCGGGGTGTGCAAGGTGATTCTGTCTCCAGTTTAACTTCTCGTATAAATATTTAGGCGAGCACGTTTTAACAATGCCGAACAGTAACGAAGCCAAGTGAAGCTTTCGTCTGTTACACATTTTTAACATATTAGCGTCATTTAAAAAAGGCGTAACATGGCTACGACGCGGGATGTCAAAACAAAATCTGGCGCATGCGTTTTGTACTCGTTGTATTAAACGTTCAGTTCTTGACAGTAGACAAGGGCCATATACTATATCGCAATAGTTAAATTTAGAAAGGATTAGACTATCTACTAATCTTTTTCTTATCATTACACTTAAATATTTTCTAAATCTATACAATGTCTTCAGCCTATAAAAACAACTCTTAACCACATTGCTAATGTGCTCCTCAAAACGGAGTTCAGGGTCAATTGTTAGACCTAGGTTACAGGCTGTTTCTACCCTGTCAATAATTTTATCCTTAATCTTTATCTCTGGCTTAGCAGAAATAATAGCGTTTACTTGTGTTTTGCTCCCCAGAACAATAAACTTTGATTTTGTAGGATTCAACGTTAGGCTGTTACGCTCCGACCACGAGACGATTCTATCAAACTCTTCATTCATCCTATGCACCGATGCCGAAGTTTCGTTAGGGCTAAAGGGCATGTATAGTTGGATATCGTCTGCGTACATGTGATATTTGCAGTATCTAAAGCAATCAATGATATCTGCACTGTAAATAATAAATAAAAGAGGCCCCAACAACGAACCCTGGGGAATACCTCTGGTGACGGATTGCGAAGCAGAGGAAGTCCGAGACCCATCTTCTTTCTGTATTTCAACAGACTGCGATCTGCCAGTGATGTAGCTACTGAACCATTTCACAGAATTTGGGTCAAAACCGTAGTAGGCTAACTTTGACAGAAGTAATGTTGTGTTTATGGCATCGAAAGCTCGTGAATAGTCCAACAAGGCAACGATGGTACCTTCACCCTGATCCCTAGCCTCTAAAATATTGCCGACCACATCCGCCAAAGCAGTTGCAGTTCCACGTCCATGTCTAAATCCTGATTGGAAATCTGGCAAAATATTATTAGCCTCTAAGTAATCAGAAACCTGTGTCTATACCACCCGTTCCAAGATTTTTGATAGATATGGAAGTATACTAATTGGACGTAAATCTTTGTAATTTTCAGGATTGCTGGTCTTTGCCAATGGTCTAACAATCGCACACAGCCAAGGCTCAGGAAATGTGTTGGTGATAATAGACCTGTTAACGATTGCGGTTATAGTCGCCAAGGACCAAGGAAGTGTAAGATCAATCATTTCTTTGTTTATACCATCAGCCCCTCTGGCGTTCGTAGAAATACTTTTAATGATTTTGAGGATGGTATTTTGATCAACTAATTTTAGGGAGAAGGTAGAAGTCCCATGTCTGTAAAACTCGAAATATGTTAATTCTGATATAGTTGCCGGTCGTCCCCCAGGCACATCCAAAAAGGCGTTATTAATGACATCGGGATCACTCAGATGTTCGGGCAGCATATTATCTTGAGTTGTTGGGTATACATGCTGTTTCAAGTTTTTCCATAAGGCCTTGCTGTTGTTAAGATTTTCGTTTATATGCTTAGTGAAATATGCTTTCTTTTCATTATGCAGTGCTGTAACCACCTGGTGCTTGAGCTGGAGGTAGTATTCTTTTTGGCTTAGTGACTTGGAGCAACGGTATCTATCCCTAGCCTCGTCGCGGATCCTGCACATTAATTTTATGACGTCAGTTATCCAAGGCGTAGGTAAGCATTTAAACAACCTCTGCTTTATTGGAGCGTGCGCATTGAACAAGTCTAGCAGGTAGTTATTCAACAAAGATACCATTGTGGTCACACACTGAACATTGCATATGTATTCCCATGGTATAGACTGTAGATCGCTTTCAAAATTGTCAAAAACTATACCCCTGAGTGGACGATATGTTACCAATCTTTTAGCTGGACGATCCTTCCTGAAAATAAGTTCACAAGTAACGAATGAATGATGTCCTAGTTCGCTATTATAATCAAAAGATACATTTCTGTACCGGGCATCAGTACAAATAATGTCAATCAGGGAGCAACTTTCATTTAGAAAGTGTGTTGGTGCATTCACAACTTGCTCCAGGCTACAGTAATTCAAAAACTCTTTCAGTCGTTCTGATTTAGGGTCGTTCTCATGCAATAGATTCACGTTATAGTCACATAATAATATCACATAGTCGTAGGGGGCAAGAGCGTTCAAGCTGTCTGTCAAAGCGTCAAGAAATCTGTCCAAGTCAAGCCACGGTGGTCGGTACGCGGTGCCTATGAGAAGATTTACTATATTTACTATTACTGTTATTTGAATGATCAAATAACAGTAATAGTACAATACAAAATATCGATTTTTAAACTTTCGCGATTTGTATACATCATACAAAATAAATTAGCGGGTCTTAAACGTCGGCAAAAAATAGGTACGTATTAATACCTTAAATAAGTTAATTTTACGCGATTAAGACCCGCTAATTTATTTTGTATGAGGAAAATACCATTTAAGACATATGTAAATACATTAAATCTAACACTAAAACTGCATTCTGAACAAATATAACTACGGGAACTCTCCCTCAGAATACATTTCAGCATATTCTTTCCAAGCTCCCACCACCTACAATTTATTTTACATACTTTACAATACGCATATAAGTAACGTTTGCTGAACTCCATATAGGGTGGGTACTAATGTCTGCTAATATTGCGAATTTATCACTGCGCTATTCGAGGCAGATAGTAATACTGACTAGTTTTTGTTTTATAATAAGGTTGAGCTACAGTTGCAGCGTTATTTATCAAGAGATGTCACGGAATCGTGAATCATGAACCGTGGTTACGGAGAAGAACAATGACACCTGAAGACCAATTCTGTTATTTTATATGACATTGAAACTATCGTCACATCAGCCTTAATAGTCCACTGCTGGACTAAGCCTCTCCTTTGAAAGGAGGAATTGGCCTACTATACCACGATGGCCAAACGGGTTGGTATAGGGATTAGGGATCAAGTTTTCCTTCTCTTGCAGTGTTGTTCTCTGCATAATATGCAGAGAACAACACTGCAAATTATATTTGAATTTTATAAAAATATATATAATTTAATTTGAATTTAAAATTTTATTTGAACGAAATGAGATTATATTTTGAATTAAGTAACTCAGAATCGTTGCTAATTTGATGACACTATGGTCTAATTTGACTTCTATAGTTCGACGTTGACACATTGTTCAATTTACAATCTAGTCACAATAACATTCCTATAAAATTCAAATATCAGTTAATTTAGAAGAATATCATTTTTGACATGACTATGACACTGACATTAGATCGAAACTGCATTTTGAACAAATATAATTTGGGACTGCCTCCGTGGTCCAGTGGATAGCGTATGCGACTGCTGATCGGAGGCCCCGGGTTCGATTACCGGGTCGGGCAAAAGTGTTACTGGGTTTTTCCGAATACTCAGTAGCAGCACGGAGTCTGGTGATGTGCCCGGTAACGGCAATAGGCTCGCCCCTATTACGTGGGACCTATCATGGCGAAATGTGGGTGTAATATTTACACCTCTGCCTACCCCTTCGGGGATACTGGCGTGAGACTATAAATAAATAAAATAAAAAAAGTTATTTGGAGGATTGGGCCTCAGAAGACACAGGGCACCGTGAGCTCATTCTGCTTAAATAGTATCACGAATAGTTGAACAATGTTCGGATACTTTGAGATAACTTCTACATTCAAGACAAAGACAAAATATGTCACCTCAGTCATTCATGACTACGATTCCTGTAAAGAAATTTCAACGTCGGATAGTAATAAATATTGTAGTTTTAAGATCATTCGATTTAAATGTAACCTCAATCCCCATTACGTGGGATCTAAAATTCATACGGCGAAATGTGGGTGTAATATTTCAACTCTGCCTACCTTTTCGGGATTACGGGGAGACGATATAAAAAAAAGGATGGCGCAGCTGCGCTCTTCGTTTCTGCCCCATCCCGCGGAAATTTCGAGAAAGCCCTTCTTTATGCATCCTTCAATCAATAATCCTTAATAAACATACACGCCAAATTACAGCAACTTGCATCCAATAGCTTTGGCTATGCGTTGTCTGTCAGTTACGCAAGATTTTTAGATATAAGTACAATTGACGAAATTATGTTTTTAATATTTTGCTGCCTCAACAACCTTAAGAACGCTTTGGCATTTGAAATGTAAATTTTAATAAACAACGCACCTTACTACACGACCAGAACCTTAGAATTCCTATTAATTTTATATAGCCCTCCGAAAGCAATTTCTAAGGGAAGTTAATGAATTAAATAATACAAAATAGTATTATTAATAGCTAAGGCTTTTGAGGTCGTGTATTGGTGTTATAGATTATGGGAGATAATTTAACTTTCAAAGTTTGAGAGTTTGAGATAATGTTGCACGATTGAGAGGTGCTTAAACTGTTTCTAATCCAGTGTCTTTGACCTATGTAGACTTGAGGGTCATCCTTGATGAAAATTGGTCGCACAAAGCTTTGCTGTATATTTCTTGGAGTCTTCTCGTGACCATAGCTGCAATAAAGCGGTCGAAACTTCGGATAAATTTCAATATTACCCGTAATATAATTATTATTCTTCATATTTCGATTTAATCGTAAAATCAAAGTAAAGAGACTGCCTCATTGGTCTCGTGGCATAAATGTGCGCGTGGGATTGGGAGGTCTCGGTTTCGATTCCCGGGTCGGGCAAAGTGTTATTGGGTTTTTCCATTAGGAAATTTTCAGAAGCAGCACGAAGTCTGGTAATGTGCCCGGTATGGCTATAGGCTTGCCCCCTATTACGTGGGACCTAAAAATTCATGTTGAAATGTGGGTGTAATATTACACCTCTGCCTAAACCTCCGGGGACACAGGCGCGTCTATAAAAAAAACAAAATACATTGCTATAATATATCAGTAGTACCTACAGCTATGTACATTTTATACCGATATATTTATGTCTCTTTACTATCTAGGTATGTTATTTTAACAAAATTTATTTTTCTGTATTAGGTATATGGCAGGTTTTTGTATTTTAGACGATTGTTGAAACAAAACAGTCTAGGTTAAATAAAATACACTTTTTTATTAATTAGATAACTAGGATCCGACTGCGAGTTCTCCATAAAAAAATACGCCTAGTCACAGAACAAATCATCGTGTTTGTCATAAGATGGACCCTGAGTAAGAATCGAACCCATAACCACCGGCGTTTTTAGATTCGCTTATCACCAGACCCACAGTACAGTCAATAAGACATAATAATTAGTAATTTAATAGTCAAGACTACTATAAACTTCCTTCGTTAATGCTTTCATAGAACCAATCCCTATTTAATTCATAGACTTTACCTAGTCCAACGTCTTGAAGCCTTGACTATTCTAGGAATTGAATTCAATAACCTGCTAGTCGTAATTCATATTAATTTACTTGTTACGAAGGCTGTAGGCTGCGGTGTAATGCCAAGAAATTTAATGATGTACCATTTACTTGGTTTCATCCATCTAATACGTCAGCTAGCTAGCTCAATTGCCAATCGAAGGATATTAACTGTCTTACTAATAAAAATTACGACACAGTGTATACAAGTACTATAAGCATTGCGTAACAAAAACGCAACTAATAAAAAATATTTTGACAGATTGCGTGTATACATGCGTTATAAGAGATCAAAATATCTATTTAGACTTACACAAGCTCTTCACACGCTTGCACCCTTGTATAAGGAGTGCGTAAGAGTAAAATGGCGGTTATTTGGCCAGCTGAGGACGCTGAGGTTGTCACTTTACTTAAGTTATGCGCGCAATCTATGACAGAGAGGTTGGACTACGAAGGTTATATTTCTTTGATCTATGAAATGAATGTTATTGTCGGTGGAGGCGTTCGGAAGCTATGAGTACAAATCAAAACATATTTATCCTTCAGAAAATAACAACCATTAGTCTTTACTTTTTGTACATTAGATTAATAGATAAGGGATATTTTTAAGAAGAAACTCCATTTAATATATAATTAAGCTAGTAAAATTATATATAAACTATAAAATACAATTAAATTATTAAAACCAAGTTACAATTAGAAGTTTTTGAACGTACTTCATAAAAGGTTGTCAGCATATTTGACGTACACACAGCTACACATCAACCTATACAAAACCAATATTAGCTGAACTACTCAACAATAGGTTGGTCACACTAAGGGAGTTCGCCTAATATTGGGCTTGTTTAGGTTAATGTGTAGCTGTGTGTACACAGCGTGAGTAGCATGTGAATAGTTACACAAGCTTGTCTTTGCGTTTATTAGTAGCGATGTTGTGTAAACCCTGTGTAACTCCTATACAGACGTTATACGCTGTGTAAGTATTCATACGTTAAACGTGTGAGTAATATTTTTTTATTAGTAAGACAGTAAATGTATAAAGCTAGTATTAGTCCAAGAGCTAGCACTAATTTTGAGTAGATTTTTGAGGCAAGCTGAAAACTTGTCTCATACCTCTCCAATTATGTCCCAAAAATGTGCAACATTTAAAGATTGCATGTTGCCTCTAATACATTGTTGGAAAAAAAATCGGGCTTGATTTAGCCCCGCTACTCACCAGCCAGGTGTGCAGTTCCGTGTTGGGGTATAATAGGAGAGAAATGAGACAAGTTTTCAGCTTGTTTGTTATTTTTAAAATGTAAGAGGATGTCTTTCAAATGAGTCAGAGTATTTAATATTCATTTTGGTTTCTAATGTGAAAAGAAAAATAATTAAATAATGAAAATAGTTTTATATCGAATTGTTGCGGAGTTATTATCTAATTCGGTCAGGACAATTTTCACGAAACTTTCAAAACCAGGTAGCTAACTTAATAAGAAGTGTACACACACACACACACACACACACACACACATACACACACACACACCATCAGCCTTTAACAGTCCACTTGGATTGGCCTACTATACCACGCTGCCCAAACAGGTTGGTATAGGGTTTGTATCAAGTTTTCCTTCTCTTACAGTGCTGTTCTCTGCATAATATGCTCCCTCTGTCGGCTCTTACGACACCCATAGGATGATATGGGGTGGTGACATTCCGTATTCTTAACCCGTCACCACACGGACAAACATTTTTTAAGTAGGTAAGCAAATAGTATCTGATCTAAATCATGGAACAATGCAAGCGAATATATTTACAAATATTTAATAAAAACGATACAGAATTTTGCTAGCTTACCCCACTATCACTTCAGAATCAAAGCAAGGTTACGTCTTGACTTGTATTAACAGGAATTCGACCCAGATAATACCAACCCAAGGAGATTAGATACCGTTAGCAGACCCGTACAATATCGCACATACGCTAACTGTGATCAGAAATAAGCGAAGTGATTTCAATACTTCCTAACAAAAACACCGAAGCAAATATTCATTAATCCGAAATACTAAAAAGTTCTGAAAAACGCCTTAAGGTTTTTACACTGATCACCAATTCAGAAAAATATAAAATTGACGTCATTTTTCGTAATTCATGTTAGGAGGTGATTTTATAAATGACAATAATAAATTTAACATAGTATAACAAAATCATAATTATTTAGGCACAGAACAAATGTCAGTAGATTCTACAGTAGATTAGTTAGTATTTGAGTTTTCTTAAAATCGAGGCTCGCTTTCTGCTTTAACCTAAGTGCTTTAAAACCATGATTCACTGAGTATTTTTTTATTTATTTATAGTCTCACGCCTATATCCCCGAAGGGGTAGGCAGCGGTGTAAATATTACACTCACATTTGGCCTTGAATTTTTTAAGGTCCCTCGTAACAGGAGGCGAGTCTATTGTAAATTGGAATATATTCTCATTATTATTAAAACAAGAAAAAAATGAAAACCCAAATGAGTTATTACATAACACTTTGCAAAATGTCGAAAATTGGCTTCAAGAACATAATCTGGAAATAAATTATAATAAAACAAAAATCATACAGTTTAGAACATATCAGACACCACCGCTAGAAATTAAATTAAACTATAAAAAAATCTACAATAAATACAACAACAACCTTTAAATTATTAGGCATAGATATAGACTCGCATATAAATTGGAAAAGCCATATTGAACAGTTAAACACGAAACTTTCCAAATTCACTTACGCCCTTTTCCATCTAAATCATAGCACAGATACAAAAACTGCGCTATCAGCATACCATGCTTACGCCTATTCGTGGCTTAGATATGGAGTCATGTTATGGGGGAACAGTGTGGATGTACAACAAGTGTTTATAATGCAAAAAAAAAGTATAAGGATAATAGCACAAATAAATAACGAACAAAGTTGTAAACCATACTTCTTAAAATATCACCTTACCTTCTATTTACATTTATGATATCTGCACTTATGTATTTAAAAATATCCATACATTTACAAAGGTGCAAGAAACTCATAATGTAAACACTCGCCACAAAAGTCGCCTTTACTTACCACCTTCACGAATAAAAATGTTGAACGAAAGCCCTCATTATATGGCTATACGAATATACAACAAAATACCGAAAAATATCAAAAGCGAAACAAAATTTCATACATTTAAAAATAAATTAAAAGAATATCTACTAAAAAACAGTTTCTATTCTGTTGAAGAGTTCTTGGCAATAGGTAAAAACTATAGCTAAAAATAATATAAGTTTATATATAATATATATTAATAAGGCGATCTACAGAGCCAACATAAATAATAGGTACAACTAATAAATTGTACTTATATAAAAATGATACATGTTTGTAAAAAATAATATTATGATTTGTCCTCAAATTTTGCTATACCTGTAAAAGGTTGCTAAGTTGTAAGCACATAATGTATACCAAGTAAGACCATAAACTGTACACTTAGTTTGCAAATAAACATTTTTGAATCTTTTTGAATCTTTGAATTATTCAGAGGAAATGCCTTTTTAGCCTCCGCAACCCAAAGATTTGGCTACATTCTATGGTAAAGACCAGGAATAGAACACTCTGTAACAACGAATACTTCGTCATATCGTAATTAATTTATTTTATTTGAGCTACCAGTTGTTACATTATTCTTATATCTGAGATGTAGGTAAATGTATAACATCTGAAGGTTTCACAGCATGCGTGGTACTAGCAATTACCACATTATATAATGCAAGATTTTTTAAAAACCTTATTAACTATAGATCACTAAAATAAGAAAATTAAAATTCAAATTGAAAAACAAAAAAAAAACATGTTAGTCTCTCATTAAACTCAAAACAACAGTTTTGAAATTGACTATTGTCTCAAAAATATATCCAATCCCTCACAAATTGAATTGTATGTCTTCGACAATCTAGACACAGCAGAAAACAGCTTTAAGATAAAAGCTGAAAGTAATTAAGAATAATAAAGAGTTTTGTATATCAAATATTACACATCAAACACAGTAAGGTTGTTTTCAATCAGCAAAATTGGAGCCATGATATGTACCTACGTGTCAAATAGTTGATTATATAGATACCATAATAATATATAGGTAGATTCGGCTTTCGCTTTTCCATTGCCGCTGGCTCAGAAACGTCAAGCGTGTGGAGCAGGATTAAGGAGTCAAGGGAGCTTACTTAGATCGACTGACTGAATGTCAATCGATCGCTCGTTTCAGCGGCCGATTGCTACATAACGTAGTAAATTGGTTTAGGCTAAAGATAAATTCAGCATGCAGTTTGTAATATCGAACTAAAATAATACGAAACTGGAGACTTGATTGCAAGATATTTTGTTCTTTTCCGGGATCGAAAAAATACGGGTGCCCTTATTTCGGAGGTTAGTGTCTAAGCGCTAAATATAAGAAATTCATCATCTCAACAGAGTCACGTCCACTGCTGGACACAAGTCTCACCAAAGGCTCTCCCGGTAGACCTACCTTGAGCCGCAAGCTTCCGACCGCTTCCCGCGATCCCATCAAGATTCCAGCTTTCTGTCCTAGCAGTAATCGATTCTTTGTGCTATATGTCCTGTACACTGACACTTCGACAACTATCTGGAGAGCTAGATTGGTAATTTTTGGCTCTCTTTCGGATCTCCATAATTGTTTTTACTCGACCAAAACCAGCCTAGTGCTGTATTTTACTAACTCGCAATACATGAAAAGGCAAGAGGAGAAATTCAAATTTGGGAGTCATCACGATGAATTTGATAGATCATCATCATCCTCCTAGCGTTATCCGAGTTGCATTCAAGACCCTTGGAGCCCGGGGTTCGCTTACTAGTTCAATCAGATATGACAGAATATCATTCTTTTCCACAGAGCGACTGCCGTCTGACCTCCGTAACCCAAAGGGATAGCTATATTCCATAGCTTAGATCAGTATCAGATCAGACTCACAGTAACGACTTTCAAAGATCTTGAAATTAAAGCCGGGACCGACGGTTTAACGTGCTGTTCGAGGCACGGGACAAGCGATAATTAACAATTTAATACGCACATGACTTAGAAAAGTCATTGGTGCGTGCCGTGGATTCGAACCCGATATCCTCTGCATGGCAGTCCGTTGGTATCTCCACTAGGCTATCGCTGCCTAATGAATGAATTTAATAGATATTTGGTTGTAACTAAAAAGTTTCATCGAGTTAACTCGTATGAGATTGTCACGAGCAATTATGTACTGCGACAGAAGAAATGTATAGTACCTTCCCATTACAACGCTTTGGGCTGTAAAAATATGATTGAGAAGTTTTAGTTAGTAGAATAAAAAGACAACTCCCGCACTAGGAATATATTCTGTATCGCGGGGTACTTTACAAACATATAATCAACGGACACAATAAACACCCAGACTCGAAACAACAATTTATGGATCACGTGAATCGCACCCGTACCGAGGATGGATAACGAAAGACTCACCAATAAGATATATAAGGAATGGTGAATGGGACAGGGCGTAGGGAAAGACCTAGGTGGACGTTCTCCGACCAGATTAAAAAATATAATGAAGACATCCTAAAAAAAGGACAGGTTTGAAATACCCTAAACACAATACCCAAGCATGCATTAGAAACTGGATGGGAGTGAATAAAGCAAGAGAGAAATTTCAGGATCGTTGCAAATGGCGTTTAATAGTCTCTGCTTACCCCTTCGGGAACAAGTATGAGTCATTTAAAAATATACGCAAGTATATTTTTAAAACCACTACCAATGTACCATCTCTCTTATACTAAGACATATCTAATATTATATCGCCGGTCCTTAAGACGCGTCGCCATGCCATGAATACATACACTTTTTTACTATTGTCTCTGTTATTAGATGACCTAGAATCTAGACTTTAGGTCCTGTAGATATACACTACGTGATGAATATTGATTCGGTCTGCCAAGTACCCTTTCATTTTGCCACCGTATTGGGTTTTTGGACATTCGGGGAAAATGAAGAGATTCTTCGGAGATATTAGATGAAGGATACTCTTGATGTTATTCGGCTTGACTATACTATCTTGTGTAACGATATGGTTAGTTTTCTGTCTTATATTTTACTGCTTATTCAGTACTATAGTCCGGTAGTTTAGATTACTAGTTTAAAAGAAATGTTTCTGACTTCATTTGATAGTAGGTTAGGTACCTACAAAACCGGGTCGTACATAAGTGAGCTCACCAGATTGGTTGGAAATGATATTTACCACGATATGCTTTTATGTTACAAAATATATTTGATGTTTGGTTGGTGACGCCTGAGATTAAAACAAATAGCAAGCAAACAAACACACTCGTAAGCTTTATATCCTTTTAAAAATAGATTTCTTCTATACATATTCTGATGTCCGGCAATATAAAATTTCGTTGTTATAGTGTTTGTGTTTGAATGAGAACTTGGTTCAGTTACCATTTTGTAACTTTTAGCTGATGCATCAATCAGAAGTGGTAATCTAGAGAAAATTAATCCGCTAGTCTTAATGACGTTACATGAATGTTTTCTATTTCTCGCTTTCAAAGCATTTGCCTTATTGTTCTCTAGCTGTCTGGAGATCTCGATAATTCAGGTATATCATAAGGTTCTGGCTCTTGTCTTGTTTCTTAAAAAAACCTAACATGAAACAGTCGGAGTCGAATTCAGAACCATCTAATAGACAGTACATTATCAATATTAGTTGCAAATTATTTCTATCATCTTTATCTAACCAAGCTCATATTGACACTTTCTCATCGGTAGCGCAAAATAACTAAACCCATAACCTCTCAGTCGAGATACCAATGCTTTCTCTATCGCTGGTTCGTGGCAGTCCATATCTGGTATAACTGGCATTTTTAATAAGCTCCGTTACGGCTTTTAGTCCACCTGTCTCATTCATATCCATAACTAATGAAATATGGCGACAAAAAATATAAACATGCTCCCGTAATTCTTTAATGATGAGAAAACATTGAATCTATTCAGGGCACGCCATATTAAGTTTAATTGAATGATTCCCCATACTCTAGATGTTGAAAGAACCAGTTCGTTTTGTAAGTAGCTAAGTACCTATGATAAAAGTCTTGTGCGAGTTGTTGTCTTGGGTCTGTATTGAATTTTAGCTTGAAAATATGGTGAGTAGTATGTTTATACTTATGGAAAAATGGCTTTTGTCAAAAAATATATAATTTAATATTATTAGTATTACTCTTAAATGCTAAAGTATATGAGGATGAATAGATTTTTATAGGTTTTTACTCTTTCGAGGAAAAACTGCTAGAGAATTTCGAGGAAAGCCTACTACTGGCTATAAAAAACAAGGATTTTTTCTGGGATAGCCTTTTTACCTACAATATTATTAGTCTAGTTACAAACTCTGGCCTCTAAACGTCACCTACAATGAAGTTATTAAATTATATATCAAATATTTTGTTTCACGAAATCAATTTGCAGCTACAGCCAAAAATACGGGGCGCAAGAAGCTGAAATTTTGCATTTATATGTTCCTTGGTAACTACAGAGGTGTTCTAAGAAGGAATTTCCCGAAACTCCCACGGGATCCGGCAGAAACAGTTAATGTGCGGGTGTAGCTGCAGGCACCCTCTAGTCTGATATACTCGTAGGTCTCAAGATGTTACAACACATGGGGCGAAATGCCCCATGTGCCCATTGTAGACCTTGTTTACTGTAAGAAACAAATAAAACATGTAAATAATATATCCACTAAGTTAATCAATAACTGTGCACAATAACTACGAAAAAACAAACAAATCGATTTCGTTAAAAAAATAGTTTTGAAAAAATACTTACACGAACGGGCGCGCGATGAGCAAAATGCCGCGCTTCACGATGCACCTCACACAAACCCATCACCACACAGTCATGGTGGCACTGAGCAGCACGGGATTTACGTCAAGGGAGAGGGAGAGGGGGTGTATAGCTAAAGTTGAAATTTACAGCAAAAAATTTATGTCTGAGCAAAATGCTCATAGCGCGCCTTCTCACGGGTTAATTTTCTCGAACTTCAGACATTATCAACTGCGTGTTTGATATTGACAATATCACAGCCACATCAACGACATCGTTGCGTTGTGAGGACTCCGTGTACCAACACATGCGTCCTATCTGTGGGTATGCCACTCAACCACATCGCAACCACTAGCGACAACGCAACCACAACTAAGTATGTTTTGTAAGAACAGCTCTCGACATCAAATTCTGTCGCAACCTGGCCATTTCGGCATAGCAAACCAGATCTTTCTACTGACTATTTTTGAAGCAAATAAGAAGAGGCTTAAGCCAAGCAAAGGACTGCAAAAGTCTGTAAAGGTTACATAACTGCTAGAAACAACAGCGTCACTATTCACGAGTAAACACAGCTTGACCGCATTTCGCCGCGACGGTGTTGACTGTTTTTGTTGTGTTGATTAACTCACTCACACGAATCTAAAATCTCAAAAAATGGATATATCGAATATTGAAACCGGCCGTAAATCAAATGACTTATTTGTAAAGCGTAGTTACATGAGTTGTTATGGATGAGTCATACATATGTAATTAAATCAGTATGTCTTGCCTTTAAAGGCGTAGGTATTATAGTATGTCATTTGGTACTCATGATTACTAACTTCTCAGGGAGATAATCGATTTTAAACTTTCGCGACTTGTATACATCATAGAAATTAATTTAGCGGGTCTTTATCGCGTTAACTTAACTTATTTAAGGTATAATAGTCTCTCCGCGACCACGCTCGGTGCAAGACGAGCGAAACGTCGGTAACAAATAGGTATTTAAGTATACCTTAAATAAGTTTCTCAGGGAGATGGTTATTGAAATGTTAACTATACACAGCACACACCATGTTAACACTTTCTATGTTATTTAAACATTTTCTCTATCAAAACGTAAAAATACATCAAACCTAATTTACACGAAATATAGTATAATAATTTTCGTTCCACATTCAGCTCAAAATAATGGGCATTTGTCTAGCGGGCTCCGAGTGACAGATCCGTTGACAGGCCGTATTGTAGGCTGTAGGAGGCTTACTCGAATGCTTAATAAGTCTGCACATCTTCAAGAGATGAGCGAGAAAATAATACAACCATACCAGTGGTGTAGAGGCGGGGCAAACGACTGCCGCACCGATGGTCGCGGGTTAAATCCCCGCTCAAGGCAAACATTTGTGTATATGCAAGGATATTTGTCTTGGTCTTATTGTTTCTATGTCTTAGCGCTTCAAAGGCCTACTTGATATTCTGATACTTTTACAGAATATGAGCTTTTTTTATCTTATTAAGTCGAGAACTTTCGTACTTACACAATAATCGTGTGTGAAACTGCTAATGTCGCACTTCATAATATTCTCTAGTAGTTTAGTAAGTTTCCGCTGGATGTCACCAATTTTTTGATTTCACCATCGTACTATTGATGATATCAGTTATATGTCACTTCTGTTACACATGTGATTCACGGTTATAGCAGTGTAAGGATATTGGAGTGTACTGATCGTATTAAATGCTCTCTAGGGCACGATTCAACCGAAACGTACAATTTAATACGCTAATCTTGAACATTTCTTCGACCTAAATTATTTTACCAGCCTGGAGGACTCATCCCCTTTTCCTTCGCCCTCAAACCACTCCTCCAATTTCTTTTCCCATCTCAAATGTTGGCGATGCTCTTGGGTCCCCTCTGGTGTTGTTTGAGTCCATGGGCGGCAATAATCGCTTACCTTCAGGCGATCCGTCAGCTCCACCTCACATACAACTCAGCTCCGCACATCTTTGTTGAATCCGCAATCTAATTCTCGAGGTTTATACCCAATGTTTTATTTTCCGTGATCTACTGACGGATTAGGCGAACTCGCTTGTTGTCAGCTTAATGAAAGCCTCCTTTGATAATTGTGTATTTACCTCATACCAAAAAATTGGCCGTCGATCTAAGCTAGAGAGTATGCGTACACTCATAGCACATACTAACACTAAATGTTTTTCTATACATTTCGTTTCTGAGAAAACAAGGAAGGTCTGACGGCCCTGCGATCTTACTCCATTAGAGTCAGTGAGGCATAACCTACAACTCCGCCGTAGATGTCCATTATCGCGACAGAAGGTGTTAAAGTAATTGTACGTTATTCTGATTAATAAGCAATTTAATTGCAAAGTTCCATCACAATCTGTTCAGTAGTGTTTCCATGAAAGAGCAAGAAACTTTCATACAGTCCAGCAAACTGTCATGTTCATAATAGAAGTAAGATTGCCTATAACCTTATTCGCCATTACATCATCTTTAGCAATCTTACTAATATTGCTAAAGGTGATGTAATGCATAGGTATTCCGGGTCTTAATCGCGTAATTATTTGAAAATAAAGGTGTAAACCTCTTTTTAAATTACATATAATTGTATTATGTTAAGGTGTAAAATATTTCATCCTAATTTTCAAATAACAATGCGATATGGATCTGTTACATAAATATTACTTGGTATGTGTACACACAGCGACAAGTCAAGCTTTACAGTTGCAGTACGATTTAATCCTTTTTACCTACGCCAAAGAACTGGACGAAGATCAAAGTGTTAGCTTGACTAGTAGCCGTATGAACTACAAGTGACGTAAGTTTTAAAGTATTCACTACACCATCTCCCTTTAACAGCAATAAACTTACAACCAGCATTCAAGACCTTCTCCATACGTAAAAGCTTCGAAATATCTGAACCAATTAGTCTATACGACTGCCTCCGGGGTCCAGTGGATAGCGTATGCGTCTTCTAATCGAGAGGTATCGGGTTTGATTCCCGCGTCGGGCAAAAGAGTCTGAGTTTTACCGAATTCTCAGTAGCCGTACGGAGTCTGGCGATGTGCGCGGTAACAGTAATAGGCTCGCTCCCTATAACGTGGGACCTAAAATTCAACATGGCGAAATGTGGGTGTAATAGGCGTGAGACTATACATAAAAATAAATAAAACATAGTCTATATCCCAAAGTATACTGTAAACCGTTTCTTTGTTACAAAGTATATTGCTCGATGTATTCAAAGAATAAAATTATGTTACATAGCATGATAAAATATATGTATGTAGCACAAAAAACGTTATATTATTGTTCGTAAAAATTAATTACTCCTTATTCGGTATGACATAGGTTTTGGCTAGAAAAACAGTGTCTTTAGTATATTTGTATTTTAAGGACGTAATGTGAGCAAAATATTGTTATTATGGTTATTAATTTCTTCAATAGTATTCTTATCGTATTGAATGGATGAAAAAACAGATTTTTATTAGGTATCGTGTTATAACTTCTCCTCAATCTACCTATAGAACAATTTTTATATGTGTTCTAAATAGTTAAATGGTTAAATTTAAAGGGATGGTAATCTATTTAACCTACATATTGTAGGTTCAGTACGAATATGGGGCTATACTTTGTAGGCCACAAAAAGTTATCAATTGGTCAGATGATAGTCTTTATGGCATTCTGTCATAATATTTGGTGTCTAGACTAGAAGGAGGACCGAGGTCTCCCAGACAAAAGTCTTGCATGCAACTGTGAAAATGCTCGGACGATTATGATGAACATCAATATTTTACTTCGTGGTGGAAACCCTATTTTCAAGCGTACCTTTATCACACTATAATTCGTATTTTGTAGGTGTGGGAGTCCTCCAAAGACATCCAGGGCAATTTCCGAAAACCGGCGCCTTGTTCATGACCTTCTCTATAGATGCGATGGTCCGGTTCATATGAACCAGACCATCGCTCATAGCGTGACTTGGCTTTTCTTTCATAATAGGTCAGCAACGTTATTGTATAAGTATAAGTTGTGCAATGCTTGCACAGGTCATCACTTCGATGGGTGACCACGCGTAACATTTACTTTAGACTGCTACCGTGCTTCAGAGTACACGTACAGCTGTCGGTACCTTTTCCTGTTGTAGGACAATAATGCTTAGGTCATGTCGGAAGCCTTCAGGCGGTCTGAAAACTCTAACACCAGAGTTGGCAACACACTCACACGAAAAAGAATACGAATCGCGGTTAGCCTACTTTAACCCGACCCAGTATAGTACCTACTGTCTAATGCTATCGCATTTAAAACATTTTCCACGATAAACCCACAGACTATTGTTCTAGTGTTACAATGTTGCGACTATTTGTCGCGCGATAAAATATTATCTAGTCATCGTCGCTGTCGCACGACAATGTAACAACTATGTTGTTGCTATAAACAAAGCGAATGGATTCGTTCCAGTTAAGGAACCGGACTAGTTGTTGTGATTTGATACGAATCAGTGAAATTGTAAGGCCGTGTTGCTGGCACACTTGAAATAGAAGTGTGACCTACATAATTATAACATTTCTCAAAAGCCTAGTTAAGCTTTACAGTACTGTTTGAAATAGAAATCGATTATATCGGTTTAGTAGCGTTTTGTTTAGTCCATTGTAAATTTTGACTAGGGTCACACTATGAACTGTCATTCACTACCTGTTCTGAAAAAGTTCGCTTCGACGACACGTTTTGGTCTTGCGCTCGCGCCGTTTTGTTTCTCGCGTGGTTTTGTAGTTTTGTAATTTAAAACCCCTTTGAATTGCCGCTAACTGATCGGCCGCCATCGGTTTATCTTAATATATTAAATCCTTGCGTTACTGACTGACTGACAGACACGCTACAGCTGAAACTATTGGGCGCAGGAAGCTGAAATTTGGCATGTATGTTCCTTGGAGACCGCAGGGGTGCACTAAGAAGGGATTTCCCGAAATTCCCACGTGATCGGCCAAAACGAGTAAATTTAAAAAAAAATGTGCATGCGTAGCTGCTGGCGTCCTCTAGTTTGTGATAAAAGATAACTTGTAAAATATTGAACATTGTAAAATTTGTGTGAATCCGTGCAAGTGTTTGGTGCCCGACGACTTCGTTGAAGAAAACCCTGATCATTGGACTGGTAACTATAACGATTTACTTGTTATTTTGGCCAAAATTATGAGTTTAATCTTATAGGTCCACTCAAGAACATCAGTGAAGATTTGGTAAGTAAATTTGCATGTAATTTGAATTCATCGCTGTGCAATCACAGAAATAGTGTTTAAACCTTTTCCCTGGGCTAAGACTGGATGAATTAATCGCTTCCACTGACCTCTGCAACCTTACCCAATTTTAGCCCGGACTCTAAACAAGTAAAATACTTTTTTATAGGAATAAATATTGTCATAATAAAATTAAGCATTCATCAGTACTTCTCAGTCCACTGCTGAATATAATGCCTAATTTACGTCACCATCATTTTAAGTCTGTAGGTGCAGGAGGATATTATGGTCTACGCTCATGCTTACACTACGCTGGCTAGACTTTTGATATCGAGTTTTTCGTAGTTATCATCCTAAAGATATTTGCATTGTGTTTTCCTTAGCTGCCTCTTATAACACACACTAAAAGAAACAGTGTAAGAAACATTGGATTCTTAATTCATTACCACACGGATTATGAAGATGAAAATGGGTATAATACACAAAAAAAATTCAAATCCATAAGTAGTTATAGTGATTACAGGGTTCAACCAAACAAACGATCTTTTCTGCTTTATTAGCTAGTCATGATGAATAAGCTTACTTAATTATTTGTCCGGTTAAGCTTATAAAAACTACTAATAATAAATATCACTATTAAATGCACTTACCTTTACCAGAAGCATAAATTAATCAGTATCAGACATTCACAAGTAATGGTAATAGAGCTGTTGTTGAGCGGGCAACAATATAAATGGTTTTAATAATAATTCGCACATAAAGTGTGTTCAAATTATGAAAATAAGATAGCTATAGCATAATAATAATAATACCATGCAAGTTGGCAAACTATACCTGTAAACCAAGTGGTCCTATCCAAAAATGCTTTTGTGACGCAAATTAGAAGAGGCATGTGTCCAGCAATAATAGACTACTAAAAGGCTGTATGTATGAATAAATCATAGAAATGTTGTTGTCTTGTCTGTAAGTAGAATTAACAACCCAGCGCGTTGGATCAGTGTGGAATAGAGAAGGCGTGTTTATATTATTACTAGCGATGCACGCAGCGATGATCGCCCATTTTATTTTAATTTAACAGTGTGATCCGCGGGAATTTTGAGAAATCCCTTTTTAGTGCACCCCTACAACCTCCAAGGAACGAATGTGCCAAACAGCTTAATGGGCTCAATAGTTTTGGCTGTGGGTTGTTTGTCGGCGAGTCATACGCAAGATTTTCATATATACTCGTACAGAATAAATAGGTTTACAATCCTTGCAATATTTTATTGGCCCTAGTACTTTATACTTTTAAATCTACATGAATATATGCCCTTCATACCTCACCTTACTTGAAAATTACTTATGTAAGTGCACTATCGTAAAATACTCGTGAATAAATCGATAAATGGTAATCATACTTTGATAGAAAAGTATTAGTCTTTAGTTTCTGAAGTAAAATAAAACCTAAAGGGCCCTCATTCATGATGTATGAAGGCAGGTTATTTAAACTTATCTTAGGCTCGCTTAGGCTTTGAGATATGAAGAGTATTTTTCGTAGTTATGAACTGCGGTATTTTTACGCTATGCTGGGTGCGATCATGATTATTGATGTGCTGACTATGAGTTAAGGGGCCTATCTCCGTTTGACTAAAAATAGGCCTAGCAGGTGGCACCGTGTCCACTTACACTTTCAAAGAAAATAAAAATGCTTCATCGTTCATAATTTTTTTATTTTCTTTAGACGGGCATTTTTGCAAGACGTTATACAAGACCCTGGAAAATTTGCGTAAGCCTTAATGAAAGAACATACATACATACATAGACTCACGCCTGTTTCCCCGAAGGGGTAGGCAGAGGCATATTAAACGCCCACTTTTCGCCAGTGTTTTGATCCCACGTAATAGGTGGCAAGCCTATTGCCGCTTATTGGGACATTTTGTTTGCCAGAGCCTCATCCGTTGATCGGCAGGTGCACCACTTGCAGGTGAGGTTGGCTTGGGACCCTAAGGTCTTGGTGGGAACCCTATGCATCATCATCATCAAGGTTCGGTTCTAGTTAATACACCTCGTGCAGAAATGATATCCACTTGACTGCCTCCGTGGTCCAGAGGATAGCGTATGCGACTGCTGATCGGAGGTCCCAGGTTCAATTCCCGGGTCGGACAAAACTGTCACCGGGTTTTTTCGAATTCTCAGTAGCAGCACGGAGTCTGGTGATGTGTCCGGTAACGGCAATAGGCTCGTCCCCTATTCTGTGGGTAATATTACGCCTCTGTATACCCCTTCGAGGATACAGGCGTGAGTCTATAATAAAAATAAAAAAAATTATATCCACAGAAAAGGCCGGCGTTTTGACGTAGCATGACCAAAAAAACAGTATATAGGCACTACTCCGTTAAGAAAGTACCGGGAAAAGATCAATAATACACAGACTGATTGTTATTCATCCAAATTTATTTTATTGCCTTCAAAGTATGCTCCTTCAGAAACGATTCACTTACGCCAACGAATAATCCAATCATCAAAACATTTTTTAATCGCTGTTTCCGGAATTGAGTTCAGTTCTCGTCGCGAATTCACCTTTATGTCTTCTACCGATTGAAAACTTGTGACACGAAGTGGTAATTTGAGTTAAGGAAAAAGAAAGAAGTCGTCTGGAGCCATATCTGGTAAATATGGTGGTTTCTCGATGGTATTTGTTGAGTGTTTGGTCAAAAATTTGTTCACAATGATGGCCTTGTGAGAAGGCGCATTATCGTGGTGCAAATTCAAGAATTTTCTTTGCACAAATCTGGCGAACTTGAACGAGTTTGGTGTGGTTTTTTCGTTATCGGTTCAGTTGGAAGGCGCCACTCCGAAGCTTGTTGACTAGTTTGTATGTCAAACTCGTAAACCCACGTCTCGTCACCAGTAACAATGCGCTTTCATGAATTTTGGGGCGGCATTGACTTGTTCTAGCACTTCTAGTCCTCAGCGACTCTCATGCGATTGAGTTTTTGGAGAAAATACTTTTGGACTAGTTGAGCGGCAACATGTTTCATACCCAAATGATTAGTTAAAATGGTACGGATCGACCCGAGTGATACAGAAATTTCGGCGGCTATCTCGCAATCAAGTTGAATGAGGATTTTCAGTCACTGGTTCCTTCACTTTTGCGATGTTAACTTCAGTTGCAGACGTCGATGGCCTAACGAGCGAGGTAAATCTTCCATCACATCTCGACCGCTTTTGAACGCTTTGAACCACTCATAAGCACTAGTTTCTGATAAAATCGATTCACCGTAAGCCTTCTGTAACATTTTCATTGACTCCGAACATGAAATCCCATTGGCGATGCAAAATTTAAGACAAACTCTTTGTTCGATGTTTTACCCGACTACGCGAAGTCAAAACGAAGGGTAATGTTTTTGGCAGTCTATGTATGTATGTATGTTTGTATGTTCCACCGTAGCACCTAAACTACTCAACTGATTTTAACAAATGGGGTGTCAATAGATTCGTAATGATGGCCCGGGTGACATAATTAAGCTATATAAATTTAAAAAAAAAATTTACCTCAGATTTCAACCACAGAAAAAATTAAACTGAGATAATCATTACGTGTTTGGTATCAAAAGAAAGGTATTGGTGAGCACATTACAAATATGTACATATATTATACTGTTTGAGTCAAAATATAAGTTTAAAACACGGTTGTACTTACAATTAACGCGCAGTTCAGACACTTCGATTTACCTATTTTTCTTTCTTTAAATATGACAATGTTAATGTCGGACGGTAAGTTTACATGCCCCATTAGGTTACGGAAAAAGATTAAATAAAAAATAAGTTTAAATACTATAACCCGACTACGTAAAAAGGGGGTCTAAAAAGGATGCAACAAGAAAATAGCTCAGAGCCGTGGTCGCACCTACTGAGGGTGTCATGTGATGTAACTTGTACACTTGTATATAATAGGTGCGACCACGGCACTGAGCTATTTTCTTGTTTCGTCCTTTTAGACCCCCTTTTTACGTAGTCGGGTTATAGTTTTTAAACTTATTTTTTGTTGTCATTATGAAATTCGCAATACACACTAGATATGATATAACTAAAAACAGCACTGTATTTAATATAAATAACAGATGTAACTCAAACTCCGCGCCAAAATGGAAAACAGTTGTGCCAATCTAACAACAACAAAAAATTTGAATTTGTAACTATAAACAAATAATCCATTCCCGATACTTTTTTGACTGAATGTATTGATATTAATCCATTGTTTAATATACATACATCCATAGTACAAGCTCTGCTTAATTTAGGACTGGTGTTGTGCGAATGTCGTAGAATATTATAATCGGGCGTCGAAAAATATAATTTCGTCATCCATCTCGGGATAGTAAATAAAACAAAACTAGCCCCCTACATCGATAACGATAACGTGTAGTCGTGAAAATGGCACTACAAAGAACTTCACAGAAAACTTCTTTATTTTCAAATTACAAAGTACGGGCAGCCTTTTGTCAATATTCTTTGCAGGTTGGTGTAACTGGTACGCCGTAGATGATTAATCAATAGACTTTAATAGACTCGCATTCTATAACTTGTTATTTACATTATAGTTATCGAGTTGTGATAGGTTTTACAAAATATACAAGACTTTTACATTCGTAAAATTGCCCTGACACTTAAGTGTCATGGAAGGTCAGCCAGGAAAATAATCGTGACGTTGATTAAACAACAGTAAGCTTATTATTAAAGAAAACAACATGGTTGTTTAATGACCTGTAATATTTGCAACTGTTGGGTGATAGACCACTTTTTTGGTCAGCTGTACATAATATATTCTTTTTGTAGAAATATGGGTGTCAAACTATCGACAACACTTTTCGAGTTTCGAGTCGTGTCATCCATACAGTGAACGTTTTTGATAGTAACTGAGTCTTAAATTACTGTGCTACCTGCAGTTCACTCGTATTTTCCTACATCTCAAATAACATTAATTTTAGGAAAATAACTAAATTCGTTCCACCTTATCTTGCTTCTGTTCATCTCAATTTTAGCTTTCACTAATAATAACAAATTTTTGCAACACAAAAGTACAAATGTCGTCTCAGTCTTGAATGTGCTCCATACTTCGGGAAATATCTCTCCAGCGACTAACCGCAACCACAAGAAAAATGCTTATAACAAATATTTTAATAACTAGATTTAGCTTTGAAAATGCCAGAGCTGTGAACGAACATTTAGAGGTAGCATCGACGCGATGCTGATGAAAATTGCAATATGTTTGCGTTTTGATATTGGACGTTGTTGTCAGATATTAGATAATATAATTATCGGGTATGGAAATTTTTAATTAGTGGAGTTGAACTTGATTGGATTGAATTATCCAGTTGGGTACATATACAGAAAGAGAGAGAGAGAGAAAGCACAGCTTCAGAGCACGTTACTGGTCAACAGCAACGGATTTTGCCAACCTTTTCTAGATTTTTTACTCGTATTTGTTTGCCTTTTCGTTATTTTAAATCGATATAAATAAAGATAAATCACCGTAATGTTCGTACGCGCATAACTTCCAAACGACTGCACCAAATTTAATATTTTTTTCTTTTATGTGTTCGTTATTTTCACGAGAAGGATTTTATGAAGGAAGATAGCAAATATTTATAAAAAAATATAAGTATTATGACGGTACGAAGTTCGTCGGGTCAGCTAGTAGTTACTTATCAGCAATGTAGGTACTAAATATATGGGTAAATGTAAATGTGTGAGATAACGCTATTTAAACCCGCTAAATAAATTAAAAAAAAAAACAGATACAATACAGACAATACACTATTATGTTATTTAAATATATTTTGCTTACCCTTTCGTTGAAGATTCTTCTTCTATCTATTGTAAAGTGAGTCTGCAGTGTAATATTTCTGTTTTTAATTAATGCACCGTCCTATAAATCTAAGTTTCGAACTAAGTTTCCTCGTTACTTCTTTGCGCACTACAACAATAATTATCATCAAACTTGACAAATATTATCTCGAAAGTTGAAATTCAGTTTGTATTAATTAAATATTTGTAATTGAACAGTTTGATTGATTGATTGCGACTGTTTTTCTATGCAATGTGTTTCTTTACAAAATCTTTTAACCCTGAATACACTTTTGAGGAGCTACTTACGTTATGCAATATAATATGTGCAACAATTGTGGATCGATTAAAGTATTATCTCGCGTAGGGATCGAACCCACAACACACGGCGTAGTTCTTAGCGGCGCGGCGACTGCTTTAAACACTACGCCATCCATGCATTTTGTTTGAGCTTATCGTGAACAGACAGACAGACTCGGTAAGTGAACTCGATGTACTGAACTTCGCCCACAGCTCTTGCCGCGTGAATTAAGAATAACCCTATGAAAACCGTAGGTACAAAAATCTGTTCGGTAGTTCTTTTTCTTTAAAAAGACAATTCCCGCACTAGGACTAAATCCTGAGTCGCGGGGGACTTTACAAACATACAACTAACGGACTTAATTATCGACCAGACCCGAAACAACTATTTATGAATCACACAAAGTGTTGTCTCACGTGGGGATCGAACTCACAGCACTCGGCGCAATGTCAAGCGGCGAGGCGGCCGCTTAAACCACTTTGCCAACAGTGCAGTTTTTGAGTTTATCTCACATATCTTTTTTTTTATGGTAATAGGCGGCAAACGAGCAGACGGATTGCCTGATGGTAAGCAATTACCGCCGCCCATGGACACAAGCAACACCACAGGAGTCACAAGTGCGTTGCCGCCCCTTGGGGCTGGGAAAAGGGATAGGATGAGGAGTGGGATCAGGGAGAAGGGATAGGGGATAGGGCCTCCGGCACTCTCACTCACCGAACGAAACGCAACAGTTTAGGTACTGTTACTTTACGTCGATTTTCTGTGAGAAGTACTACCCGTACTTCCCCGGCCCATTCATGCTGAAATCAGCAAGGCTCTACTACAGACTACGACAGAGATAATGAACATCAGACTTCATTTTATAATTTATATAGATATACGTATCGCAGTAATATCAACAAGACTATCAATACACCTTCTCAAATAGATAGATACATAATATATACATATTATACATATTTACCTTAAAGACGACTTGTCTTAGACTATTAATGCTGTTTAAATGGAGTACCTACGTACTACTCCATTAATACTTTATTAACAAAACAGGTCTATTTCAATATTTAATATAAGATATCACATCTATAAACTTCGTAATCTAGTGCCCTAAAGGCAAGGATACACTACACTAATACAAATATTTTTTTAAACTTCTAGGAGTATTTACAAAAACAATTTTTATTTATTTATTTGTATCACCAGCAATAATACTTACACATTTCTTACATGAAAATAATGGTAAACAAACTTGCTTTATACTCTTTTATTTACCGACATCCACGTGTAACAATCGTTTTATTTCTGTTTTTCCATTGAAACAAAGTTTTATTTATCTTACATATTGACTTACTTTTATTTGAGTGTTGACTGCATGATGGGCATAATAGTTTAAGTGGCTGCTTGAATCTGCGTTAAGAGACAACACTTTGTGTGATTAATAAATTGTTGTTTCGAGTCTAGTTGTTCATTGTTTACATTAGTTCTATGTTTATAAAGTCCTACGCGACACAGGATTTAGTCCTAGTAGGGGAGATGTCTCTTAAAAACAAACAAACATAGTTTCGACACGCGTTATCGTTGAGTGCAGAAGGCTTCCAACCCGTTTAAAACCTGTACTAGAATACATTGTTGCCCAAGGGTTAAGCACTGAAGTCTCCTAAACCGTTAAAAAAATAAGTGCAAAAAATTTCCCAAGGGTGGACTATCACGTAATTGTGGCTCTACTTGGACCAAATTCGGCAAGTAGAACTAAGCTATTCCACGTTTAACGCCAACTCATCGAGTGGACGAAACCGCGGTCAAAATTGTATGGTTTTGAAACTTGTATGGTCTAATTTGAAGGAGAAAACAGTTGATGAGAAACCGAATTATTAAATATTACTCCACATCCATCACGGTGCTGAGAAACGGTTTTATTTTTCAGAAAATGTATCCGTAAAAGTTCTTCACCAAAACGGTTTGTAATTTCTTATGCGTCAGAAATAGGAAGAATTTATTTTTGGAAAAAGTTGATTCTATTTCTAAAGCGTTTTTGTAAGCATGTTGTTTATATTGTAGCTAGCTTGTAGCTTGTGCCCGCGGCTTCGCTCACGAATCCTTATAGACGCGCTATGTCTGTCAGTCTATCCGTATGTATCCACTTTATGCCAAAACTATTCAGTTTACACATTTTAAATTGGTAACTAGATAGATGTATTCTGTGAACCGCTTTACAACGAAAATAAAATATATTGAGTATTAAGGTGGGCTCTTCATACATGGATCTAATGTGGCAAATGGGTCGTTAAAAATTACTTTTAGGTTCCTATAACTATTGTTTCTCATCAATCATTTGAAAGATTTACGGTTCCAAAGTGGTAAAATGGGTGTGTGTGCCCCTCTAACTTTTAAAGTAAAAGAGTGACAAATCTTAAAAATATATGCTGTAGATCGTTATAAAAACGTCCAACAAAAATTGGTTTGAACGATATATAGTCAGCAGTTTTTTAAATAAAGCACACCTTAAAAACCGCAAATATAGCTTTGTCGTTTATACAAATACTATTAATAGTAAGTCGAAGATTATGGCTATGGTAAGTGGATACCTCCACTACGGGACCCTTCCTGAGCGAGTCTGACTCGCAATAGCGAATAGCTTTTATAATGTTTCATCCTAGGTGTTACTTGTAGCCGTTTGCCATTACAAAGCTTTGGTGCATTAAGATTCCGCCGATATTTTTGTTTGCTAACACGTTTTAATTTTGTAACGTAACTTTAGTATAATAAATCTAGTTTTAGAAAATGTTATTAGTATTAAAAAAAGATAATCTGAAATTGTTTTACAGGTCATTAATTATGAGTACCTATTTAGAGTCGTTTTTCGAGAGGTTTATGTTTATGTCTCAAGCTGCCAAATTTATTACTTTACGAATGTAATTTCTTTTTTAGGCTTACTATATGAACTGAACTTACGAATAAACAAAAAACATGAGCCACTTGAGCCACATCTCTCTCAGAACAAATCTTGAAACATGAGTCACTTCATAAACACCGGCGGGACGGCGCCTGATAAGGCCTACATATATTAATGTTCCTACTGCTAAAAAAATGTATGGAGTAAAGTGATTTTATGACTGTATGTTTTAAATTATGGTATAGTTTTGTAAATAAAACACAAATATAAACGAGAAAAAGCATAATTTATGAATGATGGTAGATTATGTATCGAAAAATGGAAAAAATGCCATGACCCTATCTTTACGTTACGATATTGTTTTAATTTCACACTTTATACATATTTACCGTATGCAATATGATAGTGTACTTAATCAAAAATCTGTAATGCTATATTTTATTACACATATAATACAGAAAAGCAGTAAAATATAAGTTTTTCTAAACATCGAAGACTAGTTTAAATTGTCATTCCTAGGCTATGCCAGAGGGGGTATAGTTTGCAAAATGGCTTCCGCCATATTTACTATTTTATTTGCTCTCCCGGAGCGGGAGCGCGCCAGATCTGCGTAAATGATCAAAATGGCGGCGCCACACGAAGGGATATATCCCGAAAGACGATCAAATGTTTCCATCTCATTCTAGTTTCATTGAAAAGGCCAAATAGCTTTCAAGTTTAATCGTGCACAACAGAATCACATGCAGTTTTTTTTATATCACGCTAGGCCACCGGGTCCGTTGCGTGACGGGGATGTAATCGACTATAGCTGGTTCGATTTCCGATCAAGTCAAACATTTGTGTGCATGAACATGGAAATTTGTCTTATTCTGGGTGTTTCTATGTATGTTTAAAGGTAGCATGTATGTTTACCCTTTCGTACCCCTAGTACGAACTCGGCTTAGTTTGAACCGGTATAGTGTGTATGTGTGGTAAAATATAATAATAATCAAGCTTTAAAATATATTGTCAACTAGGTCGAAATTGCAAAATTTTATGCAAATAGAGTATTATACAAATATTTTAGGTAGAACAAATAATTGTCGGCGTAAAAATAATAAAACCATTTATTTTCTACGCATAAATTACAATATTATGAACAATATAACGACAGACCGTGCTGTAGGCGGTCAAACACAATTGTTATTTTAATATCATTTCCAAAAATAGTCCATTGACTTTATGATTAGAAATATATTTATTTTGTTTATTTTACTTCACAATGGCCTTTGGACGAAGTGAAACAAAAGAAAATGTTGTTTTCCTAAGTTTTCTAACTTAGTTGAAGTGTCGGATTAAGAATATAAAGAGTCACTAGTCACTACCCATTTATTCTGCGGGTGTCGGAAGTGGTGACTAAGGAAAATACTCGTAGCAAGTAATATCTTTGGGAAGATACAGAAAACTCGCCATTAAACCCTTTAGGTATCAAGAGAAGGAGGCATATGTCCAGTTTTCTATGTAGTATTATCATAACGATTTTGTGATAGCCGGGACTGACTGAGCTAATATTCTGTCCAAACTGGATAGATCAGTAAGCAAACTCCGGATTCGATAATTAATAGTCTTGGATGCGACTAGGATTACGTAGGGACGATGTGACAAACTGATAAACTGATGAATATAAACTGGAAGACTCACTTTCGTAAGTCATTAAATCTCGACTGAAGAGTATGATAGAACTGTAATCACATACCGAATAGATGAGGATTAGGATTCTCCATAATGTTCTCGAAAGTCGTGTGAAGTCCCTAATCTGCACTTGGCCAGCGTGATGGACCTTATCCTTCTCCTTAGTGAAACGAGGCCTGAGACCAGCATTGGTACAATTTTTATACAGGGCTGATGATTATGTTTGAATGACATGCTTGTTTGTGTCGATGGCAAGAATGTTCTTCGTAAGACAAGGAATATTTTGGCACATGACCACAGATAACCATAAAATATTTTAGGTACCTGTAAATTTTGAGTTTGAGTTTTCGTTTCCTTCTATAAATGTCGAAGAATTATTTACTAAACAATTAGCTCAATATCCTCCGGAAACTACACAAAATTAAATCAATTATACATCTTCGTACTAATAATTACACCAACACAATAGCAAATTGGTTTCCATACAAAAACCGTCCAATTGTGAATTGAATGAAGAGCGACATAAAGTCTGTCGAACGGATTAAATCGTGTATCCAAACTGATTTCACTATGTACAACAATACACGGCAATATATAGCAATACGGCAATACGTGGCAATACAAAGCAATACACAGTATACGCACAATTGATTTGTTGTTTGAATGCGATTGGGCCACTAAAATGGCGGATAGGGTGAACGCAACAAGTATTTTTTAAAACGTTCTTTTGTATACAGGCTGTTGATATTCATTTGCAAAATATTTTCAGGGGTGGATATACTACTATAACTGAACACAAATACATGAAAAAATAAATCACAAAAACTTAAAAAAAAAACATAATCGTGCATTTTAAAAATCAGCTCGGTATATTAATCCCCGCCGTCGCTCAGCTGATCGCCGCGGGCTCGCATTGCAGTTACCTAACACACAGAAGCACACGTACCTACCGTGCAGTCTTACTAGTCAACAGGTTATTCTGATTTACTATCGAAGTAACATTTAATGAAAAAAGGATCTTATATTATCGCACCCTGTTTAAAATAATTTTAGGGGAATAAGTATCAAGGATCTTTTTGATCATTTATTTATGATCAAAAGATGCATTAAACTCTTTTAAAGTTGCAATTCCGTGCGTCTGCTACTCATTGTGCTCAATCAGACTGAACTAGCGGGTGCGGGCGCGGGCGCGGGCGCTCCGGTCTTGGCGTCTGCATATTCACAGTGCCGAGCGAGCTTCGAGCGTCATTGCACATGTGTTTGGTCGTTCTCAAACTTTGAGCTGCTACGTATTTATTTAGAAGACATGGATGAAGACTTGTTTTTATTAATGGAAAATTCATACTTAAAATGGAAATTGCTATATATGAAGTTTCGCACACATGATTTAAATAAAGGAAGAGACAGGTTTGGAGAATTTTACGTATTATACGCTGATTTACGGACGAAACAATTGTTTTATTTCTTCCCATAATTTGTTTATGGCTGCCCTATTTAAATGTTGCAGATGTTTACTTTGCCAAATAGCTGAGCGATGTTGTACTGCAGATATTAATTCTTCAGTATTGATGTCCATGATTGACGACGCTTCGGCGGGTAAATCAAAATGGTTTAGAACCACACGCGTAGTCACCTAACAGACGCTATATCACTGTGAACGATACGGGCGGACTGAGCCATTAGAAACACCCGCGCCAGCCGCGCGCGCGCCCGCCACATGAAGACGCGCGGCTCGCGCGCGCACTGTGAACGCAAAGGGCGTCTGCATACATTTGAATAACACGCGCCCGCGCTAGCCTCCACTCTGAAAGAGTACATTGTCCGACCACTTTGCGAGCCTAGCGCAGTTGCGACGATGGGCGTGAAATATCCATCATATGAAACGCACCTTAGGATCCATACTGAAGTGACTAAGAAGGAAGCCAAGCGGGCCTCCATAGGGCAGGTCAGCAAGAAACCTTTAAGTCTCACAATGGTATTTCAAGATTTTAAAGATTAAAGAAGAAAGAAAGAAGATTTTTGTATCTTATTTACTTTTTAAATAATTATCTCTTAAAATTAAATTAATAAATTATAAAGAGTATAGTGCGATTCTAAAATAGTAAAACTTTCATAATCAAAGCCACCAGATGTACAGAAACAAAGTGAGAAACTATTATACCTATTAGTTTTTTAAATACAGCACATCTTCCCAAACCTTTAGATTACCAATGCGATGTCACATTCAAATAACATATATCATAATATTATCGCTATTTTTATGGTCACCGCGATAGCTTTATCATCTGGTTCACCTTTATCAAAAAGCACCACCTACGTACATTTAAATTAAACAGTTTTGAACTTTGTGCCCTCGCAATAACATGTTGTTCTAGTATAAATTATTGATATCTGTTCGTATGGCAATGTTCGCCATCGCCTGTGAGAAATTAATACAGTAAAATATTTTCAAGCCAATTTCGACATAATACTAAAACTGTTAAGAGTTGGTTTTTCCTTGCATGGGTAAACATGAGTACATAGGTAGGCTACATATCTATATATATATAAAAGAAAGTCGTGTTAATTACACTATTTATAACTCAAGAATGGCTGAACCGATTTGGCTGAAAATTGGTGGGGAGGTAGCTCAGAACCAGGAAAAATACTTACTAATATTAGGTATAAGTACGAAAATGTGTATGTATGTATGTACCGATTTCACGCTAAACCGGCTGAACCAATATTCTCTACTCATAAATGCAAAAGTGTGTATAGGATATATCGGACCATGGCTTTGACATTTGACTGTATGCAAAGTGATGTTGTTGAGCACCTTTCGGTTGATAATGTCATGAATACTGACTAAGTTACTGCGTACCCTATAGAGTTTCTGAACTCCTTACAATTATCAGGAGTACCTTCACGCAACTTGAGACTGAACGTGGGTGTTCCAGTCCTGTTAATGCGGAATCATATAGGTACCGTGTACCTTTATTTCGAATATCCGATATTTCGACACTGTTGCAGACGCCATGATCGCGGATGTACATATTACTACATACTCCCGAAAGACAATCTAAAGCTAAAGACCACGAAAGATTTTTAAACTTTCACAGATGGAAACACAGTCAACCCCTTAAAGTGGATGACTTACATATAGCGCTCATAGAGTACCTTTATTTGTCGTTTGTAATGCATCAGCAAAGTAAAATAACTCTTGTGACTTTTTCATTAGTGTTACTGTGCTTCGTCGGGCAGGATCCGTCGGTTCCGGTTTTTGTCCCACTACAAGCTCTGACGGAGACCTTTGGGTGGTTTATAAACTCCAACATGAGAGTTAGCGAAGTACGGTTGCGCTCTGATGTAAATGCTACACACAGTCACCTATCCAAGTAGCGACCTTTGGAAGCCGTACTTTACTTTGCCGACCAACGGCAAGCCAAGTCACGCTATAAGCGCCACTTTAAATTGATTAATTTTATTAAAGTAAACAAATAAATTCCATCCCATACAATACAAATTATTACGCACTTCCTTCATTTCATTTATAAGGAAAATGAATACTCATTTAATAAATGTAACACACGTTCAATAACTTCCGTCTCACTCACTGACTTTCACGTTCCATTTAACACATTGTTCGCTGCGCATCCGTAGCCGTATCTATATTGCGTAGAACGTATTTCCTTTACAGATTGTTGTAAACAACCGAGTATAAAATGTTATAATTTTAATATCACACGTATGTGTACATACATACATACATACATAACGTCACGCCTTTTTAGCCCCGAAGGGGTAGGCAGAGGTGTATTTCTAAACCCACTTTTCGACTGATATACTTTAGTCCCACGTAATAAGGGGCGAGCCTATTGCCGTACCGGGCACATTTCCAGACTCCGTGCTGCTACTGAGAATTTCATGACAGAAAAACCCAATAACACTGCCCGACCCAGGAATCGAAACCGGGACCTCCCGATCCCACGCGCACATTTATGCCGCGAGACCAACGAGGCAGTCGTATGGGGTTTGATGTCGAGTTTTCCGTCTCTACGCAAAGATGGTATTTGCATCGTGTTATCCCTTAGTCGCCTCTTACGACACCCACGGGAAGATGGAAGAGGAACCACACGGCAGTGGGTGCAATATTACACCTCAGCTTACTTTTTCGGATGTAAAGGCGCAACGGAGGGAATTAGAAACTAGAATCGTATAAAAGACATGCACACGGTAAGAAAGCGGTCAGTCGTTGCGCATCGCTCCTGAGGATGCCTCGTTCAGAGGCGAAACACGTGTCGAAGCATAGTCGGCGCAAACAGCGGGATACTGCAAATAAGTTATCTTCCTGCAACCCATACCATTCCTATATATCCCTTATCCTTTCAGAGGAGTTTGGTATTGTCAACCTTTTTCTATTGCAATAGTTGGGGTGGTCCATCCGAGGTGCGTGGGGGGTTCCTCTTTTCTTCCATTAGGTATAAAGGCGTGAGCCTATAAAGAAAAAGTATGTGACGTATCAAGACAAGCTATAGCCTAATGGAGATACCAACAGACTGTCATGCTGAAGGTATTGGGTTAAAATCCAGTTCAGACCGCAGTCGCTTTGTGGAAAAGCTGGTCATCGCTGGTCCACTGTTGGATAGATATAGGACTCCTCAATGGCACGCCACTGAGCTCGATTTTCGGCTCTTCGTGTCCAGCCGCTACCAGCCACTTTGTGGCATCTACTAGGTTTGCCAAGGCGCGGTTTCCACTATAGAGCACGACCACTTCAACGGTCATAATAATTGTGTACCGTACATTTTGCCAACTGCCTTACCATAGCTTTACTATCGCCCGCAGTATTAATAAATTATCGCTCAATATCCTATAACAGGTATTCCGAAACTATGTGGCCAGTGCACTGAAAAGCTATTTTTTATCTGAAGTAAGATTAGATTAGCTTTACCTACAAGTATTACGCAGTCACTTTGCTTCCTCGTTGTTTTGAAGCCGTGTGAACAAGAGCTGAAATTAACGATATTTTTCTTGTTATAAAAATATGAGGTCTGTACAAAGAATAGTTGTGTTCTAAAATGTTTTAGTATCGTTAAAATGTTATCTACATGCAGACTTCTGTATAAAACTTAGTTTTACTGAGTTTCTCTGCATTGTAATGTACATGGGTATGGAATGGCGTTCTGGAGAGTCAGTGCCCTTGAATATATTGATTATAGTCTAAGCCCTGACATATCGCTATGCTATCTATATAAAAGCATATATTCTGTCAACTCTGGTTAGAGCGGCGGTAGCCCAGTGGTGTACGAGACAATGATGGTCTCTGGTTCGACTTTTCGAAGTTATGTGTGTATTAAAAATGTTAATTATCGCTCGCTTAATAATGTGCCCGGTAATAGGTAATGGGCTCGTCCCCTATTACATTGCTACCGAAACATTACTGGCGAAGTGTGTCTGTGTAATACACCTCTGCCTACCCCTTCGGGATTAAGGCATGAAGTTATGTTTTTGTTTTTTTATGTCTGGTTCAATTAGGAACCTGGACTTCTGGACCCCCTGGGCTTCGTTAAGCAAGTTTTGGATGGAACCGGGATAAGATATTGATGATTTTGGATGGATTACGGCATGTTTTTAAGTGGTCGTCCCGCTATTTAGGAATCGCCACCTGAGACAACAATTTATGTGATTCACAACCTTGTTTTAAGTCTCAGTGTTTGTGAATTTTCTAAAGCCATATTAAACAAAAATAATGATAGTACTGCAATTCATAAAAAAGTAGAGCATTGACTCTAAGCCATATGTTTTTCCTATTGTAATTTCTGCAAACCAATGAAGGAAGTAAAAGTCTATATTTCCGTGGCCTATTTCTTATGAGAACGGTCGCAGCTGCCACATTACACAAATTAAAGCTGTGACTATTTAGTATCTGGTGGAATTGCATCGCTTTCAATGAGTAAACACATGACTTCTTGGTTTGAAATAGGTATGTACGTGGTGTACTTGGGCGGAAGCCCGTGCAGGTCAACTCATCCTTAGCATCACTGAGCTGCACTGACTTCTACTCCCTGCACCTGAGTCCGGTGCAGGGAGTGGCGAATGGTCTCAGGGGTAGCGCAGGTCGCGATGATCCCTAAGGCAAGGCTGGTGGACTATCCTTCTCGAGGTTGCCGCCCGTTCTTGGTCCAGTTCCTTCAGAAATGGATGCAACCAAAACCTCCAGCCGAAACACAAATAACAGGCACTTTACACACGCATACACACACACGTACTCACATGCGCGCACACACACACATTCACTTACACATCTCTTCACCACGCCCCCTCGTGGCCGGGTGGGCTTGGGCCCGTAGTAAACAGTCACGGGTAAGAGAAGTTGACCACCTGCGCTAGGACCTGCGCAGTCGAGCGCCGTACGCGGGGATGACGGAGTCCTGGGGGGTTGAGCCGAGCGGCGCTGGCGGTAATGCGACCGTGAGGCAACACGCCCTCTTTGGTCCCGATTTCACGCTAAACGGTAGCCCCCGCTGTGAGCCGCAGCGGGGGAAATGGCCATCGTGTCCCGTCAGAGGGCCACAGGCTAGGGACGTGGGGTCCGCATCAGCAGTTGGAATTTATTTCGGCTGTTGATGTGGTGGGTGAAGGCTATACTGAAGGCGCAAGCGAGGGAAGACGGATGGAGTTGGTAACTCGGCTCCGACCTTTGACCCGAGCGGGCGCCCGATGTCGTGCTGTAAGCCAGCCTTGCGTTCCTATATCCCTCTGGTAATCCTAACGTCCGGTATGACGTTCCCTGTTGCGGGCTCCATGGAGGGTGGGAAGCCAGAGGGATGAAGTCTTTAAGTAAACGTATGGATACCGAAATCCTTTTTATTACCCCAACCGCGACGGGGACGGCGAAAGCTGTTCCCGCCGCCACAACCAAAACCATACAGATGGTCGACGCCGTGGCCCCGGCTGCAAGTGTCAAACCATCCCCCAAGGACGTGACTTCAGCGCTGGCTAACGCTAGTACTGGTCCCGTCCTTACAATCGTCAGCCCGTTTGAGATCAAGCGGGAAGATGACTCCTCCTTCGCGGGCTGGCAAGTGGTGAGTCACCGTAAGGGCAAGGGTAAGGGCAAGACCACCGGTCCTGTCCAACGCACGCCCACCACACAACCGAGTGGCCCCGCTGCTACCAGTTCCACGAAGAAAAAGAGGAACAACAAAAGCAAGAGACAGCGCATGGCAATTAGGCGGAAGGCTGAACAAGCCGCTGCTACTGCCGGTGCTGCCTCCACTAAAACAGCTGAGCAGGTT
Organism: Euclidia mi; assembly: GCA_944739405.2. Taxonomy (NCBI): domain Eukaryota; kingdom Metazoa; phylum Arthropoda; class Insecta; order Lepidoptera; family Erebidae; genus Euclidia; species Euclidia mi. The sequence goes on along the minus strand of OX123205.2, from coordinate 33,936,076 downwards.
GCCGTCGCAGGTCCCAGCAATGTGACCAGCGCGCAGCCCACGCTCAGTAGCGAGGGGTGCACGAAGGCCGGAGGCAGTACGGGGAAGCCGCCTGCCGCCAAGCGGCGGGCTGGCCACCCTGGACGGCATCCAGCCCCAGCACCACCGGGAAACGCGGCAGGTAAAACTGCCGAAAACAAGGAAAGAGGTAGGCATGGGCGTTTTCGGATTTTTACGCAAACCGATAAATATCCAATTTCAGATTTTGAAATCGATTTCAAAAACCGATTTCAGAAATCGATTTCAGTAGCGGATGTCGGAGCATCGCTCCGACTTCCGCTACTGAAATCGTTTTCGAGCGTAGTTGCTAGTTGCGTAGACAAACGCAAACAATCGGATTCTTATTCTATTGCCATTTGTTTGTCTATTAGTACCTACGTAGCATCTGCTGGTGGATTTTACGCTGCGATTAGTCATACTCATAGATAAGTTAAAAAAATACACAACACGAATTGTTTCTATTTATATTTACACTTTACAATCCTAACCAACTAACTACCTAAAACTAATTGTCAAAAAACTCAGTCGCGAAACAAACTAAAACTACACAACACGAATTGTTTCTATTTATATTTACACTTTACAATCCTAACCAACTAACTACCTAAAACTAATTGTCAAAAAACTCAGTCGCGAAACAAACTAAAACTACACAACACGAATTGTTTCTATTTATTAACACTTTACAATCCTAACAATGTAACAATAAAACTTTTTAAATCCTATTATTATAACTTACACGAAAACCAAATATAGGTACTTAATTATTATTACGCGCGCACCGCACTGCACGTGTCACTTAGGTCAAGTGAACAAAATAAATAAACATCGATCAAGTCAAAACTCTCCAAACATAAATCCCTAATAACTATTAAAACTATTTGCAATTTTCAAAATAAACATTAAATAGTTGCAATCTGAATTAGATCTTATCGCCTCGATGTTTAGTTTTATTTTTTCTATTCAATCTGCTATTCATAAAACCGCCAAAAACTACGACTGGCTTGCTTGGCGACGATTTCACGATTCGCTTCATCTCTTTTGCTCTTTAAACGGATCACTAAGTAAGAAAGAAATGGATATGAAATTCGCTCTCTCTCATTCTAACTAAGTAGTCGTTGGGTAGAGTGAAAGAGAACGAACGAATATGAAAACTGTCGAAAACGTAAGCTTGTAGTTTGGTTGCGCTTGCACTGCACCGTTTTGTTCGGATTAGATTGTTTGCGATATCGTGGTATTGTTTGGCGTTTTCTAAAATCGGTTTTCTTGTATTGGAATATCGATATGATACGATTTCTGACTGCAATCGGATTTCAGTTACGTTTTGATATATCGGTCTCATGCCTAGAAAGAGGTGAGGCCAAACGTGCTCTCAACGAGACCAGCTCGCCTCGAGGGGAGCACAAGAAGCCCCGCCTCGACTCCTCCAGGATACAAGGTAAGTCCTACGCACAGGCCTCCAAGGCGTCCCTGGGTGTTGCAGTAAGATGCAAACGCACAGGGAACTTGCCGAAGGAGCTCCAAAAGAAGATCCTGAGTGATGCCTGGTCGACCAAAACTCCCAAACGCCCCGCTCCAGCGTTCACCGGGAAACCCGTGCACGCGGACGGGGTCCTCAAACTTTGGTGCGCCGACGAGGCAACGCGTACCTGGCTGACGGAGGCAGTCTCTCTCCTGGTCCCACCACCGGGCTTCGAACTGGAGGTCAGGGGCCAGGAAGAGACCCCGAAGAGAGTGCGGTGCGGCATTGTCGTACCCGACGAACAGGGGGTCTTAGACGACGTGCGCGACGTGGGTCGCGCTCTGGAGTTTCAGAACCCCTGGTTGGAGGTTGACAAATGGTCGATGCTGCACTCTGAAAGGCAGTCGGGTGGGTGGTTCCTAGTAGTGGGCGTCCCAGTAGAACAGGTCCCGATCCTGATGAAGAACGAGCGCCGCCTCGCGTTGGGGGTAGGTGCCGTCTACGTCAGGTTCCGGGACCCCTCAGGTAAGTTTGTCGACCATCCTCCGGACGACAACTCCACACGAGTCAAGCAGGACTCAAACACCAAGCCAGGGTGCGACGCAGAACCCGGCCCGTCAGAGCCGGCCGCGTCTGGCTCGGGGGCTGGCCCGTCAGCCGAGGGTAACTCGGAAGATCAGAGCCTGCTCCTGAGCCCGGTGCGGCGGGACGACGGGGTGGAGGCTGGCGACATCCTGGCCGGCCTAACGCAGCTGACGGTCGGGGAGGTGGGGACATCATCCAAAGATGAACCCTCTGCCTAGTGACGTCAGTTGCCTCCAAATCAACCTCCATCACAGCCAAACGGCCACTGCGCAACTGCGCAAATGGATGGAGGTCCAACAATCAGCCATCGTGCTCATCCAGGAACCTTGGATAAGGGGTGGCCTCATCAGAGGCCTCTCCAGCCTGGGAGGTAAGATTTATTCTTCAACTGACCACACACATCCAAGAACCTGCATACTGACAACTAAAAACATCAGAGCCCAAGTTCTAACGGAGTTCTGTTCCAGAGACATCACAGCGATACAAACTGAAATAACACAGCAGCCAAGGAGTATAGCGGTTGTTTTCGCATCGGTCTACATGCCCGAGGCCGAAGACCCGCCACCGTTCGACCTCACGCGTCTGGTTAACCAGTGCGAGAGAACCAAAACGGAGGTCGTAATAGGAACGGACTCCAATGCCCACCACCAAATGTGGGGCATGAACTGCAATAACAACAGAGGTAAATCACTGGTTGAATACCTATTCACCACTAATCTTACCCTATTAAACACAGGTACGGAGCCCACCTTCGTCACAAGACGTAGTCAGACAATTATCGACTTAACTCTCGCAACAGAAGGAGCGGCTGAACGCATCAAGGGATGGCACGTCTCGAAAGAGGCATCGTGCTCAGACCACAGATGGATCAGCTTCTCTATGGAAGTCGTTATACAACCTACACAGCCACGCAGGAAACCACACAACACTGACAAAGCAAAGTATGTCCAATTACTTAAAGAGAAACTTACCCTTACTGCTATGCCGACGGTACTGGGTGACAATGAACAGATCGACGAGCAGGTATGTACACTGACGCAGTCGATGCTAGACAGCTACCACGCAGCATGCCCAGAAACCACTCTACCCTCAACCCCAGGTAAACAACCCTGGTGGGGCGCTGAGCTTGAACGCAAGCGCAAGAAGGTAAGAAGGGCCCTTAACAGGGCAATGAACACAAGCGCGGACGCAGATTGGGACGCTTATAAAGCGGCCAAATCAAGCTACAAGAAATGCCTCAGATTCAGACGCACCATGGGATGGCGAAAATTCTGTGGGAGCATTGAATCTTGCCAACAAGCAAACCGGGTAAGGAAACTACTGGCTCAGCAACCGTTGGTTGCACCAGGTACTCTCCGTAAGCCGGATAACACATACACCACATCGGAGGAGGAGACAAGACGCGTCCTACTAGAAACACACTTCCCAGGCTGCGTCCTCACCCCGGTAATAACGTGGCACGATACACCAACAGTGGCGACCGAACACGAGTGGAGACACGCAAACACCGTGGTCACAGAAGAAAAACTCCGATGGGCCATCGACAGCTTCCATCCCTTCAAAGCAGCCGGACTGGACGGCATCTTCCCTGGGTTATTACAATGGGGGGGTGAACCGGTCCGCAAAAGACTTCTGGCAATCATGAGGGCTAGCCTGGCCCTTAGATATGTACCGAAGAATTGGAGGGAAGTCAAACTAATTTTCATACCAAAACCAGGCAAAACAGACTACACAAATGCAAAGTCCTTCAGACCAATAAGCCTGACCTCCTTCATGCTTAAAGCCTTGGAAAGGCTATGCGAGAGGGAATTAAGAAGTGGGGCACTTAAACACCTACCCCTACATGCCAATCAACATGCATACAGCTTAGGGAAATCGACGGAATCGGCCTTACATCAGGTCGTGAACCAGATAGAAGCTGCTATACAACAAAAAAGCATCTGTCTGGGCACCTTCATTGACATAGAAGGAGCCTTTGACAAGACAAACTTCTCCAGTATAAGCAACGCCCTAGCCAGACATGGTGTGGATCAGATGCTCATACAGTGGATCCAAAACATGCTCAGCAAAAGAGTAGTGCGCCTGCACGGCGACTCCCAGACAGCCTTGATAACTAAAGGTTGCCCGCAGGGCGGTGTACTCTCCCCGCTATTGTGGAACTTAGTCATCAATGAACTCATAGACAAACTCAACGCGAGATATTTTTACACAATAGGATATGCAGATGATCTGACCATTCTCACCTCAGGTAAGGTAACTAGTACAGTGTACGACCTTACTCAACAGGCTCTACGCATAGTAGAGTGGTGGTGTAATGAGTACGAATTATCAGTAAACCCGAACAAGACCGAACTAGTTATATTCACACACAAACGCGCGCTGGGTACTTACCGACTGCCCAGGCTATTCAACACAGAGCTCAAGCTGTCCACCGAGGTAAAGTACCTGGGAGTCACTCTTGACAGCAAATTGACATGGAACAGCCACATGGAAAATAAGCTCAATAAAGCCAGCATCGTCTTCTGGCAGTGCAAGAAGATGATAGGTAAACGATGGGGCCTATCCCCCAAAATTGTCTTATGGCTCTATAAGACAATAATACGTCTGATGATAAGCTACGGCGCAGTAGTGTGGTGGCCTCGGACCAACCTAACAACGGCCGCCAACAAGCTTCAAAAGCTTCAAAGACTTGCATGCCTAGCGGCCACGGGCTGCATGAAAACTACACCTACAGCGGCACTCGAAGTGTTGCTGGACTTGCCTCCATTGCACCTGTTCATACAACAGGAAGCAACGATGTCGGCGATCCGGCTAAGAGCACTGAAGCTCTGGAAAGACACTAACACACCGCACACTAGCAACTTAAACACACTCTTTAAAGAAGTTCCTCTCACACAAGCCATTGGCGACCGAATACCGAAACAATTTGTTTTCGATAAGAAATACAAAATCCAACTGTACGAGGATCTACACGAGGGAGCGGTTGGCCACAACGAGCTCACGATCTTCACAGATGGGTCTAAGACGGATACAGGTACGGGTTCAGGAGTATTCTCCGAGGACCTTAACATCAACATCGCAGCACCGCTGGGAGCCTACAACACGGTCTACCTGGCCGAATGTTTTGGCATAATCCTAGCTGCCACAGCAATCATGGCACGTGAGGTAAGGGAACGATCCATTAGGATCCTCTCAGATAGTAAGGCTGTCCTCTCAGCCCTCAAAAGCCATACTATCACCTCGGCACTCACGCTTGAATGCCACCAGAAACTAACAGAGGTAAGTAAACAAAACAAATTAACACTGCAATGGATCAAGGGCCACAGTGGCTCAAGAGGGAATGACGCAGCCGACGTACTTGCCAGAAGAGGGGCCACTTTAGAGGTGGTGGGACCCGAGCCCATTATTCCCCTCCCTTCTGGTTTTTATCGCAACCTGGTAAGGAATAGGACCAGGAGCCAACACAACCAGTCCTGGATTGGTATTGAAACATGTAGGCAGGCCAAGGAGGCTCTTCCCGCAGTAGACGGTAAGATAGCCAAACAAATCCTCCGGCTGTCCAAACAACAACTGCGGACAGTCACGGCCGCCTACACAGGACACGGATTCTTTAATAAACACCTATTTACTATAGGTATCACCGACAGCCCGCTGTGCAGGGCCTGTATGGCAGCGGACGAGACGGCAGCCCACCTGCTCCTCGACTGCCCTGAGGTCGCACAGTACAGGCAGCAGTACCTGACGAGATACAGCACCCTGAGGGAGGCAGTGGGCCACATCAAGAGTCTGCTGGCCTTCCTCGAAGAGCTGGGGTGGCTCGAATGAAGACACCATTCCCACCTGCACGCAAAATACACGCCAAGACGTGGAGTTGCGGAAACAGCCCGTGCCATCAAGTATCAAGTATCAAGTGGTGTACTTGGTAAATGCGACAACGCATCACCGCAACGCGACGCAACAACGCGAAGCGAAGCAAAAATGCGAAGCGATGATGTGGAGAGCGACATTGAAGCTCTGTACCTATACTTATGACTATTGTCTTTATTGTGTCGCGTGGATCTATTTGCAACACTATTACTGTGAACGTTTAAAACTGCATGAACATAGAAATTGCTATGAATGATTTATGTAAAATAATTAATGATGTTTGAAAACCTTGTAGTGGTTTCACTGTAAGTATGCTCGCCGAATACCGTAGAGAATGTTTGTTGATGCTAAAGATGTTCGCCGAATTCATTTGTATGAGATAAAACTGTCCAATTCTAAATATTTTCAATCTTTCACAATTTGTACTCATCATCATATCAGCCGAAAGACGTCCACTGCTGGACATAGAGCTCTCACCAAGCTCTCTATAATAACGGATCTTTAGTTACACGTATGTAACGTTCTTAGAATGGCTGCTTGCACACAGATTGTTTAGATTTTTGTGTACATCTGTAATAATACAACATAACTTCACGCATTTATCCCCGAAGGGGTAGGCAGAGGTGTATTATACACCCACACTTCGCCAGTTATGTTTCGGTCCCAATGTGATAGGGAGCCTATTGCCATATACCGGGCACATCATTAAGCGCGCGATAATTAACAATTTTAATACACACATAACTTCAAAAAGTCTGAGAGAGAGCTGTGTGCCCATCGTCTTGGCAGTGCGTTCCGTACACCACTGGACTATCGCCGCTTTTTTGTAGTAAGTTTTATATATGAAACTAAAATATGCAAACTTAGCTTACACCCACGGCGGTACGCAAACTAAGATTACGTCAGGTTATGCCAACATATTTACAAGTATTCAAATATGCCATGAGAATATTGTGAACTCTCTCACGACTGATCCTGGTCCTCGAGTACTTAAACGAAACTGTGTTTGTAAATACGAGAGCTGTTACTAGAGTTAGTACCTATAAAACTTTGTCTATCTTAGCGATGAATACTTAGACTAGCCCTAAATGTGATGTCTCTATTGAGTTACTGTACCGATGAGTTCATGCTTATTTTAAGTTAGTGAATAGAAAATATCGGGTCTCCTACAAAGAGAAATTAATTATTTATTAGAGTCAAAATATTAATATTATCGTGAGCAGCGGTTGGATGCGGGTGGCTCAGGATCAATCCAGCCTTGGGAGAGGCCTATGTCCAACAGTGGATATGGCCAGCAGTATATATATATACAGGGTGACACAAGACCCATCACCAAGCCAAAGTCTACTCGTTGTGGACATCATGCCAAGTCATACTAACCAAAAATAATACCTGGTAAACGTTTTTTTTTAAGAGTTCACATTTTTACATACATACATACATAGACTCACGCCTGTTTCCCCGAAGGGGTAGGCAGACGCATATTAAACGCCCACTTTTCGCCAGCGTTTTGATCCCACGTAATAGGTGGCGAGCCTATTGCCGCTTATTGGGATATTTTGTTTGCCAGAGCCTCGTCCGTTGATCGGCAGGTGCACCGCTTGCAGGTGAGGTTGGCTTGGGACCCTAAGTTCTTGGTGGGAACCCTATGCACCTCACATTTTTTAAACCGCAATTAAAAGCGCGCGCGTGCAGTGCTCGATATACTTACTAATCCATGGGGTCATAGGACATCTAAAGAACATATTGGCAGGATAAATGCATCGATTTTGTACCTAATTATAAAAATTCCATACTAACTTTGAGCCTCAATATCTCCTGAACCAGTAATTTCCCAGGTATGGTGCCGAAGTAAAAAATGTTCGTATTGATTGGTAAAACATGGGATTTCAGTTTTCGTTAAGGGTCTTTTTACATCCTGTATGTATGTATGAATTGTTGTTCGTTATTCTCGCTAAAACTCGATAACGGCTGAACCAATTTGCGTCTAACAAATTTAGGTCTTGAAATTTTTGTGGAAGTTCAGGGAAGGTTTAAACGGTGAGAACATGTGCAAGGTGTAAGGAATATAGTTACAATAGTTTACAATTCAATATGCACATAGCTTTGGAAAGCCATCTGTGCGCTTCGTGGATGCAAACTCGATACCCTCAACATGGCAGTTTGTTAGTATCTCCACTAGGCTATCGCTGTCTATTTTAATAATAATTATACCTATCATTAGATGGAAATAAAACGAAGTGCGTGTGAGATATCGTCGAGTAAACATTCACCACGGCTTCATTGTTTACTGAATTAGTGAACGAAAAATTATTCCCTATGATGCGAATATTCCAGCGATCCCAACAAGATCGTCAGTCCCTTTTGCGGGAGGTGGACTTGCGGACCGTGGGTTGCACTAAGTAGGGGTTTTCCGAAAATCCAGCACGATAGAAGAGAAGCGGTGAGATGGAATATAGTATACGGCTTGGCTGCCGACATTCTCTAGATACACTAGTAACGAAGTGTGAAAGAATGCATTTTAATACAAATAAGAATGCATTGTTTCACACAAAACATTACTTTTACGTAAATATTTACAATCATTTAAGTTATCTTTAAAAACACATGTCTCATATTGATATAAATTTGTTGGAATTCACCAAAAATGTTAAAGTTTATAAACATTGTATAGTATTTAATGTGAGCACACACAAACAAGGAGACATTAGTTATTGAGTCTTGCTACGTGTTGTTACTACAATATAGAGAAATTGATTTTTCGCTAGAAAATTCAGATTTTCAATTCGGCAACATGAACAGGTAATTAATTCATCTATACGTACACATATGATAGAATTGAAGTGTCTCTCTGTGATTTCAGACTATGTTTCTTTCAAGTGCATTTATTTAGATTTACAATACCAAATCATAAACAACCTTGTTTTTTAAATTGATGATTGATGAATTGTCGGTATGTCTTTTTGTTTGTGCGGGGTCATCTCTGAAATGGCTCAACGGATTTTAATGCGACTTTCACTGGAAGATAAAGAACTTTGTATATATACTATAATTTGACCAAGCAGGTTGTTCCGTTATTGATATACAGAAAATAAGACAGACGAAACCGCAGGTTCAGCTAGTCATACATAAACTAATGTTTGTATTTTCATCGACTGTATTGATGAAATAGTACCTTAAGTAGTCGCCTTGTCGCTTTACATGGCGCCAAATGTTGTGGGTTCTAATGGATACACAGCTGTGTAAAACTTTGTGTTAATCACAATTTTTTGTATCATGTCCGGATATTCGTTTGTGTTGATTGAATATTAATTGTAAATACTCCCGCGACACTTGAGTTATTCTTAATATCGCGATACATCTGCGTCACATACCGCGCCGAATGTACAGTTGAATACGCTCAAAGTGTAGGCTGAAATTACGTCGGGTTCAGCGTGGCGCTCACTCTTCCTTCGAGCGTCACATCGTACGTTACGCGACCAACTGTTAGCCGCCTCCGACAATATTGCTAACTGTTCGGCGCGTTTGGTGTACCATACCAACCATATACTGCGACCGATGCTTATATCGTTGAAGTACTGGCGCGCAACATACAGCAGATGTGACGCTACACTAAGTGCTTGTGTGTAATATACGTATTTTGGAGACGTTACACATACACAAATATAAATATTTGCAGTCCGACTATGCGCTCACTAGAAGGTAGTAAGACCAAGCTTAGAACACTTCAGACACCGCAACAGCTACTGCTTGGATATTGTACGACAAGACAGCCAAGCACTTCTAAATTCAGTTTATTTTTAAACAATATTATTATTCACTCCTTAAGGTTATTTCCAAATTAAAACGAACGATCCTGAGTAGAATCAATCCTTCAATTATCTCACGACCGCTTGGCGCAGCGGGAGTGTAAACGACTGCTACGCTGAAGGTCGCGGGTTCTTCAAGTCAAACATTTTTGTGCATGAACATGGATGTTTGTCTTGGTCTGGGTGTTTCTTTATAAAATATGTATGTATTTACAAGAAAAAAAAGTATATATGCATGTTTATCCATTATCTAGTAACTATAGTATAAGCTCTACTTAGTTTGAGGCTGGTGGTGATGGTGTTGTGTGAATGTGGTAGAATATTATTATTTTTTATTAAGCTACTCTGGTCTACTTATTAGCTGCAATTTACCAAACTAACATTATATCTTTTATTTTCAGACTAATAATAATTATGGTCTACTTAATATCATTATGCAAGTTGGTCACAGACGAAATCATATCGCATCCTTTCCAAGCAACCCCTATGCGATACGCAGATGTTGCGAATGAAACGATGGACTTATTTTTTGACAGAATCGTAACGTTAGTTTGGTCTAACAGTAGGACAAACAGGACAATACTTTCTATAGGAGCGCTTCTTGAAAGAGATCTAGTACTGACCAGTTATAATCCAATTAGGACCTTAAGGAAAACACCAGAGGCATTACAAAATGTTACTGTTTGCTTTATGAATATGAGAAAACAAGATAGTCAAGGAAAGTTTTTTTATAATTATGCCTGTGCAACAATAAAATGTGGTAGACCAGTGATTCCGATGAAAAGAGAAGAAATAAGCGAGGAACAGTGGCATGGCGCAAACAAGCTACATACCCCTCTTCATGATCTGGCTGTCTTCAAGCTCGATGATCTCATCAACGTATGGGATCCACCAAGTAATTATACAACAGAAAATTTTGATGCTATTTTCCCTAAAGGGTGTGAGTTGACAAAATCAGGTCCAACACTAACAAAACTAGCTGCTTGGAAGGACCGAATGAAAAAGGATATAAAATTTTGTTCGATAGGACTTCTTACTGAACAGGATGCGATACGATTTGTCCGTCTACAAGTAGCGTATTATGAAGATAGGAGGGAGGTTGTGGTAAACTGTGATGAGTGGTTGCCACGGTCTTGGGGCTACTTCATCTGTTTGTGGAATGACGAGAAATTTTTCGGCTTCAGCTCAGGTTCCATGCTTTACTCAAACGGCGTATTATTTGGGGTCGGCTCTTTTACGATGTGGAGAGGTAGAGATAGCATTTTAGTTTTTACTGACATTCGGTATTACCTCGACCAGCTAATGAACACTTGTTCATCGCGAGAGATTGGCGAGCCCAACCAAACAAACAAAACAAGAAAATCAACAGTTTTGTAATATTATGTATATTCTTATATTGGTCAATTTACATATATCACTTAACTACCTAGAGAGTTTGATAAATGAATCGCTTCATCTAGATGTTATTCATAATAGCAGGTAAAAGTTAGTCAAAGTAATAAATACGGTTCGAATTTCCTTCCCTATCACTCCAATACAGCGTTGCGCGTTCAGTCACGCTGTAATGAAATGTGGAGTCAGGTGACGATGTTTAACATTTGACATCCTAACACATACCTATTATAATGGTTTACGCGGTTAATCGGCCAGTTAACATATCGATGTCCAAGTACGGAACTGAAAAAAATAAAACTATAAGCTTACCTTACACATGTTTTATTACTTCATCCTAGACAGCCAAGATGTTGAATAAAATATCTAGTAATGATTATTAATTCTGCGGCAATTATAACTTTGTCTAAATTGAGTAGATATTGTTATAAATAATGGCTAGATGGTATAAATAATATCTGGATTTATTACTGGCTGTAACATATGTCAATATAAATGATCTATATTCATGGAGGCGTAAGATAAAGTTACACAAATGTTATTTATGTTACTGAATAAACAAATGTTATGTAAAAGGTTTATTAATTTTGTCTTATCTACCTTCATACTTTACCTAATGGGCTCCGAGACCATATGCCCCTCAAGATTCACCCGTTACATAATTATAAGGAATTAATACCCATACCGTAAAATAACAATGGTGCCAATACGCCCCTTATGATGCGCATGTACCTGTGTACATGTAAGTGAGTAGATAAACGTAGTCAGCAAAAAAATCAAGCATAATTAATTTTGATGTCAGAGAAGTAGAAAATAATAGTAATTTTTAGATGAAACACATATGCTAGTGACTAATAAAGCTATATGTAATGATTATTTATGAACCAGCCTGAGTTTATGTTTATTTTCTACGTGTAGATAAAAAGCAACACTGAGTGTGAAAATTTATTTAATTAATATTCAATTAAGTAAGGTATAGGTAGACTGCCTCTGTGGTCCTGCGGTAGTGTTAGCGACTGCGGATCATGAGGTCTCGGGTTCGATTCTCAGGTTGAACAAAAAGTGAAATTGGGTTTTTCTGATAGGAATTATCCAATTGAAAGTGGCGGTGTCACACCCCCGTGCCTCGGAAAGAACGTTAAGCCGTTGGTCCTGCGCCCAATCTCTCTCCGGTCGTGTCGCTAGTGGCGTCCCATCGCACTATGAGAGTGAGGGAATAGAGTGTGCACTTGTGTATGCGCACACACTTGTGCACTCTAATATGTCCCGCGCAGTTGGCAAGTCTCATATACAGACAAGACGCCGTGGCTGGAATCGGTCGGGAGGACATTATTAAGTAAGGTATTCTGTGATTCAAAATGTACTGCTACTTTTAAAAGTGAGTTTGTTACTCATGTCTTGTAGTGTCTTAATAACTGATTGATAACTTTGTAACCGGATTATTTACCTCCTACTAACTTATGTTTATTTCTGTTACCCTGGTACTGTTCAAAATGAATGACGGATTGATAAGTAACTTAGTAAACACATTGCTTAGTCCCCAAAGTTCAAAACTCTCTTACCTTGGTACTTGTCGTTCAATTCTTAGTTTTTATATTTAGATTTAATAATATAGTCTACGTTTACGAGAAAACTTTTTTGAGAATTTCTGAGCGCAATGGTTGCGTTTAGTTGCGGTTTGTTTGTTGTACTTCAAAATAGTTGCGGTTCGAGGAATAACGTACTCTTCGAGGCACTGGACAAGCGATAATAAACAATTCAGTACTCACATAACTCCGAGAAGTCAGTGGTGCGCGCCATGGATTCATACCCGATACCCTCTACATGGCAGCTTGTACATTGCACATCTCCAGCAGCGAAAGCCGAGTGGAGATTCTCCACTCTGCTATCGCTGCCTTAAGAACGACAATAGTGTTATCTTGTTCTATTTTTAAGAAAAATTTAACTAAAATCGATTATCCGTGAAATTTATCCAACAGAGAGTAATTTCGCTTTTATGTGAGCCGTCTAGACTAACCGAATAATATTGTAAAGAGAACTATTACTTGAATTAATTAGTTTCTAATTCATTATCATCATCGTCTTAGCGATATCTAAGAGACACACAATATTTTCGTCTTGTCTCGTCATTCATTAAAATATAATTTTATGATATTTTATATTTCCATTTGAAATTTGAATCGAGGCGACGTGGATTTTTCTTCGGTATTTCTTACATTTGTTGAAGCGCATTAAATTAAATTGTTATGTAAATATTATAGGTACTTACCTGCCTCAAGAAATTGTAAAATGTAATACAACAGCGAGTTTTCATCAAACATTTTTATTTCATTCATCAATTAAAATTAGATTCCGACAGTATGTAATTTTTTAATTTGCTATACAAAGTGTTGATATGCATTTGCAAAATATTTACAGGGGTGAATATACTACTATAACTGAATACATGAAAATTAACTCATTAATTTTTAAAATTATTATTTTACGTAATCATTTTTTTTAAATCAACTTGGTGTATTGACCGCCGCGGCCGCTCAGCTGATCGCCACGAGCTCGTATTTCAGATACCTAACACACACAAGTACACGTACCTACCTTGCAGTCTTATTTTGCACCAGTCAACAGTTTAATCTGACTTCCTATCTAAGTAACATTTATTAAAAATAGGGTCCAGATACCATCGCACACTATTTGAAATCATTTTAGGTGAATAAGTATACTGTGTATATAAAGCAGATAAACACACTGTATTATTGCGAACGAAATTAAACAGTAGAAATCACAATAATCAAATTTCATCAAGCATTATTATAATAATCATCACATTCATTGTGTTGTATTATTATCTTAATCTAGACTCTGCCCGCGGTTCCGTAAAAACCATATAAAATCCTTTCGGTATTTTTTGAGTTTATCGCGCTCATATTGGCAGATAGGACGCGGACGGGACTTGATTTTGTAATATGTGCACTCGGCTACAAGTCAAAATCGTACTGCAGCTTGACAGTTGCAGTACGATTTTGATACTTATTTCCCACGACATAAGAACGTTACAAAGGTCAAAGTGTCTAGCTTGATGAGTAGCCGTGTGTATCTACATTTATGTAAACACTGTTAATGCATGTATAACCTGATTTAAATTCCAATAAATTAATAATCCCAAACTCAGTTTCAACCCGAATAAAATAAACCATCGCCCCATGTATTTAATTCCGACATCAATAGCATTAAAAATACCTCATTAACAGTTTAAAATAAAACCATAAGCTAGTTGTACAACTTTATTTATGACTTTAGTATAAAGAGATTGATATACGGAGTAAATCTTGGTTAAACGCGGTCAGAACGGTTCGGATAAATATTTAGCTTTGAGTTATTATGGAATACAGTTTAGTATGTGTTGTTTTATAATCAGGCCACATTTGGGCTGTCGTTTATGTCAGGAAGATGCTGATAATGGGTGTTGTTTATGGTTTGGTGTTCATATGAGTTGACATTTGATTTCGATGTTATTTTTTTATATTTGTCTGAATTAATGGCATGCTAAAGATCAGGGGCAATGTCAGAGTGTGGGGAAACGTTTGGCCAACAATGGGACAGTAACGGTTGAATAAAAAAGCGGACCACGCACAATGTAAGGTTCCATAGTACTCCTTACCCAGTAGCCTAAGGATTGTAGGAATCAAGCACAATATTTATTTTAGTTGAAGTTAATAGTCTTTTAATCGTTAATTAGTAAAGCCTGACTTGCAATATTTATGATTATGTTATAATTTTCATTAAAATTATTAATTAATGTGCTCTCCGAGGCATGGAGCAAGCGATAATTAACAATTCAATACTCACATAGCCCCGAAAAGTCCGTGGTGAGCGCCGTGGTTTCAAACCCGACCTACTGCATTGCAGACAGTTAGTATCACCACTAGGCTTTTTAATAATCATCTAATGGTAAAATAAATTTAGACTTTCTCATAATACTTACATGACGACCTGCGTAAGCCGTAAAAAGAAAGACGATACTTTAATGCGCTAATCTCAACTATAAGAATGTTTGAAAGCACTAATCGCAAGGATACGAATTATACCTATTTGAAAATTTCTTTGCCATTAAGCTTTCTAGCTCTATTTTCTGCTCACTGTATAGTTTTAGACACATCCCAATTGACGAAGATAACTTTAGTTAAATTAATATTTAAAGTAAATGATAAATTATTTCGTCCTTCGGACCTATTGAAACTAATTCTATTGTCCATAAATGTTTGATAGTAGTTGGGTAATTAAATAATTAAAACACGATGTGGACGTGATTACAATGATTATATTGCTGCCCAACAGTTATAATTTAAAAGGAGAAATGATAAATTGGTCATTGCCATATTCTACATCCTCAAATCAATGATTCTCTTAGTAAATTTGTTGCTAGAAAAGTTGGCGAAATTACATCAGGAAGTCTAAGCACAAATTTGAAAATATTACAAACGACTAAACTTCAAATTAAGGAAGTTGACTTTGCCAATTTATAAAAACTAACAATATTCACACATACCAAGTTTTTTTTTAGTTACTCTCGCCTTTTACCCCGAAGGGGTAGGCAGAGTTGTGTGTATTACACTCACATTTCGCCATGAATATTTACGTACCACGTAATAGGGGGTGAGCCTATTGCCGATACCGGGAACATCACCAGACTTTGTACTGCTACTGAGAATTCGAGAAACTCAGTAAGACTTTTGCCCGACTCGGGAATCGAAACCGGGACCTCCGACCAGCAGACGCATACGCTATCCACTGGACCACGGAGGCAGTTAGGCAAGTTTATTGAATGTGGTCTCCGACTTGCAAGTATTCCATTATAATTATTTATGAGACAGATCATATCCTTTCAAATGATTAAAATTAGTCAGTCGACTTGTGACCGTGTCGTCGTCGAACGACGTTTCGCATCCCGTGACCACAATCGAGGCAACACGTCCCAAACGTCGGGCACCAACGTATTATCTTAACATTATTCGCCAATATCCTATTTGTAAGGGACTACACTATTATTGGAAGTAAAACTATATGTATACTTGGATAGTGAGAACGTCAGAGCCTGCTTGACGTTTTGTTAATGTAATAAGCGGCAAACAGGTAGACGGACAGACCTATTACCACCGCCCATGGACATAAACAACACCAGAGGAGTCACAAGTGCGTTGCCAATCTTTGGGTTAGGAAAAAGAATAGGCTTGGACTATCACTTATGATGATGTTATGAAGTCACTATAGTCTAGTGCCGTTTAGGAAGTATATCGAGTTTATATTAGTAGTAATTTAATATTAGTTATGTGTAACATAACTAATATTAAATTACTAGCAGTCACCCACAGCTTCGTCAATCCTAAACCTTCCATCTTGATTGCACCCTTTAAGGGAAGCAAAAATTATTTCTTAGTGGATGCCTCCGCCTACGTCATAAAAGGAACCGGTCAAAGAACAATGGCCAAATATCTATAGGAGCTGTACCTTAACCTTTTTTTCTATGTACATTAACAAATTATAGTGCGATTTGTTTGTATTTATGTATTAAATACTATTCCGTCAGAAAATGGCCCGTAAGAAGCCAGAATAATTTAATACTTATAAAAATACTTTGAAGGTTAGAATCTACAAATAAGTTACCAAATGGGTTTCAACAGCTTTAAGCTCATCAAAATGATTTAATAATGTTTTTAGGTATTTAATATGTGAATAAATATAACTCGTATTTTATCGCAAAAAAGCAATAACAACCATAGAACGTGTACCTACTTGATATCAAAGAAATTAAATACTACCTATTGATATCTATTTTGCAAATAATTTACCCACTGTAACCAAACCAAATATGATGGGATTAGTTAGGGTCTGGTTTTTATATAAGTAGTAAAGATCTAAAATCAACGTATCAAGAACGTATCACAACCTCACAACAAACGCAGTGGATCGCAACTCTCAATAGTGTCAACCGATATCAAGGAATTTTTAATCAACAACAAATCACGTTTCGTTATACGCTTATTAGTTGATGCAATTTTTACTTTTGTTAAGTTTCCTATTTTATAAAATGAATAATACAAACAGATTTTGAGTTATTGTGATATTTACTTATTAAGTGAAATATTTTACCGCTACTTAACGATTAAAAATTAAAATAATGTATTTAAGTATAATCGATGAAATAATTTATACGAAATGAAACGTTAATGTACCTTACATTCTGATTGCAAAAAAATGTACGATGATAAAAAGTGAACATTTTTATTTTTTGGCTTTTTTATGAGATATTTTTAACTGTTTATATAACTTTGAAAAATTACAATGTTTTTAATATATATAACATATGTGTACACGCTCAAGTACGATTTGGCCAATGTTCTTTCAAGTTTCTAGCCTCATTAGTTTGAACTCGGTGATGATGTGTCAGACGGATCAAATTATTTTACATATATAAGCGACTGCTACGCCGATTGTCGTGGGTTCGATACCCGCTCAAGTCAAACATTTGTGTGCGTGAACATGGTTTTTTTATGTTATCAGGCGGCAAATGAGCAGACGGATCGCCTGATGGTAAGTAATTACCGCCGTCCATGGACACAAGCAACCGAGTCACAAGTGCGCTGCCGCCCCTTGGGGTTGGGAAAAGGTATAGGATGACGAGTGGGATGAGGGAGAAGGAATAGGGGATAGGGCCTCCAGCACTCTCACTCACCGAACGAAACGCAACAGTTTAGGTACTGCTACTTTACGTCGATTTTCTGTGAGAGGATAGTACTTTCCCAGTCGAGCCGGCCCATTCATGCTGAAGTCAGCAAGGCTCTACTACCTTAAAAATGTTTGTATTGGTCTGGGTGTTTCTATGTAAAATATGTTTGTATTTACAAAAAAAAAGTATTTAAGTATATTTATCCATTATCTTGTCCGTGTGGTGACGGATTAAGAATACGAATTGTCACCACCCCATATCATCCCATGGGAGTCGTAAGAGCCGACAGTGGGAGCATATTATGCAGAGAACAGCACTGTAAGAGAAGGAAAACTTGATACAAACCCTATACCAACCCGCTTGGCCAGCGTGGTATAGTAGGCCAATTCCTCGTTTCAAAGGAGAGGCCTAGTTCAGCAGTGGACTATTAAAGGCTGATGATGATGATGATGATGATCCATTATCTAGTACCCATAGTATAAGCTCTGCTTAGTTTGGGACTAGATGGTGAAATGTGTAAGTAGTAGAATATTATATTATATAATTATGATTACTGTAAGTAGCTGACCTAATACCTGAAAGAGCGAGAAGAAGAAGTGTCCCAACTGTCATGAAGAGATTTGACGGTCGATATGGACCCAACATTACTGTAAAAACTTCGCTTTGGTTGAACAATAGTCGCCAGCCAGATGCCCTAATACTATCAAATCTGATCAGCCTGGAAGGTGAACATAAAACACACAAACTACAAGAAAAACCTCACTTATCCTATTGAATCTACATGGACTTATCACATTCATAACAAATAGCCATTATCAGCATTGTCTTACGTGGGAATCGAACCCACATCTTCCAGCTTAGCAATCAACTTCACTGACTACCAAACCAAACTACACTTTACACAAACACTCACTCACTGCAAACCACGCAAACATATAACATAACTTCCAACCTAAGTAGACGATACGTGAAACCTATTAGAAAGATTACATTTCACCCTCAACTGCTCAAGATTTTCCATCCTCCCTATAACAATACAGAGTATATGGTCCAGACACGATTACCTATTTACTAGAATTTAGTATTATTTCACGACAACGACCACAAAATCCCGTAGGGTGGCCACATTGCACTGCACTATTTAACGATCATAAAGGCCCACAATTTATAATCAAAGCTTGGAACATTCTACGGAAGCGTTGTGGTCACTCTTGCTCACCGCCGAATAGGGATGGGGTGAGTCGATAAATAAGTGTCGATGGTTTTGGTTTCTTTGTTTTTCGTGTGAGCGTGTGGTCAACTCTGGTACCGAAGGTTTCAGACCCCTTGAAGGCCTCTGACATGGCCTAACGATCCTTATCCTTGGTCATGAACCGGGACCGACAGCCTTACGTGCCCTCCGAAGCACGGTAACGCTAAGATGTAAATGCCTCACACGGTCATGTCGATGTCAATGTTTTAGGGTTGTTTTTGGTGATGTCGATGTTTTAGGTTTGGGGTTAGTTTTAGAACAGTAATGTTTATGTAACGTGCCTATATCGCAATAAATGACGTGCCTAGTCGTCGGAGCAAATATTTTATATTTTACCCATGCCGCTACGTGAGTTAGAGCAAATAAAATATCATACACTTAGGTACATAAAACTAAATTTTAACACATAGAAAAATAGTTAAAATTTAGTATTTTATGTAATAATTTCCAACTTTCCATTAGATTTTTAGGGTTTGTATTTTATTATTATTATAATGGATACAACCGGGAAATATAGCCTAGCATTGAAACCCACATCACATAAGGCATATTTTTTATCTAAGTATTTAATTTTATTCTCTTGTGCCGTACCTTGGTGAGCACCTTAAACTGTTGATCGCGTTTCATCATCAGCCTTGAATACAATACATTATGTCCCTCTGCTGGGAACGGGCCTCTTCTCACTGTGAGAAGAGTAAGGCCATAGTCCACCACGCTGGCCAAGTGTGGGTTGGCAGACTTCACATATCTTTTGAGAACATTATGGAGAACTCTCAGACATGCAGGTTTTCTCACGATGTTTTCCTTCACCGTTTAGCAAGCGATAATTAACAATTTTATACGTACTTAACATCGAAAAGTTAATGGTGTGTGTCGTGGATTCGAACCCGAGACCTTCTGCGTAGCAATTTGTCGGTCTCTCCACTCGGCTGTCGCTGCTTTTCGGTTTCTGATCCCGTTTATCGAGATGATATCTGATAGTCGTTATCAAGAGTCAGTGCGTTCTAATATCCAGACACTAGTCTAACGGCCATTTTCAATATTCGATCCATACATGGATTTTGAGAGTCGAGATTCGTGTTTGACGTATTTTGTATGTAGCTAATGTCAAAAACGAATCTAAAATCTACAGATCTATCTATAGATCGAATATTGAATTCCGTAGTTAATCATATATAGCTATCATTTTAGTTTGTGCAGGTCAGATGATAGTCGCTCCATAGAAAGACTTATATTCTTTAAATCTGATAGTGTTTGAAAGCAACTGGGATAACACTTGAAATATGACATAATGAATAACAATCGACAAATTACAAAAAAAAATATTCTTTGTCTGTCTGGCCTTTTGTCTCACTGTCTGTCTGTTCCGATTTCAATTTCAGATAACTGGTCTTATATTAAGTAAATTAGGCTACTTTTTGTGACATGGATTATAACATTCCATACAAGAAAATTTTATGGACGCAGTATAAAGGTACGAACTAAAAAAAGAATATAAGTGACAATCACATTTAAGTACACGCACAATTTACAACACATACGCTTTCAAACATGACTGTATAAAATTAGTCTTGCCTAAAGCTACGATCATTTTATTGCGTATTAATTTATCGATATAATTATTTTCTTCTCACCGCGGCAAGCTCAATGGTATTTATGCATCGTAAGTCAAATTCAATGCCATGGTAATACCTAAAGTACCATAAGATTTCTAGTATCAAGTTTGATTATATAAATATGTTCGGAGCTTTGAAGTGTTATTATCGATGTAAGTATAGTATAGTAAAGTCAAAAGTACTTATTGTATGTAATAGTTTTACTGCAACACTACTGAAGGGATTTGCGTGTAATTTTTGTGTGGAGTACGTTTGAATCTAATAAAAAAACTTAGCTTTAGCTTTATTTTCGAATGAGCGAATCGATTTTTGCTACTCAAATCGAATGCTTATGGTCGACGACTTAAGACGAAATTTATAATACAACATGGTAGGACATTAGCAACGCATGGAGGATGCTATATAATTTAATATGTATTTAAATATAGTAAATACAGCTATAAATTTGTCGGTCTATCTGTTTCTGTCTATTTAACGATTATACCGTTGACCCGACCTAGATGAAATTTTCTTTGGAGTGTACGTGACACATTAACATAATGATTAACTAGCTGTAGCCCGCGGCTTCGGCCGTCGATAAAAATTACATTAAATATATCTTAACTTTCATACAAACTTTCGATAGCCCTTAGACCCTCTCATCATATCAGCCAAACGACGTCCACTGCTGGACATAGGCCTCCTCCAAGGTTCTCCACACAGACCGGTCTTGAGCCGCCCGCATCCAACCACCGCCCGCGATCTTGACGAGATCGTCGGTCCACCTTTCGGGGGGCCTACCTCCGTGCGTCGTCCGGTACGTGGTCGCCACTCCAGAACCTTTCTGCCCCAACGGCCATCGGTTCTTCGAGCTATGTGCCCTGCTCACTGCCACTTCAGCTTGGCTATCCGGAGAGCTATGTCGGCGACTTTGGTTCTACTGCGGATCTTCTCATTTCTGATTCGATCTCGCAGGGAAACTCCAAGCATAGCTCTCTCCATCGCCCTCTGAGTGGCCTTGAGCCTTCTGATAAGGCCCACAGTGAGCGACCACGTCTCTGATCCGTAAGTCATCACTGGCAACACACACTGGTCAAAGACTTTCGTCTTGAGACACTGCGGGATATCGGACGAGAAGATAATATGTCGTAGCTTCCCGAACGCTGCCCAACCGAGTTGGATTCGACGATTGACCTCCTTCTCGAAGTTGGACCTACCTAATTGGACTACTTGTCCCAGGTAGATATACTTGTCGACAACTTCGAGCGTAGAGTTCCCAACCTGAATTGGAGCAGGTACAACATGGACGTTCGACATGATTTTAGTCTTGTCCATGTTCATCTTAAGACCTACTTGTTGGGAGACTCTACAGAGGCCATCGAGCATTGTGCCTAGGTCTTCCATGGTCTCAGCCATGACTACGATAACGTCTGCGAATCGAAGGTGAGTGATGTACTCGCCGTTGATGTTGATGCCGAGTCCATTCCAGTCCAGAAGCTTGAAAACATCCTCCAGCGCAGTGGTAAACAGTTTCGGGGATATGACATCGCCCTGTCTCACTCCTCGCTGGAGTTGAATAGGTTTCGAACTCTGGTCCTGGAGGCGGACTGACAAAGTGGCGTTTTCATACAAACACTTCAGCACTTCGATATATCGGTAGTCAATCCGGCACCGTTGGAGAGACTGTAGCACCGCTCAGGTTTCGATAGAATCGAAGGCTTTCTCATAGTCCACAAACGCCAAGCATAGGGACTGGTTATACTCCTCGGACTTCTGTATAACCTGCCGCAGCGTATGTATGGTATTATGTTATAGTAACTTGTTTAATAAAGTATATAGTAACTTGTTTAATAAGTGTATAGAATCAGGTGATTTCCCAAATTTAATGAAACATAGTAAGATAATACCTCTGTTTAAATCCGGCAGTAAGAATGATCCTAGTAATTATAGGCCAATTTCAATACTACCTACTTTTAGTAAAATCTTTGAAAAGATCATACTCAAGCAACTTCTGAAACACTTTAATTTAAACAGCCTCCTTCATACTGAGCAATATGGTTTTACTAAGGGTCACTCGACGACGGATGCAGGAGTAGCGTTACTCAAACACGTCTACAATGCATGGGAGAAATCTCAGAATGCTATTGGTGTGTTTTGCGACCTTTCGAAAACATTCGATTGTGTCTGCCATGATACGCTCTTGTGCAAACTTAAACATTACGGCGTCCAGACTAAAGCATTGGATGTTATTAAGGCATATTTAAATAACAGTATCCAATGTGTCGAAATAAATGGCTCAAAATCCAGTGGTTTACCAGTACAATTGGGAGTGCCGCAGGGTAGTATCCTAGGGCCTTTCTTGTTTCTTGTTTACATTAATGATTTGCCATTTTACCTGAGAAACATTTGTGACGTGGTATTGTTTGCTGACGATACTTCATTGATATTTGAAGTAGATAGAAATAAGGAAAACTTTACCGAAATAAACAGTGCTCTTATTCAGGTGACTAAATGGTTTACTGTAAACAACTTAGTACTGAACGCCAAAAAAACCAAATGTGTTAAGTTTGCTTTGCCAAACGTCAGAAACCTTGGTACTAACATCGTTTTAAATGGTGATGTACTGGAAACAACTGAATCTACGTTGTTTCTAGAAATAACACTTGATTCAAAGTTGCAATGGGGCGCACACATTACATATCTGTCAGCGAAACTTAGTTCGGCTGCTTATGCCATTAAGAAGGTGCGTAGTTTAACAGATGTCGATACGGCTAGGCTGGTATATTTTGGCTATTTTCATAGTGTTATGTCGTATAGCATATTACTATGGGGTAGAGCTGCTGATATCGAAAGTATTTTTATATTGCAAAAAAGAGCAGTTCGGGCCATTTACCAATTACGAACAAGAGTTTCGCTCAAGGAAAGATTTAAGGACATCGGTATTTTAACTGTAGCGTCTCAGTATATTTATGCCAGTGTTTTGCATGTGCGTAGGAATATAAATTCATATTCAAAGAATAGTGATATTCACTCTATTAATACAAGAAATAGACATAAATTATGTGTTCCGTATTTCCGTTTGTGTAAAACTCATAATTCTTTTATAGGACAAAGTTTACGCATCTACAACAAGATACCGATATGTATTTTAGACTTGCCGTTTAGCGCATTTAAAACAACAATTAAAAATAACCTAATGCAAAGGGCTTATTACAATTTAAATGATTACCTTAATGACAAATGCGCTTGGCAATAATCTGTTTTAGTATTCACATAATTATTGGGTAAGTAGGTAGATTATATTAACATTTTCATGACATGTAATTAAATATGATTCTATTCCCAATAAAATTATATAAGTAAATGATGTTTTTTGGAATCGCCACCACATCATTAGATGTCTTTCATGTCGTTAGATACTATTTATTTATTATGTTTAATTTTATTGTCTTGTACTCAATCAGTTGGATCGGTGGTTGTATTTCAAAAGGTATCACGTCAATTAAATATGGGTACTACATTTGCATTTCTTCACACGTTTTCACAAATTTATGCTATAATTAATGATCTGGAAAATGGAGGTAATTCGCGTTCATGGTCAGTATACCAACAGATTGTTAATTTTATTACTGCCGGTTCGTATACCGTTGTCGTCATGCTCACTAAAATGTCATTTCTTGTGGTGGCGTCGTGTGTCGGGTCATCCCTGTCCCTCTGATATGGCGAGAGGGATGATGGCTGGCACATGCGTCATACTCGTGAACGGGTGCTACTTGCGATGACTGGTCGATGGCGGTCTTATGGGCTGGTATATTTTTTTATTTATATTTAACTTCATCATTTCCATCATGGTTCTGAACATTTGCGCGGATTGCCTGCATTGTTAGGTGCATAATGTAAGTGGATGCTCCTGTTTCACCATGTCTATGTTCAGGAGGCTAACTAAATGAACATCAAAATTTAACTTGATTATGCTTGAGTATCATGTAAAGTAAATATATACAAGTAACATAGAAGGTATAACAGTTGCAGCACCTTACAAAAGTTTAATTGTTATGTATTATTAAAAACCTGGCGTTGAAAAAGAGTGACCGTGAGTTTTATTGCCCGTTCTTTCTCATGGTTCTACCTATTGCATTGCGAACGTGGCAGTAAATGTAAATGTAGAAGCATACAGTAATAATGTTTAAATTTGACGTTCATAAGTGTCACTTTGTGATCTAAATGAATAAAGGATTTTGAGTTTGAGTTTGAGTTTATGTGGTCTATTTTACTATAGCCTTTACGGAAACCGGCTTGTTCGGGAGGCTGGAAGTCGTCTAAGGTACGCTACCCTGCTCGACACACTCCCGATATTTACCACGTTGGTCACGGGAGATTTATGGACGATGAACCCGACACCACCTTGGGACTGTTGGTCGCCCTCCCGGTAGAAGAGCAAGTTGCCGGAATTGAGAACTATCGAGTCCTCCCCCTGTCTTCGGACTTAAGATAGGCCTATGATATCCCATCGCAACTTGCTCAATTCTTATTCCAGCTCGACAATCTTCTCGTCGGTCCGCAGTGTGCGCGTGTTCAGTGTTGCCAGGGCCAATTGTCGTTGGTGGTGGTAGCCCGATCTCTGCCGGAGATTCTTCGCACCCCTTACCCCGCCGTTACCATGGCCGCTACCATAACCAGGACTAGCGGGGCCGCCGGGGACTAGGGGCCGGTTTTTATTAGTGTGGTTCATGTATGGGGGATTTGCCATAATCGCCACGCTTGGCAGGCGTATTGGCGATCGCAGTGGTGGAAGTTTTTAGTGCTGGACGCTGCTGCCCATCTAGCAACTTGGGATTTACTTCCGCCAGGTTCGGATGGTTTGACCGCCATCTTTCGGTTGACTGCTTGCACTGGGGGAGATACTATGACGAGTATCTACTCGTCAGAGTAACTCCCTCAGTGGGCGGTGGGGTCGTCACGTCCCGACGCCGCCACCCTCATAACCCTTCGAAAAATCAGTTCTTAGCGAACGCTTTCTGAGTATAAACTACATCTCTGCCAAAAATCGTTATAAATCCAGCAGTTTTCGAAATTTGGTGACGAGTGACCTTTCGTTTTTATAGAGAAATAGAATTAAGGTCCAATACCTTCTATACTACGCTGACCAGAATCAGGACCACAAAGTACCAGTCAAGACACGCTATTTAATCAGTTAAAACTAGTTGTGCCTAATTGTACTGGTGTGAACTGACCTGAATGTCACGGGCCTTGTCACTGTTTTGTTGTAACAATGAGTACGGCGCTACTAGGCGTACAGATATACGGTATTCAGTTACATTTTTTCTTTAGCTATTCTTTTTTATAGACTAACGCCGGTATCCCCGAAGGGGTATCCAGAGGTGTAATATTACATCCACCTTTCGCCATGTTAAGAATTTGTTGGTCCCTCGTAATAGGGATTAATAATAGATGAGATTTTTTTTAATAACTCTATTTAACCACATACACACAACACTATCTAGTCCAAAACTAAGCACAGCTTGTACTTTGGGTAGAAGTCATTAGTCATTAGTCATTTATTCATTACAAAAAATATTGTGTAGAATTTCAAACTTACATACTAAACATAATAAAAATAACATTATTAAAAAAAAATTATAACCTTACAGTACAAAATAAATAGAATGTCACATTGATTGGGATGTCATTACAAAAATTATATAAGTTAAAAAGTTAATAATAAAATTACAAAAAATTCGACATGCTATCATTCTGAAACTCGTCTATGCTGTAGTAGCCCTTCTTCAAGAGAAATTACTTTAATTTATTTGTAAAAATATGTATGCTGTTAATAGCTTTCATGTCAACTGGCAGTTTATTAAAGATGCTTACTGCTTGGACTAAAGAACTGTGTTGTACCACATTTAATTTAGCCTGAACAAGTCTTGTTAAATCTTTCCTACGGCTAGCATGCCTAATCTGTCTTTGTTCTAGAGTTTCAAACTTGTCCAGGTTTTTAATAAAATTGGTCAGCAGCACCAAAATGTACAGACATGGAACAGTAAGTATACTGAGCTCCTTGAAGTGGTTTCTGCACGATTCCATTTGATCGATCCGTAGCATTGTTCTAATCGCCCTCTTCTGCATTACAAATGCTGAGTCTATATTATACTTATAACTATTTCCCCATAACAGGATACTGTATCGAAGTTTGGATTCTACCAGTGCATAATAAACTATTTTTAACTGGTGTATATTTAATTCTTCTCTTAAACTTTTAATGGCGTAGCAAGCCGAACTTAATGTGTTGACTATATCCGTCAGCTCTGGTTTCCAATTTAGTAAAGCATCTATGTGGATCCCAAGAAACTTTAAACTTGATACCATTTCCACCTGTCTAGATGCCGAAACAATATTCAACGTCTCATTCGTTTTCGTCGTGGATTTAAATAACATACATTTTGTTTTATTTATGTTTAGTTTTAAATTATTTCCATCAAACCATTTTCCAAAGGCGGACGTAATATTATTAATTTCCTGTTCTACGTTTTTGATATCTTTCGCAGATATCACTGCATTTATGTCATCTGCAAATATGACCAGTTCAGAACTCGGGCTCATACTATTAATATATTTAGTCAGGTCGTTTAAAAATATAATAAAGAAAATTGGACCCAGTACCGATCCTTGGGGCACTCCTCTGTTTACTGGCATTAATTTTGATTTGTGTATTAATTCTCTTCCTTCTGATATAGATTTCATTTCTACATAATACTTCCTATTCTGCAAGTAGGAAGAGAACAGTTTTAACACATTATTCCTAATTCCATAATGCTCTAATTTTTTTAGTAGTATGTGATGGTCTACTGTGTCAAAAGCAGCACTAAGATCGAGGAATAGCCCTGCAACTTTATCTTTTTTGTTTAATCTACTGACTACGTCCCCAACTAAAGTGTTTACGGCGTCTATGGTACCCATATTATTCCTATAGCCAAATTGTCTACTGCTTAAAATTTCATATGTGTGTAGGTGATTTAATAGTCTCATTTTAATTATCTTCTCAAATATTTTTGACAACACAGGTAAAATAGATATGGGCCTGTAGTTATCAGGATCTGTTTTAGATCCTTTTTTAAATATGGGTATTACTCTTGCTATCTTAAACTGGTCAGGAAAAAAGCCACTCTCTATACATTCATTTAAAACATTAGCAATGGGTATAGCTAAAATATCAATATTATCCTTAATGACAGCCAGAGGTATATCATCGTAGCCGAAAGAGCTCTTTGAATCCATTTTCTTAACTAGTTTGAGAATTTCGATTGGTAAAATATGATCAAACGTCATGTTGTTTTCTATCCTTTTCACATTTCCTGATAAAAAAGTCATTGCAACAGCTGAATTCAAGGATTTTGATAAGGTGTCCTGACTGAACCTACGTGAAAATATGTCTACAATCTGTTCTGGATTATCAATTATTTTATTATTTATCTTTAAAGTTATGCGAAATAATAATTTGTGGAGCACACAAAGTGTTGTCTCTAGTGAGAAACGAACATACGACACGCGGCGAGGCGACCGCTTAAACCACTACACTATCCGTGCAGTCAAAAGTATAAAATTCAAACAATGTATTACTAGTTTACACCTGTGGGGTTTCATGTTGATATTGTTTGTGTTTGGTGAAGAAAGAAAGAATCCAGAAGATGAAATATACACTTTACTGTGGTACCACAAATATACTTATAAATAAACTATATAACTATGGACGACCTAACTGTATGGTTGAAAGGAGGCGACTACTGCGCCGCGCTTACACATTAGCGCGCATTGTATATTTTGTAGCGTCAGCAGCCGCTACAATATTCCCCCCTTTATAAAAAAGAAATGGCACAAATATTATACAATTTAAAAATACTAATTCATTGTTCAAAACTACAAGAAACAATAACATAAAATAATATAAGATACCTATCTAGTTAATAAGAAACGCTAGCACTCGACTCACGTCATATAAACCTGTATCCAGTTACCGGAGCGCTAGTTCTAAGAATGCAAACTAAGTTAAAACACTGTAGCACTGTTAATGAACTGTGTGAATATACGAATTTATTTTTCAAACTACTGATTTAATAAAGTTTAGAACACGATAAATGATAATTACACATATTCCGTTAACTTCTTTTGCTCTTCGTAAGCCGCTTGTATAGAGAGCTGGTCGTACGAAGAAGCAAATACGTTTTGTCCATCCTGCCAGCGATCTACACTATGCCGGGCCGTGATGAGGGACGACAGGGTGCGCTATCCAACACTGAGCGGCATCCATCCTCGCTTCCAAGTGTGATCAGCCGCATCGACGCGTGCACTGTCCTGTAGAGCCCGTAGAGTGCCACCGCCGGTCCCTTGTCGTTCCTCGTCCTCGGAGTATGCTGCGTATTGTCCGTCTTGGTGCGGAATGCTGCCTCGCCACTAAGGTCAACACGCCTTACGCCTCATGCCTCGACGTACGCACTGTCCTGCAGAGTGCCGCCGCCGTCGTGTGCCGCTCCGGAATTCTCTGCTGCCCATGTTGCCGTGATCGCTGTTATCGGTAGATCGTCGTGTACCTTGTTCCAAATTTGGGACGCACGTGTCCTGACTCTGATGTTCTCCACAGTTAGGTCGTAAGCCCTTTTGGTCGTAGGAAAAGGGCGAGTCGTCTCCCATGAGTCCAGGATGCCTCCGTGTTCAGGCTGCTTGGCTGCACGCTGTTGCCACGGTGCACATGCGCTTGTTTGATACCGCTGACCATGTGCACGTGCGTCGATGCCACGTTGCCGAAGCTGTGCCGAAGCTTACGTTTTCTTTGTCGGGGTTTCAATGTGGGGTTTCATGTTGATATTGTTTGTGTTTGGAGAAGAAAGAAAGAATCCAGAAGATGAAATATATACTTTACTGTGGTACCACAAATATACTTATAAATAAACTATATAACTATGGACGACCTAACTGTATGGTTAAAGGAGGCGACTACTGCGCCGCGCTTACACATTAGCGCGCGCTGTATATTTTGTAGCGTCAGCAGCCGCTACACACCTATCTAATTAAAAACGAAGTCCCCAGGCCGCGTCTACCTGTATGACCGCGATAAACTCAAAAACTGCGGAATGGATTTTCATGGAATTTTCACAAATGGATAAAGTGTCATTATTATTACTTATAGACTCACGCCTGTATCCCCGAAGGGGTAGGCAGAGGTCTAATATTACACCCACATTTCGCCGTGAATTTTTAAGTCCCACGTAATAGGGGGCGAGCCTATTGCCCGGGCACATTGCCAGACTCCGTGCTGCTACTGAGAATTCGGAAAAACCCAGTAACACTTTTGCCCGACCCGGGAATCGAACCCGGGACTTCCGATCAGCAGTCGCATACGATATCCACTGTCACAGAGGCAGAGAGTGGATAATGTGATTCATGAGGAATATTCAGAGGTATACTTTATAAATGTTTTGAGTAAAATATTCATATCCTACTCGTCCAAAAACGGCACGGCTCGCTAGTAATTAATCAATCTGTATTGCTAGTATGACACACAGCAACACATCTACACACTTTGACCCTTGTTCCGCTGTTATGGCGTAGGAAATAAGTATTAAAATCCTATAGCAACTGTTTAGCTCAACTTGTCGTGGTGTGTACGTGTAGATTTTATAGAGCGTGGTTTATTTAGTTCTATCGAAGCGTAGAGCATTTTCGGACCACCTGGTATGTGGTCTTTACTATGGGGACATAGACAATCATGTGTGATCTATGGTAAAAATGTAGTTGACGTGTCTATGAGATGTGCATGTTTTAAGGTGGAAACAGATATACGACACCCCACTCCACGTCTCGACACCCGATGCGAATTGTGCACATATACAACACCCCACGTGATGCTACAATTACAAAATCACTATTTACGAAACTATGACATAATTTCCTAAACAGTGATTTTGAAGAAGATTTGTTATTTATATAGAGGAATTATTTCTGTTATAGTTACTGTCAAATCTCTTGAAGTGTAACAACCGCGCTCCGACATTTAAATAGTTTTCGTGTTCAAAAGTGAATTGAACTCAATAAAACTATTCTTAAAGTGTTAAGTGGTGTTAGTGAGTGATGTGCACGTGTTATTTCTGCATAAACTAGTGAAATAACTCTAAAATACTTTAAATAAATTATTGTCTGACATTTAATTGTGCAGAAATATTCAACATACCTTCAATATATTATCGTTCATAAAACGTCAACATAAAAGTGTATAGTGTTGCCAGTAAAACAAATATAAATCCGACCAAACAATGAGTACTAAAAAGAATTCAAACTCACCCTCGGAAATATGCAATAAATGCAATAAACCATCAAATGAAAAGAAACCATCAGTAACATGCGGAGATGCCTATTATGTGGAGAGTGTCATGGGTTGTCGCCTACAGAAGTGCGTGTGCTTGAATTAAAAACTGTAGCACGCGTCATGACTTTTCTTTGTGGGGATTGTAAATCTGCCATGAGCCAACTACCAACTATAATGAAGAGGTTGAATGAGCTCACTGATGAAGTTAAACAACTACGAATGCGCCAAAATATGCTGGCAATCGAAGCAGCAATTCAGGAAATCAGAGAGAGGGCTAACAGGGCGAATAATGTAATAATATATGATGTTCCAGAGTCAACAAGTGACATTGAATAGAGAAAAGAACATGATGTGAAAGAGTGTGTGTCTGTCATAAAGACTGTCACAAACAAAATTAATTGCAATGGTATCAAGGTATTCCACCTTGGTGCTCCCAAGAAAAACCCAGGTGGCAGGCCGCGTCCGCTTAAGGCCATCCTTCAAACCAAGAGCGACGCGCTCGAAATACTTCGTAATAGAAATAAACTAAGCGAGCCCTCGAATATCACATTTGACCTTACACGCATGCAAAAAGAATACCTAAAATATCTACGTGATGAGCTTAACAAGCGTACAAATGTGGGTGAAACGGACATCACTATAAAATATGTACGAGGATACCCAGCCATCGTAAAAACTAGCACACAAAAAAGTAGCTCCCAATACCAACAATAAACCAACACATTTAATTAAATCAAGTAATAATACCCCTAATAAGAAACCTACATCAACATATTCTAGAATAACAATACTTTACACGAATATACAGTCGGTAATATCTAAACTGGATCTACTAATTGCTCAAGTGACAGCATTGAAACCAACATTGATTATTGTCTCCGAAACATGGCTTAAACCAATTATACCCAATTCAATTGTTACAATACCAGGATATAATTTATATCGAAACGATCGTATAGGCAGACGTAGTGGTGGAGTCGCAATCTACGCCTTGAAGGACATATCTCGCGTAACAATTAAATACAATTTAACCTACAACAAGAAATTCGAAAGCTCTGAATGTCTGTGTCTGGATGTGAAGGCTGGTAACAGTAAATTTCTAATATGTGAGCTTACCAGAGGACACAACTCTTCAATAGACCAAGACAATCGCCTGCTAGACCAACTGAACCATTTTTCCGAAGCTAATACTGTGTTTATAATGGGTGACTTCAACTATGGCGGAGTGAAATGGCCTCTTGAAGACAGCGGGTACCTTACGTCGAAGGAAAACAACTTTGTAAAATGGTATAAAGTTGAGTAACCTTCATCAGATGAAAGACAAATACACGAGATACAGACAAGGAAATCAGCCATCATATTTGGACCTTGTATTGACAAATGACGACTTACTCGTAGCCAGTATGGAGCACCAAGCACCTATTGGAAAAAGTGACCATACTTGCTTATTGGCAACTATAGAATTGCAGGAACAGATCCAACAAATGCAACACAAAACCAGACTTAATTACTATAAAGCTGATTACAACAAAATCATTGAAAATTTGAGTCAAATGTTACCATTAGATATGAAAGATAAAAAATGCGCGAAATTACAATTTGATATTCTTCATACAGTACTTAAGGAATCTATAAACTTATATGTACCCAAGACGACTATCCGTCAAACAACTTTAAATAAACCTTGGATTTCAAACCAAACTAAGACCCTGATAAATTCCAAAATGGCTCTGTGGAACAGATATGTGCTGACTGGACTCCCCAAACACTATAAAGACTACAGAAAAGTAAATAATCAATTAATAAATCAAACCAGACAAACTCGACTAATGCATGAAAAAATTATACTACAAGCTGGACCTAAAAAGTTTTACTCTTACATCAGACAGCAAATTACTTCAAAAGTGAGCATACCAACAAATATAACCAACAAGCAAAGCCATACCGTGACTGAGCCTAGAGAAATTGCCGAAGTATTTGCAGACCAGTTTGCGAGCGTTTTTCAAGTAGAACCGCACAACCAACTACCATTATTAGATCCATCACTCCGAGTACAAGACTCCATTGAAGAAATAGTATTTACTCAGGACAAAATTCAACAAGCCATTGCAGAAATGAATACAGAGTCTTCCCCGGGACCAGATGATATACCAGTAGTTATATTAAAGAAATGCAATCTCTCTGACCACCTGGCAACTATAATGCAAACGTCGTACGACACTGGCACCCTACCGGATTTATGGAAAACAGCAATAGTTACCCCTATATTTAAGAAAGGCAGCAAACTCGATGCTTCCAACTACAGACCTATCAGCTTAACCAGTGTATTTTGCTAAATAATGGAAAAGATTATAGTCAAGCATATAAGAAAATTTCTCTCCAACTACGAGGTGATTCCTAAACAACAACATGGCTTCTGTCCACACCGTTCAACAGTTTCAAATTTACTGTCTTGCCTATCATCGTGGACCAAACTCTTCAATACTAGAGAGCCAATCGACGTGATCTATCTGGATTATGAAAAGGTCTTTGATAAAGTCTCTATTAGAAGACTTCTTCAAAAGTTGGAATTCGTGGGCATACGCGGAAAGTTGTTGATTTGGATTGAGAAATTTCTAAACAAAAGAACATTACAAGTGAGAATAGGCAAAACCAGGTCAGACGCAATAAAAATACTTAGCGGCGTGCCTCAGGGTTCAGTATTAGGTCCAATATCGTACATTATATATACATTTGATCTTCCCCACTGCATACAATGTAATGTCAGTATTTTCGCTGATGACACCAAAATATTTGCAAATCCACTTATTGACTACGACCACCTTACCGATGATTTGAACAAAATAGCTAACTGGTCTAAGGAATGGCTCATAAATCTGAATGCCTCAAAATGTACAGTGCTGCATATAGGTAATCGCAATCCTCGTCTTACAAATTGGGCGATGCACCTCTTATGGAGGTAAAAAATCAAACGGACTTAGGAGTAAAGATTACTGAAGACTTGAAGTGGGAAGAGCATATCTCAACTATTACAAAGAAAGCCAAAGGCCTAATATACCTTGTAAGGACAGTATTTGGTGTCTTGACACCAGAAATGATGCTCAAGATCCACAAGACTTTCATTAGACCAATTCTGTAATATGCATTTCAAATTTGGAACCCTTACTTTGTCAAAGACATTGAACTCTTGGAGAAGGTACAACGAAGTTTCACCAAAGTACCACGAATTCTTAAAGCACGACCTTATGAAGAAAGATTAGCATTTTTAAAGCTTACAACACTAAAAGCCCGCAGGGACCGCGGTGATCTGACTGAAACCTACAAGATCTTAAACGGACATTATGACATTGAGGAGTTTGATAAACTATTTGTACGCAATGAAAATATCCACCTCAGAGGCCAACACCTTAAATTATGTACCAGTTTCTCAAATAACAACACTCATCGACACTATATCAGTAACCGTGTAGTCAGAATGTGGAACAAGCTCCCAGCAGAAGTAGTCTCAGCCCAAAATGTTAATCAGTTCAAGAACAAACTGGACAAGCACCTACTTAGTACTGCAACAGGAACTAGTGGGCAATAGCAGAATATAGGCAATTATCAGTTGTATCAACTGCCTGCCTGATAATTAATAATAATAATTACGGTATTAGCCTGAACTCGAATCATATAAAGCGGACTTAAATTTTATAAAAACAGATAGCTGATGTTGCGTTTTTAAACAAAAACTATTAAAAAGTATCATCATGACACTTCAATCAACAAAGACAGGAATGTTTTCAACTGAAGCATGGCGTGTGTGCTCCCTCCACCGTCAACACGCCGATCTGGATCGAATGGATTTTGACGCGTTGGATGGAGTGGGGTTGTATGGGATGTTCTGCACCTGGCCATACTAAATGTATCGGATTGACTTTTCTCAACACGCGTTGTGGGGAATGGTTATCTCTGTTTCCACCTTTACACTTTTTGACTGATTGTACTACTTGTCATGTCTGTACATAGATAAATTAAATAAATGAAGGCCAAATTTTGTTAATATGCCGCCCCTTAGGTGGTCAAATAGAAGTTGAAACTTTGAAGTTATTACTACGAAAAGCTGGTAGCACCACACAGTCTGTTATGAAATAAAAAGGCAAATATTTCGAATAAAAATATATGCAAACCTGAAACGAAAACTATAAGCAAAAGTGGTCAGAAGAAAAGAAAAAAAAGCATTTTTCTAGCGCTCTTAAAACGTTAGACACACATTTGTAACAGAGGATTTGTCTATAAGATTACTGCTACGCCACCGTAGATTAATGGCGGCTTTGATCTGATATTTGGACGTGGGGTCAATGTTCTTCGCAGTGAATTGAGCCGACTTATACTGAAGAGTTCAGATGTGCGATGATATATGAGCGTGGTGGGTATAATTTTTACTGAAAAATAGTATTGGTGTGAGGTTTTGTAGCGTCGTTTCTGTGACAGATACGTCACAGGATATTTTTCGTCTGTATCGACTGAATGGATTAATAGTTGAAATGATTGCCTTCCTCTCTAGCACTATGCTGAGAGTTGACCGGAGGTATTGATACTAACATGGGACAATAGGTACGTAGTCAACAACTTGTTGCTTCGAGTTTGGTTGTCCTTTATGTTGGTTAAAGGTTTGAGAAGACGCTACGATGCAGGATTTATTACTAGTGTGGGAGTTAATTTTTTGTTAATGAAAACAAATACGAATTGCTGATCCGTGTATAGGTATATATTTGACGAGACTCTGGACACAAGATACGTCTCGTTCAGCTTATGGCAATATACTATATAGAGACCATAAGACGAGTAAAGGCATTTTCAGCAAGAGGCCTCGCGCTTCTCGCTTCTAATGGCATAGCCTTCCGGCATTTGTATCACCTCTAAAGGTCACTTGTATAAGCTAGTCACTGGGTGCAAACGAAATAATATTCCTTAATATTTATCGTAGTAATGCTATCAATAGTCGGAGATGTTTCAAAACCTAACCGTAAATCAGTCGCGGTAACGGGAAGACACAGCTCTCTAACCTATGCAATTTTCACCTTTATTTTTTAAATAATAACAATAAATACCAATTATTCAAATATTAATTTCGGATATTTGTGTCCTTAATAAGAAGTCACGTCTCCTTACCTTCACATTTTGCGTACTAACACGAGCGTATCATATCCTTGACACTGATATCAGATAAGCGTAACTAAACGGACAATTACGCGTGAATAACGTGCAGGAACTTGCATGTATAGGTACGTATTGAGAAAATGTCAGAGGATCAACATTCCTCACGAAAGAGCGCAGACAAACTAAGCTGATATATTTGGCCTATTTCCTTTCTAATCTACAAGAAATTGTGATGTACTAAATGTGGCTTTTAGTCGGTAAAGTATTGATATTTGCTTAGAGTCAAAGTAAAATACTGAATTGGTATAAGAAGCGTTGAAATGTAACGTACCTATATACATTTTATTTTACACTATACGATGCCTGCAGCTGCACCCGCACTTTATGTTATTTAACTGTTTTTGCCTGAATCCTTTGAGAAATCCTTTCTAAGTGCACCCCCTACAGTCCTCAAGGAACATACATAACAAATTTCAGCTTCTTACACACAATAGTTTTAGCTATTTTTTTTATTTGGTTCACAAATTGGCTGTGACAGAAAAACACTACATAATATTACAACAATTAAAATTATAGTTACTTTGTCCACCCTGAGGCAGCGAACACAACATGCTTAGGTGAGCTATGCGTTGTTCGTCAGTCAATCAGTAACACAAGAATTTTATATAAACAGATGATGTACCGATTGTATAGCACCGGACGTGACCACTCAGACTCAAGAGGTTATGAATTCGATCCGCATGTTTTGTCAGAATTACACGATTTCGCATGTCAAGGCAGACTTCTAAATAAATGTTAAAAAATTTCATCATCATCAGCCTTTAACTGTCCACAGCTGGACTAGGCCTCTCCTTTGAAAGGAGGAATTGGGCTACTATACCACGCTGGCCAAACGGGTTGGTATAGGGTTTGTATCAAGTTTTCCTTCTCTTACAGTGGTGTTCTCTGCATAATATGCTCCCTCTGTCGGCTCTTACAACACCTATGGGATGATATGGGTTAGTGACATTCCGTATTCTTAATCCGTCACCACACGGATGACGAAAAAATTTTGATATACCTAAAATAGATACAGGAAGTCACATTGCATATTTGTTTTTAAATAAATTACTTTATACATAGCCCAAGAAGACAGGTCTGCTCGATTTGTCAAAATTCCTGGCAATTTTTGCCAAGGGTACGTCATCGGGAAAGTATGATGGTTCTCAAACTTTTCGTATCACAATTTACCCACAAGTTTGTGGGTAAATTGTGAATTGACAAAGTTGCTTAAATTATCATAATATATAAAGGTACATACCTATGTTATGTTATACCTATTCGAAATAAAAAGTAAAGGCATATTATAAAAGAAAATATATAAAATAAAAAAGGAAAATAAATCAGTAAAATCAATGTAGGTAAATAGGAGCTTCTAATAATCGATATTAGTTAGGTGGTATAGCTTCCCCCCCGAGGGATCTCCACCTTGTCGTGGTGGGGGGGCTTAGTAACCGTGGATTGGTCACCCGCGGTGAAGCTAAGAGGGATCCAGGTGGGGACGCTCCGCGTGGGCTTGACGGAGGCCTGCGCAGGATGCGTCCAAAGGGGCGGGTGCGAGGGACAGTTCTTCTGTCCCTCGCAGTCGGGTGCGGTCGCGGGAGGAGAGGCGTGTCGGTGTTGCGTTGCCGCGCGCCCTATCTCCCGCGACCAAATGGAGGCGCACCATCGTTGCGCCGCGGTGGGGCCGCAGAGGAAGAGGAGATGCGGTGTTGCGTTGCCGTCCTCCCTATCCTCTGCGGCCGCTGAGTGTTTTGGCGGCGGAGCCCAACACCTTCATCCGCCGCCAAGGGGGTTTCGTTCGGGGCCCGCCTGACCATCTGGCGGGCCAATACCCGTCGGGGGGTAGCGAGGAATGCTTCAGCGATACCCGACCCTCCGACATACGGGTACGTGAGGAATACGGGTTGGTTTTTAGTCAGTAAGAGTCTGACAGTCCCCTTCGCCCTTCCCCCGGGGCGGAGGGACTCCATGAGGATTTTCCAACCTGACACAAAAAAAAAAAAAAAAAAAAAAGGTGGTATAGCTTCCCCCCCGTGGGATCTCCACCTTGTCATGGTGGGGGGGCTCAGTAACCGTGGATTGGTCACCCGCGGTGAAGCTAAGAGGGATCCAGGAGGGGACGCTCCGCGTGGGCTTGGAGGGGCCTGCGAAGGATGCGTCCAACGGTGCGGGTGCGGGGTACAGTTCTGTTTGTCCCTCGCAGTCGGGTGCGGTCGCGGGAGGAGAGGCGTGTCGGTGTTGCGTTGCCGCGCGCCCTATCTCCCGCGACCAAATGGGGGCGCACCATTCGATGCGTCGCGGTGGGGCCGCAGAGGAAGAGGAGATGCGGTGCTGCGTTGCCGTCCTCCCTATCCTCTGCGGCCGCTGGGCATTTTGGCGGTGGAGTCCAACACCTTAATCCGTCGCCAAGGGGGTTTTGTTCGGGGCCCGCCTGACCATCTGGCGGGCCAATGCCCGTCGGAGGGTGGCGACGAGTGCTTTGGTGATGCCCCACCCTCCGACACACGGGTACATGGCGGAAGTCGAGGTGGTTTTTAGTGGAAACACCACATACTCCGGCTCTTATTTCCCTCAAGAGTCGGAGATCCGAACGGATTTTCCACCTCGTAAAACAAAAAAAAAAAGGTGTTATAGCTTTCTTTTTTATTATGCGTAATTATGCTTCTCTTTAGCTTTCGTAATCGTATATAAGTACGCAGATCTTAACATCGATTTTATAATGTCATTTTTGTGGGAAGCTTTTTTATGTCTTGATAGACGACATATTTTGCAATATACGTAAATATATAATTTTTATAACACAATGATTTCTCGTGGTACTCAATATTATTTTTATCCAATATTTTAACATTAATAAACACATCCAACAGTTCTTTACTTTGATATATTAAGTTGCCCGATATAATATTAAGTTAACCCATTTACTTTTACAATTCTTGTATATAACACATCACCATGATGATAGAAAAGTTTGGGAATATCAGTTAAAAATGAGTAAACGAGTGAACACGAGCGACTTTTTAATGTGTTGGAAAGAGAAACATTTTTAATAGCTGAGTACTTTGTGTCTGTCAATGCTGTCACCGGAGTAATGTTGCCAGTACTGCAAATATATTGTACTCATTTAAATATATAGGTAATTTGTATAAAAATATTAGGCCAGTAAGAGTAGCATTTCTGAGCTCAAAATGTTATTAAATCGTAACAAATAACTATGAGATATGGACTTGTATGGTATTTTGTTCTTAAAAGATCTCCAATTAGATAATATTTACCCTAAACAGCTTTTTTCAAAAAGTGGCAATGAAAATGTGACGTCATTTTGACGTAATTTCACCGACCCACGGCACGCTGTCACCGAAGTGAGCAGGCCTGTCTTCTTGGGCTATGGCTTTATAGTAGTTACATTTTTTTTCCGAGCACTCCTTTGAAAACTGACAAATATGTTCTACCAAAAAAGTGAGAATGTGACACCCGCAGTGATGTTCTCAATTTCTAGAATTCTGAAAATCATAAGTATTTACTAGGTACTCCGTAATGAAATGGTGTCACCAATAATTCACTTTTCTCTCTTTCTATGGTACTTATTTATTTAAGTGTCGCATAGGCCACTTATCTACGGTATAAGTAAACCGAGTAAAAAAGGTAAGTATTCAAACCCTTGAAATATGTTATAAGCGTATGGACGACGAACAAACATCGCAGATATGCTGTTTACAAAACACGAAAGGTTAACATAATGTTAGGTATACTAAATTCCGCCAGTGTTTACACTTGGGTTTGTGTGGGCTACCGTGACAAAAGTTAGCGTAGTAGCCAAACAGCCTCTCCATTATCTGTAATTATATAATACCCTTGCGTTACTGGCTGACTGTCAGACAACGCACAGTCGAAACGATTGGCCGCAAGAAGCTGACATTTTGCATGTATGTTCCTTGGAGACCGTGGAGGTGCATTAAAAATGGTTTTCGCGAAATGCTTACGGGATCAGGTAGAAACAGTTAAATTAAAATTAAATTTGCGAGCGGAGCTTTTTTATGTATCCTCTAGTTCACATGTAAACATACATTTTAACAAAATCCGTTCAGTACGTATTGCGTGAGAGGGTAGCAATCATCCGCTTTCACAAATTTTCGCGCTTAAACCAGTACTTTTCTAATTTTCTTAGTACGTTCTAAGAGCTACATAATATGTTTATTCAGCCACTTCCAGACTCTCAACAAACCACGTAGCTACTGATCGGAAACAGTTTGTCTTAAGACGAACTCTACGTACCCTTGTTCTCAAAGCCTCGCCGAATAATCCTGTATTACGAATAGTCGGATGTTGACATATACAGACAGCATCATAAGTCGAGTAATCTCGATATTGTTAATTATATGTTTTTCTTTTTATGTGAGTGTGTGGCCGACTCTGGTTTTGAAGTTTATAGACTGCCTGAAGGCATGTCCTTACCATTATGTTCCTGTAACAAAAATGAGCGACAGGTTCACATGATCTTCGCAGCACAGTAGCACTCTGATGTAAACTCAACAACAAGAGTTTACTCGTCCGAACGTTGATTTAATGTATCCATATATTACGCATGATAAGTCAAATCGTGAAATATTTACTATTTAGAAAGACAAAACCTGCACTAGGATTTCATTCTGGATCGCATATCGCGGGTGACTTGTCAAAGATACAACCCACAGATCCAGACTCAAATGAAAATTTGAAGACCATCACACAGAGTAGTATCATTGGATGTGGCGATTATGAAGGTAATGATTAATACAAATAATTGTTAAGGCATACTAAATAGGTTAAAGCAATGTGAAGCTACTTTTGTTACTATCTGTACCTACATATCCATATCTACGATTGCATATCACGTAGCAGAAGGAGGTTCTTAATTATCATCAGTAGTAGATGAGCTAGGTAGCACCTCATGTCATGGTATGACGTGTTTATTTGGCAACGAATCTACTGATTTTACCGAAACATAGTACCTACGTATAAATGGGACACTAAGGTCGATTTCAGACTATTCTTCTGTTCTGCGTGTTTACGGTCGTTGCGACCGTAGTCGACGAAGCGTATGACGCTTACATGCACACTACTTTAAGCGCTTCAAAAATCCTTACTCTTCATTTAAATGGTGGTCTTCGCTATTATTGACATGACACGCGCTAACATGCGCTTCCAAAAAGGAACTCATACTCGCGTATCAAACGCAAATCTGAAGCGGCTCTAAGTAGTAGTGAACTCCCTCTCTTTTTAAAAATAACAAAACTCAATAGTAACTCGCCCTTTGTCGTAATACATGAGACAGGCAATTTTATTAAAATTCGATATAATCCTTGAACAGTGCATCGCAAAGTTAGTCAAATATATAGGATGTTCGCATTATGTCGAGAGTTCGAGGCGCAAAAAAGTGCTTATGACACGGAGTAGTACCACTAGGGTGACAACTACTATTAGCTGATATATATACATACAATAGCATATCTTTATATATATATATATATATCTTGTGTGCGTGTGTATGTCACTGAACTCCTCCTAAACGACTGGACCGATCTTGATGAAATTTTTTGTGTGTGTTCAAGGGGACTTGAAATTGGTTTAGATTCACAATTTAGTCCACTGGAAAAAGATTTTTTTACTTAATTTTTAATTTGTAAGTAGTTGTGGATTTTGGAATGTTTCACATTGGAACCGACGGACTGCGCTGCTATCGCAGTGTCAAATCTTATAATAATTATTTCGTCAAGGAGTACATCGAAACCTTACCTGAATAATAAAACATTAAAATATAAAGATATCGAGTCAACAACATATTATATCCGCAAAATTTGGATTGTCGAGTATTTTGTTAAATTCTAATGGCTCTGACAGACAAATGACAGTCGCCATATTGGCCGATCTAGCGAAACGTCACAGATACCGGATAACACAGTCTTTACGTAGTTTGTATGTGTAAATATTTTTTGCAGTTATATTTCTTAAACAGTTAAAACGACAACTATGGAAGTATCCGCCCAATGAAGGAGATTTGTACCAAATATAAAAAAAAATTAACACATCTTTACTAATTATAATAAAGCGGAAGAGTTTGTTTGTTTGTTTGTACGCGCTAATCTCAGAAACTGCCGGTCGGATCTGAAAAAATCTTTTTGTATACGATACCCCAGTTATTCCGGAAGGCTATATAACATAAAGCTTCGACCCTTTGGGGCCGGGGAAAAGGCTGAAAAGGCTAAAAGATAATGTCGGCTAATCTCAGGAACTAGCAGTCGGATTTTAAAAATTGTTATTGCCTATGATAGCCCAATTATTCCGAAAGGCTATAGGCTATATAAAATTACGCCACAACTTTTAGGGGCCAGACAAAAATAATAAAATGTTCAAACGAGAATGGGGAGGCTTGGGTTAAAGGCAAAAAAAGGCTAAACGAATAGGATACAATCTATATGGGTATCGTTTTCGAGATTTTCGGGACGCTGAATAATAATTTGAAATTTATTTAGTGATCAAAGATGGCGGGCGGGAAATCAAAGCTGGCGGATGAGAAAATTTTAAAAATCAATATGGGTATCGCCTTCGATATTTTAAGGGGTGGGGAATCGAAATATCACATCTATTTCGTAACGAAAGATGGCGGATGGGAAATCAAAGATGGCGGATGGGAAAATTTTAAAATAGTCAATATTGGTATCGTCTGCGATGTTAAAAGGGATGGGATATCCAAATACAACATCTGTTTCGTGATTCAAGATGGTGGATGGGAAATCAAAGATGGCGGATGGGAATAATTTAAAAAATCAATATGGGTATCGTCTCTGATGATTTAAGGGATGTAGAGTCCAAATACAACATCTGTTTCGTGATCGAAGATTGCGGATAGGAAATCAAAGATGGCTGACGGGAAAGTTTTTAAAATATCAATATTGGTATCGTCTGCGATGTTTGATTTTTTGAAAGTCGCTGTGGGTATCGTCTCCGATATTTTAAGGAATGGGGAATTCAAGAACACCATCTATGTCGTGATCAAAGATGGTGGATGGGAAATCAAAGATGGCGGATGGGAAAATTTTTAAAATGTAAATATTGGTATCGTCTGCGATGTTAAAAGGGATGGGGAATCCAAATACAACATCTGTTTCGTGATTCAAGATGGTGGATGGGAAATTAAAGATGGCGGATAGGAATAATTTAAAAAAATCAATATGGGTATCGTCTCTGATGATCTAAGAGATGGTGAATCCAAATACAACATCTATTTCGTGATCAAAGATGGCGGATAGGAAATCAAAGATGGCGGACGGGATATTTTTTTTAAGTCGATATGGGTATTAAGACAATATTATATAAAAATCTATGTTTGTTTGTTCAGAATTTATAAACTCTGAAATGATAAGAAATTAAGCGCTAAGTCAATGGTAACTTTGGAAAAGGGGCATGGAAAAAAGGGAATTAAATAAAAACTCTTAAAAAGGCGAAACGGAGTTCGCTGGATCAGCTAGTCAATTATAATACTGAAAATACATTAAAGAGATCCCTAACTTATTTGTTAAAAAAATAGGTTCCTAATTTATACCAAAAAGAAGGCAAAATAAAACAAAGCTATAAACACATTTCGCTGGAAAAGCAACCTAAAGCGAGTGTTTTGATTGAAAGTCGGCCTTTCAATCAGAACACTCGCATACTCCGCCAAAAAATGAAAAATTGAATATTCTTAAGCTCAGCCATGAATGGGTAATTTCACCCGGTCCAACGTCAGCACGATTATCGTTAGTGCCAGAATTGTAGGCCTCTGTTAGAACTTTTACTGCACCCCATAATTCTTATTTTTCAAACCTACTAAATTTGTTCGCTGAACTAATTTACTAAGGGTAGCCAAACCATTTAGCTGACTGGCAGGATTTGCTGGCTGCAAAAAATCTTGTATATTAGCTTGTCTTATAGTAAAGAGATTAGTGGATCTGAAAAGGATTTTAAAGTGAAATACGGCTATCTGACGTTTACGGCTAAGTTTTATCTGCAGTGAATTTTGAAGTTATTTGTGGCTCAGGACTGAATTTTTATGACAAATCTTAAACAATTGTAAAAGTAAAATGATATTTATACTTATACATACTAAATATTATAAATGCAAAGGTGTTTGCTTGTCCTTCTTTTACGACGCAATGAGTGATGCTGTGGCATGATTTTTCGGGTGCCATGGGCTACTTTTTATCGCTATAACCAATTTCTCACGCGTACCTAAGAACAAAGGCAAAGTTCAGTGTGTTTAAAAATTTGTCCGAGAGTAGCTAGATTTTTGGTCTTCCTTCACACAAATTATGTGGGCAATTGCGTCTCGTGTAATAAATAAACACTCTTAGCGATACACCAGATTTATTTTGAACACCATAATTTCTCTCTTCACAAGTTCACTTCTCAATTCCAGTCGAATGTTTTCATCATACTCTAACTTGTGGCTTCACGTATTCATCA
The DNA here is from genome assembly GCA_944739405.2 of Euclidia mi. NCBI lineage: Eukaryota > Metazoa > Arthropoda > Insecta > Lepidoptera > Erebidae > Euclidia > Euclidia mi. The sequence goes on along the minus strand of OX123205.2, from coordinate 33,891,326 downwards.
GATCCGACAAATGTACACTGACGACCATAACAATAGTTGTTAGCGATGTTTAAAACTGAAGCTGAGGTCATGGATAATCGATCGAAGAATTATGGAACAAAGTCTGACACATAACTCGAGTACATCGGATATATTATATGTGATTAATTTACCGGTGAAAATATACGTGAATTTAAGTAAAATTACAAACAAAATACATATTTTACAAATGTATACCTAGAGTAGGACACACAAAAGCCTCTTATAACTTTAGTCTCAGTCACGGTTAAGCCCCGGTTTCTTCCCGATTCCGTATGTAAACCATGCCGAATACAAGAGCCCTAACACTGCACATTATAGTACAGAATAACTCCTCCATAATAAATCCTCATTAAGTCTTACACCGGTTACTGACATAGTGACACGCGCAAACTAATTCTATTATCAACCTCGAACTTCTTAAGTTCCAACTAATATCACTTAAGTTTATGTACCTATAATGCATATCCGAATATCAAACTTGTTCTAGGTGCTAGAAGTTTAAGTAACCATTTTAACACCGCGAATCAATAATTCGATGCAAATCCGAAAAGTAGATAGTTTGGAGCAACTAAGTCGACGGCAGCTCATTTAAACCAGTGGTTCTCAATATATTTATGACGTGACCCTTAGACTGCCTCCGTGGTCCTCCTCCGTGGTGCCTCCAGTCAGCGCATGCATCTACTGATCCCAGGTTCAATTCCTAGGTCGGGCAAACAGGGCTACTGAGTTTTTCGGATTCTCAGTAGCAGCACGGAGTCTAGAAATGTGCCCGGTAACAAGAAGCTCGCCTCCTGTGCGACCTAAAAGACATGAGGAGAAATGTGGGTGTGATATTACACCTTTGCCTACGGGGATACAGGCGTATCGTTATAAAAATAAAACAAGTGACCCCCTTAAGGTCTATATAAACGGGCTGTGTGCGATGCGTGGGTTCTCTGACTCGACGAGACTCCTGTTCTTAGCCGCCGTATTCCGTCTCAAATAAAAGAAACCCGATATTTTTTTAAACCCTGACAAAGGTTGGTTCACCCACGTCGCGGGCACAGGCCAGATAAGTGTGTATAGGCAGAAATACATCGCAGCCATTCATAAGGGCATCTGGCCTCTTTACGGTTTCGCAATAAACTAACAGGAACTCTTATAGTTTCGCCATGTCCGTCTTCAGTTTTACGCGAAATCGAAATTAAACTCAAATTTGCAAGTCGTAAAATGAATATTGTGTACGAGTCTTGGACCACTACGGAACCCTACATTGTGCGTGGCATGACATGTACTTGGTCGGTATTTTTATTCATACTAAGCGAACCCCTGGGTAGCTAGGATCTACTCTTTGGATAGCACTGGTTAAACTACATGTGTAAAGCTTTTCATGCTGTTGAGCTTATAGCCATTACGTTTGTCTATATGAGTAAGTTTTTGCTTCGATTTTCAGTATAGGAAAACTTTTATCAGACCTATATATTCGAGATTTTTCAGTAACACTACGAAATCTGGTAATGTAATAATATAGACATTCTTTGGCGATTCTGCCTCCGTGGTCCAGTGGATAGTATATGCGACTGCTGATCGGAGGTCCCAGGTTCGATTCCCGGGTCGGGCAAAAGTGTTACTGGGTTTTTCCGAATACTCAGTAGCAGCCCGGAGTCTGGTGATGTGTACGGTAACGGCAATAGGCTCGCCCCCTATTACGTGGGACCTAAAAATTCATGGCGAAATGTGGGTGTAATATTTACACCTCTGCCTACCCCTTCGGGGATACAGGCGTGAGACTATAAATATAAAATAAAAATAAATTTGGCGATTCTTTGTCAGTGTTGGTACTTATGAGACAAAAGAATTACAAATACAAAAATAAAAACACATGTGCAAATTGAGATCATCTTCATTATCATGGTACTATAACGGTTCGGTTGTATCTAAAACTTAAGACTTCGAGCCAGAGGTCCGCTAACGCCCGCTTCTTTCGGTGCGTGGTTTTACTGACGGACGCGTAGTGTAACACCGCAAGTCTGGTTACTTCCAAGGTGCCGCGCGCGTCTGTCTGCAAAATCGCGCACCGAGAGAAGCCGCATTTACTAGTCAATCGAGATTCGACAGGACTTTTCTACTTTTCTAGTTTGCTTGTCACGGTAATGTTGTCTATGCAGTTCGGGCCTCGGGTATGCTCTAGGTACGGAGGCCGAGTATGTATGACGTTAAAATACTGTATAAATAACATTATCATGTTCCTACTGAGCTGTGTGAAAGCTAAGGTTCTGCCAAATCTAGTTACGTTCAAGGCGATAGTCTTATTATAGGTACGTAGAGATAACTTTAGGACGGTGATGTAGTTATATTTATATCGAAATAATCTAGATATGCCAATGCTTTGCGTGAGTTACCTACCTTTATTTTATAAGCCTAAGCGGCTTTGTAATATTTGCACCTATATTAAAAGAAACACTCGTAGGTAGAAAATGCCAAGGCGTTATTACAGATTCAAATACTGCCTCGTAATATATTAACAAAGCATAGCTTCACACTTCGTAATCCAAGAGGGATTGCATAATATTTGATGGGAAGGTTTATTGACTGCCTCCGCGGCCCAGTGAGTAGCGTATGTGTCTAGATCGGGCGGCCTCGGGTTCGATTGTCGGATCGGGAAAAAGCGCTACGTACTGAGTGAGTTTTGCCTACGTCTCAGTAGCAGCACGGAGTCTGACAGTGTGCCCAGTAACGGCAATAGGCTGGCGCCCTATAACGAGGGACCTACACATTAAAAACATGGCGAAATTTTGGTGCAATTTTACAACTCCACCACTTTCGGGGATACACGTGTCATCGTACAATATTTTTTTGCGGGTTTCTCTTGCGATAATCGCCAAAGTATACAATCGATAATACAGGCGTGAGTCTATCATCTTAATATATAAAATCCTTGCGTTACTGACTGACTGACAGACACGCTACAGCCGAAACTATTGGGCGCAGGAAGCTGAAATTTGGCACGTATGTTCCTTGGGGACCGTAGGGGCGCACTAAGGAGGGATTTCCCGAAATTCTCACAGGATCGGCCAAAAAGGGTAAATTAAAAAAAAAATGCATGCGTAGCTGCTGGCGCCCTCTAGTAAAATATAAAAAAGTAGTATTCATTCTTGTCGTATTTAGTATGCTACTGATTTTTCTTTCTCTAATCAAAACTACGACATTTAAAATAACCCTGTACCCCTAACATTAAACTATATTTTTATTTAAATGTAACCTTCGCAAATAACATAATTAATTACTTAAGTACCTCCCCTATTGTTTTGATCACATCTCCGAGAAAAAATTACTTGAACATAAATGTAGAGGCATCAATAATTCACACGGCACTAATTGTGGGTAAGGCGTCCCCTTTGCTCGTAATTGTTACCCCTCTGTGTGACTTAGAGTGATGACAACAGGAGGGGCAAGCAATACGTCGCTAGGGAAAGTGTGGGGGAGGTAAATCCACAAAATATATAGTTGTAGAAAGCCTCTCTATGAAAATTGAAAATAAATTCTATGACAGAACAGTAATATTTAAGTTAAATAACTATGTACATATACATATGTCGCAGTTGATTCTGTTATTTGCTGGAATGACTAGCGCGTTTATTGAATGACGACATTTAACCCTTGAGGTGCGATCAAACTAAAGGCAAAGTGCCACAAGTGCGAAAGGTCACGTTGGTGCAAATTGTCATTGGCATAGGTTACCGGAAAAAAAATAATCATGACACCTTAATATAATTATATCACATAAATTGCATATCATTGTGTTGGTTATAAAATCAGCTATCATAATAACAACATAAATTACTACTAAATACTCACCTTTCCGGCAAAACAAGCTTACAAACTTAGAGGTTTGTTTTTTTTCACTCGTTCGCACAAACATTTCAACACATATTAATGAATTTCATTACTTGTTTGGTTCATAAACACAAAAACATTATCACATATACCTTTAGGTTTTCGCACAATACATTATTTATTTGTAACAAATGAATCTAACGCCTCTAAAAAAATTATAATCCGAACGCGTAACAAAATGTTCGCCGTGCCAGGCCTCTATGTTACTGTAACGAACACTGTGGCTGTGAATTATTTTCCATTTGAAACACGATAACAGTGGAAATGTACAACAATACTAGTATTTAATTGCTAAAATATGTTTTCAGATAAATAATCTGGGTACTTATATGTCTTTCATAACTATTAAAAGAGTATTTATCATAAAACTATTACAAAAATAGCAAGTTTCAAGAGTAAAAATAGCCCTTCTAAAAAGTTTTTGCCTTTTATCACCGTATTTCTTATCTTTGTCACGAATAATGTCACTTCACAATTAATATTTATTTATTTCTGAGTAAATCTATATAAGTATCTTTATAAAATATTCACCGGTTTCTTCCACAACACATCTTTTATTATAAAGATCGCGGAACAAAACACAACAATGGCGGACGCTTTCGCAACTGAGACACAGATAATTATATTTCAATATATTTGGCGCGTTTTGTTTCTCTCACCCTTCTAAAACGATTTAAATGCATAGAATATGAACTATTCTAATAGTTACTACTTTCGTTTCTTGGTTTAAGTAAAACAAAACGTAAAAAAACGCGACCAATAGAACGATTTTAATTGAGCCGACCGTGCGTGCCGCAAACACTTCGGACCACCAAAATTAGAGCACGACCGTGCGTGCTGTAATCACGTGGAATGATTAGGCCGAACGTTGATTGAACAAGCGTCTCTCAACATTCAACTAGTTGGCGGATTATAACTCATTTTTCAATTCAAGGTTACCTGCCTTGCTGATTTCAGCATGAATGGGCCGGCTCGACCGGGGAAGTACTAAATAAAAAAAAATCGACGTAAAGTAACAGTACCTAAACTGTTGCGTTTCGTTCGGTGAGTGAGAGTGCCGGAGGCCCTATCCCCTATCCCTTCTCCCTGATCCCACTCCTCATCCTATCCCTTTTCCCAACCCCAAGGGGCGGCAATGCACTTGTGACTCCTGTGGTGTTGCTTGTGTCCATGGGCGGCGGTAATTGCTTACCATCAGGCTAACCGTCTGCTCCCATAATACCGACCGCACCCGACTGCGAGGGACAGGCAGAACTGTCCTCCGCACCGGCACCTTTGGACGCATCCTGCGCAGGCCCCCTCCAAGCCCGCGCGGAGCGTCCACTCCCGGGATCTCTCTTATCTTCACCGCGGGTGTCCAAGCCACGGTTACTGATCCCCCCACCACGGCAAGATGGTGATCCCACGGGGAGGATAAGAGATGTGACTGCTTAATAGCAGTCACATCTCTTATCATTATTGGCACTACGTGCGAGTATATAATAAAGATTTTGTTAAATGTTAGCAAGTTGTTTTTATACGTGTAATGCTTGTTTCACTATTAATAATTTAATAAATGATACTGATCCTGTGATTTCAAATATTTAGTTTATCGAAGGTTACATGCAACAACTTGACGAGTTGTCCTTTATTCATGCAATGAAATGTCGTCATTCAATGAACGCGCTAGTCATTCAATCAAATAGCAGATTAAAGCAGATGACTGCGACATATACATTTTATAAACATGATGCCTGTGTCATGTCCTGTCTTTCTATATGAACGCGTTAAAGTCATAAACCAGGTACCCAACAAATTTTGTACGGTTTTCACCAAAAGATAGTGTGTTCCTGTACGGAGCCGCGAGCGAAGACTATTATTATCATTTATTTATTTGAAAAATTAAACTGCTAGTCCATTAGCACATCATTACCTTGTCCGTTCCAGTGTATAACGTATGCGACTGCTGAACGGAGGTCTCGGGTTCGATTCCCGGGTCGGGCAAAAGTGTTACTGGGTTTCTCTGAATTCTCAGTACCTAGCAGCAAGGAGTCTAGTGATGTGACCGGTAACGGCAATAGACTCGCTCCCTATTACGTGGGACCTAAAAATTCATGGTGAAATGTGGGTGTAATATTACACCTCTGCCTATCCCTTCGGGGATGCAGGTCGTACGTGAGTCTATAAAAAAAATAGTCTGTAGACTATAATTATATCGAAAGCAAGAATCATAATCACAAAACTGATCTTCAGGATCTACTTAGCTCCTAAAAACAGATGACGTAGATTTTATTTTGGAAGTCTCTATATTTTACAAAATTATTATCAGAGTCAATAATTTGTATACTCATGATCAACTCTCTTTGCCTTTACCATTTCCCATGATCTTGTGCTAGCCTAATCCAGATTCGACCCGCGATCGCTCATTTATCTACTAAAATGCAAAAATTCACAGAAATTGGGACACAAATTGTACCATCTAAGCTACGTGCCAGAGAAGCGAGCGTCTGTCATGATGTCATACATGCACTAATGCATCAATTCGACCGAGGACATCCGTACTAACTTCAAAAGAACATAATCGTAAAATAAAATAAATAATTCATAACCAATACAAGTCACAGTCAATAATAGGGCACCTACTACGATTCACTATAGTAAAAGTTTCAATTGCGTATGCATCTGCTGTCGACATTTCATGTTTCTAGCTGCAGTCGTTTAGGCTCTGCAATGATATGTTGGTCAGGTCAAGTAATTTTGTATATATCATAAATCATTCTACTCATGGCTCCATGAGCGTGGGTGTTAAAGAAAAAATAGTGACAAAACCTGTGTCTGAGAGTTCATCATAATCTTCTCGAAAGACATGTGAAGTCTGCAAACCCGCACTTGGCCAGCAAGGTGGCCTTAAGACTCTTATGGCCAGCCTTGTGACAGTTTTTATTCAGGGCTCATGATGAAGATGACTATCCTTGATTTGGGCATGTTACAGTAAAAAAAATTACTACAATAGTACATAGAAACCCGTAGTACTCTCTCAGATTATAAGTAAATGCACTCGTCATATCATAATAAGCTGTCATACTGGGCACGCACTCATAAATTACTAATATGTTATGTTTCTTATTGCTATGCCTTGATATTCATTATTATAATCATGCTATGCCAGCTAGAATATTAATTTTGCTACTCAGCTAACCGCAGTTTTACTAAGTATCTTTTATTATGACATTATGGAATGAAGAAAATATTCAATGACATTTTGGGTTAAAATAACATAGTATTTTCTTGTATTTACGCTTTACATTGAAATTACAAGAACGATTTACATTTAAATGAATCAATCTAAAATAACATTTTTCATTATAGTCAGATATTTCTATTGCTTCACAGGAACAAGAAAATAAGAGCTATTGCCGTGATCACGGAAAAATAGAGTAAAGTTTAGTTCAATTTAGACGACGGTGTCTTCAAAAATATACTTAAATTTTAAGTTCATCCTGTCCGTCCGTTTGAATGCGGTAAACTCAAAGACTACTGAACGGTTTTTGGAAAGGTAGAGGATCCCAGGTTCCAAAGCGAAATCTGGTATGATGATGATGCTTTTTTAAGCGGTATTCATCAATAGAGATACATATGTATAGTGTGATTCCTGGGAAGGATTTAAGTGAATACTTACTTCACGCTGGTGGAGCTGCGGGTGAAGTAGGTACCATAATAATTGCGTTTTCTAATATTAACACAGATTTGGAGCATATCTGTAGGTGGAGCAAAAATTATGGTCTCAAGGTAAATCCGTCAAAAACACATGTCATTCTAATCGGCAGTTCCAGGATGATATCCAAAATTAATTGGTCACAACTGCCTCAGATTCAGTTCGATGGTAATATCTTACCAATCTTAGATAACGTCAAAAACCTTGGCATTTATTTGGATAAAACTTTTTCATGGGGAAGTCAAATACAGGAGACCAGCCGTAAACTGTTTGCTTCAGCTGGGTCGTTACGTAGGCTGCGGAACTTTCTTCCCACCACCACCATGATTGCGCTTGCACAATCCTTGCTTCTCCCTATATTGTATTATGCCGATGTCAGCTATCTTGATCTTAATGAGGACCAACTTGATAAACTTGAGCGTCTCCAAAATTTCTGTATTAGATTTATTTTTGGCTTACGCAAATATGATCATATATCTGAATTTCGATCCAGGCTCAAGTGGCTCCCAATTCGACTTCGCCGGAATACTCATATCCTTATGTTACTGTACAATGTGTTGTTCAATCCTAATACCCCACGTATCTCAAAGAACGTCTTAAGTTCCTTCATGACACACGTTTAAAGACCTTGAGGTCGTCGGTGGATCTGAGACTGCAGATGCCAGCACATACCACAAACTACTACGATAAATCCTTTGCTGTTCAAGCTGTCCGTCTGTGGAATGCGCTGCCGGTCGAAATGAGGCAAGCAAATCATTGAAACTATTTAATGCACTAAAGAAGCACTATTTGTCATTGTAAACAAATTGTCAGAGACATAGCGTACAACATTCTGAAGCCTTGTACCAAAAATCAATTAAATCGGTGCAGTAGTTTAGCCAAAATATCGATTTTAAGTTCCGCAATTTTTGCACATGCTTTGAATTCCACACAGCTGATACAAAACGATCAACGACCCTACATTACACGCCCCGACTCGCTCCGACGCGACGCCTCGACGTCATCCGAAGTTAGGCTCAGCGCAGATAAAACGGAGCGCAGCGGAGAGGATTTTATTAACGCACTTGAAAATAAACTATATTTTTTTTATGTGAGCACAAATTAATCATTTTATGTGTCTATAGACCACTAAACCATGCAGTTGGTTCTACTAGCAGTTTCTTCACGACATTAAATAAAATACTGATTAAAATATGCATAATTGGTAAGCAGATTGTTCTGTGCGGCGATTATAATATTGACAATTTAAAACAGACTAAGTTATCTACCGAATTTAAGGAACTTTTCAATTACTTACAACTTAAAACTACAATTTAAACAAATTACTAGATTTAATAGCAAAACTTGTATTGATAATATAGCCCATAATATAAAAGGTTGTGTGGGCGCTATCAATGAATTAGGTCTGTCAGACCACAATGCGCAAACAATTAAAATACCGGTTAAGAAAACATGCACCTTAAAATATTGGTATATTATGAAACGAGATTTCTCTAATGAAAATCGGGGAATATTTAAAAAATATTTAAAACAGTTGACCAATAATGACGTGTATAGTTGTATGGATCCAAATAGTGCATATAATAACTTTCATGAAAACTTTGCTATGCTGTATGAACTCTGCTTTCCATTTTTTAAAATTAAGATTATTAATCATCATCATCCTAGACCAAAATGGATATCACGTGGCCTAAAACTATGTAGTAAGCGTAAATGTCAACTCTTGTGGCAATACAGAACTAAACCAAGTACAACAAATAAGACCACATTCAAAACATACGCGAAAAGGTACAAAACTGTAATTAACCTGACAAAAAAAGCGCAAAATGACTACTATATTCATACCGCCACAAATAAGTGTAAAGCAACTTGGAAAGTGATTAATGAGATCAAATATAAATACCCAGCTGAAAGCGTAAATCAATTAATTAAAAATGATCAAATCATACAAGGCCCGTTATCCATTGCCCAAACATTTAATAAGCATTTTCTTGACATAAACAATAAAAAAGTGACTAATACATTCAATAATTCATTTAATAATTTGACATATAATTCTCCTAATAAATTGACATGTAATTCATCTGATAAATTGACATATAATTCAACTAATAACTTGACATATAATTCATCTAATAAATTTCATTCAGATCATTAAGGGAAGGGTGCCTTAGCATACAGGCAGCTTTAGATAGTATGTGTCATCTGGTTGAGGACATAGGTTTAGAAATTTCTGAAAAAAAGACCAAAATCTGTTTGTTTAGTAAGGGCTTCTGTAGGCAAGATGTTGTCATCAATCTTAAGGGTACGCGCTTACAATTATTTGATCGAGTCAAGTATCTGGGTGTATGGCTTGACCGGTCGCTTAGGTGGGGCAAACAGATCAATGAACTTGTACACAAAGCATCTAAATACATAAATGTACTAAAAGTATTGGCGGGGGCAAGTTGGGGCATACATCCTAGGTATTTGAGAACCCTTTATATTGCCATTATTCGTAGTCGCATAGACTACGGAAGCTTCCTTTATGATTCTAGTGTCAAAACTCATTTGTTTAAGATCGACAAAATTCAAAATCAGTGCATGCGTGTTATTGGAGGCTTTATCAAAAGTACGCCAATACACGTCATGCAAAAGGAACTCTGCTTACCACCACTCTATCTTCGAAGATATTACCTCGGAGGTAAATTCTGGTTAAAAAGTTGCTCTTTCCAAAACAATGTTAATATAAAGATCATAAGCGAACTCTCAAATCGATGTAGTCGTTCAAATAATTGGACCCGTAACAAAATTCCATTATTGGCTGCCATTCATACATCGTTAGTTTCTATACCTATTCATAGTTCAAATAAATTGGAGCTGTTTAGTTTCGATACGTGGGTTCAAGATATAAATTTAGATGACTGTATACATTGCACCATAGATGGGGTCTCTGGCTCTAAGAAAAGTGTAACTAGTTCATATTTAAAAGAAAAATGTAACGTGTACCTGAGAGATAAATTCAATAGTAGTTATAAAATCTATACAGACGGCTCAAAAGAAAAGGATGTTGTACGCGCAGCTGTTTTTGATCCACAGTCTTCTACTAAAATCAAATTTAAAATTAATTGTAATGTCTCCATTATGTACGGCGAATTATTTGCCTTGTCTGAGGCACTTTCTTACATTCAAAGTACTCGTCATAACAACTTTGTAATATTGTCAGACGCGAGAAGTGCTCTTCAGCATGTGGCTCGGTGCATCTCAAGTTTTCGAGGAGTACCGATAGCCTACACCATAATTGAGGCAATTCGTAAAATTAAGGCTAATGGGCAAAATATTACCTTGCAGTGGATACCGTCTCACGTGGGGCTCTGGGGTAACGAGGAGGTGGATCGGTTAGCTAAGGAGGCATTGACTGATGGGATTTCGACAAATATTTCAATGTTCTATACAGATTCGTTACCTATTCTAAAGAAAGACGTCTATAAACTCTGGTCTGAATACTTTGACTCTTGCTCTATTAATAAAGGCATTTGGTATAAAACAATTCAACCCAATCCTTATCGATACCCCTGGTTTGAGACAAGCAAGATGGATAGAAGCTCCATAGTTACTGCTTTTAGGATCCGCTCTGGTCACATTCCACTTAACAAATTCGCGTTTCTCATGAAAAAAGTATCGTCGCCGTGTTGCTCAGAGTGTGGTATTATTGAGGACGTACATCATGTTATGTTGGAATGTGTCCGGAATGAGGCTCTTAGAGTTACTTTGCTCAATAACGTAATGGATATACATTATAATGTTGGCTATTGCAATAGTGTCCTATCTCAACCAGAATCAGACAATGCCAAAATCCTTTATAAATTAGTTAAGTTTGTTTTGAAGTGTAGGCGTTTTTAAGTATATGTGTGCTTAAAAACGCTTACATTTTATGTAATATGTGTTTATATTTGTGATGGTTAAGGTGTTATAATATGTAGAAATACGAGAACGTCATGGTCGCTTTTGTGAACCAAGTTCTTTAATAAATAAATTCCTCACTTAAAAATCCGATATATTGATAGTGACATAGAAGAAACTGAAGTAACAAAATTTTTAGGAGTACATATCGATAACAAAATCAATTGGAAATCACATGTTGACTTTGTGTGTAAAAGACTAAGCCAGTTTTCATATGCCCTGAATCGGTTAAGAAAAATACCAAATAAAGAAACACTTTTGACAGCATACCATGGCTACGTCAGTTCAACCCTAAGGTTCGGCGTAATATTTTGGGGCAATAGTACAGATAAAGGCCGGGCATTTATAGCACAGAAACGCTGTATACGGGCTACGTTTAATCTGCACCAAACCGACTCGTGTGTACCATATTTTAAAGTATTTAAAATCTTACCTTTGCCAAGTCTATACATTTTGGAAGTGGCTCTATTTGTAAAAAATAATTCTGAGGTATTCGACTTTCGAAAACGTGTAAGACATGAGGATAAACTATACGTAGTCGCTTCTAAGACACATTTTATGCACGAAAGTATATTCTGTACAGCTCCACGCATATTCAACAATATTCCGAAAGAAATTAGAATGATAACAAACATAAAAACATTTAAAAATAAACTACATGACTTGCTAATAAACAAATGTTACTATACAGTAACAGAGTACCTATCTGACAAATCTCTACTCAGTTACTCTGTGCCTTAGTCATGATGTGTTCAGTATTATCTACTTTTATATGAATTATTATTATTGCCTGTATACAATTTTGTGACACTTTTATCCGTATTTCAAAATGCATGTACCTATACGCTATTGATTGCAACCATTGTATGCCCAATGGGCGGGACATAGCTGAACTAGAATTATTGAAACTATAACATCTGTATTATGTACCAACCTATGATCCACAATAAAGATTATATTATTATTATATTATTAAAAAATAAAGATTTCTAGTCGACAACATATCCGCAAAATTCGGATTGTCGAGTATTTTGTTAAATTGTAATGGTTCTGACAGACAAATCACAGTCGCCATAATGGCCAGTCTAGCGAAACGTCACAGATACCGGATAACATTTTGAGTACTACTAAGTCTTAGTACTAAGTAGTTTGTATGTGTAAATACTTTTTGCACTTATCTATACTTAATATAATAAAGCGGAAGAGTTTGTTTGTTTGTTTGAACGCACTAATATCAGGAACTACCGGTTGGATCTGAAAAATTATTTTTGTATACGATAGCCCAGTTATTCAGGCAGGCTTTAGGCTATATAACATAACGCTTCGACCCTTTGGGGCCGGGCAAAAGGCTAAAAGATAATGTCGGCTAATCTCAGGAACTAGCAGTCGGATTTTAAAAATTGTTATTGCCTAAGGCTATATTAAATTACGCCACAACTTTTAGGGGCCAGACAAAAATAATAAAATGGTCAAGCGAGAAGGGGGAAGGTTGGGTCAAAGGCAAAAAAGGCTAAACGAATAGGATACAATCTATATGGGTATCGTTTTCGGGATTTTCGGGACGCTGATGAAATTTATTTAGTGATCCAAGATGGCGGTCGAGAAATCAAAGATGGCGGATGAGAAAATTTGAAAAATCAATATGGGTATCACCTTCGATATTTTAAGGGGTGGGGAATCGAAATACAACATCTATTTCGTGATCAAAGATGGCGGATGGGAAATCAAAGATGGCGGATGGGAAATCAAAGATGGCGGATGGGAAAAATGTTTAAAATCAATATGGGTATCGTCACTGATGATTTAAGGGATGGGGAATCCAAATACAACATATATTTCGTGATCAAAGATGGCGGATAGGAAATCAAAGATGGCGGACGGGACTTTTTTTTTAAGTCGATATGAGTATCGTCTCCGATATTTTAAGGAATGGGGAATTCAATATTATATAAAAATCTATATTTGTTTGTTCATCATTTATATACTCTGAAATGATAAGAGATTAAGCGCTAAGCTAATGGTAACTTTGGAAAAGGGGCTTCGAAAAAAGGAAATTAAATAAAAATTCTTAAAAAGGCGATACGGAGTTCGCTAGGTCAGCTAGTGTATATATGTATATGTATGTATATAATAAAAACAATTTCTTAATCAGATACTTTTAGTCGCTACACATTAAAGCTTTTTGTCTTTTTCAGTCTGTCCATCCTAAGGTTGCCTGTAAGAGATCGCACTCTGCGATAAAGCCGCCCTTGTGCATTTGATATGTATCTACATTTAAGTTATTTACACCGAATTTGTACCAACATTTGCACAATAAAGCAATTATCTATCTATCTATCTATCTATCATAATATACTTTGTTAGCACAATTAATATTATTTTCAAATAAATTTTATGTACTGCCTCGTTTACTCTAATTAAAGACAAGATCCTCTGACCCGGTTAGATGATCATGATTAAACGTGATCTAGAAGTTACTAGGTTCGATTACCAGGCATTCTAAAAAAATGCTGGGCACCCATAATAAGATCTTTGGAACAACTTTAATTATACATGTATGAAATAATTTCATGAATACATACGTTAATAGATATGATCACATTGTCAAGGGGTCATTAAATTAATTCCAAAAGAGCTTACTTCAGTAAATACTCTAACATTCTGCCTACCAAGCTCATTTCCATATAATATTGTACATAATATATTAAAACGTAGGTAGGAATGAAAAGGTACAACGGTTACAATGTTACAACGGTTCAAGTCATCAATTGCATCTGCAGTAGTATGAGAGTCGTCAAATTCTGAAATCTAGCATACGTAGGTATCCAATCTGTTCGTCCCACGTGTGCGAATTTATTGTAATTACATACATACATACATACATAGACTCACACCTGTTTCCCGGAGGGGTAGGCAGAGACTACGGAACGCCATTTGCAACGATCCTGACATACCTCACTTGCTTCACTCACTCCCATCAAGTTTCTCATGCATGCTCTTCTGTTAAGGGTACTTCTGACTTGTCCTTTTTTCAGGATGTCTCCAATCTGATCAGAGAACGTTCTCCTAGGTCTTCCCCTTTGTCCTGTCCCATTCACACTAGCCTGATATATCTTCTTTGTCAGTCTATCGTCATCCATCCTCTCCATGTGCCCAAACCATCTTAACATGCCTTTCTCAATGCTTGTCACTACATCTTCTTTTACCCCACCCCACTCTCGTATCACACAATTCTTTACTCTGTCGGTCAAAGACACACCACACATACTTCTCAGTGCTCTCATTTCTACAGCATTTATTCTACTTTCAAATCTCTTCTGCCATACCCAACTTTCACTACCATACATAAGGGTAGGCACTAACACACCTCTATGTACAGCCAAACGTGCCTTTTTGGACACGTTTTGACTGTTCATAAACGCCTTCAGAGCTCCATTCACTCTATTACCTGCATTAACTCTCCTTTCAATATCTGCTTCATTCTTACCATCTCTTGTAAACAACGTACCTAAGTAAACAAACTCATTCACTTGTTCAACTCGCTGTCCATCGATCAAAACATTACAAGCCGTAACGCATTCCTCCTTTTCAAAAACCATAACTTTCGTTTTACTTACATTCACTTTCATTCCTCTCCTTTCTAACGCACAATGCATGATTGTTACCATCTCCTGCAACTCCTCCGTTGAAGATGCAAGTATAACCTGATCATCAGCATAAAGGAGGCATTTGACGAGTAACCCATTCATCCTTAATCCGCAGTCACTATGTTTTAAATCTTGCAAACAACTGTCCATGAAGAGGTTAAACAGCCACGGCGACGCTACACATCCCTGTCTAACACCTTTATCGATGGTAAACCAGTCAGTGTATGCCCCGTTTATCCTCACACAAGCTCTAGAATCCTCATAAAGGGATTTCAGAGCTCGAATGAGGCTGCTGTCCACCCCATTCATTGACAGCACCGACCACATTTCATTCCTCACCACTTTATCGTAAGTCTTTTCCAAATCCACGAATGCGCAATAGACCTTTTGACCTTTGGCCAAAAATTTTCCGGCTATGCTTCGCAAGGAAAAGACCTGATCCGTGCATCCCATACCCTTTCGGAATCCCGCTTGTACATCCCATATTTTCTTGTCGGTTACTTCCATAACTCTTTCAATAAGTACCTTTGCATACAATTTGCCAACAATGCTGAGAAGGCTAATGCCTCTATAGTTTTTGCAGTCTTGTTGCGAGCCTTTTCCTTTATAAAGAGGCACAACTACAGCTGTGGTCCAGTCATTAGGTACTCGGCCGGTGTTCCAACACAAGTTATATAACCGCTGCAACTGACCAACTATGATGCCCTGTCCAGCCTTCAGCATTTCGATTGTAATCCTATCATATCCTGCAGCCTTACCTACTTTCATACTTCCCAGTGCCTTCACAATCTCATCCACGCCAATAACGCTTTCATCATTGCTATCATTACAATTCACTTCAGCTATCGGTGTCTCTATCGCCGTTCTTTCGAATAAACTTTCAAAATACTCTTTCCATCTCTTCAGCACGCACAATTCACCATTTACTATACTTCCATTCTCGTCTCTGATGGATGTGTGTTCTGAGGATTGAGTTCTTCCTCGAACTGCACGAACGGATTTCCAGAAAAACTTAATGTTCCTCTGGAAATCGTCAGATAACCTGCTATCAAACTCATCTTTCTTTTCCTCTTTTTTCCTTTTAACCATTTCTTTCACTATTCTTTTTGACCTAAAAAACTCCTTTTTTGCTTCATCTATGTCTACACTCGTTGCTTTTCCCATTCTTTCATTTGCTCTGGCAGCCAACCAATCTGACCAAGCTTTCTTCTTCTCTGACACTGCTGATTGTACATCTTTGTCCCACCATGTATTCTTAACCTTTCGTATTTTCCTTCTCTTGATCATACCACATACTTCAGACGCTACACATACTACCTCTTCTTTAAAGGCCTGCCATAATTCTTCCATATCATTTATGCCATCGAATCTCTCAAATCTTGCTATCAATCTTCGTTTATACTCATCTTTCACATCTTTCTCTTGTAGATTTTCTACTTTTATTCTTTCCAAGACCCTATTTTCATTACGTTCTCGGTGTCGCCATCCTTTAAAGAGCCCACTTATCCGGCTCAACACCAAGAAGTGGTCTGTGTGGATGCCGATCCTTCGGTATACTCTTGTATCCAACACATTCTTTCTCAATCTTTCATCTACTATCACAAAATCAATCATACTTCTTCTAACATTTTTCGCCTCTCGCGTATACGTATGTATCCTTTTATGATCAAACATGGTGTTTGTCACACAAAGGCTCCACTCCAAACAAATCTCAAGCAGTGCTTTTCCATTTTCGTTCACACTCTCATCACCAAATGCACCTAACACCCTTTCAAATCCATCTCGCTTTACTCCCACCCATCCATTGAAATCCCCTAACAAGATCAATCTTTCATTATCCTTGCAGTTCCTCAAAATCTCTCTTAAACTCTCCCAAAACTCCTGCCTTTCGTCTTGCTCATGTTGTGACATACCCGTAACTATATTGACCGGGGCGTACACCCCCACAATAAAGAGACGAGTAAGTCCTACTTTTATTCTCATCCACAGTAGCCTAGCATTTACACATTCAAACTCTTTTACGCACTCATTCATTCGCGCCGACAATACTACACCAACTCCCTTACAGGCTCTGGTGGTACTATCTACCCCAGACCAATACGCCGTATATGCACCATGCTTGGTGGTGTCACACCCTTTTCTTTTTGTTTCATTCACACAAAGAACATCAATCTTCCTATCATCCATCATCTGACATACTTCATCCAATTTGCCGTTCATTCCTCCACCAACATTCAATGTTGCAAACCTGCTTTCCGTAGGCCGCTTTTCGCCCTCGCGGGAAACGAGACGTGACGGGTTGCGAACCGCGTCGCCGCCGTATGGAGAAAAATAAGTTTTTGTTCCCATAGCGTTCCCACGAGATTTAGGGATCTAGACGGTCCATCCCCGCAGAGCCCTTTACGGGGGTAAGGCGGAATATCAGCTGTGCCCTGTGACCACCAACACAGGCACCCTCCGTTTACGACCAGCTTGCCCTCTGGCCACGAATCCCTCGGCACGGGTCGGTTCACACC
This sequence comes from Euclidia mi, assembly GCA_944739405.2. Taxonomy (NCBI): domain Eukaryota; kingdom Metazoa; phylum Arthropoda; class Insecta; order Lepidoptera; family Erebidae; genus Euclidia; species Euclidia mi. Next base: position 33,873,630 of record OX123205.2, on the reverse strand, counting down.
TTAGATCAGGGTTTTGTTTCGGGTATGCTCCCTGAAAGTTGGTTTAAATTCGGAGTTTTCCTTCTCCTAGACAGGTTGCCAACCAAGGCTAACGAGGCCCATCTCCCCGAACGTTTGGTTTAATTTCGGAGTTTTCCTTCTCCTAGACAGGTTGCCAACCAAGGCTAACGAGGCCCATCTCCCCGATATATTGTAATTATTCTAATTTTATTCATTCTTACAAACCTTTAACATTTATTAACTATGGTATTAGTTCGAAAGGATGAGTTGGCGCTTTGTAAATTTTATAAGTTGATCCTAAATCTTGAATCCTATTTCGTGAAGGATTTTATGAACGCTTATTATATTATATTATTTACATTCTATGTGCAGTCAAAGATTCGGAAGACATTTTAAGATTTTGTATTAAAGTAGTATATGAACAATTCTATGGCACCACATTGTCTGCACAAAGCAAAGTCTAGCCGTGAGTTATGAGCAAGGACATTGAAATGCGTAAAAGTTTAAAATTCTTTCTTATTAAATAGGGTTGTTTCCAACTAGTAAAATCAGGCACTTTTAATGAAATGTCAAAAACGACCTTTGCTACGGCGTTTGTATAAAATAAGTTTGTGACGTCATAGTTTTTTGCTGTCAAATAGAATACTTATTATCAATAAATTGTCGATAAAAATGTTAAATAAAGTTTTAACATTAATTGATGAATGAAACTACCATTATTTTGACATATTTCACTAGATAAAAATACTTGTATAATTTATTTCACTTGCAGGAAACTTCCCTATTGTAAACCTTACTATGTAGTTGTGTACAACTGGATATCAAGGACGTAAAAATATTTTCATTATTCGTTGGGTCGCTACATTAATGCAATATTCTATTCAAAACATTGTGTCACTAAAAAGCATTAACAAATTGTTGCCTCACTACTGCGTTTACCATTTACCAGAATATTACCGTTTTCTCAGAGCGACTTCCATCTACCCTCTGTTAAGGGATAGCGAGATGCCAACGTTTACATCAGTGTCCATATATTCAGGGTTATGGACTCCCAATAACGACTGTCAAAGATCTTCATGACAGCCTCGACCATCGGCTTAACGTGCTCTCCAAGGCACGGGGCAAGCAATAATTTACAATTTAATACGCTCAAAGCTTCGAAAATTCAATGATTCGCTCCTTAGGTTCCAACTCGATACCGCTTGCGTGGCCAGTCTTTGCTTTGCTTGACACAGTGATAGCTTAGTGGAGATACCAAAAGGTATCTCCACTAAGCTGTCACTGTGTCAAAGCTGTCTTTAAGATTATTAAGTTTACACGGCGAATTTGCGGTAAAATTCATGACGTATGGACTAGGGTATTTAAGATTATTACTACAGGTACATGTATCCACTTAACCACAGCACTTAACCTATGACATCTTGTTGATTGCATATCCAACATTTTATTGCAACTATCTTTTCCGTATTTTAATTATTGCACACCTATAATATAATTTAGATAATTATATTAATATATCGTGTTACATGTAGTTTTGTGCAAATGTTTTGAATATGTTCGTTTGTTTTATTGCCAGTTAGATGAAAGCGTGTTATCTAGGTTAGGCAAGAGAAGTTATAGATTTGTTAGTAATAAAATAGTAGCGTTAGAGAATTTAGCACTTTTGTGAAGACACATACTTATATTTTTTGTAATGCCCCCGCGTTTAGGTATGCGCTATAGCAGACTAGCTGTATTAACTTTACATTCTAAATTGGGTGGAACTTGCATATATACGGTTTCATTAAGAAAGCCATTTAAGAAAGCAGTAGTTACATCGAGATGGGTATAGGTCGGTTCACGAAAGATGACCACTGCGCAGAAATCATTTTTTAGGTCCCCGTGGAGGTGCGGGGTGAGGCGCGGGTGGAGTGCCAATGGCGTGGCTCCGTTCTTGACGCATTCCTTAAATGCGACAAGAATGGAGCAACGCCATTGGTGCACATATGTACATATGCGCGACGGCCGCCATTTGTGGTCAACTTTCGTGAATTTACCTATACGAAAGTTTGTCCATAGACTTATTTGAATCTTGTAATGGAATTTCAATGCTTTGTTTTTTGCGCAATCTGCGCATTAAAATGGGACCACAATATTTTTCAAAAATAGTGTTTGAGATTTTTTTATGTATTTTGTGTTTGTTACAGAAAATTTCTTTATAAATACTTTTTATTAATCGTCGCTCTGTGGTAAAGCTAACATTCTGTCGTAGGTATCTTATTAAGATGGACATAGCATTCTATAATTTAATATATGGTTTGATTAGGAGTCAGACCTTTGGATTTAAGGAGAAAGTCTAGTTTGCAATCGGGATAACACTAAGGCGACGATGATAGGTATTATTCTGTTAATCATTTCGACGTTCAATTGATTCCAGTAAGTGAGTATATACGATGTTCTGTAATAGCATATTATACAGTTTAAGTGCAGGTATAGCTTTACGTAAGGCGTATACTAGTCTTGTGCAAATGTTTTGAATCGGTTTGTTTTTATAATATACCTAACAGGTCAGTCGGGAACGTGCGATCTGGGTCAAATAGACTATCGTGTGTGTGGTTTCTAAATACCTGATGATGTGCCGGCTATTTAGTATTTCCTCGATAATAGGAGATATCATATACGAATCATATGTCATATACAAATCTGCAGACAAAACGGAATGTTCTCATACTTGAATGATATGAAGTTTAAAATTTTGTATAATATACACACATACATATACTCACGCCTTTTTCCCGTCGGGTTTGGCAGAGACAACGGAACGCCAATTTTTTACTTCTATCCTTACAAACCTCACGCGCTTCCTCTACATTAATTTCTCTTTTCATACATGCTCGCCGGTTTTGTGATAAGAAAGCTATTTATATTTAACTACTACTTCTATTTTTACTACTCTTCCAGCAAACACAGAAAATGCTGAAAATGGATTGCAAATGGATACATATAACAATAGACTCCGGCTCTTATAATAATTATGATACCTTAACAAATTTAGAAATTGAATTATTGATACCTAACTTGTGTAACTTTTTCTATGAAACTTGAACCTGTTTTGAATTAGTTTCTCTCCCATTCCCACTGCATTAAATGTGCAGCCAATTTCAGCAGTAAAGTCTGTTGAAGACAACGAATTTTCATTGTCACGATCTGCGGTGACAAGTTCCACTGTCTTGTAAAGTAAGTAAGTTTACCTATGAGAAGTATTAAGCTCTCCTAAATAATCTATACCTATAAATAAAATTGGAGTGACTATTTATAATATTAAAATAACCGCTTTTTAGTAAATGTATATGGATATATATATGGTACGTATAATACCGAAATGATTTTTTTTACAATTTTTGTCGGTCTGTCTGTCTGTCGGTCTGTCCGTTTGTTCTCGCTAATCTCTGGAACGGCTGGACCGATTTTGACGGGACCTTCACTGGCGGATAGCTGATGTACCAAAGAGTAATGGTCATACAATAACGATCAATTTCATGTTTTTGACTCTAACAATTATGTTAGTAAAGCTTTACATTTGACGCAAGATACTTGTTATCTGAATTCTTATTATAAAAGACAACTAGCTGAGTCGCTAGCATTTTGTATTGACATTTCAGCCAAGAATTTGGCTAATAAACATGTTGCCCCTATACAGCAACAAAATGACATTTATAATGATTCAGCCAGTATTTTGGCTACACAGTCTGACATTTCTATTAATTTAAATTAAATAATTCGACAATAGAGAATACCTCTTGCAATGACACTTTCGTTAATAATGGGCTGGTATGTACGAATAAGCCCAATCCAACTAATATTTCATTTAGAAATTCACAAGTATTAAAACTGGTACATCAAAATATACAAGGTATGTCAAATAAAGATTTAGAAGTGGAGTTGTTCATGAACGGTGAATGCGTCGATATTTTGTGTATAACAGAACATTGGCTTAAAGATCACCAGTTCATGTGCAATTTTAATAACCATCTAGTTGGTAGTTCGTTCAGTAGACAAAATGCAATACATGGTGGATCATTGATTTTAGTTAACAAGCTGCTTAAATTTAAGAATCGTAGTGACATTGTTAGTTTCTCTGTTGAACGGACAGTTGAAATAGCCTGTGTGGAGTTGGACCAACTTCTTGTTTTGAGTGTGTATAGGCCACCATCATCCTGCTATGATAACTTTGAAAGTGTCATGGATGATGTGTTACGGAAGCTATGCCAACAAAATAAATCTATAATGGTAGGTGGCGATTTTAATATTAATTTACTAGAAGATTCCCTGAATTGCCACAAAATTAAGAATTTGTTCAAGTCATATAATCTTGCATGCTTATTTTTGGAACCCACCAGGATAACTTCCACGACATCTACTTGTATAGACAACATATTTACAGATATTGTACCAGTTAGAAAGCAAATAATTAACAAATTAACATCAGATCATTGTGGACAATGTATAACATTTGCTATGCAGTCTAAAAAAGTAGGTAGAAAGGAACTGAGTGTGGTGCCAAAAACTTTGCGTCGTCTGGAGGGACTTAAGGATAAACTCACAAGTACATTACCATACCTATGCTATAATAACGATCCTAATAAGTTGTACAATTCTTTCTTTGACATGTACTGTACTATATTCAATTCTATCTTTGTCCCTAAGAGGATCTCAGTTGCTGGTACTACATCCTTCAGTGAATGGGCAACCACTGGAATTTATAAAAGTAGAAATAAGCTTTACGAATTATATGAACAGAAAGTAATTAATAAAAATGATTAACAATTTTGTCAATATGTAAGAAATTATTCCAAGTTATTTAAAAAGATTTGTCGTGAAGCTAAGACACTTTATTTAAAATCAACAATTAAAAACAGTGACAATAAAATAAAAGCAACGTGGGATATTATAAACAATGAGACTGGAAGGGTCAAGATTAAAAGTAACGATTACACTCTTCAATTAAATAAAAAGATATTAAAGTCAGATTTTGAGGTTGCCACAGCATTTGAAAATTTCTTCACAGACATTCCAGTCTCAACCACTAAATCCCTCAACTCGTCCCCTATTGACGCCGAATCTCTATTGAAACAAAATGTCAATAGGTGTAACATTGAATTTAGTTTTAGTTATGTCACTGACAGAGATATTGTAAAAACTTTTAATAGTCTTAATTTGAAGAAGACTAGTGATCTTTGGGGCAATTCTGTTGTGATTACGAAATCCATAATCAACACAGTAGCACCTGAACTGGCAATGATTTTCAATAGATGCATTGACTGTGGTGTGTTTCCTGATCAAATGAAAAGTAGTAAAGTAATTCCGTTATTTAAATCAGGTAGCACATCTGACCCCACAAATTATAGGCCAATATCTGTGCTACCCACGTTTAGTAAAATTTTTGAAAAATTAATTCTAGGTCAGCTTTAAATTCATTTTAATAACAATAAGCTGTTACATGAAAAACAATTTGGTTTTACTAGGGGTCGCTGAACTACCGATGCTGGAGTTGAGCTTTTAGATAGTATTTTTGATGCCTGGGAGGAGTCGCATGATGCTCTGGGAGTCTTTTGTGACTTATCAAAGGCTTTTGATTGCGTTTTTCATGAAACATTGATCAGGAAATTACATTACTATGGAGTTAAGAACACTGCTTTGGATCTCCTAACATCATATCTGAGTAATAGGATACAGAGAGTTGAGGTAAATGGAAAAGTTTCTATGGGTTCAGTGGTCACAATGGGAGTGCCGCAAGGTTCAATTCTTGGTCCATTCCTTTTCCTTGTATATATTAATGATTTGCCATACATTATGCAAAATAATGAAGAGATAGTGTTATTTGCTGATGATACATCACTTATTTTCAAACTTAGAGGACAACAATCAAATAATGACGATGTAAATAACGCTCTCTCTAAAGTAGTTCAATGGTTTACTGCTAACAATTTACTGTTAAATGAAAAAAAAACAAAATGTATACGATTTTCAAGACCGAATGTAAAACAAGTTAAACCTAACATATGTTTGAATGGAGAAGAGTTGGATCTTATAGATAACACCGTATTCTTAGGCATAACCTTAGACTCTAAGCTACAGTGGGGCCCACATATAGGTCAGTTGTCGAATAGACTTAGCTCTGCAGCGTACGCGGTTTATAAAATTCGTCAGTTAACTGATATAGATACGGCCAGATTAGTATATTTTAGTTATTTCCACAGCATAATGTCATATGGCATTTTATTATGGGGCAACGCAGCTGACATTCAAACTGTGTTTGTACTGCAGAAGCGGGCTATTCGTGCAATCTACAGTCTTGGTTCAAGGCATTCACTGAGGGAAAAATTTAAAGAAATTAAGATAATGACTGTCGCATCTCAATACATTTATGAGAACTTGTTATATGTCAGGAAAAATATAAATATGTTTTCCAAATTCAGCGACATTCATAAATTAAACACACGAAATAAAAACAAACTTGTTCTACCTTCAACTAGACTACAAAAAATAAGTAACTCCTACAAGTGTCAAAGCATACGTTTTTACAACAAAATTCCAGGCAATATTCAGGAACTAAGTATTAATAAATTCAAAGTATTTATTAAACAGAGCTTGTGTTCAAAAGCTTATTACACAGTTAAAGATTATTTAGCAGACAAAAATGCCTGGAATTGAGTTTAAAAATTATGAATTTTGACATTTTGAAATTAGTGACAAGATATTTTTATTTACATTTGTAATACTTATATTTTTACATTTTGACATTTTTAATTTGACATTTGTAATTTTATTTATTTTGTTTTGACATTGTTTGATTTGACATTGTTATTTTATTTATTTTCTTTTGACATTTAAAAATTACTTAAGTAATATATTATTATTTTTAAACTGACATTCAATAATATTATCTGATATTTTAAATATATGACATTTTATTGTTTAAATTTTTACTATTTTTAAAATTACTTAAGTAATATATTATTATTCCTGAATTGACATTCAATAATATTTTTTGACATTTTAAATATAATATGACATTTTATTGTTAAAATTTTATTATTTTTACATATTGTTTGCCACATGTATTTTACTATGTATTAGCTTGTAAAGTTGTGAGTATGATGTGGGCATTATTAAACATATAAACAAATAGTTGTGGCAACCTGTCTGATGGCTTAGGCTGACATGCTTATGCATACACCTTCTGATGGCGTGGAGGCATAGTGATACAGATACCGTACGACTGCTGTTGAATGCGGGCCATCAGTGGGCCGAGTCAGTCAAAAGCGTCAGATGATTTCCTGCATTGTACTTGCATACTAAACCCTTTTTTTGTCTGGACTTTAAAAGATGAAGAAAATACTAAACAAAATGAAGTGACAAAAAAAAATGACTCTGAGTTTGTTTCGGCCTTTCTTCTCAAGAAGTCATTTAGCTAGGAAAAGCCGGCATCATCTAGAATAGGGTTTTGACATGTATAAGTGTTGTAAACAACCAAAATGCAGAAATAAATATGTCTTTATGTCTTTACGTCTTTATGTAACTAAGGCTATAAATTAACTGGGTACGCGAAGTAGTACCCTCAGGCCAGTGAAACCGCGGGAAACAGCTAGTTAAAAAATAAATAATCCACTAAAGCCTGAGTCAGTTGTAGTTTACTGTCGGTATGCATAACCAAGGTTGAAAATCATCATTATTATGTATTTTAGTCCACTGCTGTATTTAGGCCTCTCCAATCTCACGCTAGTGAGCCCGATTTTCGGGTTTTCGTGTCCAGCCGCTGCCAGCCACTTTGCGTATATCGTCACTCCACCTAGCCGGAGGGTGTCATACACTTCGTTTGCCAAGAAACGGTCTCCACTCAAGAACACGATTACTGCAACAGTTGAAAATATAGAAAAACAAATCTTCTGAACATGTTACAAACTACGGCTTTATTATATTACATCTACCTAGCAGAGTCTTGTGTAAATATTTTGATCAGTTTGTTTGCTTTAGAGGAGGTTCGCTGGAAGTGTGTGACCTAAGTAGGTTAGGTAAGAATATCTTATGAGCTTTCTTGGTAAACTTAGTACCTGCTTAACATTTGTTGACTTATTGGTTAAATTAATAAATAAAGAAAAAAACGTGAATGATTAATTGAAATTAAACTAAGTATAATAAATAAATTTAATGTATCTTTATATTTGTTATCCGTGTGAACAACCTCATGGCATTCGACACAAAAACAACAGTTTGGCCGTGACTACTAAAACACTGTCAGTGCCATTCATGTCTTTTTCTTTTCGAAAAAAAACCTCAACTTGAACCATTACGCAGCTGCTGGTGGCGATTATCGTGACGACGTCCATTGCCACTAATTAAAAATAATTAAAACTGTTATTAAACCTGCATAAGCTCAAGATATTTTATGTACAAACTTCAATAAAAATACCCCATTATCTGTATCGAGGAGCTTATACTTCGTTATAATGAAAATCACTACATAGTATAAAACAAAGTCTGTATTCTGTCTGTCGGTCCATACACAGGGACACTTACATTTATAAAACTTAAATTTTCAGCATAAATTTTAAAAACTACGCAACGGATTTTAATGCGGTTTTTTAATAGATAGAATTATTCAAGAGAAAGGTTTATATGTATAATTGACGCGGGGCAAACCGCTGGCGACGTCTAGCTAAATATAAAACTAACTTCTGACCGTGGCTACACCCGTCTTTTATGATGATAAAAAGTACCTGTACTTTGTAAAACTTTATGACAAACCGAAGTCTGCAAAATTACCTACATACAAACTGTCATCCCCTATATCCAGTCTTTTGTATGTGTCACCTCGAGTTTTCAACTATCATCGTGCTAAATTGTTTCAAAATCGGTTCGACGGTTTGAGGTCTTAGCCCACCTACACGACTCTGCTCCAACACCGCTCCTGCCGACTACGACAGCTTGCTGGTACCCAGCGGTCACCGCGGCGAGGCGGCCGCTTTCGTGTAGGAAACTGGGTGGGTGCAGAGTCGTGTAAGTGGACTTAAGACCTTTAGCCACGAAAGCGTAACAGACTGCCAGACAGACTTTCGAATTTATACCATTACTATGGATTTTATATTGTGCACTAAAATCTTTACCTAATTAAGGCATAACTTCATTAATGAATTCCGCTTTAATATTCCAGGTAAGTGTTTAAACTGCACTCCAAGTACAATTAATAATGAATTATTATGTTACTTAAATAAACCAGGTTAATTGAAATATTACAATAAAACTAAAGAGATTGTATTTTTGTTTCAGAAACCCGTGGCAAAGTAGCGATCGCGAACATTTTCCGTTTCGCGTGGTGAAGTACGCTCTGCACTGTTTGAATTATAGATGGGTCATCATTGTCAGTCTAGCGTTATACTAGTTGCAACCAAGATCTTCCCCTTAATGCGCTTTCTAGTCTATCCAGATAACAGAATATTAACTTTGCCACGGGGCGACGGCCGTCTGACCTCCGCGACACTATCAGCTGGTGAATTCGAGGATACTGGCTACCCAAGACGGCGATCAAAGACTTTCATGATCACTGGAACTGACGGCTTCATGTGTTCTTCGTGTAATTTTACGCACACATAATTTCGAAAAGGCAGTACCTAGTGCGCGCCGTTCATATCCTCATCATGATCATGACCTGTCACCCATCTATAAACAAGCGTTGTATATACTAGGCCTGTTTGTAGACGGGTAACCGATCATAAAAAGTTACAAAATCTACACTGCTACCTGCTGAACAACTAATAATAATAAGCAAATAATAATAATATTGTACCACATACACACATCACTGACATCACGATCTACTTAGTCCCAAACTAAGCAGAGCTTGTACTATGGGTATTACGTAATGGATAAACATAATTTTTCTTTTTGTAATTACATACCTACATATTATACATAGAAACACCCAGACCTTGACTAACATCCATGTTCATGCACACGAATGTTTGTCTTGAGCGGGAATCGAACCCGCGACCTTCAGCGTAGCAGTTGCTTACACACCCGCTGCGCCATCCGGTCATAATAACTCCCAAAAACTATGTAACAAGCAGTTGCTTGCGGTATTTTTAATTTTATATTCGTGTACGATAATTACATTCGTACGGTTATACCAACAGATCTCAGAAACGGCTGAACCATAAACGAAGCCCGTGATTGTGTAAATAAAGTTTCTGCTCGTTTAATAAACCAAATATATGGTTGGTTTTTATTATTGTAATTAATGTCTCGTTACGAGAATTAATGTAGGTACTTAATTGTTTATACTAATGAAAAATACGGAAGAATTTTTAATAATTTGATGTGTGTTCGTATGTATTTTGATGTTATTCGGCTAAATTACTAGAACGTTGACCGGCGATTTCTTTGTGCAGTGAGCTTGACTGCACAGAAAGAACAGTGCTTCATTCTAGATGAGAATAAAAGTTTATTTTTGCCTTTTGTACTGCAATAAGACGAATAAAAAATCAATAATCATCAATCAATAAAATTATGTAGGTACTAGCAACCCGCCCCGGCTTCGCACGGGTGGAATTTTGTTTTTTAAATATGCAATAATCGATCGCATCAAGAAAGTCTCGTCCCGACGGAATATCGGTGTGCAAGCGGTGAATTTATTTTCTCACGCGGTATTTTAATTTTGCTAGTCTTCTCTCTCACATCTTTTAAGATATTCATTATAATGATATACTGTCAAAGACAATTTCTATAAGCATTAAATACACAACATATCTAGCGTATTTAATTAGATAAAAAGTAATACTGCATTGCTTAAAATAGCTTCCAAAATATCCCATTAAGTATATTTTTCAATTTTTTTATTGATATAAATGGTTACTGTGGATTTCCATTAGGAGATGGACCTATAATATCGCGAGCTTTTTTGTAGGTAATAATAAGTTCTTTAATAATGTAGTACATTATTTTTCTGTATCATTAATAGTTTTAGTAGCGCACGCCATGAAAGACATTTTCTGGAAAATTTTCTTACACCTTGGGTTACATTATTTATGTTTTTGTAGGGATACCTATTATTTTCTAGAAATAAATATAGCCTATGTTACTCAGGGATAATGTCTTATTACAATGGTGAAAGAATGTTTAAAATCCGTCCAGTACTTTTGTAGTTTATTCGTAACAAACATACAAAAATACAAAAATACAAATCTCCTCTTCCGTGATTTTCAACGAGCTGTAACTCCGAGGAAAATGGTCGTACAGAAAAAATAAAAAAAGCAAATTGTAGGTCCAAGTGTCTAGTTTTCAGATATGACTATAAAACCGCGTATCGACTTCGGGCTCCAAAAGGACGAACATTGGCGCGCGTTCCAGCCGCGCGAAATTGTTACCATTTTGGAACGCGCGCCAATGTGTTTGTTGGAACGCTCGAACATGGAGCGCCCCGTTCCATCTAGAGTCGGTTTTTTACCGCGCATCAAAGGCAACTCAATTGTGGCGCGCGCGCCAGTTGAGACGGACGTAATATTATTTTGTGTGTTGATTACGTTCAGAGATGGATAATCAGAGTTGCTGTAAACTAATTCATGTTTATGGTACAAAGAACTGCTGTGGAATGTTTTTTCTTTTGTGTAATATTGTGAATTACTATAAACGCAGTTGCTGCTCGTGCACGACGGGCCTGCATGTTGAACGACCGAATACTGGAACAGTTGCCGCGCGCGCCATGGCGCGCGGAGTTGATATCATTTAAATATTCGGAGCGCGTTCCGTGAACGCGCTCTCGGCGCGGGCGTTCATGGCGCGCGCGCCAGAAGCGCATAATGGATACGCAGCTTGAACTGATTGTCATGTCCAGATCTGGAGAAATCCTAAGAAAACTACCAAAAAAAATTTTTACACATTTTTCTCGTCTAAAAAAAGATCCACAGGCTTCAAAAAAATTTTTTTGAGTGTTTCGTTTAAAATTTATTTTAGAAAATTTAATATTCTTTAATTTGACGTATTCAAAAAGCCTGTACGACGATTTGCCACGGAGTTATCATCAATCAAAGCAAACAAGTTATTTTATACTTTGATAATCAATAACTCCAGAAATAATGATCGTATAGAAAATCGAAGGAGAAAATGTCAACATCTTTCAAAAAAAATATTTTTTTTTAATTGAAAACTCGGACTGAAAAAAGACAAAAAATCGCATAATTAAGGATGTTTGGATAACTTGGTATAACTTTGGATAAAACGGATGAACGAAGGATATCGTCGGTAATTTTTAACCTCAAAGTGTCCCCTAAAATCCCTCAAAAATTCAAAGCGCTGCGATTCTTTTTTCATTGTGCCCCGAAGTTTCAAATTCTTTGTTTTTTCCAAAATCACCATTATGAGCAATTTTGTGATTTTTATTCATTTTGTGACGTCGCTGTGACGTTGAGAGGACACCACCTCTCGGCCGCTTGCACCTCCGCCCCCACCGCACCGCGAGCTCCTATAAATATTGAAGCGCTGGCTGCGTTCGGCCCTTTTTCTGGCGGCTGCAAGACGAGTTAAGTTAACCAACTCTCCTGGACGAACCGGCAGCAGGACCCTCAGCAAAACCTCACCCCATCGCCGAATCACGCGACCCTGTGTAATTTTTTATTAATTTCTAATTTTTTTCGCTAAAATTAATTGAGAATTAAATCAATTTTTATTGTAACATTTAACCACGTTTCTCATTTAAACACACCCTAGTAGGGATAACGTAACAGTGGACACCTGAAAGGTCTTTTTTTCGTTACAGTGGCGCCCACGGGAATATTATAGGTAGGGTTTTGTTGAGAATCCGCTGCCGGTGAGTCTTTTTTTTTATTTTTTGTGTATGTGTGAAATCGTTCCAAAGCAGTGTGTAATTATTTTAGTGGCATTTATTGTTTCTTTTTGCTTGTTTTATTGTGGACGGAAGGTCGGTGGTGTTGTGCCGGCCACAATAGACATTTTCTCTTTTTGTTCTGTTGTGCTCGGAAGGTCGGTATTGTGTTGAGCCGGTCACAACAGACAAATTTGTCTTACTACGCATGGTAAGCATTTTATATTATAACTATTTCTGTTGCCGCGTGTGATAATTAATTTTGTATCAACCGCATAAGTAACAAGTTATAATCGTTTTGCTTGCGACCACGTGTCAACTAAATGACGCGCTGTGGTCACATTCTTTGATCGCATTCTTTGTATTGCGATTTATGACCTCACGTCCACTAACGACGTGCTAAGGTCACCTTGATCGTATGCTTCGCGATTAGCTTTTTTAAATGCCACTAAGGTAATTAAGTGCTACTGGTAATTATTGCTAATAATCTGCTTTGGCTGACTTATGGAACGAATTCACACCCTTCTCTTTTTCATTTCTTTCTATTTTCTACTATAACCTTCTGCTAGTGATTTTGTACGGCGATATATTTCTATATAGTAGCTATTATTAAATACTTTTACCGCCTACTACGGCGATTATCTTTTGGAATTAACTATTATTTTCTTTCTTACTAAGAAAGTTGCATCTTTGTTATGCCACGTTTACTTATTATAGTTGGACTGGCTGAGAATGAACGAACCTAAAGATGCTATCGTATTATATACTAGATATTTAGCTAGAATTCCGCGTCAATTATTAATAAAATGTACACGTGTCACATGCAGGTTGCTCACTAACAATAATGAACGAATGTAATTATTGTCTATTTGGTATAGAAATACGAATATTATCGTAGAATTATTAGTTGTTCGTTTTGTCAAATGTTTATTATGCTACAATCTTTGTTTTTGGTCTTCGATTTTATCTCCTTGTTACTGCCTATCGGTATGTCATTTGCAAATGCATCTATTTATGCATTTACTGTTCCTTGTGAACTCAAACATAAAATTCCTGCGTCGCAATTATTGAATTATGTTCTTTTTGTAATGTTTTGTGTCGCTAGGATTGTTCTTTCAATGTCTGGTTTCTATTGAAATATATAAACATATAATGAATGATAATGAATGATAAAATTAAACCGCTGACAGCCGGATAAATACTTAATTATCAATATGTAACTTGTTTCCTTTATACAAAATGCTATGCATCTGGTTTTACTAGACCAGTTTAAGTAGTGGTTATATTGTGTTCTTGTGTTTACGCAAATGTTATTATATCAAACTGAATTTATCAAACTTAATTGAACTAAACTAACTTTAACTAAAGTGGGTATTTGCACATAAATTGAATGAATAACTTCTATTTTTGAATAAATAAGTGTCTATTTACATATGAATCAAATAAATAATATTTATACCTCATTAAATAACTAAACTGGCTGTTTACACACAAATTAATAAATAATTTCAATACTTAAATAACTAATGTGGGTACTTATACATAAATCAATAATTTTTATACTTTAATAACTAAAGCAAATTAATTGATTTACAAGTTAAAAATAATACCATTTCGTATTTCACCGTCGTTTATTTTAAACCTAAAAGCTGAATAAAATAATTAAATCTTATTCTATTATAGCATCAATGTGTTTATAATCGATTGGGTACAGTTTCATTCACAACAATGTAAGACGCATATCTATACAAAGTTATAATTACCTACATAATTATTTGTGAAGGCCAACAATGGTTCTTTTGTTTTCGAGTCGAAGCTCACAAGATAATGCATTGTGTTGTGTTAATGATTTATGTAAACATGCTAACATAAAATGAATAAATGTTTCAGTTATAAATTGTAATAAAGTTTATTAAATGTAATATTGTTACAAAGAATCTGTTATTTATCTAACTATCAGTTATGGTTTGCCAAACAAAAACCTCTTGGTGATTTCCATATAAAAGATCGTGAATTAACTCACTACAAAGTTTAAGAATGTAATGATTAATGCTCATCACTAATGAACTAATCACTAAAATAACTTAACACTTCGTTACATATCAGTGGCGGCTCGTTCAAAGGAGCGCTGGAGCAGTGAACTCCCAAAAATTATAAAATATATGTATACAACTCATATGAACATTTTCTATAAACATACTCAATATTTTAATACACACCTATTCTCTTTTCTATAACCACAAATAAGTATTTGACTACTAAGCTGTTTATCATAATTTTGTCAACACTCTTGAAACCTACATAGGTATTTTTGTTGAGTGGAGCGCTCATAGCAGCGCTCTTCGTTGACGAAAGCTTAGTACAACGCTTAATACTGAAATGTAATGAGTGCGAAAGAGAGAGCGTTCTATGCGCTGGGCGCATGAGACAAAAGATTTGTATGAGAAATAAGCCAAATACGGAGCGGCGCTCCTGACTAGCTTGACGAGGTGCGCATGCGCGAAATATTACCCGACTAAATGATATGACCATTTGTCACGAAGAAAAATTAAAACGTGTGCGCCGTTTTTTTTTAATAGTGTTTTGCCGGTATCATTTAAATGTAAACAAAAGCAAAACATTTCTCTGCGAGTGCGTTGGTAATTAGAAAAGGATTGGTGTTTAAAATATAGTTCATTGTATGTGTGTTTGTGTGTATTTGTTTAAGAAAGACAGTTAAATTGTGTAACTAATATGGAATATAACAGCATAAACTTTATAAAAAACTGTGAAAAAACTTAAAAAAACGACCAATATGATAAAACGCTTTGGTTATGTGGTTGCGAAAATGCGAAGGAAGTAAGAAGTTGTTTTGTTTTCCGTGTATTTTGTTTAGTGGCGCCGGAGTTGATACTGCGTGGACGGTGGAGGTAGGTATCGATGATTTAGCACGTCTTACTATCAATAAGTATTGTAAAAGCATTCACAAAATTAATGGTAAGCAGTTTAATTTTTTTTTTAGTGATCACCCAATATAATCTTTCACGAACCGCCTCTGTTACATATAATATATAAATCTTTAACTCCTAATTACAGCTAAATCATGTACCCATATATCTTGTTACTTATAGCTTTGGTAATGACTGATCGAAATATAATAAAATATTTTTTTTCCCTTATGGCTCAGTGGCTGAAAGGTTGTTGTCGGATCGGTCTGTGGTTCGATTCTCGATTGTGTTTATTTTTTTTTGTGTTTTTTAACTATGGTAGTGTGTACTATGTCGTCGACAGTCTCCTTCGACGATGTACTATACATTACATCTTGCCGCGAATATTTTTTTTTGTGTTTTTAACTATGGTAGTGTGTACTATGTCGTCGACAGTCTCCTTCGGCGATGTACTATACATTACATCTTGCCGTGAATATTTTTTTTTGTATTTTTGGCTATGGTTGTGTACACTATGTCATCGATTGTCTCCTGCGGTGATGTACTATACATTGCAACCTATTCTGAATTGTGTATTTGCCGTTGTCGATTATGTATCATAATCAGAAACCAGTTATTTGTCCGCGAGAATGGAATGCGCCCGGCGCCAAGCGCGCAGTGATGACTCACTTGTTTACGTCAGCCGATCTCTCGGCTCAAAACATTGTATTATACTTTATAATTAATTATAATGAACACTTTTTTATGCTTTTACAATTCGCATCGAGCGCGTTAATGAGCAATTTGTTTGTGATACTGCCAACTAATCGTATGATTGTTAGTATCGTAATAGAGTAAGATCGTAATATTGGTTTACGACTTATACTCTTTCAATTAATTTCACTTATCGAATATGGGTGGTCAGGTGGTGTCTACCAACATAGACTGGGTGACTATTTGCTATAAAACTCACGTATAATACCTCTTCGCGCGTCGTGTATTATAATGAATGCGACTCGCATCGTGAATGAATGTTGGCTTGTACATGCGTATGATTGTGTGTAGGCTTTTTTGAATGTGATAAATGTCAGGTTATAGGAACGTTCAATGCTTGGTGACGTATGAATGGCCGAGGGTTATACTTGTTTTTTTTTTCCTCTTTCAGGGTTAATGGTTGCCTTGTATTTAACCTACTGACACCACTACCACTCATCTGTTTCAGGGTCTCCGAATGCAGTTGCCGCCTACCAGCCACAGAATTTTCCCTCTGGGAAAATTCTGGCCTAATGGGGGGAGTGTGTGACGTCGCTGTGACGTCGAGAGGACACCACCTCTCGGCCGCTTGCACCTCCGCCCCCACCGCACCGCGAGCTCCTATAAATATTGAAGCGCTGGCTGCGTTCGGCCCTTTTTCTGGCGGCTGCGAGACGAGTTAAGTTAACCAACTCTCCTGGACGAACTGGCAGCAGGACCCTCAGCAAAACCTCACCCCATCGCCAAATCACGCGACCCTGTGTAATTTTTTATTAATTCCTAATTTTTTTCGCTTGCTAAATTATGTCTAAAATTAATTGAGAATTAAATAAATTTTTATTGTAACATTTAACCACGTTTCTCATTTAAACACACCCTAGTAGGGATAACGTAACAGTGGACATCGGAAAGGTCTCTTTTTTACGTTACAATTTTTTCAATGAAAAACATTTTTTTCTCTCTAAAATCTTAATTTTTTTGATCAAAAAGATTAACTGTTTAAAAAATTTGAAAAAAAAAACAATTCAATTTCTATCGAATTTTTTTTGACGTCTTCAGAATACTCCATTATTGTCAAAAAAAATTAAATCATTTTTTTCTGACCGCTACAACTGCCTTAGTTTCAAATTTCATTTTAAAAATTCAATAAAAACAAATTGATATACCCCCCGCGGATTTCGGCTTTTCCTCACACAAAACTTTAATTTTTTGTATTATTTCTAGCTTAAATTTCTTTCGTGAATTTTCTGTAAGCTTTTCTGTGATAATCACCTTTTGATATGCCACGCCGACATTTAGCTGCCACAGATGTGGCTCGCATTGTTACCCTCCTTCAAGAGGGCTACAGTCAGGTGGAAGTAGCAGCTTCTATGGGAGTGATTCAGTCTGTTGTCAGTCGTGCCTATGCCCGATTTAACGCGACTCAAAGTTGAGCCGAACGTGATGATCGAGCTATCATTTGAGAAGCTCGTCGAAACCCCACTGCTCATGCTCACACGATCGCTCCTCAATTCCGCAATCGTTGACATCGTCCTCCCCAACAACACATCTCGGCATCAGCTCGCAAATCGCGTGCCTATGCTCACTCCACAACATCGGCTTATGCGCATGACCATCACCATTGGGGTCGTAGACAGTGGACCAGTGTCTTATGGACTGACGAATCTCGATTTTGTCTTCATGGCAGCGATAGACGATCTCTTGTTTGGCGCCGTCGTGGGGAACGAGATCGGGATGGTTTTACGAGACCAGTTACGGCTTTCTATGGTGGATCAGTCATGGTGTGGGCAGGCGTGTCCTTCAATACCAGAACCCCGTTGGTCATCGTTCGTGGGACGTTGACTGCCGATAGGTACGTCGACGAGATTCTGGGACCACACGTTCTGCCTATGCGCACACGCATGGGAGCAAGACGGTTCATTTTGATGCAGGATAATGCTCGTCCTCATACTGCAGTTCGCACGCGAACTTTGGTCCGCGCCAACAACGTAACAGGGCATTTTCATAAAAACATGTACATCCTGAAATTTTGGTTGTCCCATGTTTATTTTTTTTTTACTGAAGTCAATGCATCTTTAATAACTGCAACTTCTTGTATATATTTGAACGACCTTCCGGACATTCGTTTACCATACATAAAATATAACATTTATTGATTAAAAGACATGAAAATTAATTTCAAAGTTTGTCAAATATTCTATACAGTACTGTCCCATTTCTACTAAACTGCTTTTGAGTTGCCAATTTCGATGATTTTTTCTATAAATGCTTTATAATTACTAACTTTTCTATGGCAAAATAAATTTCTATTTAATAAAAAACACATTAATGCAGTTTTATATCTTAATTATAATTTATTTTCTAATTTTAAACATTGTCCCATCGTTTTATTGATAACGGACATGTCCTGCATTGTTACCGAAGTTTAGGCAATTTAAAAATATTTTCTATATATTACGTTGTGTTTTATTAAAATGGTAACACCAAAGTCGAAGCCGTCATTCGCTGTCGGCCATTTTAGCGTCGTGTCAAGAGCCGGCCGGAGCTTTACAGCAGGCGATCCCTCGTTTTCCTATCCGATTGTCCGGTAAGTAATCACGATTTTACCAAACAATCACTATCACCCTCAGTTTGATATGTATTGTACCATACAGGTTAGTTAATTCTACAGCAAGATACATTATTCATTATAAGAAAACAAAACAACATTTTTGATTATTAATAAAGTTTTGCTAAGTATTGTGATTCCGTTACGTCCTGTCTGATACCATACGAAAGGTAACGTATAAGCCGGACCAAAAAAGTAACGAACATGACCGCATAAAGTTGCGACACACAAGAAGCTAAGTGCCCATGGTGCCACGGTGGGTGTTTGATTTATTTTGAATCAACGAAATAATTCTAATTTAAATGAATCGTGTCAAATAGTTATCATTATTAATGTGATTTAAAAAATAACACTCTCTGTTTATTACACCATTCGAAAGTATCGCTGGTATCGCTACTAAGGATGATGATGATGTTTCGTTAAAAATGAACACTTTCCGTTAGTTATTACTTGCCAGAATTTGAACCTTATTGGCGACACTTTCGAATGGTGTAATAATCTAGGATGTTTTTTTAAACCAATCGGACAAACCAAATGATTTAAACTGTATTTTGTACTGATCTCTTGCCAAGATAATAAAATTAAAGTAGCGACTGTTTATCTGTTATTGACTTGATTGTTACATGACTATTATGTTTCGAAGCCACAGCTTGATGGAAGTTTATTTTTATGAATTTATAGAAAACCCAAAGTTTTAAATTAAAGAGCTGATAACTATATAATGTACGTTATTTTCAGAAGTTTATTAAATTAAGCTGTTGCAAACCAGAACTTTTTATGTTTTTGTTTTGTCAAAATTGAAGAAATCGTTTATTTCGTTTTTTGCAGGCTAACACTACTAGATATTATGCTATGTTAGATAATAAAAAGCAAAAATATTTTTTGCTTATTATATTAGTTACTTCTAAAATGTCGAAGTGTGATCTCAACTTTACTGTGTCCTGTTTGCTACGGGTAGGTCAGGTAACGTTACTGTCCCTTACAAAAGTTTACTGTATTTGTTAATTATTTCCTATTTTTATTAAGATGTTCCAACTTATTTCTGTATGTATAGAATTAATAGCTTAGTAAATACTAATAAACAAAAAATTGGATTTTTACGTACAGTAATTTTTTGAATACATTAAAGGGAAATATTGTGATCCAACAATAAGTAACGGTAAGGACGCATTTATTGCAAAAATATTAATTAAATATTTGCTATAAAACAGTTTTTCATTATTAATTGACTAACATCATAGTTACAAATTATTGAAATAATTAAAATGTCAAACGAACATTTCGTTTCATTTTATCAACAGTTCTTTTATGAGTAACAAACATGACAAAATTTACTGCACTAAATTCCTTTTAATTCAATTAAAATAAAAGTAACTGAAATTCATCAGTATTCTATGTTTTAAATCAAAGATTATAAAAACGAGCATGCAAATTCATAAAAATTATATTATTTACTAAAGTTTTGGTCCAATCATGCATTTTTGAAATGTTGTACATGTTCTGACGAAAATGCCCAACAACGCTTAATCATCCAGCTATGAGTCCTGATTTGAACCCAATTGAGCATGTTTGGGACATGCTTGGGCGTCGGTTGCGGCGTGACTAGCCGCGACTGCACAATCTTCATCAGTTGACTCAAGCGTTGTTACGTTGTTGGCAAGGAATTTCGCAACGTGACATTCGACGATGCATCAACATGAAAGAGCGCTTACGAGCTGTGATTCGGAACAGAGGTGGCAAAACACGGTACTGAACTGTTACTGCCGTGCGTACAGAGGACCTTCAACAGCTGCAGACAGACAGACAGCAAACACACAGACAAAAACACACACACAAACGCACGCACGCACGCACGCACGCATGCACGCACACACACACACACACATTTCACACTTTTTTCGCATCAAATTTTTTTAGTTTTCAAATTTCTTAAACAGTTAATCTTTTTGCTCATAAAAATAAAGATTTTAGAGAATTTCTTTTTTATATCTCAAAATTGCTCATAATGGTGATTTTTGCAAAAACAAAGAATTTGGAGCTTCGGGGCACACTGAAAAAAAAATCGCAGCGCTTTGAATTCTTGAGGGATTTTAGCGGACACTTTGAGTGTAGGGTAGTGAGTTCGGAGCTAAGTGAAACACTCAAATGTTGGTAATGAACTGAGTATATTTCATAATAAACACGGTTATATATCCTTACACTACACCTTCCCATTACGGGAAAAAAAATCAATAGGTTACATTATTGCATTTTCTTTTATAACATTTCTTATATCTAGATATTATTTAATGATATAGGTATCATAATAACACTATAGAAGATTATAATTATGCATGTATAACTGCAAATATGATTTCTAATAAGTATATGTAAACATAGACAAGATATTTAAAATGGTTATATGCTTGTATAACAAATGAGCACCAGTGCGTATCGGTACATATTAGTAACGTACATTAACATATGCAGGTAACTTAATCTACGGTTTAGGATTACATATTTTAATAAAGTTTGGTGCGATTTTTATGAACAATGCCTGCATTTCCATTCTTTAAAATTCTTACATTGCAGTCTAAATCATCCAACACTAAATATAGACCTAAAAATATTGGGTCTAATTTGCTTTCTGATGGATTTCTTAAAAATAATAAATCACCCTTTTTGTAGTTAACCGGGTTCATGAAACTATCATATTTATCTTTTCTTTTGATTTTACTTTGGATTAGATTATCGCGAGCATCCTTTTGAGCTAACTGTAATTTATACTTCAACTCTAGCGCATAATTATCTGGAGCATATAGGGGATCTACGACAGCACCGGTGAAGTTACCGGGTAATAAACATCGCTTACAGAACACTAGTTCGTGTGGTGTGTATTTGGTTTCTGTATGCACCGCATTGTTGTAGGCGAAACACCAATACGGTATCCAGTTACTGCATGACCTTGACTGATTTTTACAATTAATTCTTAGATACGCACGCATAGTTTTGTGTGTGTTCTCCAATGCTCCGATGCTCTCGTGGTGGTACGCTGTTGAACATAGTTGATTAATTTTTAATAGCTGACATACTTCTTTCATTGTACTGGATATGAACTCTGACCCGCGGTCCGTTGCCAGGTCGCGCGGCACCCCAAATCTCTGAACAAAATTATCTACAAACGCGCGAGCTACACTCACAGCATCCTTGTTACGTAATGGATACGCTTCAGTAAATTTTGTTAATTCACACTGCAAGGTTAGGATATAAATATATCCATTTTCGTCTTGGGTATCGGCCCTACGATATCCAAATAAATTTTCTCGAATGCAGAGTTGGCCGTGGTTGTTATTGCCATAGGTTGCTTTATAGATTTTGAATGCTTTTGCGTTTTGCACTGATCACATTTAGAAATAAAATCAATTACATATTTTTCTATACTGGGCCAAAAATAATATTTCCTTGTATTACTTGTCATTCGCCTAATGCCCGCGTGGCCACTTGTGGGCAATAGGTGAAAATCGTTTAATATGACCCTTCTGTTATCTAAATTATTTATTCTTTGTACGTTATTTATTATACATAAACGTGGTCCGGACCATTTATCGTACTTCTTGATTTCTTCTACAAATCTGCTTATAAAGTCTTCATTTCTTAATATACATACTTCGTTTATTGAAAACTTCTCACACAATTGCAATAAATCTCTCACTGAGACTTAGTACAAAAATAAATACTAGACTTACTGGGCACATTAATAAAATTGCCGCATTTTTCTACACATATTGCACAGCCTAACAATTTTTTAAGTTTGATATCGCTAATTAATGAAAGTTCAGTAATATTTCTCGGTTTTTTAATTATCTCCACAACTCGCAGTTGATCAGGCGTTGAGTCCGTGTTGATATCATCCACCGATAAACTATTACTGCTCTTTTCATTTTCTGTCATTTTAATTTTTCGTACCTGTGCTCTCGTCAACACATTAACAACTTGCTCGGACAGTGATTTTAAATCATCTGATGTAATTGTGATTCGTGATAAAGCATCTGCCGCCGCATTCGATTGCCCTTTTAAATATTCTATAGAAAAATTATACTCCTCTAACTGTAATCTGAATTTCAGTAACCTACTAGAAGGGTTGCGCATCGTAAATAAATAAACTAAAGGACGATGATCGGTCTGTATCTTAAATTGTCTGCCGTATAGATAGGGTCGAAAATGCTTTACGCTCCATACTATTGCTAATAATTCTTTTTCAATAGTAGGATAATTTATTTCGGCCTTATTTAGACTGCGACTAGCGTAAGCTAGGTCGGCCATCGAAATTGCATAATACTGAGCCTATAGCTTGCCAGGATATTGAAGGACTGGTGGTTTCAGTAATGCTGACTTTAATGTTTGAAATGACTGCTCACATTCTTGCGTCCACAAAAATATTGAATTTTTACGACACATTTGATTTAATGGTAAGGCTAACTCTGAAAAGTTTCGAATAAATTTGCGGTAATAATTAGCAAAAGTAACGAATCTTTTTGTCTCATCAGTATTAATTGGCCTTGGATAATTTTCCACAGCCTTTACTTTTTCGGGGTCCGGTAAAATCCCTGTGCCTGAAACTACGTGTCCTAGATAAAGTATTTCTTTTTGCAAAAATTTACATTTGGAAGGATTAAGCTTCAAGTTAACCTTTCATAACCTACTAAAAACATCCATTAAGTTGCGATTATGAATATCTAATGAGCGGCCCATGACTGCAAGGTCATCTTGGTACACAAGACACTTGTCGTAGTTTAGTCCCGACATTGCTATTGTCATCATTCTACTGAAACCGCTGGGACTGGACTTTTGGCCCATCGGCATTCTTGTCATTTGATATTGATTCTTGCCTGTGGTGAAGGCCGTGTACGGTCGACTATCTTTATGTAATTTAACTTGAAAAAAAGCCTTGATACAAATCTAGATGAGTGAAATAAATTGCCCCGGATAAAGAATCTAGTACTTCTGCTATATTTGACAGAGGAAATTTATCGTCTTGTATATGATTATTTAATCTACGGTAGTCTGTTACTAACCGAAATTTTCTTAACCCCGAGGAATCAAGCATTTTTGGCACGAGCAACAAAGGGCTTGACCATGGGCTTCTGGACTCCTCAATTATACCATCTCTCAGCATATTATCCACCTGTTTGTCTAGTTTGGTTTTTTGTGCGTAGGGTAAACGATATGGTTTTGTATAAATCGGATTACTGTGCGGTTTCAAGTCAATAGTTTGTTCATACATCGGCGTGGTAGAAAGCTTATCGCCCGGTAAGTGAAAGATATCCGAATATTTAGCACCGATATTTTCGATAGATTTTTGTTCCTCAACACTTAATCCATTCAAATTTAATTCTGAAAATAATTTCTTTACTCTGTCTGCGTTTACTGAGGGCCTTGAAAACTAACAAATAGTATAATCGCTAAGTTTAGTAGCGTTCACCTGAAAGTAATTTAATGACACATTGGTGTCTCTAGTATTCAAAATACGTATGGGAATTTGCCCATTTCTCGGTTGAGTTAATACATTTGCTAAGAAAACGCCTTCGCACAGTTGCTGGTTTGATATTACGTATTCTTCCTTAATAGCTGTTTCAATATAATGCACCGACTCGCTTCGAGCTGGCGCTATTAAATAATGATTATTACTTAACAATGGATAATCAAAACGTAAAGTTACATAGTTAAAATATTCAGTAAGCAATTGTAACGTGTTTAATTCGAAGTTCAGTTTGGCGCGAAACTTTTTTAGGAAATCCTGTCCTATTATTCCACTCGTTACGCAAGGTAAATTATCAAAAATATAAAATCGGTGCCTAAAATTATAAATTTCACTTTTTAAATTAAGTTCTATATATCCTACTGAAAATATATCGCCACCGATAGCCCTTACTCTGATTTTCTCAATATGGTACGGCATTTGTAAACGCTCTATACAATCGAGCCTCATTCCAGAAATTGACGCGCCGGTGTCAAACAACCAGTCATGTTTTTGTTGTCCAACCATAAATGAAACTTTGTTTAGATTATTACATGAGTATATCACATTAGTCTCGAAAAAAATGATTCAGTGATTCCGTATTTGGTTCAACGTTCGCTGTAGGGTCGCGATCTGTTGCTACCTCGGCAGGGCCGGATCTACCTAAGGGCTGCTTGGGCTGCAGCCCAGGGCCCGAGGTTACAAGGGGCCTCCAGACCCCGCTGAAAACAATAGGCGATAATTTGATAAAAAAAATGGTTGACTGTAAAGTCGGTTTACGGACGATATTTTTACGTGATAACGTCATAAGAAAAGATTGATGAAAAATTGCATACTTCTATGAATTAAGGCTGGAAATACGTGTAAAAGGATGTTATCATGCTGATTTTCATTTTTTTTAGGTATAAAAAATGAATATTGTATATTGAAACTATTAGGTTATTTTATACATATATTCATGATTTTCTTTTTTATATTTTACAAAAATCTAACTTAAAAAGTAGCGGAGCTATTAGCTGATACACATTGTAGGTTGTCATCCAACTTAGCAGTTGGTGTCCACAATGGAAGCCACAATTTTTATCCGAAATCAATGGCACAGCAAAATTACTTTCTTTTACATGTGGCTCTTCTATATAAACCTCAATTTAACAAAAAGCATTTTTAGAAGGCTATTAAAATAAGTCATATTTATTAACATTTTGTCATAATATATTGTTTACTATAAAAAAGTAGTTAAAATAAAAATATCGCTTATGATTGAGGTTCATATTCAGCACAATTGTGTAAGGAAATGATAAACCAAAGGAGATCACCCAAATAGGGCTAATTTTGATTTGCTGGCCAATCAATAAAATTGTGTTATTTTAATAGAATACACAATTTTACATTTTTTTTACTATTACAACAAACTTCTAAGTCAATTCTCGGAATACTTAGGTTTGAATGCATGTATCATCATCAGCCTTTAACAGTCCACTGCTGGACTAGGCCTCTCCTTTGAAAGGAGGAATTGGCCTACTATACCACGCTGGCCAAACGGGTTGGTATAGGGTTTGTATCAAGTTTTCCTTCTCTTACAGTGCTGTTCTCTGCATAATATGGTCCCTCTGTCGGCTCTTACGACACCCATGGGATGATATGGGGTGGTGACATTCCGTATTCTTAATCCGTCACCACACGGACAGCATGTATAATTATCTCAAACTACCGTAGAGCAGTTTTGTTTTGTCAAGAGGTGTAAAGGTGATCAACTATATGTTTTCAGCTTCACGTGAAAAACGTGAGCCTTAAAATGCAGTGGGCTCATAAAAAGAAGTAAAAACATATTATTTTGTTCTACTGACCAAATATAAAAATAACATCTAAACATTCCGTAGCAATGTCTATGACAGGCAGTCTTGTAGGTATATAGTTTGGTTGTTGCGGCTCTTACTTGGGGAGGAAAGGCCAGGTGGAAAGGCCTAGATGTCACAATTGTTACAGCAGCCGCAACCTTGTCGGGAAAACAGTTGGTGGAATGCCCCAAGTCATCATCATCCCGAGCTATTCTCGACCATTTTGGTGTAGGCCTCTTCAACAACTTCTGTTTTGGACAGTGTTCAACCAATTACCGCCCGCTATCCTTATGATGTCATCTTTCCATCTCATTCGCGGTCTTCCAGCTAGTCGTTTACAATCCCATGGTCTCCATTTCAATATTTGCTTGCACCATGCTTCGGGTTTTCTGGCTACATGTCCGGCCCACTGCCACTTAAGCTTCGCTACTCTTTTGACAACATCTGATACTCGACTTTCTTTTCGGAGCCATTTATTCGTCTTTCTGTCTTTTAGTGTCACTCCTACCAGTTTCCGCTCCATTGCACTTTGAGCTACTTCAAGTTTCTGGAAAGCTGCCTTCGTAGTAACCCAAGTTTCGGCTCCATAGGTAAGCACTGACGGAACACACTGGTTGAATATTGTTGCTTTTTGTTGCTTCGTAGTATTCATAGGAAAACCAAATGCCAATTTGTCGAAAGCGGCCCAATCCAAATCGATACCTCTATCAATCCCTTTCACCTGGTTTGCTTTGACCATCTTTATCTTTTGCCCTAGGTATATATATTTATTGACAAATTCCAATGGGGTACTTCTTCTGCAATTGTCATTCCGCTGGAGTTTCACTGGTCATGTTTCGAATTGGCCGTGAACTGGTTGCGGCAATTGTTACAGTCGTACCCTCGCTCTCTGCCCTGTCCATGGACCGGTGCGTGATGACTTGGAACATCACCGTCACTTTCGGTGAGGCAGTAATGTTGATCAAGGAGACGGCGAAGCGAGAGAGGCAGATGATGCCAACCAGCCATAGGGGCCGTTTCTCGTCCGCCAGTAGGCTGAGGCGGCGGCGCTGTGAGCACATGCGCCTCCAGAACGGCGAGCCGAACCCTGACAGGGTCATGATGTACGTCGTGATGATAACAGCAATTCGCGTGGCCACCGACAAGGGACACCGTGGTGGTTTTAGTGTCCAACCACGCACCAAAGAAAAGGTGGCATGCATATCTAATGTACCATACAATACATATTACATTGGACCAGCAGCCGATAGGACTTCTGCCATTAAGGCATACTGAAAGAATAACAGAAAGCAAGCAGCGCACGTGGTGAGCGCAGTGCGAATTAGAGCGAGACAGCGTGACAGATGCTGCGTGTAATGCAACCTCGCTCTTGGCTTAGGTACCTGCTATTACCTGATGCCATTTAAATTGCAACTTGCACATTATTTTAGGCAAAATATTACAATAATTAGGATTTATTTCACTAACAGAACAGAATCTTTGAGCTCGAATTACACTTAGGACTTTGGTGTAGTAATAAAAAGTGTTTATTTCGTACTATTCTATAATAATTTTAAGTTAATTTTAGTTGGCCGGCACTTTTAAAATTAGCCCAAATTTGTATGGAGGCCGGGTGATCTCATTTCAACATAGTTTAAATTTTTTTAACCTAGAGTGTACACCCGTTTCAAAAAGACTTGTTTCAAGAAAATCGCGTTGCAAAAAAAAGTGACAGAACAGTGCTGTACCGAAATGTACTTACTAAATCGCTTATAACTACTGAACGAATAAGAATTTTAACTTGAAATTTTAAATCATTTTTTAATAGTTTTACAAGCGATTCATGAAAAAATTTAAATTTATTAAGCCACAGTCTACACGTATTTCCCCCCTTAATTGAAAATTACAATTTTTCGATAAATGAACATTATTTTGTTTTTTTTTTTGTGCAATAAAGAATATATAATATATCATTATAGAAACAGTTTTTGACATGCCTATTAGTTGAGTACTTAGATAGGCCCCTAAGTAGTTTCAGCCCAGGGCCCCACAAATTCACGATCCGCCCCTGTACCTCGGCTCCGGTTGCGATGACGCCTATGTTGCTATGCGATCTAGTTCCACGACTGCGATAATTATTCTGCCTACCTCGGGAGCGCAAATAATAATTACTATCGTAATTACCGCGGTTATTATTATAGAATGGTACCTGCGGTTGCAGACCGCTGTGCTGCTGTGTATGCCCATATTGAGCGAATCCCCTAGACCGGAAGTTGCGCTGACCTAGTAGACCTCGCTGGCCTCTCCTGTTGGAGTAATAATGTTGTTGGTACATACCCATTATTTCTGCTGAGTCCTCTTGAACACATATCTCCTCATCTTGGGCCGCTTGAATAGCATCTGTCAAGGATGAAAAATTACGCGAAGCTATTATCGTGCTTAGACGACGATCCCGCAAGCCGTTAGCAAATCTTTTAATAGCATTATTTTCTTTGAAAGGTCGCAATAAATTATAATTAGCTGAATTTCCATCAGCTTGTGAAATTGTC
Organism: Euclidia mi; assembly: GCA_944739405.2. NCBI lineage: Eukaryota > Metazoa > Arthropoda > Insecta > Lepidoptera > Erebidae > Euclidia > Euclidia mi. The sequence goes on along the minus strand of OX123205.2, from coordinate 33,844,644 downwards.
AAATCCTTTCTTTTCCAAAATCGGATATTGGCCTATCTCTTTGTTTACATTGTTGGAGTTTGTTTTGCAATGCAATGTAACTCTTTTTAGGTAACAACAACTTGCGCATGTCCCCTACAAGCTCTTCGACGGTATTATAGCTGGAAGACAATTTTAATTTTGCTTGCTGCGATAATCTATTCTTTAGGACAAATTGGATTAAGTTTTTCTTACATTCAGTATTGCTTAAAATAGAGTTTTAGTACTCAATACTCTCTATTAGCTCTTTAGTATTATCTATATTATCAGTCATTACCGGCAAGATGCTTAGAGCTATCTTTAAGTTAAACATTTCCATAGCCATTTTACTAGAGGAAGTTTCTTCCTCTTTAATTTTCTCGCTACACAATGACACAATTTCAGAATACAATATTGTGAATTCTCCGCAAATTCTATTAATTAACGAAATTTCTTCTTTTGAAAAGTTACTAGAATTTGATGCATAATTCTCTAAATAATTGTTATATTTAACCAATACACTATTTGCTTCTGATCTTTTCCGTTCTAATATACTAATATACATTTAATATTAAGACTAAATCTTCTGCCATAACATACAATACCCATAAACAATACAGAGATAGTGATTTTAGAGACCATATTTTGACCATATAATGTATACACAATTTTAGTTTAACATGTACTTATTGTTTGTAAATACATATAAGATGTCTGCATGTATATATAACTTAAAATACATATTACGACAAGAAGACAAAATAAATGTTTCCAATTGAGTACATCTGCGTTATGGTCGTCTAATAAAATAGTATAATTAGGTAAGTACCTTAATCTACTTACAGCTTAGTTATCCTATATTTAGTTAGGCCAGCTGAAATACACTCGCGAACCGAAATTATTTATCGAACACATAGCACTATTTAACACATTATATTATTACCGTTCCGCATATTTAGACGCACTCTTTACCTTTTACGCACTTTTTACTGCCACATATACGCACCGTTATACGCACTTTATTCCGTAGATTGCCGTTATACGCACCGATTGCCGTAAATTGCCGATATACGCACCGATCACCGTAGATTGCCGCTATACATCATTTCTATATAATGACTTCTGGATCACAAGGTAACTTCTGGTTACCCAACTGCGGCTGAGTTCGGTTACTCTTTTGGGCTCCCTTTAGGATACTCGAGTATCTCCTCAATCTCATGTGATCTATCTGTCGTTCAATTTGTTTGCGGTGGCATCGCTAATACAATCTGTAAGTCACGATAAGGATGCCGATCGCCAGAATCGTGCAAATTACCACCAAAATGATATTTGTAGTTTCGTGCAATTGCTCTGTTCGAGCAGAGTTTGTACCGACACCTGCTGTTTGCGCGACTATGACTTGTTCTTCTTTGCTAGAACTTCCACCCATTTTTAGAAAATAACGAATTTTGCGAATCTTGTAAAATATTACGCGTCGAAACTCCAAAACGGTTTATAGCGAACTCAAACATGTTGAAAAGAATCACGCGGAAAGTCCAACGATTGTTTTAACAAGCGAGTCCAAATTTGGACAGCACGCGCGCGCCTGCAGGCTCTCCTATTACCAGGGTCGCCATGTAGGGTAGTGAGTTCGGAGCTAAGTGAAACACTCAAATGTTGGTAATGAACTGAGTATATTTCATAATAAACACGGTTATATATCCTTACACTACATGAGGTTAAAAAATTACCGACGATCTCCTTCGTTCATCCATTTTATCCAAAGTTATACCAAGTTATCGAAATATCCTTAATGATGCGAATTTTAATCTTTTTTTCAGTCCGAGTTTTCGATTTAAAAAAAACTTTCTTCTAAAAGATGTTTACATTTTCTTATTGAGAATATAGTGCAGTTTTCAAAACCCTCCTTCGATTTCCTATACGATCATAATTTCCGGAGATATTGACTATCAAAGTTCAAAAGAACTTTTTTGCTTTGATTGACGATAACTCCGCGGCAAATCATTGTACAGGCTTTTTGAATACGTCAAATTAAACAGTATTAAATTCTCTAAAAGAACTTTTGAACGAAACAATCAAAAACATTTTTTTGAAGACCGTGGACCTTTTTTTTGCCGAGAAAAAATTTGGAAACATTTTTTTTTGGTAGTTTTCTTAGGATTTCTCCAGACCTGAAATTTTTCACAGTCATATGAAAACTATAGACTTGGAGCTACAATTTACTTTTTTTATTTTTTCTGTACGACCCTTTTCTTCGGAGTTACAGCTCGATGAAAATCATCCAAAAATTTGTTTTTTTTTATATATCCCTTAATTTTTGTGACTAGATATTAGTATTGGAGTAAAGATATATACACTGACTAAACGGGCTTAAGAAACTGTTTGGATGCTGTTTTGCTTGTGGAGTCTCGAGAAGAACTAAAACAAGATTTTTACAAATTCGCCCCGTTGAGGGGTAAAAAGTGGTCTAAAGTGTACATCTGAGTGTTTTCTTCATGCGGATGAAGCTACAATGTGTAGGTAGTTAGGTATTTACTAAGCGATATCCAATAGTCCAAACAATTTCCAATATTAATAAGTATTATTTACTTTAAAATATACTGAATGTCCCTGTTTTGGCTTGCTTTCATACAACTTGACAAGAGACAAGAGTCGTAGACTTACATCACGGAGCTTTAACTATTTACTTAGTTTTTAAACTTTCGCGATTTGTATACATCATACAATATTATTTAGCGGGTCTTAGTCGCGATAATTTATTTATTTCAAGGCATAAATACCTCTGTTATTCTCCTACGTTTCTACCGGCTTGCAACGGTTGTGGTCGCGGAGGGACTGATGTCAGCTCAGCGCTGTCCTTGTGAAGCGCGGGTTTCGGCAGCTACCCTCACTTGTTTTATATTTTTGATATTTTGAGTTCTATCCGCACTGTCGGTACTTCGACACACTACACTTATGACGTCTACACACTGATGAGTTGTGTTACTGCGGCGTTGTTTGCATTTGTTGATAACTGGGTTCCAAGTGGTCGATAGTCTGTATCCGTCCTCCCGGTTGAAATTTCTATGTTTTTTGATTTCAACCGCTTCACGTACTATCCTGGAGTAATAGTGGCGATCGGTGGATAAGACTTGTGGTTGATGTAATTCTATCCAGTGTTCGTTTGGTCTGTCCGATATAGGAACTACCACAACTGCAATCAACCTTGTAGACGCCTGGTGTTTGTAGAGGAATTACATCCTTTGGGGTACGCAGATTGTGTGCTACCTTGGAGAGGGGATTATTAGGCATTAAGAACGCTGCGTGAAAACACGAATATTTTAGTGCTGAAGGCCGACAAGGGGAACGCCACTGTGGTGATGAATTCTTGTGACTATGACAGCAAAATACGGAATTTGTTAAGTGACACACTAATATATAAACCTGTGTCTTATAACCCGACAGCCAGAGTAACGAAACGCATTCGAGCTTTGATAAAGGACCATAGAAACGTGTTCGCGGAAGATGACTTTGAACGTCTACACAAACCCCAAATCGTGCAGCCGCCCAAGATTTACGGTTTGCCTAAAGTCCACAAGACAAATGTACCATTGCGGCCGATAGTGAGTCAAATAAATTCACCGACATATGGTTTGGCGAAACACATCAGCAAGGTACTGCAACCGTTAGTAGGTAAGACGGCATCTTTCGTGAAGGACTCTCGCCATTTTATCGACATCATCAAGAGCGTGACAAAGGAACCAGACGAAGTGATGGTAAGTTTTGACGTGGAGTCACTATTCACCAATGTTCCAGTTCAGGATTGCCTTGAGGTCGTTGAGAGAAAATTAAGGGATAGCGGTCTGTCTAACGAATACGCCGTTCTATTGAAGAATTGCTTGGAGGGTAACTACTTCATATATCGTGGACAACATTACCTCCAGATCGACGGAGTGGCAATGGGTAGCCCAGTAGCACCGGTGATGGCCAATATCTGGATGGAACATTTCGAAGAATCCATAGACATGCAGGCTTCAAATGTAAAGCTATGGAAGAGGTATGTCGACGATGTATTCTGCATCATGAAGGGCAACAAGCAAGACATAGAACGTTTCGCAGACAAATTGAACTCCATACATCCGAACATCCGGTTTACATTTGAAATGGAGGTAGACGGATCGCTACCCTTTCTCGACGTCAAAGTGACGGTGAGAGCTAATGGTACACTTGGACACACTGTATACAGAAAACCGACACACACCGACAGGTATCTCAATGCCTGCTCGCATCATCACCCGCGACATTTGGAATCCGTAGCGACCTCGTTAGTGAACAGAGCCTATGACCTCTGTGACCCTGAACACTTAAACAGTGAATTGTCACATGTTCAGGAGGTACTAAGGCGCAACGGATACAAAAACTACGTCACGGACAGTCATTAGGACAACACGTATTTTTAGCTAAAGCTTTTGCATATATCGTCAACCTTTTCTCAAGCCGAGCTCAGTTACTTTTACCCGTTAAACATGAAATGCGACATCTGTAAAAACGAATTTACAAGCGGAGTTCAATGTGCTGGCTGCGGGAAGCACCTTGATTTCGCGTGTGCAAACATTACCGAATCAGGATGGAAGAGACTCGGAGCAGAACGCAGATCAGCGTGGAAATGCGTAACATGCAAGGAGCCATCACCTGCCAAGGAAGTTGTCACTCTTGAAAGCCTCATGAAAGAGATTAAGGAAATGAAGGTGCAACTATCTAGTATACCGAAGCTATCGGAAGATATCAAATGTATGAGAAACGAAATGCAAGACCTAAAATCCTCCTGCCAATTCGTAAGTGAAAAAATGGACGAATTCAATGATAGAATTGTTAGTGCGGAAAAAACAATTAAAGTAATGGAGAGCAAGTTGGTAACCTTGGAGTCTGAAGTCAAACAACTTCGCACATATACATCCAACGCAGAGCAAAGGTCACGGCTTAACAACATTGAGATTAAAGGAATACCTCAAGAGAAGAATGAGAACCTGTTCAAAATATTAGACAAAATCAGTATCAAAATAGGTTATGAAATAACAAAATCTCAAATTAACTACATTTCAAGAATTCCGTCACACAACCCTAAAGAAAAGCCAATAATACTCAGTTTCTTAAATAGATACATTAAGGAGGATTTTGTGGCGGCTGCTCGCGCTCAAAAAATTATCAAGGCTGAAGATCTAGGCTATCAAAATTCATCGCAGAGAATCTATGTGAATGATCATTTGAGTGCGGATACAAAACTGCTGTTGAACAAGACGAAAGAAGCTGCCAAACAAAATAACTTCAGTTACGTTTGGGTGAAGTATGGCAAGATCCACGTACGTAAAAACGATTCTTCTCGTACATTCGTAATTAATCAGAGCGAAGATTTAAACCGAATTGCTTAGTTATTTGCATATTAAGTTTAATCGCATATTACTGTTGCAATCTAAGAGTGTTCATAGGATTTATGTTTATTTTATATACTGCCAGACTTAACTATTTACAGTCTTATCATATTACCAAGTGTAAAAGGTTGAGCATGCCTGCTTCATCGAATGGTACATTACCCTACATTAACTTTTGCACAAATGAGTCTGTTCAACGCGTAGTAAAAAATCAGAACAATACAGCTATCTCGCTCGCACCTAAGCGCGTACTATTACATTTAATCAAATGGAGCGAGAAGTCTAATAGAATATCCTTTCCATTGAGTTACTCGTTCGCTATGATATTATTGGTTAATGTTATTACCAGAGCTTTTGTTTACCTGCGCATTTACTTATTTGTGGATGCTACTGTACACTATTTTTATTTAGTTAAATTGTTTCTTATACTGTTGATAAAATTGAAATTGAATAATGTCTACTAATAATCTAGTTAACGGAAATTTGTCAATTTTTTATCAAAACGTACGTGGTCTGCGCTCGAAGACATCAATATTTTATAGAAATATATGTTTAAATTCCTACGATATTGTAGTGTTAACGGAGACGTGGTTAACGGACAGTGTTAGTGACTCGGAATTATTCGATAACAGGTACATAGTGTGGAGACGCGATAGAGATTATAAGCTTACTAATCAAAGCCGTGGAGGTGGTGTTCTCATAGCGATAAGAAAAGATATACCGGCAAGTTTAATACCGACTTTTAGTTCGACAGCCGAAGACCTATGGTTAGCGTTACCTATCAACGTATCTAATGGTAGGCAACGAATTAATCTATATTTAGGCGTTGTGTACCTCTGTAAGCAAAACTTAGGATTATCGTTTTCTAGTCAACTAAATAATTATCTCTTAAAGTTAGATGATATTATAACTACCCACATAAATGATTTATTTTTAATATTAGGCGATTTCAATATGAGTGGAATTATATGGAACTTGAATATGGATGACTGTACTATGATACCGAGTAACGTATATACTTCCGATGAACAATGCTTGATTGACATGTTACATCTTCATAACCTACACCAATTTAACCACGTAAAAAATGCATACGGTAGAATATTGGACCTTGTTCTTTCAAATGAGTATTTGGACGTCTCTGAATGCACTGATCCGCTAGTACCTATAGATCCATTCCACAAAGCTCTTTCGGTAAACTTTGTATCAACGAAATTAAATTATTTGAAACCTGCGCCACGAACTAAATACCTATTCTTAAAAGGCGATTATAATAAAATAAATAATGACATTCGTAGCATAGACTGGCCTAATAAACTATCAGGTATGACGGTAGATAATGCAGTTGATTTGTTTTATTCACATATAAGGCAATTAATTGAAAAATATATTCCAAAACGTATTATACGAACTAATAATTCCTTTCCTTCGTGGTATTCGGCGGCATTGAAAAGAAGTATCAAGGAAAAGCATAAATATAATAAAAAGTTTAAGGTATACGGCAATAGAGCGGATTATGAAACATTTAAAATGTTACGGGAGCGGGTTAAGCGGTTGGAGAGAGAGTGTTATGACAAATACATTAAATCAATCGAAGCGTCTATCGAAAGAAATCCCAAATATTTTTGGACCTATGTCAAAACGCATCATAAATCGGCGAGTATTCCCGGGTCCATGACGTACGGAAACTTAGTCGCAAACACAGGAGAGAGTATTTGTGACGTTTTCTCTGATTACTTTCTTTCGAATTTTCTACAGCCTTCTCCAACATCTTTTTTGAATTATAATAACACTGACCCGGTACGTAGTACAGTATCCGACATTAATAAGGTACACGTTAACATTTCGACAGTGACATATCTTTTAAAATCTCTCGACCTTGATAAATCAGCCGGACCGGATTTAATACCCCCGTTATTTCTTTATAAATGTGCTGATACCATTGCTATTCCACTCTATATATTATTTGATAGGTCACTCTCTGAATGTACTGTACCAATATTATGGAAGAGGGCTTTTATTACCCCGATTCATAAGAAAGGGTCCAAATCTGATGTAACTAATTACAGGCCAGTGTCTAAATTATGTATAGTCGCAAAAATATTTGAAAAGTTAATTTATGGCCAGATATATGCTGCCTTAAAAAATAGTCTTAATAGCTTTCAACACGGGTTTCTCAAGGGCCGTTCCACAACCTCAAATTTAATAATATTAAATGATTATATAACAGAAGCCATGAGTGAAGGCAGTCAGGTGGATGTCATTTACACAGATTACACAAAATGCTTTGACAGAATTGATCATAGCATTCTACTGGCCAAGCTACAGTTGATAGGAATAAGAGGAGACCTGTTGAGATGGTTTTCCTCTTATATAAGTAATCGTTCACAAGCAGTAGTGGTCAACAATTACATGTCTGGTTGGGTTTTAGTGCCTAGCGGAATCCCACAAGGTTCCCTCATTGGTCCTCTTTTGTTCCTAATCTTTGTAAATGACATCTACCAATGCTTCCACCATTCTCGCCTTCTTTGCTTTGCGGACGATATGAAGGTTTTCGCATCGGTCTCAACGCCCGCCGATTGCCTGGCTCTCCAAGCAGACTTAACGCGCTTAACAAATTACTGCATCCAGAATAAATTAGATTTAAATCCTACCAAGTGCGTAGTAGTCACTTATAGCAGGAAACCTGTCACATTATCATCAGAATATTATCTTAATGGTCACAAACTAATAAAACACCATAATGTTCGCGATCTCGGCATTATACATGACCCTAAGTTGCTTTTTGATGACCATGTCGACAGTATAGTTAGTAAGGCTTTACGAGCGTTGGGGTTTGTGATGCGAGCATCTAACGGTTTTAGGGAGGCAAAAACTTTCAAAGTCTTGTACTGTACTTTTGTGCGTAGTATATTGGAATACGGAAGTCAAGTCTGGAATCCGCGATATGAAGTACATGCAGGTAAGATCGAAAATATACAACGCAAATTTATGAGATTCCTATGTTACAAGCTAAATATAAAATACAAGTCTGATCATTATCTTAATCTATGTGCTAAGTTTCATATTTTGCCTTTAAAGCAACGTCGTATGATAGCAGATGTTGTATACTTAATGAATTTAATATCCGGCATTATTGATTGCCCAGACCTTCTTTCCAAAGTACACTTTAACGTTCCTAGGATAGGCACGAGACGTCAAAAGCCCTTTCACCTGCCTTTAGTATCCACAAATTACAGACAGAACGCGTTCCTCTGGCGAGCGAGTGATTGTTTAAACGAACAAGTAATGAAGTTCGACATTGACGTGTTTAACACTAGACCGGACACGTTGAGGCGCATGCTGAGTCTTGACTTTTTTGCAGGGTTTAATGCTCATTAGGTAATGTTGTATTCTTTGTTTTGTTTTTTATACTGAAACTTATAATAACTGTCTACATCTTGTAATCTAGAGTTAGTCGTGGAGACCTATCATTGGCTCTCTGTTGTTTATTATTGTTGCCACTATGTATTTTCAGCTGTTGGTCTTCCGAATAATTAAATAAATAAATAAATAAATAAATAAAAAGGAGATACCCCGTCGGAAGAGGAAGGACCGCAAATCTGAAGTAAGCAGAGTGCCGGCTTACATGCCTTATATCAAGGGAGTGACGGACAAAGTTGGAACAGTACTACAGAAATACTCCATCAAGACTGTATATAGTCCCCTCTCCAAGGTAGCACACAATCTGCGTACCCCAAAGGATGTAATTCCTCTACAAACACCAGGCGTCTACAAGGTTGATTGCAGTTGTGGTAGTTCCTATATCGGACAGACCAAACGAACGATCGCTGAAAGGGTCAAAGAACATATCGCAGCTGTCAAAAATCGACAAATTAATAAATCTGCCATAGCTGAGCATTTGCTGGAATCTGGACCAAACCACTGGATAGAATTACATCAACCACAAGTCTTATCCACCGATCGCCACTATTACTCCAGGATAGTACGTGAAGCGGTTGAAATCAAAAAACATAGAAATTTCAACCGGGAGGACGGATACAGACTATCGACCACTTGGAACCCAGTTATCAACAAATGCAAACAACGCCGCAGTAACACAACTCATCAGTGTGTAGACGTCATAAGTGTAGTGTGTCGAAGTACCGACAGTGCGGATAGAACTCAAAATATCAAAAATATAAAACAAGTGAGGGTAGCTGCCGAAACCCGCGCTTCACAAGGACGGCGCTGAGCTGACATCAGTCCCTCCGCGACCACAACCGTTGCAAGCCGGTAGAAACGTAGGAGAATAACAGAGGTATTTATGCCTTGAAATAAATAAATTATCGCGACTAAGACCCGCTAAATAATATTGTATGATATTTACTTAGAGATACAGGGTCAGAGGACCCTGGACCTAGCCCCTTATACTCGCTACTTTTTTAGTAAGAGTGATTATGATTCAATCAACGATGAGTTGCTCAATATTGACTGGCAAAATGAATTTTCAACTAGGTCATTAAGCGATGCTGTTGATTATTTTTACACAACGTTTCGTGACTTACGGGATAGATTTATACCTAATAAAAAAATTATAAATAATAATTTTCCCCGTTGGTTTACTCCGGCTCTTAAAAAAGTAATTAAAGAAAAATATAAATTCTTAAAAAAATTCGAAACATACGGTAACCAGTGTGATGAAGAAACATATAAGATGCTCCGAGACCGTAGTAAACAGTTACTAACATCATGCTACCTTAAGTATGTAAATTCTGTTGAAACTTCTATTGAGAAAACCCCAAGTATTTTTGGTCTTATGTAAAATCCAAATTTAGTCAAAATTCTATGCCCAATAGTTTAACTTGGAAAAATTCAATTGTAGACACTGGGCAATCAATTTGTAATGCATTTTCAGACCACTTTCGCTCAAATTTTTTAAACTCTCCTAATAATCTCCCTATAAATCGCCCTGTATCCACTTTACTTGATTCTCATAATTACCCAGTAGCTAACATATCTTCAATTTATATTTCTACGGAATATGTTCAGCGCCTTATTTCTGAGTTAGACGTACACAAGTCTCCAGGACCAGATGATCTACCTACTTTCTTTCTTAAAAAATTTCAAAATCTATTGCTTTACCAATATCTCTGCTATTTAGGATGTCTCTATCTGAGGGTGAAGTGCATGCTATTTGGAAACGGACTTATATTACACCAATCTATAAAAAGGGCTCACGCACAGAAGTTGCCAACTACAGGCCAATATCTAAGCTCTGTACTGTTTCCAAACTGCTTGAAAAAAATGTTTTTAATCAATTATATCGTGCCTTACTTCACACTTTCTCTCCGTACCAGCATGGTTTTCTAAAGGGTCGTTCGACTGTTAGCAACTTAATACTTTTCAACGAATTTTTGACTCAAGCTATGGACAAAGGTCAGCAGGTCGATGTCGTTTACACAGACTACAGTAAAGCTTTTGATCGTATCAGTCATAATCTGCTCTTGATTAAGCTACAAAGTATCGGTATTAGTGGGGATCTGTTAAGATGGTTAGATTCATATATAAAAAATCGCTCTCAGGCTGTTGCTATTAACAACTACGTATCTAGCTGGATTGACATTCCCAGCGGCGTCCCGCAGGGATCTTTACTAGGGCCTTTGCTGTTTGTGGTCTGTGTAAATGACATTGACAGGTGTTTCCATTCTGCACGTATCTTGTGTTTTGCTGACGACATGAAAATCTTTTCTGTCGTCACCGATATGCAGGATGCTGTCGCCATGCAAATGGACCTCAAACGTCTCGAGGACTATTGTATTATTAATCATATGGAACTTAATCCATCCAAATGTAACGTTATGACCTATGGGAGAAAACGTAATATGATACTGTTCGATTACACACTTAAAACAGCCATGTTTTGCAGAGGGTATCATGTGTTCGTGATCTTGGCATCTTTCACGACTCCAAACTACTATTTGACACTCATGTCGACACTATAGTTGCAAGGGCATATAAATCTCTTGGGTTTATTATGCGTGCCTCCAAGGACTTCGAACACGCAAAAACGCTTAAAATCTTGTATTGTACTTTTGTTCGGAGTCACTTGGAATACGCCTCGCAAGTATGGAACCCAAGATATGAGACATACATCTCTCGCATTGAGAGAGTCCAGCGCAAGTTTGTCAGATATTTATGCTTCAGGACTAAGGTTGAATACCACTCCGACCGTTATATCGACATATGTAATAAACACCACCTCCTGTCACTAGTCAAACGTCGCAATATTGCAGATATATTGTTTTTAATGAAAGTCGCAAGCGTTTTATTGGATTTTCCCGAATTGCTGTCCCAAATATCCTTGAAGGTGCCGATGATGGGCTTGCGAAAGGGACCACTACTAAGCCTTCCGCACGCATCCACTAATTACAAGCAGAATGCATTTATTCGGCGGGCGAGTAATGGGTTCAATAAAATTCTTATTAATTTTGATATAGATCTATTTAACACGAGCGTTGCGTCGGCAAGGCGGTTGCTTAGTCAGTAAGTATATAGATTGTCAAGTTTTATTGTTAAAGTACATATTATGTAGGCTTTGACATTATTTATGCGGTTTTTCTTTACTCTACCACTATTATCTTCTTCATTTTGTTGCTGAGGTATGCGTGGGCGAGAAATTAAGTAGATATGCGTTGTTTTTCTCATGCTCATTACTTTTTTTATATGTATACTAGAGGACGCCAGCAGCTACGCCAGCAATTTTTTTTAAATTTACCCGTTTTGACCGATCCCGTGGGAATTTCGGAAAATCCCTTCTTAGTGCACCCCTACGGTCCCCAAGGAACATACATGCTAAATTTCAGCTTCCTGCGACCAATAGTTTCGGATGTAGCGTGTCTGTCAGTCAGTCAGTAACGCAAGGATTTTATATATTAAGATTGTAACCATTGGCGAAAACCTATTAATGGCTATACGGATTTTGAGAAATCACTGTCTATCATATTTGTAAAGCTGTTGGTTTTCCTAAGATAATAAATAAATAAATAAAACTTCCTAAAACCTTTCTCTCCATTTTACCTTTAAGCCACAAAGCTAATGATTATACTGATAAATATAATATTTTCTATTAGCTTTAGTTACTGTTTAAGTACTTGCATTTGGATGCCAGCCAAAAACGATAATGCACAAGCGGAATTCGAATTCTAATCCCCAGTACATTTTATGGTCATTCGAAGTGTAGAATTTTGGTGAACGCATTCTAAAGGAAGTAATGTCGTTCTAAATAGTAAACGTACCTTGGTTTTGAGGGGAATCGGGTTGCAAGTAAGATTCTGAGCACTGATTTAGACTAAGCATGTATGGAGAACCTAGTGGAGAACAGACTGCTACGCTAATGGTCTCAGGTTCAGGTTCGAATCCACGGCGTACACCAATGACGGTGCGTTTTTAATTATCGCTTGCTTAACGGTGAAGGAAAACATCATGAGGAAACCGACATGTCTGAGAGTTCTTCATCAGTTCTCGAAAGATGTGAGTGGACTACACACTAACCCAGACAATGCCAGAGTGGTGGACTATGACCCGTGCCCAGCAGTTGGACAGCATCAACGTAGGAATGACAATGACAATAAATGGAGAAAGAAATTCAAATTTAAGTAAGCCTATATTATCAAATAGGTATTAACGTACTCTTCGACTGCCTCCGTGGTCTAGTGGATATTGTATGCGACTGTTGATCGGAGGTTGCGGGTTTGATTCCCGGTTTGGGCAAGTGTTACTCGGTTTTTCCGAATTATCAGTAGCAGCACGGCGTCTGGTGATGTGCCCGGTAACGGCAATAGGCTCCCCCCTATTATGTGGGACCTAAAAATTCATCGCGAAATGTGCCTACCTCTTCGGATATACAGGCGTGACGCTTTAAAATTAAGAAACTCAGAAAGAAATTACATACTAAAGTCATGATAGTCAAAGGGTAAGAATCCCTGCTCCATACCCGTACGACTCCTTACAACTATAATTTATAAGCCTAAGTTACCCGACCCAGTCAAAGCCACACGCGAGAAGCTGAAAATTGATAATCTTAACCTCACCTTGCACATAATTTAATGATAAAAACGTCTGCAGTTAATAGACACAAAAAGTTCTTGATGTTAAACGCATTTAGTCCGGAGGTGTCGCTCGTTGGCTTTTATTAAAAGAGTTCGAAAACTATTACCTTACTGGCAAAACTAGTGCTATATAACTTGAGTAATAATTTTCTTTATTATTTATATTTATTAACTTATCGCCAAAAAATTACGTATATACAGGTCAGAGATCGGATGGGTGACCAATTGAAGTGGCATCAATGCCATAATTATGTAGGTATTAGAACGATACCGTGCTTCGGAGAGCACTTAAATACGACGGTGCTTGTTCTTGTCTCAGGATAAGAATCGTTAAGCCGTGTCGGCAAGGGCGGATCCAGGGGGTGGGTCATGGGGGTCATGACCCCCCCCTGGGCTGGTTCCAGGACTTAGGTGGACCACTAATTAAACATAAAGATTTTATTTAAGTGTATATTTTGTCACTATAAAGATTTAATGTAACTTTTGTATGACGGCAAAGGTTTTAGACCAGGGTAGATAATTTTTGAAACGATAGAAAATTATAGTAGGGTGAAACCCATTGGAAAAGAAAGAGAATTTATAGCAAAAATTTAAGGAAAAATAAATTACGGGCGATCTGAGGTCGGGAAGAGGATGGGGTTGCGATTTTAAGGGTAAAAAAGGGTTTATCTCGATTGCCAGCAAAACTTCAAGTCCTATGGGAAAAACGTCAATGGCCAAGTTGTAGGTAATAAAAAGATCTACAACTTTTGTATTTACACTTTATTCACACAACGTCTTAATTTATGTCAAAAATTCAAATAACCAAGTTTTTGGTTTTTTATTTTAACTTTTACAATAGTTTTTTCTTTTACTCGAAATTTGGTGAAAACTTGCCTTATTATGTTCCAAACACACTGTTAATGTTTTTAATTTAAAATTTTTACACCTTATTTTGACTTAATATCGAAATAAAACCTTAATTTTCAATTGAAAATTCTCACGTCAATATATCAGCTTTCTTTTTTAAATTGTTCAGCGTTTTGTTAGTTGAAATCTCTACTTTCTGATGGTGTGAATAAAATATACATTACTAAGGTAAACGTTCTCAGATACTGCAACGAAATGAAACAACCTCGAGACCGATTTTTTAAATTATAATGTGCAATGTTGAGCGATTTATTACAAATTAACACCTTAGTTACTCGAAAAATGTAAGATTCCTTGCTTCATTGATAGAAAAGAACTTGCAAATCGAAATTTACTACTAAAATTAACAACCAAATAAGTCTATTTAGTAAGAGATCTACAATATTTTGAGAAAGTTATAGAATCTTCTTTAAATTACAGCGTAAGACTTCTATTTATTGCTATTTTAAGATAATGTATGTAGGTACCTGAGTGACCCACAGAAAATTTTAGCCCATCATTAGTTATTTTATAGAGAAAAGGGGAAGGGCTCGGTGGATCTGGGCCTTACTACTTGTTATTTCATATCAGCTATAAAAACAGTTAGTCAGTATTTGAAATACAGAACAGTGAACAACATTATTCATAAAAATACATGTCAGGGCTGGGATCCAACTAGCCCTTCCACGCTTCTCTGTAAAATAACTATTGATGGGCTCAAATTCTCTGTGGGTCACTCAGGTATATACATTATCAGCTTCAAATAAGTAGTATTAACTTAATAAGTAGTATTAACTTATTTGGTTGTTAATTTTAGCTGTACATTATATCGATTTTTAAGTTCTTATTTATCAATGTAGCGTAACGCAATGTAATTAAAGTGTTAATTTTAATAAATATCTCAAAATTGTACATTATGATTAAAAAATCGGTCTTGAGGTTGTTTCATTTCGTTGCATTTTCTGAGAACGTTTACCTTAGTAATGTATATTTTATTCACACCATCAGAAAGTAGAGATTTCAACGAAAAACAAAAACGCCGATAAATAAAAAAGAAGCTGATATATTGACGTGAAAATTTTCAATTGAAAATAAGGGTTTTATTTCGATTTAAGTCAAAATAAGGCGTAAAAATAAATACTTTAAATAAAAAACATAAACAGTGTGTTTGGAACATAAAAAGGCAAGTTTTCACCAAATTTTGTGTAAAAGAAAAAACTATTGTAAAAGTTAAAAATAAAAAACCAAAAACTTGGTTATTTGAATTTTTTACATAAATTATGACGTTGTGTGAATAAAATATAAGTACGAAAGTTGTAGATCTTTTTATTACCTACAACTTGGCCACTGACGTTTTTTAGGGTTCCGTAGTCCACAAGGAACCCTTATAGTTTCGTCATGTCCGTCCGTCTGTCCGTCCGCAGCCTAGCTCAAAGACGCCTGGTGCTAGAAAGCTGATATTTGACATGAGTACAGACATAAAATATTGCAACAGAACTGTAGAATAAAATTTTGGAAAATATTTTTTTTAAGGGTATCTCCCCTACATATTTAGTGGGATTGAATTTTTTTTGGTTGAGTACCCCATCATGTGGGGTATCATTGGATAGGTTTTAAAAAAATATTATTAGTTTGCTCAAATCATTTTTCGATCAAGTGATTGGTTTATCAAATATCAAGCTTTGAAGTGAAAAAAATTGTTAGACTCAAGTGTCCCCCCCCCCCCCCCTCTGCCGACTAAACTATTAATTTGGAAGAGGTGAAAAAAATCACAAATGTAGTACATATAATGAATTTAAAAGGAAAACTATCACGGCTAAGTAGAAATCATTAGTTTACGAGTAATCGACGGTTAACTTATAAATACCTATTTCTGTGAGTTTACATTGGGCGCGCTGGCTTAATCTTAAAGATATACGTACTTTGGTATGTAATGTACTACGGTACTACGTATGTATAGTAGTAGTATATCTTGGAAACCACAATTTATGTTTACAATACATAACTGGATACATACCTAGTATTTTTCTAAACAAAACTTAGGTTCTTATAATAGTGTTATTAAAATTATTTTTTCAGCAAAATATACAGTCGGATTTGTTGTACATTAATACCCTTTGCAGCAAGTCATTATAGGCAACTACGGAACCCTACATTGCGCGTGGCCCGACACGCACTTGGCCGGTTTTTTCCGTAGGACTTGTAGTTTTGCTGGCAATCGAGATAAACCCTTTTTTACCCTTAAAATCGCAACCCCATCCACTTCCCGACCTCAGATCGCCCGTAATTTATTTTTCCTTTAATGATCGCTATATTCTCCCCCTTCTCCAATGGACCCTTCTCAACCTACTGTAATTTTATTTAACTTTTTACCGTTGTCTAACGTATCTGCACTGGTCTACTACGTACATTAATTAAATACCTACTTTTTACTTGTATCTATTGTTATCAAAATTAAATTATAAGTTCTTGACTTGACCACGACTATGTGACCCCCTCCTGGCGCCAAAGCTGGATCCGCCTTTGCGTGTCGGAGGCTTTGGGATGATCTATAGATACAAGACTATACTTACTTAAATTCTACCACAGAAACAAAAAAGCATAAAATGACAACGTATTCAAAAATATACCTACCTATATGTTTTGATTTTATTTACTCACTATATTCTACCCCGTCATTCCAATTTACTTACAAGCTAAATTATTGCATAGTTTCATCAAAATCTGTTCTGTTCTGTGTCTTGGTACTCTTTACTTAATAGAGTACCACTTAACAGACGTCTATCGTCCATCCTTCCACACAAACTTTCGCGTTAGCATCACGTAATTGCAGGAAGTAAGATAGTAGATGTCTGTTTGCCTTTGCATAGTTGCATAGTGCCAAAAAGGTGCTCATTTTTAATCTATTCCTTATGCTGTCGTTTACGGGCAATGTTTGACTTCCTCTCTAATGAAATTCTTTCGTTCATGATTATTTTCGGCCTTTTTTCACCAGCGCGCGTAAATTACTACTTTACTGAATTTCCACAGCGTCAAAGCGTCAACTTACGTCACTGCTCAGCTTAAAATCTGAAGTAGGTTACCAATTTACCTACTTTTTATTTGAGTATACTTACGAGACTTACACTCTTTGCAGTCTTATACTAAAACAAACCAAACACCAAAGTATTATATCTACTAGGTACTGACACAGACGTTACAAAATTTATTTCATTAAATACATAATTATTTATTAATAAAATCATCATCATCAGCCTTTAACAGTCCACTGCTGGACCAGGCCTCTCATTTGAAACCACGCTGGCCAAAAGGGTTGGTAAAGGGTTTGTATCAAGTTTTCCTTCTTTACAGTGCTGTTCTCTGCATAATATGCTCCCTCTGTCGGCTCTTACGACACCCATGGGATGATATGGGGTGGTGACATTCCGTATTCTTAATCCGCCACCACACGGACGTATTAATAAAATGAACAATTCAAAATGCTTCAAAAATTTCTGTATTATTTAATTTCTGCGTGGTCCAGTGGATAGAGTAAGCGACTGCTGATCGGAGGTCCCGGGTTCGATTCCCGGGTCGGGCAAAAATTTTACTAGATTTTTCCGAATACTTAGTAGCAGCCCGGAGTCTGGTGATGTGCCCGGTAACGGCAATAGGCATACCCACTACTACGTGGGACCTAAAAATTCATGGCGAAATGTGGGTGTAATATTTACACCTCTGCCTACCCCTTCGGGGATACAGGCGTGAGACTATATCTAATATATAAAATTCTCGTGTCACAGTTTTCGTTCCCATACTCCTCCGAAACGGCTTGACCGATTTTGATGAAATTTTTTGTGCTTATCCAGTATCTATGAGAATAGGCCAACATCTATTTTTCAAAAAAAAAAAAAAATTTGCAAAACAACGTTTGCCGGGTCAGCTAGTATTGTATAAAAAAGCAGATTGCACTCATCAGGAAGCCAACAGTTGGTTATTATTCGAATTTGGAACGCCGCTCTATTTTTTTATACAAGCTTACATGATATGCCAACGGCGCACGTCAGTTGAGCCTGCTTGCTCGCGGTGTCTGGGCGGGTGATCCACGTTACTCGCGCTCGCTCTCCTGAATTACGTCGCTCGTAAAATTGAATCTAAACAGTTGGATTTCAGTGTTTTAAAAACATAGTGTTGGCTCACATATAGGGCATTTCATTGAGTTTGGTGTCTGATTAAAATGTTTTATTGTGACGGGATTATGAGAAATAAAATTTATTAGTGCAGTTTGTGTTTTACTTGTCTGTGTTCAAGAATTCTGGGAATCGTATAGTATCTGATCTGTGCAGTATAACAGGTTGGTTTATTTAAAATGCTATTTTCTAGTTAGGTAGGCGTATAACCCGACCGGTCTTGTCATACAGGACAGGACAGTGATCATGAAATTGCCTATCTCGGTTCGATTGGCCGATAAGCCTTCAACGCACTCACTAGGTGTGTTGGTTAAGTTTACTGAAGCTGATTTTCGAAAAATCTGTACTACTTATCTATTTGTGTAAAAGTGGCAACATTGACTCTAACTAGAAGATATATAATAATAATAATAATATTCTACCACATTCACACAACACCATCTAGTCCCAAACTAAGCAGAAGCTTGTTGCTATGGGTACTAGATAATGGATAAACATACATATATACTTATTTTTGTAAATACATACATATTATACATAGAAACATATGTTTGAAGTTTGAACTTAACTCTGTGTACGAAAACTACCCAGACGAAATTGATTAGCAATACAACAGATTAAGTACCATGTGGGTACATTTTCACTTGCGGATGTAAAATATTTGACGACGTTAATATTTATAGCTTAAATATCAAAAATTAATTAGCACATATAAATTTTCATAGGTACTCACTTGTTCCGGCAAATAATCCCAACTCTCTCCTTGTAAGCTAGTGTACTTACCTTTTTTTTTGACTCATGGTGGAAACCAAACAATTTACGGGCTGACCCCCCCAGGCTGGGCCCCTAAAGGGGCTCAGTCTAGGGAGAATGTGGTAAAAATATGTCGCAAAAATAATATGTAGTTTGCATATCCTATACTCTAAAATGGATTTTGAGCTTTATCGTTTAAGAATGTTCAACAGCCTTGAAAAGGATACTGTCCTGTTTTATGTTACCTACTCGAAGCCATAAAAAATGATTCGCAAATGTGTAATAAATGGGCGTATGCCGCCTCTGCCTAAACCTTTTGGGAAAATGGAGTGATGAATCTGATATTTACCAACATTATGACATAAAAGTAATTTATATTGAACTAACTGAACCGGCGGTTTTATCGGAAGGGAAATCGGTTTATCCCCATGAGAGATGATTAAAAAGGTAGCGGTATGTCATGTACTTTTTGGGCTCCAAGTGTTCTATACGAAATAGTAACATGAAATTCGATTTTGTGATTTAGAAAGCCTAAAACACGAGGCCCATCATCATTATCATACAGTGTTTCCTTTATCTGCCATAACAAGCAGTATATAAACAGACTAAATAAGAAGGCATGATAGGTACGCCATAAAGAAGTTCTAATTTGTTATTTATTTTAATTCAACATGAGTTCCATTGAATTTAAAGACAAGCTATACAAATAATTAAGTATGTACGTTTAGTAACATAAATAAGGTCTACATATATAAGGCTATGGCTAATATACAACTATTCAGCTATCAATCAAACTTGTTTTCTGTGATTTAATCATGTTTTATAAGGCGAATCTCATAATTAAGCATATTTATATAATTATTACATACTTACATTTAAGATAAGATAGTTCAGAATATTTTTGTCCTTAACCAATTTCCTATATTTTTTGTATTGATAGTAAAATATAATCCTTAGTCATAGCCATAAGGCCAACTCTATGACTTAAAGCGGTCGTAATCCGACCACCAGGCTACTCTTAGTAATAATTATACTCTATCGGCCAACTGGTCTACATTTGTATTCTTTTACCTATACATTTCAGTAAAGCGGTTTCTCATTCGTTTATTCCTAATAGAGCAAACCTTTCAAAGTCTGAGTTAGCCTCGAAGCTTGATTAGTTAGCCTGGACGTTATCTGTCTAAGATGGAAACTAATAATCTATCTAGACTAAAAACCTAGATTGAACACGTTTTACAAAAGGTACCGTCGTTTTTTTTGTTTGGCTGTATTACGTAAATACCTTTGCTTTTATTTGATTCAAAACAAATAAGTTATTTATTGTTTTTAAGGCTTGCAAAAGTATCAGCGTATCTTTGAAAAGTATATTAGAAGTTTTATTACTATTTACCTATTTGCCCACATAAGCACTTACCTATTTCATTGCAAACTAGCGTCCCGTTTCAGCTTTGCACGGATGATAGGTAGACAGTTAGACACCTACTCACTTAAAGATAGTAATGATGGAGAATTTTGTGAAATCTGTCCCGTAGTTTTTTTACTCAAGTAAGTACTAAGTTACATCATCATATCATCAGCTGAATGACGTCCACTGCTAGACATAGGCCTCCCCCGAGGCTTCACATAGATAATCTTGGGCCACCCGTTAGTTTATTCGGTACGAAAATAGAAATACAAATCTTTACACTTTGTAACAATTGTAAGTATACATAGATATAAATTATGTAAACTGTTTAGATACAATTTGTCGAAGTTATACTTACCTTGTTCAATTTTGAATTGAACCGCTGATTGTTTTCGTAATTTTGGCTATCAACAGGGATAAAAAACCAAGGATAATTCATAATAACGAGTTTAATGACCCCTACGAATTTTGCCCCCTACTAAGAATAACGTTGTATAACATACGTGTACAGTTTCATTGTTTTAAATTTTTTTTATTAATAGTCTCACGCCTGTATCCCCGAAGGGGTAGGCAGAGGTGTAACATTACACCTACATTTCACCATGAAATTTTAGGTCCCACGTAATTACGCGAGCCTATTGCCGTTACCGGGCACATCACCAGACTCCGTGCTGCTACTTACTGAGAATTTGGAAAAACCCAGTAGGGTGAGGCCGTAGATTTTGCCACTTAGTAACATAGAGTAACATAGACGCTTCTATGTTACGGTGACATAGAAGTAACGCGAAAGTAACGCATAATGCTTGTTAGGCCAAATTCACAACGCACTATTTTAAGCCGACTTCAAATATGTGGAGGTGCCGACGCATAAGCTAAACCAAAAGTGAGAATTTTCTGTGATGGAAAAATAATAGTTATATGCACCAGGATGAAATTGAAAAATGATTTTCTTCGATAAATAATATAGTTGGTCTCGCTGTGCTCTACTAGATAAAGCATGCGTACTTGTAAAATGTGGCAATAAGCAGTGAGCCGAAATCGGCTTACCCGAGACAGTCACACTGACAGCCAGGCGTGTGAAATCTTCCTACATGACGCCCATAAACACACACTGCTTTAATGAGTTGCCGCATTCACGGAGTTTTTGTTTTCAGATAGTGCGGTATCCAGTAGAGCGCAGCGAGACCAAGTTATTTACCTAAGATGATTTTATTCAAACTATCAATTGTTTAGAATTATTACACAAATATGAAATCGGACCACGTTTACTACATAAAGGAATATTATCTGGAAATTAATACTACAATGTATATGGAATAACAAAAAATATTTAATGTCGAAGACAGAGTTTCTTATAAACCTATATTAGCAAAAACAAAGAAACTAGAAAATAAGATTCATTATAGCGATGGGATAAACCGTACTTTTATCAAACCGGGTAAACCAAATCAACAAAATAAGCAAGCCGAGTTGCAAACCGGTTTATACAAACCGAATCAATTGACCTATGGCGGCCATAGTCATTGGGTCATAGATTACGACGCGCGACGTTTAGTTCGGTTTGGGATTAGTGGATTACGGTTCGGATTGCAAAAGTCACTTTTAACAGTTTTTTTAACACGTTGCGTTATAGAATCAATTTGGGATATAACTTAGATGTATTAAAAACTGAAGATCACAAATTAAAGCAGTGAAAGGTTTCTAACAAACGTCATACAGGTATGTAAACAAAAAATAAATGAAAGTGTTACAGTTTCATTTTTTTTTGATTACGTATAACATCAAAGTACACTGAGGTTCTGAAAATTTCTCGTAAGCTTTATTATATTATGAACAATTTTCAGAAAGTCACTTTTGGTTCGTTTTTGCTTCACGTGAAATATCTTATTTGAGATAATAAGTAAAGTATATTAACTTATTATAATGTGTAGTTAATATGATGAGTGTAATTATACTTACTGCGTAACCTACGCAGTCATTACCATTTTTTTGTACATGATAACTCTCTCACTAACAGAATAAATTTTCTGTCACGGGGGACATTACAAAAATTCAATCAACGGACACAAAGTACACTCAGATTCAAAACAACAAATGGTAAATCACACTAAGTGTGGTTTCGCGTGGGGTTCGAATCCAAGCATCGAGTTCATGTTTTTTTTCGTACAGTAGTCTTATTGCGGTACAGAACTGCGAGGTAGCCTGCTTAATCCACTGTGCCATCCGTGCATTCAAATATCATCTCATAAAACTCTTGCTATGCAGATAAGCTTGCTATGCAGTATTTGGTATGTCTTATGAAGTGTTCTGCCCTATTTTAGGGTTCCGTACCTAAAAGGTAAAGAACGGGACCCTATTACTAAGCCTCCGCTGTCTGTCACCAGGCTGTATCTCATAAACCGTGATAGCTAGAAAGCTTAAATTTTCACAAATTATGTATTTCCGTTGCCGCTAAAACAACAAATACTAAAAATAAAAATATTAAAGGAGGGTCCCATACAATGAACATGTTTTTTTTCGTATTTTTTGCTCTATATTAATAACGGTAGCAGGTAGACGCTTAAAATTTCCACAGAACATGTAGTTGTATATTACCTTTCAAAATAAATAATTAAATAAAAATAAAGTAAATATTAAAGGGGGGCTCCCATAAAACAACGTAATTTTGAAGCATTTTGACGTGACAACGTCTTATAAATTGGTTTGCCGGGTGACACTTCAAGAAACTGCGTTACGCTCCGCTCACGTTATGCGCTCACAATGAGAGCGAGTGAGAGGCACGCGTCCCGCCTAAGAGCGAGAGAGACAGACATAAAAAGTTAAAGGCACGCGTCTTTCATCCTTCTTCCTACTATACGAATGAATATTCACATTAAAATTATTTTACCACTCAAAGTCGTTGTCACGTAAAACTTTCGCCCGTATACCGACTTTACAGGCAACCAATTTTTTTTCTCGGTCTTAATAAACAGATAGTAACTTAAAAATGTTTAAGTATATATACAACAAACGTGATTTTCTTTCATAGATGATGGCACGGAACATTGCGTGCGCGAGTCCGACTCGCACTTGGCCAATTTTTGTATGTAAAACACCCCCTTTACTATCTCCCTTTTGAAGAGTACGATTAAAGTCAACGTCAAAGTCAGATTACGTGTCCAGCTATATGTATTACCCACATCAGTTTATCCCTACGGCGAAATGCAAGCGTGATGAGCTATTCTCACATTGTGTTTGTCATTGTTTAATTCTAGCGAATCTTTGAATACTGTTTGGGTGGCGTCGTGTTAGCTTGGCACTGCTTTCTGGTGTTAAAAATAGATTATAGTTGTCTATTTAAGAAGCTCTTGATTTTCTATTAAATTAAAATACGTTTTTATATCTATAGACTATTTAAGACAGTTTGCATTAATAAGTAAGTACCTACATATGTATACCGTATACGTTTTAATAACTATCTATATAGACTATGCACTTAAAACAATTAACTTCTTTTTTTTAAGACATCTATTTCACTCAGGGTAAATACCACAGAAATAAATAGTAATAGAATGGTGAATGTCACGTCATCGCGTACATTTCGCGCGTGCCACATTTCAGCAACCCCCGCCCACAGTGACGTATAGATAGTGAGGGGACACTACGGAATTATTATCGATGTGTGTGTGTGATGTAGCTGTGGAAAATGAAATTATGTTATTGTTTATATAAAAACTGACCATTGCTGATTGTCAGGCAGAATAATGTTGTACAACATGTGTAAACACATGCACTATAGTGCAATAGTTTGACACGCGCACCACGCCCAAGTCACCGTTCTATTACTATTTATTTCTGTGGTAAATACTGTGTCGTGGGACCTTACAAACATCAAGTGAACAATAGTTGATCAATCTTTAAAATTGTTAAAGCTCCTTGTCTTCGATGGTCACTGTTGCTGAAACAGGCTACACAGGTGACACAGTAGTGGGCAAATCATAGCCTAATAAAGGTGTCTTCTAAAGAATTTTTGTTTTAGCCATTATCTATGGTTTTAGCACCCACCTTGATTTGCCTCTGCACCACCCAAAGCTTGACTCCTAGGCATTAAGTCCGCCTTCGTACAAATTATTTTGCTTTGTGCAAAAAATCATGAATAAATATACATATTTTTGTTTAAATTTGAACACAGTAAATATATATTTATAGCCATGTTTAAGAAAACCACGTAGGTGTATAATTTGTTACAGAATAACTGAACTTTAATTCGATTCATTAAATTGGTTTTAATCTGTCTATAAGTCTAGAAATGTATACCCGCCAATACTTAAATTCACCGACAATACTATTTGTCAACACATTTTTGTATTGTGATTCAATTCTTTAGAGGATTTGGCCTACAATACCACGGTGGCTAGACTAGTTGAAACCGGGGTTGATGTAGAGACTTCCATCTCTTTCCAAAGATATTGTTTGCTTCGTGTTTATCAGCCGTCTCTTACGTCACACACGGGATGAACTACCCTCTGTATTCTTAATCGGTTACTACACAGACTACATACTTGCAAATCTTACAATATAAGTATATTATAGGGCGTGCTATATCTAGAAACTTTAGCGGGCGTCCGCTATTTTTCACTATTCTCGGCATTATTATCATTTTAAATAATGTCCAAAATTAATTACCAAAAACAATGCTTACACACACACAATCAATTATCATGTGATAAGTGATTTTGGACTAGGTTCAAAATGAGATAAATGCAATGTCGATAATAGTACTTATGCAGTGAAAACTGAGAGCAGTTTGTTGCTGCGCTTTGCTTTAAATAATATATTTGATCTAAGCACGTAGTCTAAACTATTGGACCGTTTCTGTATTCAATTTATTTACAAATGTCGCTGTGATAGAATGCAAACGACGCTTAGAATAGCAGGCCGCGATGTCTAAATTAATTTCGTTTATTAACAAACTTTATGGAAATTGCTAGGCCTATATTGGTGCGGTTCGCGCTTCTGGTTCCGTCGGCTTGAGTTGATTTATTAAATAATGTATAGTGTGCAATAATTATTGTTACTTTGTACAGACCAGCTGTCAATCAGGATTTCAGTTGAGTGTAAACAGGGTAATAACAGATGTACGCAAGATTGATTAGCTATTATTATATTATATAGCAAGGAACTTTATTACTACACCATTTTATAATTCTATTTCCCTTATCTATTTCTTTCCATCCAAAGGTTGCCTGGAAGAAATCGCTTTTAGCGATAAGGCCGCCCATTGTGCATTGTATTTGTAAACTTCTTCTTGTTCTCTTCTTACTCTGTAATGTGACTTGTGGTGTACAATAAAGAATTATCTATCTATTATACTATTTCTCCCGATGCCTTGGGAGTTTCGGTCCCCAAGTAACAAAATGCCTTATAGGATCATTTCGCCTGTTCGCGTCCATTTAGTGCAGTTGGTAAGTTTGAAGGAGAAAATAAAAATGTTCCAGCTAATTGATTCAATGAAAAATGTATGTAATGCGTTCATTATATAGTCTATTTTAATAATAACTTTCAGTTTTGTTCGAAACTTGTTGTGTTTTTTTTTTAAATAGACAAACTTCAAAATATGGCATTTTACCCAGTTTGCGTCCAAACAATCCAAATTGCGTCCACCTGTGGACCAGTTTGCGTCCACCAGCTTAGTCTTAACAATATCAGCCTTATTGTACTTTATATAAGGGTGATATTGTTAAGACAATCTAAAGAAAGATTGGCTTTTAACAATTTCTACATTTAAGATTAAAGTTATAAAAAATCTACATTATTATCACTATTAAATCATTTTAAAGAAACTTAAATTTCGCCGTGTGGTTGACGGCATAGAATACAAGTGTCACCACCCCCTATCTTCCCGTGGGTGTCGTGAGAGGCGACTAAGGGATAACACGATGCAAATACCATGTTTGCGTAGAGAAGGAAAACTCGACATCAAACCCTATACGACTGCCTCGTTGGTCTCGCGACATAAATGTGCGCGTGGGATCGGGAGGTCCCGGGTTTGATTCCTGGGTCGGGCGGTGTTATTGGGTTTTTCTGTCACGAAATTCTCAGTAGCAGCACGGAGTCTGGAAATGTACCCGGTACGGCAATAGGCTCGCCCCTTATTACGTGGGACTAAAATATATCTGGCGAAAAGTGGGTGTAGAAATACACCTCTGCCTACCCCTTCGGGGATAACAGGCGTGACGATATGTATGTATGTATGTATGTTTAAAGAAACTATAAATAACTATTTATTGTTCTCAACATCGATGGAACTTAAAATCAAAGATAAAAAAATAACGATACATGTTGTCCAATATTGTAGTCTTCGGAATAGCATAATTTTTACATAATTATGTACATATTTGTCTTATCGATTTCTTCTTCTCACGAATATCACAAAACGCTTTCTTTATTTAATCATCTTTTGTATTTTTTTTCCTTCTTCTTTCTTGTCTCCTAAGAACTCATCTTGAATAGAAAAATATGGAATAAAAGAAATTAAATGTAATAATTCAATTTTAAACTCAGTCTGAATCAAAAATGAATTATAGATAATAAAAATATGTAATAGAATGTATTTATGCGATCATTTCTATTTCATGAAAATATGGACGCAATTTGCTATAATATTATCCCTTGCAGGTATAGTTTGCGTCCACTTGTGATCGATTATTATATCGATTGTATCTTTTATTACAATCATAATAATGTGGACGCAAATTGGTCATTACAATTGCATACTATTAATGTTAAAATAAACAAAATCCCAATTTCTCTCTCATATTTAAATCACATAAAAATAAACAACTAAAGAAATCATAAATAGACGAGTTCGCGTCCATTGTGGACGCAAAGTGGAAGTTTTATAAATTCGGTGTTCTAATTCGCGTCCACCTTATTTTAATTGTTAACTATAAAAAAAACAAGCTAATTCATAATTCATACTATTCTTATTTTCATTATTAATGTCTAGAAACAGCAATGTATCCTAAAATTCACATAAAACAATAAAATACTTACCGTCAAACACGCCGCTGCACACTATTTTTTTATTTATATCCCGCGCATCTGCACTCTTTTGTTGAACAACCGAGATTAACTAATTTTTTTAAATAGGATAAGCTGGGCGCACGGAACTTTTGTCTATTTGTGCGTGTCTATTATACGTAGAAGTATTGGCGATACTGACTTTTCATTTTATTAGTGTGTTAGTATACTTATTTACGAGAATTTTTAAAGGGGGTCCGCAAAATGGACGCGAATAGGGGGATGGACGCGAACAGGCGAAATGACCCTACCATCTTCTTATGTGCATTAGTTTTGACTATGCGTTGTCTGTTAGTCAGTAACGCAAGAATTTTATAGAGGGCAAACTTAACCCGATAAACATTTAAATTAAGTGAAACTTTGTTGTTATAAATTCACAAATTCCCTCTGAATGGCTTAATAAAATGTCCCTTTCGAATTTCTGAAATAAGTTTATAGTTGAGTCACAAAAAACCGATCCCTTTATTAATCTTTTAAAATAGACAGATAGTCCCTTGAGGGCCAACAAAATTACTGATTGACCCGCACTCGATAAAACTTACCAGGTGGAAAAATCTAAATTAAGAGCTGGGTACTTGGGTAGATAATTTCGTGTTGGCTTTAGAGTTGCCAAGGTTTTTTTACTAGAGGTGTACTGAGGTGTATATTTCCGTATGAAAACGGAAATAAGTAAGTATGTAAGTATAGCAACGATTAGTGCGTTATAGATCTATATATATAAAATACTCGTGTCACAGTGTTAGTTAAAATACTCCTCCGAAACGGCTGGACCGATTTGTATGAAATTTGAATGTATATTCGGTAGGCCTCACAATCGGTTGTAATCTATTTTTCGAATCCCCAAGTCGTAAGGGTGGCCAACCCAAAAAATTTTTTTTCGTATTTGTTCTTTTTTTATTTTTATTTTTTAATGATGTGGCATTATAATTTACATACAATCCTTAATTTTCAGCCTTAAAGTACCAAGCCTTATTTTTTTATTGGCATATTAGTAATCTTAATATATAAAATCCTTGCGTTACTGACTGACTGACAGACACGCTACAGCCGAAATTATTGGGCGCAGGAAGCTGAAATTTGGCATGTATGTTCCTTGGGGACCGTGGGAGTGCACTAAGAAGGGATTTCTCGAAATACCTACGGGATTGGTCAAAACAGATAAATTTAAAAAATGTGCAGGCATAGCTGCTGGCGTCCTCTAGTTTAATCATATCACTTGATCTGTTGACCACGTCTTTTTTTTTTTATTGCTGCTAGTGACAGACGAGCGAACGGCCCATCTGATGGTTAACGGTAACCGCTGCTCATGGACTTCGCTAATGTCAGGGTATACGCAGCAAAGCCGCTGCCTACCGTGAAAGTAATGCTCTCTTTAAACCTCGTTTGAAGAAGGACAAGTCATAGTGCTCGGGAAACACCGCAGCAGGATCAGGAAGCATCGCAGGAAAAGATCGCTGGAAGCGCACCGTACTAGATGAGAACGCTTCTAGGTAGTACGGGTGAACTCTACTGCGTCGGCGAGTGGTACGTTGGTAGAAGGGTGACCCTGGTATCAAATTAAACAATTCTTCGGAGCACTCCCCGTGAAAAAGTCGGTAAAATACGCAGAGAGAACCAAAATCTCTCCGCTGCTCCAGCGACTCTAGTCTAGCCGTGAGATCGGGATCATCGACGATTCGAACAGCTCGTCTCTGTAGGGAGTCAAGTGGATCAAGCTGATATTTTGGCGCTCCGGCCCAGAGATGTGAGCAGTACTCCACATGTGGCCGGACTTGCGCTTTATAAAGCATAAGCTGTTGGCTTGGTGTGAAGTACCGCTTAGCCCGGTTCAGCACTCCCAGCTTCTTGCTTGCCAATTGACTCCCAAATTGGACTTTGTTCGATATTTCGACGCCGAGGATCCCAATATTCTCGGCAATATGCAGGGGTACTCCTTGAAACCGAGGCGCTATAACGAAAGGGTCCTTCTTCGCAGTGAACGCGCATAATTGTGTCTTAGTGGGGTTAAATTGAACAAGGTTCTTTTCACCCCAGTTGGAGGCGCGCCCTAGAGAGTCCTCGACTTCAGACACAAGTTGCAATCGTCTTTCCTGTACCTGGCTCCGAGGGACATTCTGGTGGCTGGTGTACCGCGCCTCACCCGTACTGTCATCTGCATAGCAATGCATGTTCTCAATTGACAACAAGTCATTGATATGCAAGATGAACAGCGTTGGGGAGAGCGCACGTCAGGGGCATACCGGTGTAAAAAAAAATGTTTTACAGTGTTAGTCACAATACTCCTCCGAAACGGCTATACTTACTGAGTTGTATGAAATTTTATATGTATATTCTTTAAGTCTGAGAATCGGTCTTACTTAATCTATTTTTCAAACCCCTTAGTCATAAGGGTGGTGTTGGACCACCTTTACAAAACATCATCATCACCAGCCCTTTAAACTGTCCCACTGCTGGACACGGGCCTCTTCTTAAAATATGATAATGTTTAGGCCACTGTCCATCGCGCTAGCCAAGCGCGTTTCGTCAGAATTAACAATATAGCCTCCGAAACAATGTTGTTAATAAGTAATAATAAAGTTAAATAGAGGTATAGTTGTTTCTGAAAAGAGCGCGTCCAAACAAACTTAAGGTTTACATAACAATATTTGTATGCACTGACTTTACCATTTATGTCAAGGGCCAAAGTAAACTACTTACAGGTATTAATGTCCTACGCGTTTGAGCTTGCAATTATCACGTCTAAAAGACGAATATTACTTATGACCAAGCCTAAATGCGCACTAAGATTTATCTAAGACTAGACATATTAGATTTATTATGACCATTTACAACTAACTTAATATAGAAATATTATTTGGATAAAGACATAGCTATTATAGAGAACGATTTTGTTTATATACTTTACGTATATGAGTTAAACAAAGTTTACAAAGGTAAATTCAGTGCGCTACTTTG
Source organism: Euclidia mi (assembly GCA_944739405.2). NCBI lineage: Eukaryota > Metazoa > Arthropoda > Insecta > Lepidoptera > Erebidae > Euclidia > Euclidia mi. Next base: position 33,813,917 of record OX123205.2, on the reverse strand, counting down.
TTTCGTCGGGGACGTAAAGCTCTCAGTACCAGTCCTTTTACACTAAATTCAAACTAAAGTTATACAAAAAGTAGAACCTGTAGAAATTATTTTGTGTATTATAATCAGTGAGTGAAGTTAATAGATTAGGATTTTAAATAGGAAGCCAGGTGTTACGTCATACCGTGCTATGCATAATTAGATCATCTTTGCGTAATTAGATCACAAAATTTTCCAAGTAAGTATGTGCGTATTAAATTGTTAATTATAGCTTGCCACGTGCCTCGGAGAGCACGTTAAAACGCCGGTCCCGGATGTCATGAAGATTTTTGACAGTCGCTACGGGAGCCAGCAGCTCAAATAAACTGATACTGGTCAAAGCCATGGAATATCGCTACCCATTTGGGTTGCGGAGATCGAACGATAGTCGTTCTGTTGAAAAGCTGATATTCTGTAACATCTGGTTAGACTAGTAAGGGGACCCGGGCTGTAACTGGGATAACGCCTAGAGGATGATGAGTCTTTCTTTACCGTAGCCTGCTTTATCAATCTTTGTCATATCAATATTACAATGCTTTCACTAAAGACACATTTAAGAGAGTCCATACTTTGCATATTATAGATAATGCGGGGACACTTTTTTGTAGAACAAATGTAGATTGTACATCACATGAGTTGCCTTAATATATCACTCCGTAGGTTAACAATGGATATACATAACCAAAATAGGCTAATTTTGCAGTATTGACAGAAGTTGTTTCGGCAAGTATAGATACGGTATAACTGTGTTTCGATAACCTTTTGTTTTTTTTTTTCAATATCATGTTTCCAATTTAAGTGATGGACTATTGTAACTCCAAGGATATATATATTTGATTTACCTCTTCTATAAATGTATCCGATTCACGTATATTCAACGATGATGGCTTATTTTTATAATTCCGAAATTGCATCTATTTTGATTTGTCAAATTTACTTTTAAGTTTACTGCCTCCGTGGTCCAGTGGAAAGCGTATGCGACTGCTGATCGGAGGTCCAGGGTTCGATTCCCGGGTTGGTCAAAAGTGTTACTGGGTTTTTCCGAATACTCAGTAGCAGCACGGAGTCTGGTGATGTGCCCGGTAATGGCAATAGGCTCGCCCCCTATTACGTGGGACCTAAAAATGCATGGCAAAATGTGGATGTAATATTACGCCTCTGCCCACCCCTTCGGGGATACAGGCATGAGCGTATATTTTAAGTTTATTTAATTTTATATTTAATGTATTATTTATTTCAATTTTATATTCAGTGTCATTTAAATTATCATTACATATAAAGATTGTAGCATCATTTTTTTATTTATTTATAGTCTCACGCCTGTATCCTAGAAGGGGTAGGCAGAGGTGTAAATACTACAGCCACATTTCGCCAGATTTATTTTGTAGCATCATCTGCATACATAATGCACAGATGGTTAGTTAAGTTAGGCAGGTTATTTACGTAAATTAAAAATAATAATGAGCCCAATATGCTGCCTTGTGGAACACCTAGTAATGCCTTTTCGAACCTTGATTGAATAGGCACTAATGTGTTAGTGGTAGTATAGTAGGTAGTAGTAGTGATAGTATCGAAAGTTTCGATGACAGTGGCTTGCTTCCTATTTTCTAGATATAATTTTATTAGCTCTTTCGCCACGCCTCTTATACTTACCTATATTTTCTAATTGATTTAATAAAATATTAAAATGCACACAATCAAAAGCTTTTGACATATCGAGGAATAAAACTTTGCATCTCTTCTTTTGTTTATATTTTCCCAAATACTTTGGAATAGTTGAAATATGGCCAACGATGAAGTTTTATTTTTTTGAAAACCAAATTGATTTTCAAAAAATAAAACTACCTACGTAACCCATACCAAAATTCCATTGTTTAAACTAGTGTCAGTTTATTCAAAGCTACTGACTCCCCGAAACGATATGATATTGTTTTTCTCGATTCATATTGTTGACACCAAAAGAAATCAGCCTGCCACCCTAATAATTACGTATATATACTATGTATTAACACGAACTATAATTATCGATAAGACATAGAGAAAGAAATAAAAATTTGCATTAAGAATAAACCTTATTTTATTTTTCATAGTCTTTTACAGGTAGCGGCAACTATATTGCCACCAAATATTCTAAAATTTTCCCACCGATTTTCAAGAAAAAAAAATTCATAAGGCATTCATAACATCTTGGCTTACAAAATCCATTTAGTTTAAATTTGTAACTGCCCTAGTTCCCTCTGCCTTATAAAGGGTTAAGTGTTCATGCTGAATAGTATGTTTGATGTTTTTTTTACTAGGATATGAAATATGAAATAAAGATTATCAGAAAATCGGTTTAGTGGTTTTGTATGAAAATTCAGGAAAGACAATTTTATAAAGCTGACGTTTTTGTTATTTTGATAAGTTGAACGCGCTTATCTCAAAACTACTAATTCGATCTGGATGGATTATTTTTATGATAGGTAGCCCATTTATCGAGGCAGGCTGCAGGCTATTACGGTATAAACTACGGGTTCAGAGGAGTAGCTAGTCAATTATATATTAGTAAGAGATATAATATAATACTACAAAATTGTCTTATTAAGTGTAATTCTTAATTTATCTCAAAAATATTCTCTCCGCAGTATTCGTGGTCCCCAGAAACAAATTAACAAAATAACCTTAAAACAAGACTGAAACATATAATCTCAATTCCATCCCCAATAAAACCACCTTTTTACATACCAACAAATCAACCCATCAAGTAAAAAGTTAACCCTTCTAGAATAAAAGGTGTCGACAAGACGCGCCCTACAAAAACAACCTTAAAGTTAGGCCACGGTATTAGGCGGAACGGTGAGCGAAGCGATGTTCAAGCACAGTTCGCAATGGTAGCGGGCGAGATGAAGTAAAGTACAGAGCGCTGAAGGCGCCATATATTTCGTTCGCATAGCATAGTTGCTGATCGCTAACGTAGCTCATCTTTGTAGTTACAAGTAGTAGAGCCTTGAAGGCATTCAAAGGCAGCCCAACCCGTTTTCCTTCTCCAACATCCTTTTTTTGCGACGCTCCGATTTCTGTGACTTCTTCTTCTCGTGTCGATGGGAAAATTTGTTACTTGGTTTAAACCCAGTACTCAGCAACGCGTATCGCATTGGGTCTTGCTTTGAACCTACATGTCGTCAAGTATGCACGATTGTGGGCTTGTGTGACACGTCAGCATATTATGGCTAATTTTCTGAAGTGATACGCCGCAGTCGCACTTATTTTCGCTTGGGTCGATAAAACCCCACCTTGACAGATTATCTTTAGAACTGCCAAACTGGATGCGCAGCCTATTGAGTGCCTTCCAAGTTGGCCAAGGAAGTTTATATCCTGCAGGTAGCTTTTCCGCCTGCGTTTGGTACATCGCGTATCGCGCCGCTTATTCCTGTAACGTAGCTTGTCGGTTAGAGGTCTAAGGGTGGCCATTTTTCATCCCTCACGACATTTGATACGTTGCGGTTAAAAAGGCAGTAGTCCAAAGAGAAAAAGATTAGTGACGTCGTTATAATTAAGGGAGGAAACCACCCTACATCTTTTTGTCAGTGGTGAATTCAAAGACAGATTTTAAGAGATTTTATCTAAAAGAGGATGGGACGTTCTTTGTTTTGGTTTCCGATGGCGCAAGGATAAGTGGAAGTGTTGACGCCAGGAGTGGAATATGACTTCCGGGTTAGACAGTATTTGTTCAACGTACCACAGCTATAAGCGAAGGAACATCTTGAGGTAATGTGCATGTTAGAGAGTTCTCCATAATATTCTCGAAAGACTATTAAAATGAGCCATGTACGTTGTTACGAAGATCAAGTTTTAAAAGTCAGTTAATAGACCGGCCAGTGATTAATCATCATCATCATATTAGCCTAAACACGATCACTGCCGGACATACACCAGAGTGAGAACACTAGCTATAGGTAAATAAAAACCTACACCTGGATTACACATTTAATGTCACCGCATTGCCTTATGCGGGAGTTGTCTTTTTTTTAAATAAAAAACTACTGAAGCTGGAAACATGAGATTTGGGTAATTTGTACTGGCTTGCATTAATAACGCAGAAGCTTACTAAGAAAGTATTCTTGAATATTTCCATAGAGAATAATATAGGTTAACGAAATCCGCTGATTTTGATCCAAACACTTTGAAAATGGCCTTAGGAAAGGCCTATGGCCTATCCTAATAATACCTAGCAAAATCAGCTTGGTATCTTCTAAAAACAATACGGATTTCTCCTTCTCCCATTCCTCTCTGCCACCCATCAATCAATCAATCAATCAAATCATCTTTATTGTACACCAAAGTACTACAATTTGTTATACTTATTTGTAAAAGTTAATGTACAAATGGCGGCCTTATCACTTATAAGCAATATCTTCCAGGCAACCTTTGGATGGACTAAAAAAGCAAGGAGCCTGGAAAAGGGCAGTTTGGTGATACTGATGATTTATTCAAATTTTTTAGGTACAGTAAACACGATAAAAAAAATAAAAAATAAACAAATTAAGAAATAAAACTAATATTTACATACATAGTGCTAAAAATACACACATAAAATACTGAAAAATATACTACATAAATATACATAAATAATTATAAATATATAATACATACATAAAAGTGTAGGAAATGGAAGATAGAACAAAGTATGAGTTTGACAATAGATAGAAAATATTAAATAGATAAATAGTAGTCTTTTAATAACTTTTTAAAGGAAGTTATAGTTTGAGCCTGCTTTATGGATATAGGCAAAGCCCATGTGTGTGCGTATGTGATAAAGAGCGCCAAGCTCTGTTACCCGAGTCAAGTATGATCCGTAGATTGAATTTATAGCCGCCGTTTTTGGGCATACGGTAACATTACTGGTACTAAATGAAAAATACACATATTCTTTGCCTCAGCTCCACTGCTGTGGTGTGATAGAGATAGATTGAGTTTGGTGACATGATTTATGTGCATTTTATAGGGTAATGTTGTTTCTTTTGCCATCGTATATTTATGTTAGTAAGGTTTTGAGATAGAATGGTTGCAGGTCGTAGAAAGGAAGGTTGTATTCGTTATCACTGTTTATCAATATATAAAAACCTTGCCGCTGCGTCTGCCTGTTTATCTGTAAGTGGTAAACTCAAAAACTACCAAACCGATTTTAGTGAAGGTATTAATGGCCAGAGTGATTCATGAGGAATATAAATCTCAACGATTCGAAAAATAAAACAAATTATGCCGGTAAAAGACTGCTCATTTAAAAGCGTAGTGGTATAAGCGGTCGCCTGACAGAGATAATATTCGTCCAGCTCGATATGCTTTCATCGCTCATTTCTTACTCGTATGTGCCAGTTTACCAGCGAGCTAACTTGTGCAGTATCTCGTGCAGTATGACCTTTCCAAGAAATCTTTTCAAAATAATTTAAAGAGCATTGTTTTTCCCAGAAGGAGTAGTTTTGTTGTGCCATACTATTGATGTTTGCGAATTTCGAGAGCATCAATTCCCATTTACCATCGTGTTTCCGTAACATGGTCTTCAAAGTAAGAAAGCAATAAAAAGAAAAATATTTCGAAACAAATATATTTATACTTATATCAAGTATAAAAAACTGACAAAGACAGATAATGCATTAGCGCGAATTTTAAACGAATCAATCTCACTTTTTAAGACTAAGATGTTTTAAAAATCTACTCTTTATAAAATACTCAAAAGATTTCAAAGCAAAAATAACAATTCCTTTCATCAAAAGTATGTATACGAACAGAAAACAAAATTGAAATACATCGATCAACATCTTTCACCTGAGAAAAGAAAATACAATATTACAGCGGTAATCGTGTTTAAGAAAATTTGGCAACAAAACGAACCGAAAGCATTGATTTATTTAATCCCCTGTGTATAATAAATAAATAGTACAGACGAGCAACTTTTTGTTGCTGTTAAATCGCGCGACTTACAACTTTTAAGCCTATCGTACATGATAACGCTTCGGAAATTTTCGATACATGAAGTTCTTCATCTCTAATTTTAGTCCAATTGTATGAGTTCAAAATAGGATAACATGATATTATATGAGTGCTTAGAGATTGAAAGTAGTAAAAGAGTTAGGTATGTAACCTAAAAAAAAAATTTACTTATTGAGTTAATATTTCATATCAAAATTTCATAATACGATTTATAGTTATTCTTAACAATTTCGTTTCAAATGCGTAATGAATACATTTGGTTTAGTAGGTAAATAATAACAAAATATGTTTGCAGTGTGATGCAAAACAAAGCGACATATTCGGTTCTACGTCGGCCGTCATTCCTTACACTGTACATTTCCACCAGCCTGTATCAATAGCAACAAAATGCATCGTCAATAGACTATAATCGCATTTGGTGCTAAACCTCCTAACAACGAGTTGCCAGTCTGCACCACCCAAATTCCAAAGTTACAATTTCTTAAATAAAAATTGTCACATTTTGCAAGATCCCCAAACACGATTATCCGGAATATCCAAGTTATTTTGTTCAACTGGGTCAAACTTGGTACTTTATATAGTTATATATAGTTGTCACCGCAATTTGCATAGTCCACAAAAGCCATGCAGGCGGCGCCCCATTACAATCATGCAAATTTAAAAAAAAAATACGCATAATTAAATTCAACATGTTTCTTAATCCTGTGTACCTATTTATGCTCTTAAAATAAATATTAAAATACGATTTATATTTTAAGTATGCACTGGATTGGGTCCGTGGTTCTCTAACTGCAAGCACAGCTCTGATGCCTTGTAATTGTTAGTCAACAAATTGGTTCCTGGATCGCCTGCTATAAACAGCAATAAAAAAGCCAATCCTTCGCACAGGACGTCAAGTTCCAAAAAAACCTTTTGAACGTATTCTGCGCATAATCCCATAAAACTGTTAACATACTCGTAGTATGTAAATGTTTGTTCCCAAGATACAGGTTTGCTATCAAAACATCTGCCTACATTTCCTGTCGTTATCTAAGTTATCCTCAACGAAACCTGTCAAGCCAATGTGCCCTTTAATCCTTATAGTGTAACGACCTAAATCGCTTGTCGAGATAATATCGAGTTTACGTAGACTGCGGTCGCGGGTACGACTTGATTTATTTTATTTATTGATAAGTTTATACACAATATCGTTTGCTTGACTTCAAAAGAAGTATGTAACATACATACGTCTAGTGTAATATGATATGTTGGTGTGTAGACTTGTGACCTATAAAGAGATCAAGCAATACTGGTTTTTTATGCACTTCAACCGTTTGATGCTAAAGACTAAATCATAGGTATTTTGGACTTAATTTTCTTTGCAGATTTAAGGAGTGACTTAGTCTTTCCTGGGTTGGTTCTCATTTCAGCATAAAAGGGCTGTATTGACCTATAAAAATTAAAGAATATCGACGTAATAGTATAGTATACTGTTGCATTTCGTTCGATGAGTGACAGTATTCCTACTCCCACGTCCCGCTCCTCCTACTTTCTTCAACTCTATTACTATGCTTTTACCCCATCATCGCGATAGTCAGCGACTTGGTTTTGTGTATTCGCACACAGCTTTGTTTATAAATTACTAGCATCAGGTGGCTCGTCTGACATCGTAAGCAATAAAAAAGTTTGACCTCCATAAAATCATCCAATTACCTTTCTGCATTGAGAAATATGGCGTAAATACATATAAATATACTTAGTCAAAATCAGCAACAAATTTTACTTTCCATAATCCTGCATGAGAATTCAGATCCGATATTTACTAATTTATATTTTTGACTGATGATTTATGATGTTGCTTTTATTCTATTATTTTTGAGAATGATGAGGCAGGTAGTATCGACAGGTATCGTATCAGTTTACCTGCACAAGTAATTGATTACCGTGTCTTGAAGAATGCGTGCCAAATTGCTTTCGAGGCTTCGGTTCTTATTTTGACGATAACAAAGGTTTTATTCTTATAACATTAGTTTGTCATCGTATGTATGGAATTCTTATAATAGGTATATGTACATATATTGCATCGCAAGAACAATGCCCATTTTTCTTAGAGACTCCGGCCCAGATGTGGACAGTCAAAAATCGTAGTAGTTGTTATTGCATTCGATAAAAGAGTGTTAAACTAGAATTTTGAGATTGATTAGAGGTCCATCACATTCATAGTTTCATTACAAGAAGTACTTTTATATGCTCTTAAAACATTAGGTGTCTAACCACTTTTATTAGAATAGTTCAAGTATTTCGTAGTTTTGAGTAGAAAGGAATGAGTTAATCATTTGGTAAGGGTAGAAATCCGAAAGAAAAAGCCAGAAGTCGTAAAAGATCCAAAAACATAAAAAGCATTCACAATGTGCACGAGCAAAACAAATAGGTAACAAACAAAATAAACTGCATAATTATGACATTATTGACATTTACTTAAGAGTAAAAAAAGTGTTGCCATTTTAGTTTTTAAATGATATTGATTAATCGATATGGATTTCGGACATAGGTTATCTATATATTTGGTTCAAAATCGAACTTATTTGTAGTTAATCGCACATATACCTTAAAAATACACACATTTTAAATGTTTAAGGACCAAGTAGAGATTTGCTATTAACTCAAATCATTTTGAGTAGAGAAAATCGATAAAGAAGAAGTGATAATCGATTTAATATTATGATTTCTGTACTGGCAACTTCTGATCTATTACGTGTTGGCTATTTAGACGTTAACACATCTTTTTAAACCTATTTATTGAATAAGTTTCTCAGCACACCTTTAGTAATGCCTATAAATTAAGTTATAAATAAAAAGGATTATTCAACAACTAATTGAAACTTTATTGTGCTGTTCATGAGTTCCAAACTGGGCCAGAAATGGGCATTGTTCTTTTAAGACAATAATCTGTATTAATTTAGAACATCACAGCAAGCGAAAGCTCACTGGAGATATCAACAGACTTCCCCGCAGAGGGTATCGGGTTTGCATCCACGGCGCACACCACTGAAATTTCGGAGTTACATACATACATAGACTCACGCCTGTTTCCCGGAGGGGTAGGCAGAGACTACGGAACGCCATTTGCAACAATCCTGACATATCTCTCTTGTTTCATTCACACCCATCATTTCGGAGTTAGATGCGTGTATAGAATAAAATTGTTATTTATCGCTTGCCTCATGCCTAGAAAACCACGTTTAGCCGTCGCGCGTCGGTCTCGGCTGTTATCTATTACGACTATAAAAAATCTGCATTCTTGAAAGTCTTTATACGTATTTATAGTCAGTACCTCTATATATGACACTGTTCTTACCCACGAAATACCGCTATCCCTTTTGGTTAACAAGGTTAGGTTATAAGAGTTAATATTTAGTACTAGTAAGCGATCGGTTTGAAACTGGAATAACGCTATGAGGATGATGAATTTTGAACATCACAGTCACCTTTAGCGAAATCCATATTTAGAGTTTTCCCTTAGGTTATTACTTTACTTTCAAGTTTATTCTGTACATCGCTGGTATTGGAATTGCACCTGGTTTGTTACGTGTATAACTTATTTGTTTTATAGGAATTGGATATAATTCAATCATTTGTAGTCCTACAAGATTACATTACGTCCAAGCTGGCCACATTGCCGCATCGCTAAGAATCTACCTTGATATTTGGCATCAACCTTCAGCTAATTTGGTTTTCTACCACGTAGGTACGCGGTACCTGCCTTTGCGTGCTGTCTGTCTAATCGAATCAACTTACGCTGACATTTTTGTTATTTATCTATAGATACATATTTACATTAAATAAACATAATTTTATAATTTAAATAAAGCTTATTCTAATCTTAATGTCTAAGTTAGTATATATGTACAAAATCTATACAAATAAAATTAAAACTGAAAATATTTAGACGCTAAAAATACTTACGCTTGATTTTTTTGCGACTAAGTTTGTGATTTGTTTTTGCACCTATTCGCGTCGTATTGCGTCCGAATAGCACAATCGGTGGGTCTAATTTATGCATTTTGGTTCGATCGCTAAAGGCATATTAGCAAGAACTTTAAATCTTGATCACTGAGACTGTCATTCTCAATGCGGATAGAGGGGTAAAGTATGATTAGAGTACGCTTCTAAACCAAATTCTGAGTGTAAAGAAACACTTTTTCTTCTGTCTGTCTTTCTGTTTGTCCGGGACAACTCTGGAATTTCTGAACACATTTTAATGGGACTTTGGTTGCAAGATAGAGGACTTGGTAGGGCATCTATATATTCCTCATTATCTGTGCTGTAACACCTGTGTAGCAGAGCTGAGCAGCTTTGATACTAGTTATGGGAAATTTCTTACAACTAACGTAAATCGTTTAATGCATTAGTACTTAGTTGTTCCATTTTTAGGGTTCCGTACCTCGAATGAAAAACCGGAATCCTTATAGGATCTCTTTGTTGTCCGTCCGTCTGTCAAGACCCTTTTTTACAAAATACAGTCACAATATAGTTTTTTTTTACTATAATTCCATTCTGGTAGCAATCGTCGTGTTACTAAGAGCACAAAGCTTCGAAAGCATTTTCTGTACCTTATAGTCAGGCTGAGCAGTTTCTTCCAACTAGCGTAAATCGTAATTGCTAAATGCTGTTGGTACTTATTCTATTTTTACACAACACCATGTTGTTGTACTATCATATTCCGCTGCTAGTAATTTGTGCGTTGTTTTGCTACTACAACTATTGACATGTTGATTGCTATCGCATTATCCACAAGAACATTTTATTAAACGATTTTTATTAACTATTTTCTTGTTGATGTGGGAATTATGGGTTGTGTAGCTTTGGCTCTGTAGGCAATGTGTTTTATAAAATCTATTTATATGTTGACTTACATGCTGTGCTCATGATAATATTCAGTAAATTTTGGTTAACTGGTTTTATCGAACAGTGAATAAGTGTTGATTCAATCTGTATACAATATAAAATCCTTGCGCTACTGACTGACTGACAGACAAGCTATAGCCAAAACTATTAAGCCCAGGAAGCTGAAATTTTCTTATGTATGTTCCTTGGGGTCAGTAAGGCACTAAGAAGGGATTTCGCGCAATTCCCACGGGAATAATGCATCGGTTTAGTGGTTTAGGCATTTCATGATAGCGACAAGCAATAATACAAGACATACAAAAGTCACTTTTGCATTTTTCTTAGTTCATTTATTAGTTTAAATTTAAATTCAGCCCGTGTACCGATTGTAGCCTGGTGACCTGGTGCTTGTCTTCGGGCACAAACGTACAGTTATGCATATTGTCCTATAAGTAAGCCACAAGATATACGTCCGATTTTAGATATTTATATTAATTGTACTTACTCTGAGTGCTAACTATGCCCTAAATATTGCCACTGCTGGACTAGGCCTCTCCTTTGGAAGGAGGAATTGGCCTTCTAAACGACGCTGGCCAGACGGTTTGGTATAGGGTTTGTATCAAGTTTTCCTTCTATCACAGTGCTATTCTCTGCATAATATGCTCCCTCTGTCGGCTCTTACGACCCCCATGGGATGAAATGGGGTGGTGGCATTCCGTTTTCTAAATCCGTCACGACACCAAGTTACTATTTAGTAATCTGTGACCACAAAGAATAAAGTTAAAAGTTACCTGCTCCGCTTATATCCAAAACCGCTACCTAACATTAACGTCACTTCTAGTTATAAACACGTACCAAGTTCAAATTGCAATTGACCATCAAACTTCGTTACATTTTAAGCTTTATTACTATGACGTTAAAGTGTAGATTAGCTTTACGAGATCCTTTACTACAATTTGCTACTTTATTCGCAGTATCAATAAAAGTATTCGTAGTGGTGTTATCAATTAAGGTTATCGATATCGATTAAATAAATCTAGACGATGTTTTTGCGAATATTTATACCTATAGGTTATGTAAGATTGGTAGATAGGCTTCAGAGCGTCTTAGTGTCCTTTATCGAAGTTTATTAACGGGTCTCGATACTTATTTTAAGGATTACTAAGTATATTTTAACTGGGCCTATTTTACATTTGCCTTATGAACCTGCCAAGCAGACGCCTCCACGTACTAAAGCCAGTAAGCTTTTGTACGTGGAGGCGTCGGCGTGGCAGGTCGACAAGAATATATAATACCTATTAAGTAATATAATTACTTGTATAACCACACCAGGGTTGTTGCGAATATTCGCATCCGCATCCGCAATTGCGGAACATCCGCTTCAATTCAGACATCTGCATTCGCATCCGCATAAATCGATGCGGAGCATCAGCGAATGCGGATGTCAGTCACGGTGCAGGACGTCAGTCCTGTCCTCATTCATCAAGTGAAGATGAGACACAAGCAACATCAGAAATTGTCAGCCCTAGCGCAATTCTAAGAAGTTACTTGCTTTCCGCAATAAAAAGCGAATCGGTTTAATTGAGAATCCACTTAAGTGGTGGAGTGTTAATCGAAGCGACTTCAAGCTTTTATCTAAAATAGTATGCAAATTCTTGTCAGCCCCACTAGCTAGTGTCCCAAGTGAACAGTTATTTAGTAGCGTAGGATTAATATACGAACCCGCGTCGTGGAATAACCCTACTCTACTACGGAGTACTACCCTCTCACAGAAAATCGATGTAAAGTAACAGTACCTAAACTGTTGCGTTTCGTTCGGTGAGTGAGAGTGTCGGAGACTCTATCCCCTATTCCTTCTCCCTCATCCCACTCCTCATCCTATCCCTTTTCCCAACCCCAAGGGGCGGCAACGGGCTAGTGACTCTTGTGATGTTGCTTGTGTCCACGGGCGGCGATAATTGCTTACCATCAGGCGATCCGTCTGCTCGTTTGCCCCCTATTACTATAAAAAAAGCTAATTTTGCATGGGTATTTTGTTCACATCCACATCCGCATCCGCATCCGCGGATGTGGGTCTGCAAAAATCCGCATCCGCATCCGCGGATGTGAAAAAATGTGCATCCACAACATCCCTGAACCACACTACAAATTGTCATAGCCAAATTACTTACATAGAAACTTACATCACACTTTTCAGATCCTTAGTCTTTGTCCTCATGAAGTCGTCTAGTTTTTTGTTTGACTTCAACTTCACCATTCAAAATTTCGTCAAAATCTGTTCAGCGGTTAAGCCATGAAAGCGTAACAGACGGACAAGTACACTTTTATATTTACCTACAATATTAGTTTGCAACATTGTTTTTTTATTAGAAGAAGCAAGGAAGCCTTTGCGATTGTCATTGTATAGAAAAATCACTTAAGTTGGTACTTACCTAAAATGTTATATTACTCTTTATCTCTTGCTTAGTCCACCAAACCATTTTGACAGTTTGCTTTATAGAAACACTTGGCTAGGTATCAAGAATTTACCAGAATACGATAAACCCGGGTCACCTAGCAAGTTAATAACGGGTAGCGCAAAAGTAATAACCCTACTTGTATGTTGTTTGTTAAAATGATGCTCAATTGTAAAAAAAAAAACAGAAAAAGGTAAAAATGACAGATTCCAAATTCAAATGTAATATATGTTTTTTTTATTGTAAGAGTATTTATGGCCAGACTAAGTAATTCACGCGGGCAGCTCCGGGTAAGTCTAGTAGATATGCAGGTACATTATTGGAATTTGGAATTGGATTGGAAATTAATTTGATGTTTCCATATTAATTTTATGGCCACCCTAGCAAGCGCCGGTAAGTACTAACTTGTCGCAAGAAATGCATGTACCTACCTAGTAATTCCTGCGCGATCCTTAAATAGCGGTATCCGGCCTAAGTTTGCTTTGTTAGGTACAAAGTACACTGATTTGCGTTTTAAACATACAACTATACCTTTAGGTTATGCCCCGAAATTACTCCGCTTTTGGAGTAGACGCGAAATTTCTAATGTAACTTGTTTTCTGAAGCTCAAAAAGCGTAGGACATGTCTACCTAGTTTATAAGTACGTGAATGATGTCACCTACGAAAGATTTCGTGTATTAAAATTGTTCAAGCTATTTCCAAAGAAAAATATATGTACATATAGGAAGCTTTGATATAGGTACCTACGTTTTATTGTAGGTACTTACTGTTGATATGCAGAAGATCAAGCTTTTATGAAGAAGGTGTTATCGGATCCATATTCATTAGATACGATACTTACTACTAGATGAAGTTGTCCGTATAAGAGCTCCCTTTAAAACCTAGCAAGGTCGTTCAGATCTCTTGTAACAAAGAAGACATTTAGCGTTTCTCAATGGTGCGTCTGTAGGCGTCTTAAAATGTCGATAAAACTGACACCCAGTGGCTTATAGTAATATAAGTTCAATTCTTTAGAGTTTTGCCCGGTCATTTGAATTATGTATGATTTAATGTTGACGAAAAAAAAAATGTCTCCACTAGCTTTCAGAAGTTAATTTCCGACTAGGTAGGTACTGTATTTTTGGATCTCCCTGTGATGAATGATTTAGCAAACAAAGTATCACTACTAACCCCATTTCATTCCGTGGGTACGTACGAAGTTATTAAGAGAATAAGACGAAGCAAATTGTATCTTCGGGATGAAATGGAATATTCGACACGAAATTGTATAGCCTGGCTAGCGTGTTATAGAAAACTACATCCTCTTATTGACATACATTGCTATTGTGACGCACATTAGGAGAGACCTATGTCCAGAAGTGAACTATGGGAGAATGTATGATGCAATTGCTAATGAATAAAATCAATGTAAGTTCGGTGCGTCGCGAGTCACCGAATTCTGTCTATCAGTATGATTTAATACAAAAGTACTTTAACGTTTTGTTACATTTTCTATCATCAGCACCTATAAACCTTTACATCACAGCCTCCTTTATCTTTACTCCGTCCTTTCATACACAAACAAATGAATATTTCCACAAAATAATCTTACCTACAATCACATCCAAAATCCGGGGGGTTTAGACCCTTCAGAGCAAATCCTTATAACCATCCATACCGACGGGACTTAAGTTCGGGTTGTCAACCCTTGAAAACATTTTTCCCTTAATTTTGATATCTAAAGCACGAATTTTAGTTTTAACAAAGATTAAAACAACAATAAAAAACAAACCCTCATGATTTACTCGTTGACTGCCGATTCACAGATCAGTGCGAGACATAATAGATGTTTTATTGTGTCTGGTATTGCAGCATTAAAGAACATTAAAATTTTAATGTACTTAGTAATTTAATTGCAGGGCATACTGTCCATGAGCAGGCCTTTGCGCTTTGATATCCGCATAATATGCCTGCAATACATCCAAAGCACATATAATTTCAAGATAAATAACTAAATAGGCCCATAAAACACACAATTACTTACTTATAAACTTATTTAAATGTTAACGATTTTGTGAAATTTATAATTTCAATCATTTTATTGTGATTTCACAATATTCGTAGGCAATAACAGTTAGTTATATTCAATGAAATTACATAATTAAATACTCCTAAAATTACTCACCACTTTCTCCCCAAAATTGCGTGTAAACGCCAAAGTTGGTAACCCTGACTGAAATATAAATAAGTCACTTCATATATAATTCTCCTTGTTTAATCTTTATTTGTTTTGCTGCAATTACAACTTTGAGTCGGCCGTCAATCACTCAGATTATTTCTTTCAATTGTTCTCTATAGAGAAATTTAAGATTATAATTATTGAGAATTCGCGAGCCTTCGAATAATTGAAACCTTTCTGAAACGTAGGTTTGCTTGAAAAGATAAGTATGAAGGAGCATTTTATGTGTATAATATTAGTTAGAATAATAATTATACTTACATAACACAAAAACAATAAAGAACATAACCCAACGACGTCCATTCTATAACTCATATTTTTAAGATGCCTCCCGCTCTAAGAATAGATCCTGTATCGCGGCGGACTTTACAAACTACAACCAACGGCCACAAAGTACACCTAGACTCAAAACAGCAATCTGTGGATCACACAAGGTGTTCTCCCCTGAGGGAATCGACCCCACAACACTCAACACAGTGGCAAGCGACGAGGCGGCCGCTTAAAACACTACGCCAACCGTGCTTTCAAAGAGACAAAATGTTGACTTTAATATAAATACGTTGTATATGCGTCAAAATTTACGTAGCTATATCCGAGCATTTGTTCGACATACATTGTTTTTTTCGACATACCTTATTTTTGTTTCCGACTGGGCAAATGCCCAACAAAAAACTATGTATTTCACCTTTCATCACTATCACCAGCTTGCCAAAGTCCTATGCTGGATAGGCTTCTCCAATGGCACGCCACTGAGTCCGATTTTCGGCTTTTCGTGTCTAGCCACTGCCAACCACTTTGCGTATATCTTCACGCCATCTAGCCATGATTTTACCTTTGTTTTCAATTTATAATTTTGATTGAGGCCCGTCATATGAACACATTCCTCTACGTAATATTTGTACTAATAGCGAAGGTGTAGAAGTACGAATATAGCTTTCTATAACTAATATTTAACACCTAGCCTAAGAAGAGCCTTATAAAGTTACCATTTCTACTCAATAGATGAATATGGTGGGGCTCTACTTTCTAGGAAATGAAACCGTTTTTGCGTGCATATGTTACTGTAAAAGCCCGAATGACGGTAAATCTTAAGATTTACTAGTAAATCCTAAAATTTACCAGCATGAGTTGGTAAATGTCCGATTTCTTTAATTAAAAAAGCACAAGCCCTGCTTTGCAGGGCTGTTATTTTTGGGTTAAGGGCCACAAGAGAACCTAACATAACCTAGTTACTTGCTGGCTGGCTTTTACAGTAACATAATTTACAATAATTCTAATATTTGTTACATTGTGCATAAAAAAAAACAAATTTCTAAATATGCTATGTTAGGTTCTCTTGTGACCCTTAACCCAAAAATAGAAGCCCTGCAAAGCAGGGCTCCGTCGACATCCTTTTTATTTAAAAATTCGGACATTAACCAGCTCATGCTGGTAAATCTTAGGATTTACTGTATTTCGGGCTTTTACAGTAACACATACCTTCTACATTTCATATGTCATAGTATTTTCTGTAAACTCCTAAAATGATTCTATGATTCTTCTGAAATATATTGTATACCATCATAGATACCTACTATTATTTTTGCTCGTATTTTTTTCGTTTAGTTAAACATCTCCAGACTTATATTTTTAGTGACGGTGGGTCCTTTAAAAATACGAAACAACGACAATAAATAACAACATTTAAAGAACAATGGTCACTTTGGCCTTTAGCACGTCTGATAATGAGTCCTATACCAAAAAAAGTATTTTTTTTTAATATTTTGATCAAAGCAAATACATATTTTTAGGACTTGGGAGAAAGAAATAATGTATTTACAGTTTATTTTTTAAACTATACCCCTAAACAATAATGAAATGTTATGAACGCAGCCATAACCTTATAGTCAAAATATGTGTTTCATTATACGATATGATAAATAAGAATTTATGTTACTTTGTAATAAAATAAAATATAACTTTTACAATAAAATATCAATAGGTGTTTTAGTTACATATGAAATATTAGAATATTTTTATTATGTAGTAATTAATCGTTTTTTTAATGAAAAATCTAAGATTTGACGTGAATGACGTGAAATGGAACAAAACAAATACGCCATTTCGGTATGACGGTATCTGTCACTGTTATACCCGGTACATCAACGTCAATCGTTCCTCGCTTGCTATGAATTGAGTTTTTTAGTTTGTTTATTAGAAGAACATGTTTTTCTACACACATATATTAGGTACCAGAATAGTTTAATGTATATATTTTTACGAATAAACTAAATAATAACACAATTTAGTTCATAACCTCAAACATACTTTTTATAGAATAAAAAGGGTAATCCCAAGTTTTTAAAATTCATATCTATACTAAAGTTAAATAAAGTAACATAAAAATATTGATAAATAACTCCACAGCAATAGACGTGAAAAAAGAATTTCTGGTCCACCTTTGTATGGGAACCGACCATTGTTCTTTCCTAATTTAAATGTTCTTTATATTCGTACAAAGTTCGTTACAAGTACCAGTCGATAGCCTAGCGAAGAGAATAACAGACTGTTAAGAAGGGCTCGAGTTCGAAAAACACGGCGCGCATCACAGACCTTTCGCAGTTAAGTGCAAATTAAATAGTAAATTATTATCATCGTGAAGAAACCTGCAAGTCTGAAAGTTCTCTAGATTCTTTAATGTTCTCAAGACATGGTCTGCCAACCCGTATCCGTAGTTCAGACTATAGGCCGTAATGGACTATAGTCTGAACTTCTAAAGTCTAACCCTTCTCATAATGAGACCCTCACCTTCCTATTACATTATAACTGTCCTCATGCACGCTTAATATTCTCAACTCAATTCTTATAACATTTGAATTTGGCTTTGCTATTTAGAAATAGGTAGTTTCGGTTTTGTTTCCTTATTATAACGTTACGAAATTCTTCAACAAATTGGTCTCAGCCATAGTCTCTGCAGTACATCATTCTACAAAACGCGGTAACCCAAATATCTTAGATATGAACTAATACAATTTAACAGTTCTATCATTTATGAAACTGTACTTAAAATAGATGTTAAATTGTTTCACGAGCTAAACTGAATGTTTTTTATTGTAAACATAAAATTGTTTACAAAAGATAAAGACGGCAAGGTTAGGCTGTAGTTTTGGTGGCGCGCAGAGCGATGAGCGGAGAGCGTAGCGTTTTAAGGGTCTGTGCCCATAATAATGTCAAACAACAGAACCTTCATGAATTCGTCGTGTCTATTTGCTACCTTATTATTTGTTTAATTCGTTTTCTGATGAGTAAATTCGTGTTGGTTTACATTGCCTTGTAAGTTCGACATGACATGAAATAACAAGTGGTGTAATGTTTCATAAGTTGCTAAGAAGGTGTGTTTCGTTATTTTCTGTTTTCGTTTAAATTGCAAATTGCACATTATAGTCGTTTAACTTTTGCATAATATAATGTTCTTGTGTTGCTGTTGATATTTTTTTCAGACTGCTTAAAATTGGCACTACGTACTTACCTATTTAAAGCTTTTAGTTATTTATGTTTTTTTTCTTATTTTTCGACACATACAGCTGCGATGCTACATTTGTTTTTCAGAAAAGCTTCAATACTATATAAGCACGAAAAAGTGTTTACACTCAATAATAGTAGTTTTAAATATTTATTCAAAACAGATGCAAAATATATGTATTAAACGGTTTTGTCATTAGAAAGAGCGAAAATCGCTAATCCTACCGCTGTACGCTCCTCTCCACTCTGTCACCACCTTAAGTAGTAAATACGTCTACAACTTCAGTTGTTAAAATTTTCGCAGATCGTATCGCGTACCTCGACCTGATTGGCGGTGAGTTAAGTACCCTATATCCATGGGCGTACCTATACGCTATACGCTTTTGCTTCATAAACTGAATGTAGTATGATTTCTGAGATTTCGTGCGTTTTTTATGGGAAAACTAGTTATGGATGTCCATGTATACAGTAGGTAATTCTATA
Source organism: Euclidia mi (assembly GCA_944739405.2). Taxonomy (NCBI): domain Eukaryota; kingdom Metazoa; phylum Arthropoda; class Insecta; order Lepidoptera; family Erebidae; genus Euclidia; species Euclidia mi. The sequence goes on along the minus strand of OX123205.2, from coordinate 33,794,404 downwards.
GATGTAATATTGTTGAAAGATCCTCAATTTTACACTAGTCTTCTTGGTGGCAAAAGTATATTACCTACGTTGCGACCTTTTAATGGACGAAGTTGGCAGGTGGAACCTCGGGACGCATTTAGTTATCATACATACTTTGTTAGACATGACAGACATATGTATCTTTGTTACTTTTAGGTGACAAAGATGCCTGGCTAATTTGTAGGTAATACTTATATCTACGTCAGTTGGCTAAGATGCTAACTTTATGAGAGTTGAAGAGCAAATCTGGCACGTCAGCTCTTACTGATTTTAGTATAAACAGTTTTTATTTGTTGCTACTAAGTTTAATTTAGACTTAAGTATATCACGTTGACTTATTACGATTCAACTAGCTTAGGGCTAGCGCATAGATAAAATTTTTAATTGAACAACTATTTTGTTGTGTATCATATGTTTAAGGCCTCGCGCGCACTAGCGATAAAAGTTGGCTGATAGTTTGATCGGTCAGTCGGATCAGTACAGAGTTACAGTGCGCGCATTGAAGATTTGATTTTTGTTTAATTTTTCGATTGCGACTGAACTATCGGCCAACTTTAATCGCTAGTGCGCGCTCGGCCTAACAGAATATATTGAAGCGCACATACTGTCAACTCGATAGTTGTTCCACAAAAAAGTCAAAAATGCTTATCGATTTGCATTTGATTTAAAAGTTGGACAGCTATCGATCAAGCGCTCAATTTGTATTTCATTGTATTGATGTGCGCAGACCATCGACTAAACAGTCGATCCGCGACTGACCACGACTACCAATCTCGTATAAGGATTTGAAGCGGGCCACGTCTCTATCTTTGTAAACACCTTGACTCAAGCGTTGCTGAATAAAGACTGGTCGATTTGAGGAGATAAAAAAATCGATTGTATGCGCACTTCCATCAACTAAACTGTTTGGTTGAGTAGAAATCACGAAAAGTACACAACTCGACGAAACAGTTTTCCGTCTCTTCGCAAGGATGCGTGTATTTCTAGTGACATTTTGTATTCTAAATTCGTCCCCACTCGGCTAATAGAAACCTGCCACAATAAACCTGCTCTCCATTATACAATTCAGCGAACACCACACAAATTAGTGACAAATCATTGTGTTCTCATTCCATTTAGGTTGACAGGTGCATGGTTAATATTCGAGACCGTCAGTTCATTAGTTAAAGTCAGGAGAAGACGCTGTCAGCCTGATGCCGACAATTTGTCACTGGTAGTTATGCTATTTACATATGTCATGGGTTGTTTGACTTGGCGAAATGGTTATAGGTTTGTTATTTCTTTCACTTTCATGAAGGTGACAGAACTTTCAGACAGATGTCGCTATCAAAATATATTGGTTTCTAAATTTACAGTACAATTTTTTAATACTATTTTAGGCGCGAGGGTGTGTGATAGATGCATGTGAATGTTTGTTATTCTTTCAGGCAAATGCTACTACAAGGATTGTAATAAAATAATATTAAATATTTTTGTTCTGAAATAAAAAAAATGTACACATGCTTAAGTACTTACCATCAATCAAAGCCATGACCTGAGGGTTCTTGTTCTGGGAAAAGAATCGAACCCACGGCTTTACGTGCCCGCCGAAGTACATAAACTTTAAATACTTAAATTAGTAAATAGTAACTCGATTACTTAATTCAGAATATAACATAACATGTTACAACATATGGGTTGGCAGAGGTGGATTACACACCCACCCCATTCAGAATATAACATTTCTATAAACATTTATGACAACACTACTTAGGTACCTACCTACATCATATTCCAATGTAAACACGAGAATGCTTATAGTAAGAGATCCGTGGAAGAGCGACCTTCACTAATCTGATAATTGGATGAAAAGTATTTTATATCAAATTTTGCATGTTTAAAATATATCGCGTATGGATTGGCAAAAAAAATCCTGCCCAGACAAGGAAAAGCAAAATAAAATCTTTAATAGACAAATCTTATATTAAAATGCGCGCTACGTCGCTGCGAACACAATGATATAGGGTTGTCTGCGACAAAGCTGCCTGGGAAAGTGGTTGGTTAGTTTTTTTTAGCCTGAACAGGTTTTTTTTGCCAATCCATTCGCAATATATTTTTCAATATGCAAAATTTGATATAAAATACTTTTCATCCAATTAGGTGTCAGATCGGTGAAGGTCGCTCTTCTACGGATCTTAGACTATTATAAACTTGTTATCGCAACTCCACTATCTAGTTAGCAAACGGGCCATTACCGACGGCAAGGTGCTGAGTAATGAAAATTGATAACTACACTATAATAAACAATTACTAATTGTTTGTTCTGTAGTAGATGGTGTAAGGTCATTTTATAGGTGTGAACATCCATCAATGTTAAGTATTTAGTATGAGAGCTTGGTTTTTATCAAATGACTTTTTTAGCGTTCCTAACGTGACTTGTTTACCTTTTTTTAGGGTTCCGTACCTCAAAATGAAAAAAAGGAACCCTTATAGGATCACTTTGTTGTCCGTCCGTCTGTCAAGACCATTTTTCTCAGGAATGCGTGGAGGTATCAAACTGAAATTTATACTAGATACTTAAATCTACGGTTCTATAGAGCTGTAAAAAAATCAAACTTCTAATCCAACGCAATCAAAAGATACAGCCGATTATGCTGCAAATTACAGCATATTTTCAAACTCGCCTTGGAATCAAAACCTATAGGGTACTTCCCGTGAACTCAGAATCTTGAAATTTGGTACGAAGCAACGTCTTATATCACATATAAAGGAAAAATTGCGAAAACCGTAAATTTTTAGTTCCAGCATATTAAAAAATATTTTTAATAAGTTTAAAGTTTCTACCCCTTTCTTTTGAACGCGTGGAGGTATTAAATTGAAATTCATATCAAATACTTAAGTTTATAGCACCGTTAGGCTGCAACAATATCAAACTTCTATGTCAACGCAATCAAAAGAAAAAGCAATATAAGCACATTTTCAAACTCGCGTCTACTCGCAAGTGAATCAAAACCTATAGGGTACTTCCCGTGAACTCAGAATCTTGAAATTTGGTACGAAGCAACGTCTTATAGCACATATAATGGAAAAATTGCGAAAACCGTAAATTTTTTATTACATCATATAATAAAAATATTTTTAATAAATTTTAAGTTACTACCCCTTTCTCTTGAACGCGTGGAGGTATTAAATTGAAATTCATATCAAATACTTAAGTATATAACACCGTTAGGCTGTAGCAAAATCAAACTTCTATGTCAACGCAATCAAAAGAAAGAGCAATATAAGCATATTTTCAAACTCGCCACTACTCGCAAATGAATCAAAACCTACAGGGTACTTCCCGTGAACTCTAAATCTTGAAATTTGGTACGAAGCAACGTCTTATATCACACATAAAAGAAAAATTTCGAAAACCGTTAATTTTTAGTTACAGCATATGAAAAATATTTTTAATAAATTTCAACTTACTACCCCTTTCTCTTGAACGCGTAAAGGTATTAAATTGAAATTCATATCAAATTCTCAGGTATATAACACCGTTAGGCTGTAGCAAAATCAAACTTCTATATCTACGCAATCAAAAGAAAGAGCAATATAATCATATTTTTAAACTCGCGACTACTCGCAAGGGAATCAAAGCCTACAGGGTACTTCCCATGAACTAAAAATCTTAAAATTTGGTACGAAGCAACGTCTTATATCATATATAAAGGAAAAATTGCGAAAACCGTAAATTTTTAGTTAAAGCATATAAAAAAATACTTTTAATAAATTTAAACCTACTGCCCCTTTCTCTTGAACGCGTAAAGGTATTAAATTGAAATTCATGTCTAATTGTCAGGTATATAACACCGTTAGGCTGTAACAAAAAAATAAACTTCTGTGTCTAATCAATCAAAATAAAGAGCAATATAATCATATTTTCAAACTCGCGACTACTCGCAAGGGAATCAAAACCTACAGGGTACTTCCTGTGAACTCAAAATCTTGAAATTTGGTACGATCTTATAGCATACGTCATCAACGTCTATAGCACAGATAAATAATAGATTTGCAGTCCTTGGATGCATCGTCCACAGACATATTTAAAAAAAAATTACTGGATCATTATAAAAATCGGACACATGATTAAACGTTTGATACAATTAGTTTAGCTAATTTGCTGCGTATTATACTTTTTCAACTAAAAATCTCGTGTACATATGAAGGTGAAAACACTGACCATGAATGTATAGGAAATTGGATTGCGCTGTTAAATAATGATGAATACGTGAGAAAAAGAAGAAAAGCCAGGGTCATACGTTTCCGAGGATATAATAGGGCTCAAGATCCTGATAATTTCTACAGGGAACAGCTAATGTTATACACAAACTGGAGGGATGAAATTACTGAATTGGTCAATGAAATTATAAACCTCGAACAGAAATGAACTTAGTGATGAAATCCTTTCAGAAAGTCTTCAATTTAATCAGTTGGGAGGACCAGATGAGTTCGAGGCACTATTGGATGCAATTCGTAATGTAGATGTAGACGAAGAGGATGAGGATAGTATAGTGAAAGCAAAAGCTCGTCCGTTAGATGATTATGAATTAGAAACACAAGAAGGTGATCCAGATCATTGTCTATATTTACATGGAAATCAATCGGATTTAGTAGGAGGAGAGATTGCCCAACCTGCAGTATTGTGTGAAAATGATATATTGAGTTTAGTTAGAATATTTAATTTTGATCAGACATTTTGTAAATTACATTTAGGACATATTTTCACTCAAGAATCACCACTACCATTTTATTATTTTGTTAGTGGTGGAGTTGGTATGGGGAAAAGTTTGTTAATTAAGGGTTTGTGTCAATATTTAATGCTTATATTTAATAGAGTTCTGGGTATAAATCCTGCCGATGCTAGAATCTTACTTTGTGCATACACGGGAGAAGCTGCTTTTAGAATCGTTGGTCAAACTGTACACAGTACGTTTGGACTTCCAGTATCCCAGTGTGGCCAAACAATGCCTGAATTATCAGCAAGTACCGCAAATATCTAAGCATGTAAACTTGCAAAAATAAGATTAATTATTTTGGATGGAATATCTATGCTAAGAAGTAGAACTCTTAACCAAATTAATAGGAGATTGCAGCAAGTATTTCACACAGATGCCCCATTTGCTGGTATATCTATTACAAGCGTCGGGGACTCCAATCAGTTACCTCCGGTAGGTGACAATTGGGTTTTTCAGCTAAATAGTAGTCGAAATCCATTGGCAACCCTTGCTGGCGCTCCGTTGTGGGAACCATTCTGTCTCTTTATGATGACTAAAATAATGCGGCAAAGAGATGATCTGGCATTCGAAATAGCCTTAAACAATATGACTGTGGATATAGAGTTAATAAATTCTAGATGTTACAGTATTAATACCTTACCTATTGAGGCACATGAAGCGATACATTTATTTGCGACCAACAATGAATTCTATTTACTTATAATAATTATTAGTCATGAATTATACCTCAATAAGTATAGTTCATGTTCTCGTCTGATTGTCGTGGGAGACTTCAATATTGATTTTAGAATGAATCCCCAAAATGAAATTCCCACATATTTTTCATGTATAAACATGTTTCCGTTAATAAACACTAGCATAACACGAAGTAGTACAATTATAGATAACGTTTTTTAGAACTTCAATATTCAATGTGGTACTATTCATATCTTTTCAGTCACCATTTACAGGTCTGGTTCAAATTTGATACTGAATCCTGATTTTTTTTTAATTTATATAACGTATCATAACTTCACGCCTTTTTATCCCCGAAGGGGTATGCAGAGATGTATTACACACCCACACTTCGCCAGTTATGTTTCGGTCCCAATGTAATAGGGGGAGAGCCTATTGCCATCTACCGGGCACATTACTAAGCGAGCGATAATTAACGTTTTAAACACACACATATGTAACTCCGAAAAGTCAGTGATGTGTGCCCGGGGTACCTGGGGATCAAACCCGAGATGATCGTCTCGGTAGTCAGTTACGTACACCACTGGGCTATCGCCGCTTACCTATTTTTGACATTTTTTTTTATTAAGAATATTAATTATTGTTTTATTTTATGTGCAAATAGTCACCTAGTAATAGTTTTATTTTTATCGCAAATAATTACTATAATTATTAAAAATACTTTATTAATATTTTTGTAACAGATTTCTAATAGTCACTAAAAACTTTATAAATCAATAACTTTGATAAAAAATCTTACCATAATTCATCAGCAGACTTTTGCAAGGCTGCCGCAGGGCTAGATAAAGATAAAGATATTTATATTTGTCTTAAACATGTTTTTCTTTTTCTTTTTCTTTTTTTAAAAAGACAACTCATGCATTAGGACTGAATCCTGTGTCGCGGGGGACTTTACAAACATACAACTAACGGACACAATTAACACCCAGACTCGAAACAACAATTATGAGTCACACAAAGTGTTGTCTCGTGTGGGGGTCGAATCCACAACACTTCGGCGCAGTGCCAAGCGGTGAGGCGGCCGCTTAAACCACTACGCCAACCGTGCAGTCGTATGTATGTGTACACAAATGCTGTTACAATAGTAAATATAGTCTCAACATGCCTTGTCTATTAATTACAGACATATACTAGCTGGTATAGGTATTTAAGTTATATTATAAAATAAGCGATATATGTTAAACATGTTCGCGAAGGCCGCGCTGTTCGAGAGACATCCGTCTATGGCTGATTTCCCTCCAGGTGTGTGGCATATGACCTATGGCATATTATTCTTGTTTAATCATTTTATTTTTTGGGATTCGATTATATACCTATATTGGCTTTTGAAATATAGTTACTTTAGAATCTGACGCGTTGCCAATCTACTACTCTTTTATTGACAAGACTATACTCTACATTGACTACAAAGAATACCATATTTATTTTAATATAAAATAAAGGATGACTGATTACAAACGACCAAGAGACCTTTTTCTTTAATTTATGCTCCTCCAGCTTTTCATACTGTAATGTCGTCATGGTTTTCATTTTGCAATAAAAATAACATAACTATGACTGGTGGACTTTTACTTATATAACTACAGGTTTGTACGGAACCCTCGGTGCGCGAGTCCAACTCGCACTTGACCGGTTTTTTTTGTCATAGATTAGCAAAGCTAACTGCACTTTGTTCAATTTTCGACCTAGTCGCGATATCATTCAAGTATTAGTTAATTTAGGAGAATACCATTTATGACATAAGTATGTAAAGTATGACACTAGATCGAAATTGCATTTTGAACAAAAGTAATTGTTTACGAGAATTAGCCCGCTGCAAATATTTTCCTCAAGTAAAAATACCCCGGCATTGTTACTTGAGGAAAATATTTGCAAAAAATTATTCGATAACGAAGGATATTTGACGTTTCCAAGAGAAAAAGACCCAATATAAATAGTAACCTCTGCAAAGTCAATAATATTAACATAAGTATAATAAGATCTTTGAGCTCTCCTGACAACAACCTTTAAGAAAATCCGTCAGTACTTTTGATCCAAGTAAAATGGTTTACTTTGATGTCATTATTTGATGTTTTAACAAAACTTGTGTACATACAACATTTAATCAAACGAAAATGGACGAATACAGTGAATTACTCAATAATTTAATTTCCACAATGCTACTAAATTACCTTCAATTTGGGTGCGCCGTTTTGGTATAAAAAGTAAGCTGGTAGCGTTTTAATATGCGTGATATTATTTAGAAATATTATTTTATATTCTTACGCATTTTCCAAAACGATTGAAAGATAAGAACTAAATATTATTCTGTAAAATGCACGACGTGACCAGCGTATGCGTCTACCGATCAGGGCGTCCCGGGCTTGATTCCCAGGTCGGACAAAAGTATTATTGGGGTTTTCCAACTTCTCAGTAGCAAAACGGAGTCTGGCAAAGTGCCTGGTAAAGTGGTAAAAGAAATAGGCTCGCCCCTATTACCTGGGACCTATAAATTCACAACATGGCGAAGTGTGGATGTAACATTATACCTCTGCCTATGACTCCGGGGATACAGGCGTGAGTAAATAAAAAAATGCATTTCGTGAACTGTGTATGTGCTAATTGCAATAAGGACTATATTTTCGACTACCGTTTATATACAGGTTCGGTTTTTACTGAGAATATTCTACGATAAGTATGTACTTATAGATAGTTTTATGTGTAGCGGCATTGAAGAGCTCATAGCAAAGTGGAGTTCGCACGAAATTATCGATGTGGGAGAATAAGTGCGCTTGTCACTCTTATGTGTATAGAGGGTGACCGGCCCGTAAAATACTCACCCCTCTGTGCATTGAGAGCTCGTAGGGCCATCCGTCTCAGTTGTTATGAATGAAAGAAAATACATTTATTTGGTACATAATAAATAATACAAATTACAAACAAAGAATGTTGATGACAAGTTAAATACCAAAATAAATTTATGCTACTCAAAATGCCCATCAGGCCACATCTCAGCATATAGTATACCTACCCGTTAGTTATCGCAGCGTTGAATTTCAGCTGAAGGTTTATGCCAACTGTTACCATGTGATAGCTGCCAGGCAGTGTCCTCAAATATCCAGACACTAGTCTTAACCATGGATTATATTTGTCGTTAAGATCGTGTCACGGAATCAGGAGGGAGTCCAAATGAAACACTTTGGTGTTTCATTTGGACTCCCTCCTGATTCCGTACATTACATTTGTGTACAGTACATTTGTGTACTTAATATCCTATCAAAGCCTCGGGTCGGCCCAAGGGTCATATATATTTTTTTATAGAAATATCGCAACGTCTAATAAATTAAGGCATTCAAGTATTAAGTCTATCAGATAATATCTTCCGAATTCCATGAAAACTATAAGTTACATTTACATTGCCTTGATTACATTTATTTCCGTAAGAATTAAAAGGATTTCAGGGCCAGTTCCTATTTATATTTTTATTTATCCTGGTTCTGTCCCAGCTTTAAAATAAAAGCAAACATGTACAAAATCTGCGTCCACACTTATTAGGATGCTACTACAAAACTAATTATTATTACTTTTCTTACACTCTAGTATAATCTTGTTTACCAGAGAAAATAGCGGAAACTATTGCATGGAGAATTTCATAAAAGTATCGTAACCGGTAACTGAAGTGCAAAAAGATTTTTACATTTAGACCGCCTGATGGCCAAACAGATTGGTAGGGTCTCTCCGCGAACACTTCCATAGTAAGTCGGCCGAAATAAGGTAATCTAGCTAAATAAGGTAAGATAAAGATTTATCTACATCAGTCTTGGTAACAATCTGTCCAACTGCTAGGAACAGGCCTCTTCTCATTCTGAGAAGGCTAAAACATGGTTTAAGATACTAGTCAAGTGTAAAATGGCAGGCACATGTCTTCCAAAAACATTATCGAGAATTCTCAGACATGCAAGTTAGCTCTTTATAGTTCCTTAACAGTTTGGCAAGCGGTAATCAATTCCGAAGAGACTGTGATGCCTGTGGGTTTGAAGTGAAGACATATTTAAAATACAGGTCTAGGCTTAGTTTAGACTCCAGATCTCCCACAAATGAATTTTTTCTAGCCCGTCAACTGTATCCCTTACAAATATAACTTAGTTATGTAACGAGTGTAATTTGTGGAGATAAATAAAAAGAAAGTGCTATTATTATTTATGTATCAAAAACGCATTGTGTCAAGTCCTACATTAAACATGAAATATACATTGTTCTACCAAATGCATTGGTGCTTCGATAAAAAATTTCGCAACAGGGTAATCATGTCTATCAGATCCGAATTGCCGATCCGAAAATAAAACTTGATTGGCCGTCCAGTCAATGGTGTAATGATATCAGCTACTCTCCATACTGCGTCGAATTTTGTGTGCTCCATGGGACAACACTTTGTGTTAGCCACAAATAGTTCATTTGAGTCTGGATAATCTTTGCGTCGGTTAGAGGAATTTTTGTAAGCGAGGCTGGATTTATTCTTAGTGTTAAACACGAGTTTTTTGAGCAAAGATGATATCAAATGTAGGTTTTGGATAACAATTATGTTGAATTGTATTAGGTGAACTGTGAAACATCTCATCAATCAATCTTAAAGTGCCCATTTGTTAGTCCACTTTATAACTTAAGTACAAAACCAACCCTTAATCTACATTCTTCCTATTATTTAATTTACTTTACACCAAACAGAATGGCCCCTTGGCGTCAAACGTTATATAACAGCCTATTTTTGCCCCGTAACTCATAATTTATATTCTCAGTCTGCCCGGAGGTTTCCCTTTTTTCCCGTGGAAATATCCCCCATAACCCTCTGAGCCATGGCGACCACTTGCCATTATTTGGGATGTGTCATAAAAAAGGTGCACGCACAGAAAACTCCATCGCGTAGGTTTACCATGGTTTATTATTTTGGCCATAGTTCCGGAAATATAAATAAATTATTCAAAATGTTTGTTTCATGAAAATTAAGTTTTAATAGTTTACTCGTGTCAATATTGGTAATTAAAAACCAATTATGAACTTTTAATGGAAGTAAAATTAAAATGTACATTCGGTATTCAAACCCAGCTTTATATTTTGTGTTGACGTTAATTTGATTAATTGGTGTGCTGTAAGAATAATCTTGGTTTACTCTGTTGATCTATAAAATATAAGGCAAATAATATCTACTGATAAGAAGATCTTGCATTTTCAAAGCATCGAAGCGATTCAGAATCGTATCTCAGTTTTCTAAAGTTTCAATAAATGTTCATTGTACAAAATAAAAGTTTTTAGTACGGGATATCAACTTTTCAATTTGATGTAACTATTTATTACGAAACCAACTAGTAACCAAATATAACTGCACGAATGGTTGTTATAAATAGCTATGAGCCAACTGATCGTTTTGCATCGGGACCCCGATTAGAAATGCACACTGTGCATTCATAAATAACATTCCACCAGAAAGTGATGTGACTTAATGTAGCAAGTGAATTTTCCTCGGATCACATACTTAAATCATCATTGGACTGTTGAATAAAGTAAATATAATATGAAAAGTTTTATAACTATTACATCTATCTATTAACTAGTTTTATCAACTGAATAAAAATTAGTTGATTTTACAAAGTGCAGCTTCGTTTTAAGATCGTCGAGTGCTCTTGTATGGTGTTTGGCGGAGCAGCGGCCGCTTAAATCATTATGTCATTCTCCCAGTCTATTAAGTAAAAGAACTTTGTGCTACTAGTTATTAGTCTTAATGGAGCCGATAATTGGAAAAGCAATCTCCTTGTCACTATATTTTTTCTTTAAGATTCACCAATTGGTTCTGTATTGGGTAGTGGTTTAAGCGGAGGCCTGGTGGTTAAACACTGCGCTAGGTGTTTTCGGTTGCCCCGAAAATGTGTTTAAAGTTTAGTAGAATTTGCTGAGTAACTCTTTATAGTTTTGCAATAATCAGCTCTTTCGTACTTATGGCAAACATAAACCGGTATACTAATATCTAAATGTATGCGTTAGTTTTTTTACAGATAAGAATTTTATCAATGAATGTTTTGAAAACGCGTTTTTTGTTAATAAGTACAGTCATGATTTGTACCATATAAATCATATTCGATATTTTTTTTAATGTTTTCTGAATTAAAAATAGTATATCGAGACTTATCCATAATCGGAATGGTTGTGTGGCGCCACTAGTAACAAGGTAATGATATTCCGTATACGCGTTGCCCACCGATGTGTTGTGTATGCGAATATTTCGACCCCTAGCCCAGTGCTTTCACAGATTTAACATCCTTCAAATTGAAATATCTTTATGACATCTTATTTATAATTGTTTTGATGCCCTGCATATCACTGCGGCTTTGCCTGCGTGGTTTGTACGGGATAAAACTATTCTATGTATTAATAGGGATGTCTTGACTGCCTCGTTGGTCTCGCGGCATAAATGTGCGCGTGGGATTGAGAGGTCTCGGGTTCGATTCCCAAGTCGGGCAAAGTGTTATTGGGTTTTTCCGTTAGGAAATTCTCAGTAGCAGCTCGGAGTCTGGTAATAAACCTGGTACGGCAATAGGCTCGCCCCCTATTACGTGGGTCCTAAAAATTCATGGCGAAATGTGGGTGTTATATCACACCTCTGCCTACCCCTTCGGGGATACAAGCGTGAGTCTATAAAAAATAAAAATAAAATAATAGGGATGTTTACCGCTAGTAGAATAAATTATATAAGTACCGTTATATACTAAAACTTAGCAAAATAATATCAGTTTCAATCCTCAACTAAAGTTAAAACTCAATTTTACATTTTTATGTCAATTCATTGATAATTAGCACTCTACTAGACAGGAAATAATAATGATGTCTCTAAGTGCATAATTCATACAAAATCCGTACAACGAGAAAAGTGTCTGATTTGACTAGCTGGCAACATCCCTATTATAGCGATATGTATATATATCCAGGCACTACATTGCATCGAGTGCTGTTTTGAGAAATATTGTTAGTTGTCCTATTTGTGCGTAACTCTAAAATCGAAATAAGAGGCTATCATCTCAATAGGATTGTTACAACTACACACATATAACCTTTAAAAGAGATCAGCTGCAACTGAACTGAAGACGTTCATTAATAAAAGGATTTTACTTTTTGCAGCCTCGCCGCTGGTTCTCAGTGTATTCAAAATGTTAACGAGAGAGATAGATAGATAGATAGATACTTTATTTGCCAGAAACACGGTTATAAAGGTCTGACAGAAAATAATTGTACTACATGTCTCACCATATAAATGGCATGCTAAAAATAATGAGTAGTTAAGTACCCACTCAATTAATCTTAACATTAAACATAACATTAACCCGCATTATATTAATCGTAACAGTATTACAGACATAACACTAACATTTAATATACAAAATTATCACATACATACATTTCAACTATAAATCAATTGAAAATACTCATAAATAGGTAACATGTCTAAAAATTAAATTACATTCTATCACCAATTTCATTAATAACTATATAATTATTTTTTTTCATATATAATATAATTAGCTTTACTTACAATTATAATTTAAACAATTTAAATACAATATGAAATGCAACATCAGATAATTTATTATAATGTTTAATACTCAATATTCTTTATTATATTATACCTAACTATCTACCTGTCTTTGTACGACATAAATTCGGAAAGTGTATAAAAGCATCTGTCTATAAGCCAAGTCTTCAATTGAGATACAAACTGAGACAGGGGAAGTTCGCGTATGCGTCGGGGTATGTTGTTAAATACTTGTGTACACATATAATTACAGTTTTTTTGTACAAGGTCGTGGATACAAAGTGTGTTTGTAGTTTAGTATTGTCTCGTACAGAAGAGTCAATATGTGTCTTTCTATTTTATGGCCTATCATAATAACTCCATGTCGCCTGATCTTAAGCAGTCATGGAGTCCCATAGCAAAAGTCATCATCTCAATAAAACATTAATAATAATGACATGATGGCTCCTACTTGGATGGCCTTGAGAAAAGCTTTTTCTCGCTCTGCATAAAAGTTGCGCACCAATCATGAGATTTTTAAATACGAGTAACACCTACGGACACTTCTACAACTTTAAATTCAGAAACTACCTAGTGTCTTGTTAAGTTTAACACGTCATTGAAATAAATTTACGGCCAGGACGTTAACAGCTTACGATGAGAAGAAAAGTGTCAAGAAAATCACGGTCCCTTTAAAATTTTATACTAAACTACAATCACATAAAAAGCAGTAGCCGACATCTTCGTCGGTTACTGCTTTCTTCGTCGGCTACTCCTTTCTATCGTATTTGATGTCAAACAATTTTAAAACTAATTTATTTTAATAAAATACTTATATCGCTTGACGTGCGACCTCGCGAATGCTAGCTGTACTTGACTTGTAAGTTAAACTCTTCAGACAGCTCCATTTTCGTTTATATTTGGATATTTTGTTACATGTTAAGTTGCACATTCAGAATAGTAGACATTTCAGCCTAAAATGTCTGCCTGGCACTAAATTAGCATAATTTTACATCAAGAAGGTCTTATTTGTAGCACATGTCTTTTCAAGGCCTCTCCGTTTAGTGTTCCAAGCTAGTCTATGCGAATTATGCAAAGCAGGCATCCAATTCTAAGTGGATGCCTGTTTCGGTCAAAGAGGTCATGAATTATAGTTATTTTTCAAAACTTGTTTGTCACCTTACTCCTCCTAAACGGCTGGACGTATTTGTTTGAATTTGTGTGTATATTTGTATGAAATTCTTAATGGTTTATATCATTAGATCCGGTGACGAGAAATTTTGTGATGTGTGTCACCAAATTTCTTGTCATCAAATTTGATTTGTAGGAATGGTAGACTCACGTCTCTCGGGTATGCTGGCTAAAAATAAAACTGATAGCTAGTTCAGACCAGTTAAGTTTTGACTGCACGTATGGCGTAATGGTTGAAGAGATCACCTCGCTAATTCCACTGACGATTGATGGTTTTATTCCACACGATACAACACTGTGTGATCCACAAATTGTTGTTTTGAGTCAGGGTGTCTGCCAAATCTTTGCAAGGTTCCCGCGACATAGAAGTTAGTCACAGAATTTATATTTTCTTTATTCGTCGCGTTTGCTTCTAGTTTAGGCCATACCGAAATAATGAAAAGACAATTGATAACAAGTGAAGCCGAAATAGTCCTCAATGTTTATCAAATGATCTTGACATTTGGGTGACTGACAACCTAAAGAATTCCGTATTCTATGAAGGATCGTATTGTTGTAGAAAGAAAGAAGGAATATTGTAATATATTTAATTCTTGCTTCCAGAATGCCAACTCTTGAGATTCATCATTAATTTTATTTTTATTAATCACATTTTTAGTAGCCAGTCACAAAACATAACTAATTACGTACTTATTAAATGGTAAATTATTAGTGTCTAAATTTTTAAAGAAAACATCGTGAGGAAATCTTCATATATCTGTGAGTTCTCCATAATGCTCTCGAAAGACATATTATGTCTGCCAACCCGCATTTAGTCAGCACGGTGGGATAATACTTCTCAATATAAGAAAAGGTGCCCAGCTGTGAGACAGATTCTAAAAAAGCTAAGCTGATGATAAATATGCTAAATACCTATGTTACTAAATAATAGGTTTGACTCAAACTCGAACTCCCGCTCTCTCGATAGCAAGTTCATGAATCACCCATCGCTTCAACTCATCTATTGTTAACCAACTATCGAGACACCAACGCAAGGAATACTAGTGGGACACAATGCCACTCCGCGTAGAAACTCTGAACAACTGGACAATAAAACTTGATAAAACTGTGTCCGTAACACATCCAACAGAGAAATAGCTTTATATTATTTTAGTTCAGCTTCTAGCCTTGTTGTGAACAAGCCGTGTGACTATGTATTGAGAAAACTTTGACTGTCTTACAGTCAAAGCTTTCTCAATACATAGTAATAAAATAAGAACTTATAATATAAAGGTCAATTCTCGTATAATTTTTGTTAATTATTCAATATTTTCATCGATAAAGGCAACGATAGCCTAGAGGAGGTACCAACAGACTGCTATGCAGAGGGTACCTATTGGGTTCGAATCCACGGTGCGCACCAATGACTATTCGGAATTTTGTGCGTATCGAATAGTAAATTATCGCTTATCCCGTGCCTCTAAGAGCACGTTAAGCCGTTGGTCCCGGCTGTCATGAAGATCTGACACTAGTCTAAACCATGGAATATAGCTATCCCTTTGGGTTGCGGCGGTCAGACATGCAGTCACTCTGTAGAAGCTTTTCTAATATTTAGTCAAATCCGGTTAGAAAGAAGCGACCCTGGGTTCTAACTAGGATAACGCTAGGAGGATGATTCAATATTTTCATCGTTAGAAGTCAACTTCTAATCTTTCACCACACTGTATACAGTGTGGTGATAGATTAAGAATACAAGTGTCACACTACCATTTCATACTGTGGGTGTAAGAGAAAGGTCTAAGTATCTTTGGAAAGAAGCAGAAAACATCAATCCATATACAAACACGTTTGCCCAATGTGGTATTGTAGACTAAATCCTTCTAAGTATTCATTACAATGCAATGTAACGGAAAATTCCACCGAATTCGGTTCAACCATTTCCAAAATTACGCATAATAAACTTAACATTTTAACTCTGTTTCAGCTTGGATGTGCACTTTTAAAACGTCCCAACCCAATAGCTCAACTTTATACCGTTTAAATATTTACCAATAATATTATTAATCATTGGTCGTTGAACTCTGGAACAAATAATGAGAATTGTCATACTGCCGCCTCTTTTGTCTACTAATAATGAACTATAATAATTATTTCCTCTACTCCTTTGGGAAAGCCTTTGAGTTTGGTTCGTGGAATTATTTGGCGCTAAAAATAATTTCTAATATCGTGTGTTTCTGTGTTGATATACTAGGTTTAGCCCGCGGGTTCGCCCGTTTGGGAGTCGGTTATCGAGACAAACGGTAACCTACGTATTATTCTGATGGATAAGCTATATACGAGTAACTGCATTGTTTTTTAAAAGTTTTCTTCCGTGTCGGGGTACAAATCCGGGCACCTCTGGTTTTCCTCACTGATCTACAGGCGAAGGATTATGAAGAGAGCTGTCTTCATTTTCTTCTTTGCCACTTTAAGCATAAAGAGTCTCATCAGATAATAATCACTCGAGTATTATTACAAGGTACTAGATGAGATCTTCGTTCTAACTTTTAATACTTGATCATTATCCGAATATTTGCACAATAATCAATATTATTTTCAGGTTTATACACTACATAAACATGTTATGTACATTGATAAATAGTTTTTAATTAAAAAACTTCTTTTACTTCTTGCCTCATTCTTTGATCGTACCAGACGCGAATTATGTAGACAGCTACTTCCGAACAAAAAGTAATATTTTAAGTACTTAGGTTAATAAATGATGCAACAAAAAAATACGAGCGAATCATAACCTCATCTTTTTTAGTGTTTGGTTAAGTAACTAACATAGCATATCTTTCTAAGAAAAATATTTATTCAAGAACCATGTTGTAGGTAAACTCCAAAACCTAGCAAGACCAACCATTACATAGAAAACGTTTCGGTATACTAGTTCAGATTTTCTTCCAAAAAACCAACTTTTATTAGGAATAAAATTCAAATAAGTTTCTCCAATAACTTGACCGATAGAGGACATCGGTCCATCTTATAAGAAACCTCAATCTGAGTGGTTCATACAGAAATTCACCGTTATTTACTTACAATTCAACCCTGTCTGAACAATGACAGTATCAAACGAGTTTAAATGACTGATCCAATAGGCTTGTATCCTAAAATGTATTTAGCAATTGATTCGTTCCTTTATTAGATATTAAACTGAAATACCTGATTTTTTCTTCAAAAATCGATCAGCAACATTACTAATTACGGCTTTTTAATAACCTTTTTGAATTTGACACGAAAACGCTGTAAACCATCATGGTGGTTGAGTGATATCACAAAGTCCAAAACAAAACAAACCATGAATGCTACTAAAACGACAACAACTTGAATGGCGAACGTACTGTTTGACGTAATGCTCTCTGATTGGTGTTCACTGTCACAAGAATAAATACATTATTTTTAGTTTTAAAATCCTAAAAATAACATTCATCTTACCTTTTTATAATAAATAATAAACTTTATTGACATCTTAAAATCATAATGAATCTATAGATACCACAATGAAACCGATTTATTCTTAGTGGACACAAGCCTATTATAGTTCACGAACGGAACGGATAAATGAACGATCCACATCAAGAACGATTGTACTGAGGTAGAAGAGCGATGTATTTATTTCAGTGCTTTGTCTTAGGAAATTGTGTTTTATTTTCTCTGTGGGATGCTGTCTGTTTTTCAAGTTTCTGTCAATTTCTTCATCTCTTTAGCATTTAATAGCAAATTCAATCCACAATCTCATTTGTAATTGACTTCGGTAGCTTGGTGAAGTGTGAATAAATTTTTATTGAGGTCATGTTCGGGTATGGAACTGCAGACAAAGCGGGCCTTCCATATTAACTATATTCCAGCTGCCAGTCAGTCATCACATCAGACAGCTACAGTCCAGCTGCCCTCTCAAACCATATTTTACGCTGTACGCAGTGCACAGATTCGTCTCAAATTCGACTCAAAATCTGCCATTCATCTTAGCGGCAGCACTCCGTACCAAATATCAAACACTTGAGTTGGGTTTAGTCATAAAAGCGTATACTAATAGACATTTAGGCTAAGAACTCACGGAGCGATTTTCTCCCGCGACCGCCGCGGTGGTGGAACTGCGGTTTTATTTCTAAACTCACGAGACCGGTTATTTGCGCGGTTTTTCAGCCGCCGCGGCTGCGATCATCGCCCGCAGACGTGGCCGGCGATGATCGCAAGACGGGCGGTTGCAAGACGTAAGTAATTAGTAGATCGATTTCAATATCCATTTTATAATATTTGTTTAATTTTAAACATGCACAAACATTTATCACGATGCCACAAGTCACTGGCTGTTGCAAAATGACGTTGGATTTCTGTACACCCCGCCCCTCGCCCGCGACCGCGGCCCGCCAACCGACCGCAGAGCGCGCGGGCGCCGCCCGCCGCAGCTGCGGTTGACCGCGGCCCGCACGATTCCACTAGTTGCCCGCCGGTGCAGCGGGAACCGCAAACAACCGCGCACGCCGCGGGCGAAAATCGCGTCGTGAGTTTTGCTTTAATTTTTTACATATTTATCTGCATTCTACAGAAACTGCGGGCCCGCAACCGCGGCAGTCGCGGGTGAAAATCGCTCCGTGAGTTCTTAGCCTTATTCGTATATCTAATATTATTTTATAAATTAGTAAAATTCCTGCCCGAAATCACCAATCTGTCCAACTTAACGCCCCAACAGCGTTCTTTACTTACCTACACCTACCCTTTTTGTCACCAACCCTTGTTTTCTAACGAAAGCAAAATTGATAGGATCCCGATGTGTTGATATTGACATTGCTAGGACCGTTTGACATGGGTACAGTCAGAAATTTAATTTGCCAGGCTACTAGTAATTAATTCTGGAGTCCGATTTGTCGGTGATGACTTCATTTGTATCTAATAAACCTTTTTATATACTGTTGGAGTGACGGCCGTTTTGTTTTGTGTTTAATTTGGCCAGCGCTGGAAATCCATTGAAAAATCTAAGTGGTTCTTGGAAAATGTTATTGCTAGGGGGATAAGGAAAAATATCTATGTAATGTTTTTGTTTGATTTATGATGCCGGCTTATCCAATGCAATACAGTGTATTGGTTTAAATGTCAGTTTTAAATGAAAAATTACAAAATTCACCAAAGAAAGAAATCAGATTTAAGATGCAGTTACACATGCTCATTTCAAGCATGAAAGCATGCTTCTATTGAGCATTTGCTACTTGAAGCATGTGTATCGGAATGTTGCTCAAAATTAGCATGCTCATTTCGAGTTTGCTTAAAAATCGACAGGTGTGCGATTTTTGAGCATGCTACCTGGGGCGCGGGTGGAAGGGGTCGTGCTTTGAGCGCGTCTAAACAGGCTTGCTTATTGAGCATGCTAGTATCTATCAGTCGTTCGCAACAGGTGCGCCGTGCACAATTTCACGCAAAATGTCTCTCTCGCTGAGGCAACAAAAAATCTCTCAAATTTGATGCAATGCATCGCCAGCAAAAGGATGATCTTATTCAGCTCCATACGAACAGCTGTTTGATTGTCCATGACTTTGTTTGAACTGACAGAGAGCGAGAAAGCACGCTATAAAATGGCATATGTATTTGGAATGTTTGCTTTGAGCATGCTTATTCGTACTTATACCTATCATGCCTATTGCTAGCAAATGTAAACTGCTCATAAGCATGCTCGTATTGAGCATACTCAATAGCACGCTTTTTAGTTTGCTATTTTAGAGCATGTGTAACAGTACCTTTACTTTAGCGAAAATGCACCCTTTGAGCGTTGCGTCGATGGGATTTTTTATTGCGATACAAAGTCCCATCGACGCAATGCTCGAAGGGTTGTTAGTGACATGTCTCACCCCTCCGATTTTATTTAAGGCTAGAGGATGCTTGCAGCTCTCACATTACTTTTTAATTAAACCATGTTCGATAGAAAATCCTTTCTTACTGCAACCCTACGATCCCTAAGGAACATACATGCCAAATTTCAGCTTCCTGCACCCAATAGTTTTTGCTGTGGCTTGTCTGTCAGTCAGCCAGAAACGAAAGAATTTTATATATACGGATTGTCCAAAAAGTCTTTCTTAAAGCTTATAATGACATTTGTTACCTCCCTCTAAATAAGGTTCTTTAGACAGCGTTTGTTATAAAATTTCTCAAACCTGAATATTTCAGTTTCGTCAAATGATTTTGAATTATCTCAAGCAAATTCTTTATTCTGAAGATTAAGATTATTTTATTTATATCCATTGTGGAATTTTTCAGACCAAATAAATCTTGCGGTTCAAATGAAATTTGATCTGGTGGCGAAATTATTTGATTGTAATCGAACTGTGAAACAAAGAAAATTGTTATTCGTGTTTGGATTTAGCAGTTCCTGTTTTGGTCCAAATGGCTGTTTCAATTCAGGTAATTGATAAAAGAGAATAAATTAAGAAAAATCGGTGTGTATGATGCGAAATTTGTAATCTTATAAATAATCATCTTTCTTCGTCCCGCGGTGAAAACGCTATTGCCGTCTTTCCACCAGGGTCTGGTGGAAAGGGGTGTGTGAGACTCATCTACAATTAAAAATCATAAAAGAATTCAGTATAATCATATGAGTCCGTGTCGATACATGACCAAATGCTATTGAGACCTTTACGTAGTCTATATGATAACATGTGTATACAAATAATATCCAAATCCATAGTTGTTTCCTATTAAGCTGTATTTATTTGTCTTAGGTCCAACTTTGACTAATTGCTAATCGAATTTCGATATTGTCCAATTTAACTAAAAATACTCCGCTACTACCTTTATAGCTCGACCTACAGTAATTCATGTCGATTTTTATTAAGATTTACTCATCCCTGATATCGGTTTCCGTGACAAGACGCCATTTTTGTCTTGCATGTGACTACTCTGTTTGTTGTGTTGTATTTCTATGATTTACGATCAACAAGGCTTTTAAAGTGATGTACAAATTAATGTTTTAATTCAATGCTTTGTTTTGTTCATGTATATTGTTGTTTGTTTCAGGTACTACTTGAGGCATCGCTTGTTCAGTTGTCTTTTGGAACTAGACGAATGCAATGTGGGTGTGTTTGAGTGTTTGTGTCTGTGTTCGTGAAGTTCTGGTTTTGAAGTCGGGTGTGAATCAAATGACGTGGATTGAAGTGGGGTACTTCATTGATATAAGGTTAGTCGAAAAGTATAGCCGTACATTAGAAATTTTACACTCAGTCGGGTAAGTAACTAAATTGCTTATAATTTACAATGTTTTATAGTCAAAGAGCCTCCCCGTCAAAGCATATTATTGTATTGAAATTACAGGACTATTTCCACGTATCTTTATCATTTTCGATTTTGTTGATTTTGTTGATTTTGAGATTTTTGTGTTGCCATGTTTAAGATTAAGGTTTAATTAAAATTACTAAAACAATATAAATTTATTTTAGTTCATTGAAAAGGTTTTTCATACACAATTTATAACTTGGGGCGTTTTAACGTAATTAATTTGATTGTGTTGATCCATCCATCCATCAGCCAAAACACATGCGTCGTTCAATAGTGGTCGGTGGAGGAGGGGTTATAATCCTGATTTAATTTTTGCAAGCTCAATCATCAGCGCACAATGTAGTAAATCGGTGTGCCAGCCTGTACCTAGGAGTCAACATAAGCCCATTATGTGTACTGTTCAAGCAATAATAAGACCAAACGAAGTGCCCTTCAAGCGACGTTTTAACTACACCAAGGCGGACTGGGTAAATTATGCAAAATGTATAGACAACAATTTATTAAACATTAAACCAGAGGCCCACAATTACGGCCAGTTTGCAAAAACCGTTGCATCCGCCTCTCGACGGTACATTCCCAGAGGTTGCCGCACTTCATACATACCAGGACTTTCGCCGGAATCCCGTAAAACGTTAAATCGATATGAGGCTCACTATAACAAAGATCCTTTCTCAGAAGAAACGCTCCAAATCGGTGAAGAACTGTTAACTCAGATTTCTGAAAAGCGACGAGAAAAATGGATAAATACTATCAACTCTATCGACCTAACCCATAGCAGCAAGAAAGCATGGTCCACTATACAGAAATTAACCAGTGACCCCCCAAAAGCACTACAGGTGGGGCAAGTTACTGCGAACCAAGTCGCGTACCAGATGTTAATGAACGGAAAACCAGCACTACGTCCAAAAAGAGTACCCAAACCGCGCAGTCCATGTTCTGAATCGAATACTGCTATCAGTAGTCCATTAGATTAGATTAGATTAAAACTCTTTATTGTACACCAGAAAACAAAAAAGATACAAGAGTACAGTGATCATATTTACACAACTAAAACTAGTGGTACAAGGGCGGTCTTATCGCAAATTGCGATTTCTTCCAGACAACCAAGAATGGAATACAAGAATTAGTGACTGAGAGAATGGGTAGGTTGGTGTACTTCAAAGAATAGTGTATTCTGATGAGCTCAACAAAACTAATAATAATACTATGTACTTACATACTTATATTACAACATACATAAATATATATACTTTATAACATACATATATAAATAGATACCATAAATAGATACAATATTAGTGCAAGTTTAAAAGAACTGTCATGGAATGTCTCCTAAGTAGTGATTGGTGACAAGTTTTTTAAATACTGTCAAGGATTGAGCCTGTCTTATAGTCTCAGGCAACGAATTCCACAGTCGTACAGCCTGGACAGTAAAAGATTTGTCGTAGAAAATTGTAGAGTGAGCTGGAACTTTCAGTCTAAGATTCTCCGATGATCTTAAGCACTTCGTATGTGTGTCGTGAAGATATTCAAAGCGAGCTTTGAGATACAAAGGAAAGGAAGGATTGTATAAAATATTATAGAGAAGACAGAGAATGTGAGTATTCCGGCGAAGGCGGATTGGCAGCCACTTGAGCTTCATGCGAAATTCAGAAATATGATCATATTTGCGTAAACCATATATGCATCTTATGCAGAAATTTTGGAGTCGCTCAAGTTTATCAAGCTGATCATTATTGAGATCGAGATAGCTGGCATCGGCATAGTCAAGAATGGGAAGGAGAATAGATTGCACAAGTGCAATTTTAGTGGTAGTCGGTAGGAAATTACGCAGTCTTCTCAATGATGCTATGGCAGCAAAAAGACGTCGGCTGATGTATTGCAGCTGGACGGTCCACGAAAATGTTGTGTCTATGTATATCCCCAGATTCTTGACATCCTTACTAAAAGGAATAGAGACACCTGCAAGAGACACCTGGGGAAGCATTGACCAATTAATCCTAGAAATTAGTCTAGAGCTGCCAATAATTATAGCCTGGGTTTTAACAGGATTAACCTTAAGACCATACGTTTTAGTCCATTCTGATATGGCAACTAGGTCCTGATTAATACTGGCGATGCCTAAAGATAAATTTTCAAGCTTCGCTTGTGAGTAGATTTGCAGATCATCTGCATAAAGGTGGTAGGAACTTGAAATAGAATTAGATATTGAATTGATAAAAATCGAGAAGAGCAGAGGAGAGAGAACGCCGCCCTGAGGTACACCTGCAGAATTGTCGCACCAAGACGAATAAGTTTCATCCAGATGGACACGCTGCCGGCGGCCAAACAGGTAACTACGAAACCAGTCAGTCACGTCCATTTAATATTTCAGAAATTACAGTAGCCATCAAAAACATGAAACTAGGAAAGGCGCCTGGAGTGGACAACATCTCCACTGAACAACTAAAACACATTGGTCCAGTTGCAGTTTCTTGGCTTCTCCATATGTTTAATACCTGCATAGAGACAACGAAAGTTCCTACCCTATGGAGAAAGTCTAAAATTATCGCCGTTCTAAAACCCGGCAAAACCCCAGATAATGCAAAGAACTTCTGCCCAATTTCTCTCCTTTGTCATACTTTCAAACTCCTAGAGAGAATATTTCTTAATCGCTTAAGTAGATTCATAGATCCAAAACTAATTTCCGAGCAGGCCGGCTTCAGACCAGGAAAGTCATGTTCCAGTCAAGTTTTAAACTTGACGCAATATATAGAGAACGGTTTTGAGGCTAGAGAAGTTACAGGCATTGTCTTTGTGGATCGGTCAGCAGCATATGACACCGTCAACATACGGAGATTACTTTGGAAGGTGGAGAGCATAACTGGAGACACTAAATTCGTCTGTGTCCTTAGCGAGCTTCTGCGTAATCGAACTTTTCAAGTGCATATGTTGTCGGATAAGAGTAGGTGGCGCCGCCAAAAAAACGGGCTACCGCAGGGCAGTGTGCTCGCTCCTACTCTTTTTAATATCTATACCAACGACCAACCACAGTTTCAGGGCACAAAACAATTCGTTTATGCAGATGACTTGGCGCTCGCGTCTCGGGCCAAGACTTTCGAGCAGATAGAGGCAACTCTCTCAACTGCACTATTGACCCTCGGTGAGTATTATGACGAAAAAAGCCTAAAACCCAATCCAGCGAAAACGCAGTCATGTGCATTCCATCTACGCAATAGATCTCTGTAGCCACCCAAAGTATCTGGGGATCACCTTAGACAGAACGCTGACCTTTAAAGTCAACTGCGAAAATATTAAACAAAAGGTCTCCACTCGCAATAACTTACTTCAACGCCTAACATCTACAAGATGGGGAGCTACGCCTTCTGTTTTGCGCACTACAGGACTAGCGTTATGTTTCTCTGCAGGCGAATATGCATGCCCTGTGTGGCACCGATCGGCCCACGCCAAGAAAGTGGATATAGCTCTCAACGAAACGTGCCAGAAAATAACAGGATGTTTGAAGCCGACTCCGGTAAAGATGCTGTATCCACTGGCAGGTATTGCCCCTCCAGCTGTCCGCAGAGAAGTAGCCACTGCAATCGAAAAATGGAAACAGGAAACTGACCGAAGACACCCAGTATACGGCCAAATTCCAGCTAGCAAAAGGCTAAAAAGCCGTAACAGTTTCCTCCACACCGTATCTGCAAGTGCCAATGATGCTCCTGAAGCCAGAGTTAGCCTGTGGCGTGGAAAATTCTCCCTGCCTCCTACATTCTTTTATCACACCAGCAGAAAAGTTACCACCGGGAGCCAAACTGCCTTGGCCAACCTGGAAGGCACTCAACAGGTTGCGTACCCAGGTTGGCCGATGTAAAGACAATATGTCAAGGTGGGGGTATATAGATACAAGTGCGAATAGATGTGACTGCGGCGTATCATCACAGACAATGGATCATCTGCTGTCGTGCCCGGTGAACCCAGAATTGTGCACACTGGATGACCTGTATCAGGCGACACCAAATGCCATCAGCGTTGCTGAAAACTGGTCCAAAATTTTATAAAATGTGTTGACATCGACACGATAAGTAAATAAGTAAGTAACGTAATTAAGACTAGAGCATGCGCTATGCAAAGAAAGAAAGAAAGAAAGAAAATATATCTTTATTGCAAGCACGCTGCACAGTACTCCTTAAATTTACTTATTCTAAAAACAAAAAACAGAACCACACTAAAAACATATTTTGGCGAAGTCAATAAACACTAACTCAACTAAGACCAATGACCACAGAAGAATAACTGAAGCATGGAAGGAACGATATTTTTAAGAACAAATTGAATATAGCTACACTCTTCACTCATATGATAAATTAGAGTTGCCAGAAGAAGATGGCACTATGTTTGTCAGTTAGGGCTAAAGACAATTTGAACACAAATATCGTAACTTTTTAATTTAATAGTGACTGAGCAAATCCGCTATCGATATCGATTAAAGTTTCAATATAGGTTCATAATCAAACGGACTTGTAAAGTATATTATTTATATGTTATACATTTTAAATTCCGTAACTTTATGTCCACAGCAGTCAGAACGCTAGTTGATGGACAGTCTTTAAATAATTATTACACAAACTTGCATTTTTAAACTGAACTTATATATTTTTGTTTCAAATGGGTACTCAGTAGCACATAATCTTTCGAGGCGTTATTTTCTAATTTTCATGGTATTTTTCTTTACGCATCAACAGCCTTTTCAAGTCCACTGCTGGTCTTTAACCTTCCGTGGTGGAGGTTTGGCCTACTATAATACCACACTAGCCAGACGTATTCGTATAGGGTTTTATTTCGAGATTTCCTTCTCTTGTTTCTCTTAGTCGCCTCATACGACACCCTCGGCATAAATGTTTATTTATACTTATTTATAGTTAGTTTTTCAGCTGTAATGAAAGCTGTAAGTGGGATTAATAAATATTAAATAAATAAATCATCACCCCCTACTCTCTCTCTAATCTCAATAACATATTTTTATTAGAGAAAGCAAATAATTAAGATAAAAGCAAAACTCATAGCTTAAGCATTATGATAACTGAGAATGGCATATCCAAATTAATTCTTTACAAGGATAGGAGATAGTCGACATGGATTTTATCAAGCAAAAAACATAAAAATTTACTTAAAATAGATAAATCAGACAAAACCTTGAATAGTGCCCAAAGGTTTGTTATTAACAATAATCACTTTATTGAAATTTTCTCATTACATAGTGTAGGTGATACAAATCTATGTGTAAAAAATGTATGTGCGGGATCGGACACTTTTCGGTCGTTACATGTACGACCGAAAAGTGTAAAAGTGTAAAGTACACACAGAATATTTAGAGAGAAAAATAATGTGGCTAGACTAGCCCTTCGATTTTATCTTGGGATCGCCACATTATTAGTCCACTAGTCGAACAAGAACAACCAAGTTTTGGTCTCTGGGTAGATGACATTTAACAAAATTTCTTTCAAATGAAGATTCCCTTATTTTGATGCATATCCACTCAGTAGTCGTGACTATAAAAGCAGACAATTCTTATCAAACCTTCAAATTACTGTCCTTTAAATATTACTGTCTTTGTAAAGAAAGATCAGATTTTTTCTATAGGTGCATTAATTTTTTTTGTAATATGATGGATTCTAACAAGCTTCGGAATTCATTACTGTTGCTGATAGTTTAAATAATAGCAAGTAATTATTTAAGCACTCACACTGATATGTTTAGAAGGGAGGCGCCATCTGTCATTACTATAAAAAAAATCCGCAGTAAAATGCTTGGAACAAATTCTATGGTGCTTTCTAGGCACCCAATTTTCTCCACGACATACTGCAGCAATCCACTTATTTTATAAATCTTTATCACGTGCACATGTAATCTAAAAAATAATGAGGTAAAAATATACGGTGGATAGACATATCGATAAGATTTTTTACAACACTTGAAAAGTCGATATAAATATTATACGACTAAATTCAAAATCATGATAGAACTGTTATAAAGAAAAAATCACTAAGGTTATATAATTTGATGGCATAATATTGTCTAAATTGTATCTTACACGTCAGTTGACTGTGTTCAATTTGGGAGTACTAGGACGGTCTCTATGTATATTATCCAATCTCTTTGCCAATGACTAAAGACACTTTTTTGCTATTGGGCAACTTGTTGTCATAATGAGTTAATGACGCTTGGCATGTCTTGTCAATTGTCACAAACTGAGTTGAGTTAGTTGACATTTATGTGATACGTGTCACCACGTGACTCGCCACGTGTATCTACACCAGAGATTGAACAATTTGTACATAATTTTTACTTTTGAAAATACATTTAAGTAACTTAAACAATAATAACTGCATGAGCTATGAGCACTATACACCGCGTGCCGCAATACGGGCTGACACTCAGCAAACACTGCTATGGACGCCATAGTTCCAAACACAGTACTGATTTTCAGTGCCGCCACGTAATATGTCAAAAGGCCACTGAAACGTGATGGTCGTCTACGTACCATTGCATATGAACATGTCCAACTATTTATGACTAATTCAGTACACTTTCAAAACATATGTTTTACACGAAACAAGGGAATACATAACTAGCAGGTATGCCCGTTTACTAAGTTTCTACATTTAATTTGCTTATTTGCTCATAGCGGATAATATGACATTATTTTATTTTAATGTTTAATTTTTCAGGAGTTGTTGCAAGTACCCAACCAGACCTCAGAGATACTAAAATGCTGTAAGCAATCAAGACTAATGTTACTAGGGCTATATCCTCACAGGTAAGCAGTAGTATCTTGTAACTGTAGTTTCTGTTGAGAGATTAAATAGCTCTTGAGGTACTTTTTAAATGATGCTTTTGTTTTCAGGTCCCTTATCGGAGGAGGCAAATTGTTCCAGCATTTCGTACCTAAGTATCTAAAAGAGCCCCGGAAAGCCATTGTACGGTGTTTAGTTTGTGATAGAGTTCTGGTTGAGGATCTGGTGGAGTATGAAAAGTGGTTTGATCTCCAATCTAACTTTTCATACAAGTAGGTAGGCTTTTTACTAGCCATTACCCCAAAAAGTAATGTAGCAAGATGTAATTTTCTTCTAGATTCCATTTTAAGGATGTTGTTATCATTAATATATGGTGTGACATGATGTCGTCTTGGAATCTTGAAACAGAATCGGGCACATGCATTTTGCACCCTTTGTATTAAATTCTTAGTTCTTGCCAGCAAACATGGGCCATAAACTACATCACAGTAATTGAAACGGGATAAAATGAGGCTGTCTACAAGCTGTTTTCTAAGGTTAATACTAAGATAGTTTTGAATGTTGTAAAGAATTTTTAACCTGTAAAAGCAATTTCTTACTATTTTAATTAGATGTCCTTCAAACTTTAATTCAGAGTCAATTAATAAACCTAAGTTGGAGGCCTCTTTTATCCCTTCTAATTTCTGACCGTCCAAAATGATAGCTGGGTTAACTTGCAATATAGTCTTTACTTGTATTTTACTGCCCAGAATGATAAATTTTGATTTATGTGGATTTAATATTAATGAGTGTTTTTTTGACCATTCAATCACTCTGTCAAGGTCCTGATTTATCTTTGTAACAGCTGATAGGGTGTCTTCAGGCTTAAAAGAGAGATAAAGCTGCGTGTCATCTGCATACATATGAAAACTGCAATTTTTTAAAGAAGAGGTCATGTCAGCTGTGTATATGATGAAGAGAAGTGTTGAGAGTACTGAGCCTTGTGGGACGCCTCTGTTCACTGTGAGAGCAGATGAAGACATGACCATACCGTCTTCCCTTTGCATTTCTACATGTTGGGACCTATTAGTGAGGTAACTATTAAACCACTTTATGGTGTTAGGTGCAAATCCATAGTAAGCTAATTTTGACAATAATAGAGATGTATTTATAGCGTCAAATGCTCTGGAATAGTCTAGAAGAATGAGGGCAGTGCCCTCTCCACGATCCCTAGCTTCCAGTATGTTACCCACAACATCACATAAAGCTGTTGCGGTTCCTCGTCCTTTTCTGAACCCTGATTGTTTGTCCGGCAGAATGTTATTTTTTTCAACATATTCCATAACTTGTAAATAAACTACTTTTTCCAGAACCTTTGACAAACAGGGCAGTAAGCTAATAGGCCGTAAGTCTTTTGTAGAATTGGGATGGCTCGTTTTGGGTATGGGTTTGATAATTGCGTATTTTAACAAAAAGGATCCAATCGTTTAAATTTACATATAACTCGGAAAATACAATACTACGCTTGATTGTAGTTTTAACAATAAATAAGTACTATTATTCCATAGAGAACATCATACATTTAATTATTTTTAAAACGAAAACCAATAAAAAATAGCTTTTAAACTTCAAACGTCAATATCTCCAAAAATATAAGGCATTTTAAGGGGTTATGTTGATTTTGAGATTTAGTTTTGTTGATTTTGATATGTGTGTGTTGCCATGTTTTAGGATAAGGTTCAGTCAAATTAACTTAAAACAAAATAAATGTATTTGATTTCATGGAATAGGTTTTTTATACACAATTTATTACTTGGAGCGTTTCAACGGAATTGAGAATAGAGCATGCGCAGTGGAGACTGTAATTTAACGAAAAGGATCCAGCTGTATAAATTTACGTATGATTCGCAAAATACAATACAAGGCTTGACTATACTATACACAATAAAAAAGTTTCATTATTTCACACATAACATCATACTTTCAATTAATTTTAAAATGAATACCAATGAAAAAATATCTTCCAAACTTCAAACGTCAATATCTCCAAAGTGACTTTTTGTGGATTGGATCCTTTTCGTGTAACTACGTCCAATTTGATTAAATTACTACTATTTATTACTTGTCAGTAGTAATCTATGATTTATTTTGGTTTTTTACTTAGGAATATATTTATGAATCGAAGTATACATAATCAGCGCGACGACCCGAATAGGCCTGGATCGTTTTCGCAGAATGATTTAAATTGACTTTGCAATCATTTTCGCTGTCAGATTTATTGGAATAATAAACGAAAATCCATTTATCGAAAAGGATCCATGCATTCTGGATTGTTTTAATTAGGTGTATTCAGAAAACAGTTCCAAGCATAGTGGATTCTTTTAGTGTTTTATTATAGTGTCGGTGATGAATAAATTTTAATTTCGCAAAAATAATCCAGACTCCTTGATTCGTTTCACTTAATCGGTTTGTAATACTGGTCATTGAACCAGGAAGGTTGGATTGTTCAAGGTGATCTTTTTTTTAACGTGCAGTACAAGTGGTTTGGTTCTGGGGTTGAAAAATGTGTTAAGCAATTCTTTTGGCTTGGATATTTTTTTACTGGCCGATAGTTTTGATATTTAGCATCAGTTTGGTATATTTAACTCATTTTTGACTATGTTGTGGATTGGATCCTTTTCGTGTAACTACGTCCAATTGACACAGATATTCGTGACATTTAAGGTACAATTCCGAGTTGGGCTGCAGACTGCAACCGCAGGCGACACTACGGCTAGTGGATGCGGTCGACTGCAGTGCTCCCTGCGGTCGCAGTTGCTTCTATTCCAAGCGCGGCGGCATGCCGCGACTGCACGAGTTACCGAACCATTATCTTTCACCAAATTATTCCGATATTTTGGATTCGATGTGTCATAAATGACTGGATGACCAGCAACAAAGTTAATTAATTTTTCTTCATCATCCTCTGAAAAAGTGGAAATTTTTGTACGTGTGAACTGTCTGCAGTCCGCGACATCACTGGACCTGTAGCGTGCGGTTGCTGTTAGCCGCGACCGCATGCGGCGCGCCGCGACTGCAGGCCGAAGTGTTGCCGAGCTCGGAATCAATTTCATAGAGATTCATAGAAACTATTGGTGTCGCCTGCAGTCTGCGGTTGCAGTTTGCGGTCTGCAGCCCATCTCGGACTTGCACCTTTAGACTGAAGATTAACCGCTTGTATGCCGGAATACCAGACACAATTAAAAAGCTATTGTGTCTCGCGTAGATCTGCGTTCCGGCATACAAGGGGTTAAATAAGCAGGAAATAAAATAAACTACGGGGGTTGTCACTTATCCCATAAGAACTTAATAAGATTAGTTAAGATCTTTGTAATAGACAATTCTAAAATGTAGTTAAGTACACGTTTTATGGCTAGTTTTCTAATATCTTCTTGGGTTTACGCGAATGTTACACATGAACGTCAGTTAGTAATAAATTAAAAAACGTAGTTTGTAGATCATTCGGTTTAACTGTAATAACTCAGTGAAATCAATATAACACGATAAAATCCGTAAACAGTAGTTTAGTTTCTAAGCTTACTTATCTGTAACTTATATGTATTTTTCAGCTTTATCATGAATCATTAACGACTTAAGTTAATTTGCTTTTTCTATTGGACCACATTTCTTGAATTTAATCGACTAAGTACTTATAAATTCAAAATTACCATACAATGTTTCCCTAATGCCCCAGATCGCGGGTTTATTGAAATAAATTAAAAATACAGCGTTCTTCGAATAAGTGAAGCCACGGTATTTTGTTTTATCGAATGTTCGTTTTGCGTGCGCAGTACTCGTTTCAAGGTGGTGTACATGCTGACAGTACTAGGATGGGCTTATGCAATATGGGAGACGCTAGTAAAAGTGAGCCGGGCGTTGAAAATATATGCAGAAATATCCACGTAGGTATTTTGTTTGTTTGTCATGAAGCATAACTGATAAAGAGGAAGTCTGATAGATGTATTAACTAAAATGAAACCGTTTAATATTCTAGTGCTGAGTCGATCACAATTCATCAAATTATTTTTATTTGAACAATTAACTGATTTGATTTGATTGGACCCGAGAGATCTGGCCACCTATCTTATGTTTCTTGATTCATGGAGTTTCGTTCAATTCCAGTTAAACAGATTTCGTTTAAAAGAGTATGCGAATAGGGACATTTATCATCGTCCTAGCACTATCCCAGTTGCATCTAAGAGTTGCGATGCAACCCGGGACCTGCTTACTAGACTAACTATATATGTGACTGCCGGCTGACCACTGCAACCCAACCCAAAGGGTTAGCGACATTCGTGAATAGATACATAATCACATGAAATAATAATGTTTGATCTTGAACTTTATAAATTAATCGTAGTCTTCAAGTAGAAAGGCTTTTCTGTCCGACCAATTATATTGCTAAGCTGTCAAAATTCTCGGTAATAGTAGGCAGACAAAAGGGTATTCTTGGTAATATCAAGTACTTGCAGAAGCCCAAAGACTTGTAAGAAAACACTCACAAAACATTTTTGTTATGTGAGAAAGCATTATTGAATTAGAGGATTTTTTCTGAGCTCATCGATATCATATGTTTTCTTGATATCAGTAATTATCCTATCACTATACAACATGCTCCAAAATTTTCCAAGCGTTAATTGTCGCTTGTTTTTTCGCGTTCAAGGTGAAGGTGTTCTATATTTGTTTCTGACCTGAGCGTCATCATCATGCTATAACATAAGCAGGACTTTCGCTCTGGATGATTTAAATCGCTATAGTTTCTAAGCAGATTTATTAGACTATAGGCTTTACAACTGACTAGCCGCAGTTTGACCTCGGCAATGTATAGGATTAGCTGAAGGATTTATTCAAGTTTACTGACTTGTAATGTTGTTCTAAATGTATTTTTTTATCAATGCAGACCAACCATACTGGCTACTAATGAATTTCAATCTATTGAATGCCAGTAGCCACTCACGATTTGAACCTGAGACGCACCTTCGTTTCAAATCCGTGATCCTGTGCACAACAATCTATTGGTCTCGTCATTAAATTACTTTTGCTCAATATCTGTTTCTAATCTATCTTGCCTTATATCGGCGATAACTTGATTTCTATTTTACACGTACTTTTAGTGGTGGATGGTAACGATACTATCAGGTCCCAGGCTAATTTACCTTCAAGGACGAAGAAACAAGAGCTAAGCCGTCCTAGTCCGGAAACCAGCATCAGCCACGAGTAAACTTCTAGTGCTTTAAAACCAATTCAAAATTCACCAAACAAATAACACTAAAGAGCCAACTCTAATAACTTGAAGGGAGACCGTATAATTATTCTTATTCTCTACTTTAATTATAAATGTTAGATGAATTAAAAGCTTGTATATTTTAGACGTCGTGTTTCAAGGATGACAGATAATTACGCGCAAACATTCAAATTATTTATTTTATTGGTGTTTTAAGATTCGGCTCTTAGGCTGAATGCTTGAGTTATTACATAAATATCTTCGCCGAATGCCAACTTAGTTTCTTTTAGAAATAAGTACGTCATTTTGTAAAATTATTGACGCATCACTCTTTGTAGGAAAGGAAATATATTTAATATTTTATTTGGTAAATTATTTTATTTGGGTGGCCAATTGTTCCGTTAGTTCCTCCTCTTTACTTTTTATGTCTTTACCTTTTATGACAGCTTACATTTCTAGTCTTCGTTTTTACTAGCACTTGCTAAACACTTGATTTATTTCTACCGGGCGACCGGCATGGCGATATGGCTAAGAATAATGCACAACCAAATATCAATCTTAAACTATATGAAATAAGATAAAATTTTCATCGTACACTGAATGTCACCATCCTTCTAATTCCTTCATAAATCTGTTTAATTAGTAGCACCGGCAATTGTAATTAGAGGCTTGCAGGTGTAAATTCAGCTCGTGGTAATGATGTACTGGCCTAGTGTTTAACGCGAGGGGTTGAAAGGGCGGCAGTTATTACAAAGATTATAGGCAACTGGACTGGAATGCGTCGAATTGTACAGTGGCTTTAACGTGCGTGACTCTGGTTGTAATTATACGAAATACGAGTATTATAGGGCATATCGCCTTATAATTAGTAAAACAAAGTGCGACAAAGTGGCGACCACATCTATTGATTTGTGAGGTTGATTGATTGATTGAGACTCCAATAATTTGATTTGTAGATGGGTGTCCGGACACAAATTATGGCCCTCTGTGCCTGATAAAGCATGAGAAGCTGTCGATCCCGCCTGTTATCAATATCCATATAGTCGTCACGTGTAATAGCACATATTATAATATGCAATAGTGAGTCCACAAACGTATTTCTTTTTGTTAGTTCACTCAGTGTAAATGTCCATTGTGGACGTTACACTTATCTACAGTTGCTTTGGAGCAAAACTAATATTTTGTTGTATCTCTTAAGATTAAAAACGTAGAAAAACCTCAAATAAAGCAAAAGTTGTCACTTATGATACAATATAGATGAAAAATTAATCTAAAATTGTGCTTGGTTCCTTATAGCATAATACGCTAATCGCAGTTAGCGTGTGTTCGAAAGGGTTACGTCTAATCAAGAATTCATTAAAGCCGTACTAATACGATTCCAATGAATGTAAAAATAAACCCATTCAGTACTGATTTACATAAATATTTTGTTATTTGTACAATTGACAGTGGTTTGATTTTATTTATTCAAATACCCGCACATTTTTTTAACTTAACTCTTTCTGCCCTTAACTATTTTCCACCCTTCTTATTGCACCCTACGGTCTCCAAGGAACATATGCCAAATATCTTTGTGCTAACCTCAGGAGCTAGAGGACCGCTTCGAATACTAATTTTTATGTTCGATAGCTCATAACTCGAGGAATTTTATTTTTCTGCCGCAAACCCACCGCGGAAAGCGAGCTTTATAAACAAGCTTTCGCTCTGGTTGCTTTGCATTTATTATAATTTTATTATTCTTGTTCTTTTTTTGTACTAAGTAGCTGAGACACTTAACCTAAGTTGAGGTGCCACTTACCTATGCCAAGTACAACAAAGATCTTGGTAAAAACATTTTAGACTATAATGCCATTTACTGCCTGTGCCTATTTGCTCTGTGTTCTAGAATTTGAATATACATAATTGGAGTGGCGTTGGCGTAGTTATTAAGACCATTATTTGTAAAATTTGTATTAAATTACTGTGAAACTGGTTCTTGGTAATTTTATACAATATCGATTTTGTTACTAGTACGAAGTTTGGATTTCAAAGGCTTTTACTTTAGTTAACAAATTTGATTTTTGCTTAAGTACCTTATCGGTTTCTTTAGCCTATTTTTGTGGCAAAATCGTGCTCTAACATACAATAAATGGAAATCACATGGAATATAATATCATGGCCATCAGGAATACAGCAATGCAGGGCAAAATAAATATAATGTAATGCAACTAATTTTATCCGACTTTGAAAAAAGAAGCCTTCCAATTCTGTACTATTTTTTTGTTTGTTCGGTACTTACCTAATATCTCCGTAATTAATGAATTACGGAGATATTAGGTAAGTACCTAACAAACAACAATGTCCAATCAAACAAGTCGGTGCTGGACCAGTCAAAAAAAATCCCTTGGCTCGCTCATAGAGTCGAGGCACACTAGAAACTGGTTTTGTATACGAGTGTCAATGTGGGTGTAAAGTAGCACTGGAAGCGACGATGTCTTGCTGAACGATTCTCGCCCTTATGGTGGTCTAGCGGGAAATTGTTCGACTGTACATATAGGAGGTTCATTAACCTCCTATATGTCCATATTTTTTGTTTGTTCTACGTTTCATCCTCCTAGCGTTATCCTTGACGTTTGAGAAATGAAATTTAAAGTCAGTATCTTTTTGTTCAAATTATTCGTGAATGATGTTTGTAATACCTGAAACAACGTGAACAAAGAGAGTGTATTCCACCTATCTAACATCACATTCCTATCATCAAAATGTGACATATAGGTAGGTACCTAACTCCTCCTGTATATGTACCTACAGCTAGGTAGTGACATTCGTGACCATTTGCATCAACCAGTTTAATTACCCCAGATCAGATACGGACTCCCGTTTCCTACTTCTTCTTTTGCCTGCCCTGTTCCCATATTACTTGGGGTCGGCGCAGAATGTCTTTCGCTTCCATTCTCTCCTATGAGACGTCATCTGGCTATTCACTCCCTTCTTATTCATGTCATTCTTCACACAATCTATCCAACTTTTCTTTGGTCTTCCTTTGGATCTATACATCTTTTTTTTGGTCTTCTTTGGACTCCCATTTCCTACGTTGACTAATAACTGGCGAGCGGACTGATCATCCTCAGTTTATCTCCCAGTTAGATCTTTGGTTGATGGATAGATGTTTTCATTAGCACGGTATTCTATTAGTTTGTGGTGGTTCCGTATTTTGGTAAAAATAATAAATTTTAATGTTTAGCAGGTAATTTTTAGAATGTAAAGTTGGTAATGTTTAGAAGGTTATTTTTAGAATGTAAAGTCGGTAATGTAGTCGTCTACATCAATGATAAAATAATTTTTGATGGACAGTTTACTCACGATTAGCAAAACAAACAAACCACACGTCTTAATCGTTATATTTTACTCTCAGATCCAATAATAAACTGACTCCCACTATAAGTACCTATACTTAATGAAGAATTAATTTTCTCACTCGGAAAAAATATTTTTTGATGTAGTCACCAATAAGAGTACAGTGTAGAATCATGTAGGCTTTTGCCAAAACTAGATGCATAATTGATAAAGTCGCTAAATTGCGCAGTTTGGATGTGGCGATGGAAAATTGACAAATTTAGAACCAGAATGCATTCCCGTCATGATCGCAAAATTCTGCAAGTTGGATGATGATGAATAATTTTGTTTGCTAAAATTTGATGCAATAGAATTGTGTCACTAAATTGCGCATACTGCGCATTACTGGCAAAAGTATGCATTTACGATTTAACGCCCGAGTCCATGAAAATTGAGATTTCACGCATCAGGAACTCTGCCACCCGTAAGAATTTTAAAATCTTACAGGACCTATCAAAAAGGGCAGCAATAGCCACAGAGAGAGACTAGACGGCTACGTGGCGGGTTTCAGGTCTGAGGTTCAAACCCTCGATATATACCTACCACATTAATAATGGCTTCCTGAACGATGCAAGAATACATCATTATTCCTGAGAAAAACTGCATGCTGTCTTCGAAATACATATATAAGACACATAAGACTGACATACATAAGACTGCCAACCTACACTTAACACACAGCGTGGTGAATTATGGCCTAACCCTATCTTAGAAAGACAAGGCCTGTGCCCAGGAGTGGGACAGTTTACTCACGATTAGCAAAACAAACAAACCACACGTCTTAATCGTTATATTTTACTCTGAGATCCAATAATAAACTGACTCCCACTATAAGTACCTATACTTAATGAAGAATTAATTTTCTCACTCGAAAAAAAAGAGGGTGACATAATTTCTTTTTTTCATTTTCATTGTTATGAGTTCTAAATAAATCATTTACAATGCTTTGCGTTCTTTGTGTAAAAATTTTGCTTAATTAAAGGACAATGGCGTTTTAGGGAGTGGCGATCGGTTGATCAGCGGGAGTACGGAAAGGGTTAAACTTATTGTTTTTGAATAAATACAGAGTTTGGTTTTGTTAGTTGGGAGTTTTATGCTTGTTTGCTGTAGGCTGCAATTTAGATATTCATAGTAATCTTATAGGTAGTATTAATTCTAATAGTTTTGTTATGGAGGACCATCCGCCTATATGTTGGCGATTGTTCTCGGAAATTATATGTCTATCTATGTCTACAAACTTGTGTATTTTACATATCACCAGATAGACGTCCACTGCTGGACGTAGGCATCCTAAGCTGTTCACATAGACCGGATGGATGCATGAATATAAAATTTGGTCAAATTAAAATGGTATAAATATGTCTTACTAGTATCACCTTCTGTAGGACTTAGGAGCGTGTGGTTATTGTTGTTTAATTTACGTAAAAAAATACCTTCATATGATACTTATACATGCATCGTCGTCCCTACGTTATCCCCGTTGTATCCAAAATATTCGCTTCGGAGTCCATGATCCGCCTTCTAGTCTAACCAGAGTCGACAGAATATTAGCAATAGCTCTGTGGTGCACGCCGTGGATTTGAACCCGATACCCTCTACACAGCAGTCTAATCATAAATTCACTAGACTATTACTGCCTTGCGATTGATGCTTATACATAATATATGTCTATAAAAAGATAACTTTTGCGAATCGTACCACACACGTTCAGCATGCTTAGAACCTTGTAGGTAGTAGGAGATCATATAAAGCGATGGATTTTGATTGTACCCGTGGCACTCAATTTGACATGCTTTGTTGATTCAGGGTTGCTTTATACACATGTCGTTGCAATGATGTTTGTTCGCCTTGATTTCTCTACATCCATCTCTATAACACACTCTGTATAAAGAAAATACGCCACATATATCTACCTACCTACCTATGAGTATCATACCTATAAGTACGGCAATTGGTACTAAGCATAATTGTGTACTGTCAATGAAAAATCGTTTAGTGTTTGATAGCTGTACTTGCTTATTTTACATGTACTATAAACATCGCAATGAACCTATCGTGTTTGAAAGTAGCATTTTTAAGACAAGTCTTGCTCTCTGATCGTACATATCCTGTGTCGCGTGTTCGCGAGAGACTTTGCAAACATATTTAATGGCGGCTCCACATTAGTGCCGTGAATTCACGCGCAAATTCACGCCGCGAATTCACACGAAACTGAACAGCAAGAACAAAAACACTGAAAACTGGAAAGCAAGGAGTATTTTTTCTTTTTTAATTCCTTGATTTCAATATCCATTTAAGTACTAATCCGCGTCCAGGCATCATGACACTCCTTTTTATTCTTTCGATACAGGTTTTTTGCATCCCACAGTACGTTCTACGTTCAGGGTTGCTTTATACGTATCAGGGTATTTGCTCTAAAAAGCGCATTTTAGTGTCGTTATCCCCAATGTTCAGACGCGACTCCATTATATTAGCATGCGCGCAGTGAGTGCACACGTCCATACGCCTATGAAGTCCGGCGAAAACTGACACTGGGCCGCGAATGTGGATGTGTACGCGTGAATGCTGCGTGAAGCGGGCGCGAATCCTTTGTCGCGGGACAAAATACCGACTCTGGTCGGGGAACAGGCGCAAACGCGCGTGAACAGCGCGAAAACCGTCCACATTCACGTTCACGCCTGTTCACGCAGCTTCACGGCACTAATGTGGAGCCGCCATAACAGGCATCGAGACTAGGACCGACAATGTGTAAATCTGGTATAGTATCTAGTAGTAGGTATAAAGTGCTGTCTTAGGTGGGGTTCGAACCCGCAACATACAGCGGTGTGCCAAACGTTAAGCCGTACGCTTAAAAGCACCACGCCATCCATGAATCAAATAAAATCTTCATCGTACAGTAATCAGTTCCATATAAATCTCATCTCAAACAACCACATCTCTACCCCCATCACGTACAAAAATAAAACATGCACTCTATGACACCATAAACATTTGAAACATAAACATACAATACTCAAACACCGTAACGTACATTTCCATTTCCTTTCCTCAATAACCCTCCCATACAAAATGCCAATAAATCTAAAACGCACGAATGTAAAAGGCACGGTTATTTGCCATCAAAACGGCCAAGCCGACTGTGTGATGCAAATCGTGAACGGCATTCAAGAGAAATTTATAAGGACGAGTACACGGTCGGCGTATCGAATTGCGCTTCGTTTGCAATGTAAGAAATCGGTCAATAATATGGTGAACTGTCTTTTAAGGCCATGGCCTTATGGCCTTATATGTCAGAAGCGTATCGAAACGCGCGTATGTTTGGACTCGGTAAATAATATGAAGTAGCGTTTAAGGTCATTTAATAGAGAAGTTTGGCATGCAATACTTACAATTTGGATGGCGATTCTCACAGTAGGTCTACACTTACTTGAACTAGTCACCTCAGACACTACTTTGGTCGCGTCGTGGTTGGGAAATATCGATATATTATTTAATTACTTATTTTAGGTACCTACTCCCTAGGGGATACATTTTAAAAATAACTTTTCTCAGCATTGAAACGAAGGATCCTACGGAAATTTAAACATCTGTGCTTAAAAAGAAATGAATGAAGAAATTTCTGTTAATATATTTATATTTTTCAGAATATACGCTCAATACGTACAAACCCTTAAGCAAATATAAACGTTGAGCTCTTATCATAATAGCTAAGAGCTATTTTTTACACGTTCCCGCCATAAAATCATACATACCGAAATTCTAATATTCTCCCCTCTAAAGGATCTTAAGAATGTATTATATTAAAAACGTAATTGCTGAAAGTATGCGTGAAGTTAATGGAAAATGCTTTAAAAAACTGACATTTACAAGTTGTCGTCATTATATTCTAGGCTTTTAAGAAGTTTAAGACCAATTTCAAACTTCTAGAAAAACTATATCGTTCAGATTAATTCTATATTGGAACGTTTGTATGAGTTATTTGACATATTCATTCAATTGGAGTTCCTATTGAATGAATATGTCAATAAAGAAGAAAGAAAAGTCAGATAGCGGTGAAAAGTATGTAGGTATACTAATTCAAAATTCAACAAATCTTCCTTATCTATTTTACTATTAATTAATTATCAAAGTAATTAATTGATACTTATAATAACTCACTACTATGCTATAAAAAAGTCAGACATATAGATTTCCGGTGAAGTGTTTCATTTTGTAAACAAACTAAGTACCTTTACCTTTACTCGCGGTTCCGCAGCCGCAGTTGACATCGACATTGGCAGCTTACTAAAAGCTTTTATCCAGTCACTATTAGTATTTAAAAGTTTATGGACAAATTACGATCTGTTTTATAAATATTGAAAAATGTAAACTAAAATTAATACGTTGAATTTTACGCGTTATTATCATTAGTTCTATTTTTATGCGACAGATTAATAAATTCATGGAACGTAAAAAACCGTTCTCATCCATATTGGCTATTCACTAAGCTTAAGTTTACGACGAGCAAGGGTTATTAACTTCTACAATTGTTCTATCTCATTCTTTACTTAGTCAACGTCATTGCTTACCAACCCATGATGCATGAGCATGATTTTTTAATTAGGCTTCAAATAAATATATTAAATAGAAAATATTATACTATTCCTTAGAAAATATTAAAAAAAACCGCAAGTCAATAGAAACATAATTATGTAAGTTTTTCCATATAACCCACATCTGGCACATCATGCAATATAATGTAAATATGTACTGTGTATTAGGAGCAGGTATGAATAAAACAAAACTCATCATAATCAAATTTTATTCATAAAGATAATATATTTTATAATAACTAATTTAGCCTTTGGTTATAGAACCATACAATCAAAGTATCTGTACTTATAAAAATAGGAACTTTAGTGAGTAATAGGAAGGACAAACAGACTTTTCGGTATAAGGCTCTTATATGGAAAAGTCCGTCGTATCCCAGCCCTCCTCTAGGTTTGTAATTTACATTATCATTGAAGTTTCATAGACATTCAAGACATTTCATAATTTTTCAAAGTCACCAAGTGTCATCGTTTCAATTATGAGTGTCCCTGTGGTGGGTATACCTAACACAGAACTTCAGATCAAGCAAATGTTTGGCTATGGTACTCCTAACAAGAGACAGATGCCTAAATATTTATTGAGCTGGGTCTTTGTAACCATAACTGACTTTGAACAATCCTTCTGAATGTTTTATTTAGTAGATTCCTCAACAAGATGATCCAGCAAATCTTCGTCAAAAAATTACAAAAAGTATTGTAAAGGTGTTTCGAAACTATTAACTTGTCAATGCCAGTAAATGTGGTATCAGGTGACTGAAAGTCCATTTTCCTCCATATGTATTATTTCTTCTCAGGTTACTAATACACAGTACAGATTTACATTATATTGCATGATGTGCCAGATGTGGGTCATATGGAAAAACTTACATAATTATCTATTGACTTGCGATTTTTTTAATATTTTCCAAGGAATAGTATAATATTTTCTATTTAATATATTTATTTGAAGCCTAATTAAAAAATCATGCTCTGTAGGGTTGGTAAGCAATGACGTTGACTAAGTAAAGAATGAGATAGAACAATTTAGAAGTTAATAACCCTTGCTCGTCGTAAACTTAAGCTTAGTGAATAGCCAATATGGATGAGAACGGTTTTTTACGTTCCATGAATTTATTAATCTGTCGCATAAAAATAGAACTAATGATAATACAAAAACAATAATTGAACAAAACGCTACCATTCAAAGATCAATGAAGCACAATCACTTCTGCGGTATGCCTAAATTAAAACATTTCCATTTAAAAGTGCTGCCTAGAAAGTTTCCGATACATAAATAAACACTCGCAACACGCAATAAAACCAATTAGTACGAACGTTTTTACTTATTAATTCAGTTCTACACTCCATTTAATTTGAACCTTATTGTTAAGAAAATAAGGCAAGTTCTTAAAGATGTTCACACTTTGTAAGGAAAAGCATTGTTCTGTAGTTTAAGTTTAAAACAACATGGAGTGTTGTAATTGCAATTTGGGCATGTTATTATGTCGTCTTGTAGTTTTGTTGCGTAGTTATTGCACGGAATATGAATTTAGGTTTTGCTAATAGATGCTTCTCATGCCAATGGAAAATAACCTTTTTCCTTTGCTGTTTGTGAACGTATAATTTTATGAGAGCCTTGAATTTGAACAGACCTGACGTAGGAGCATTTTGTTTTACTTCGTGTCTCATCTATAAAATATGGTCCACTAGATGACGGATCCTTTCCTATAACTACCTTATAACAGACCAACGTCAATAAATATTGTGTCTAGCGGAATCGAACTCACGATCAGAGGCATTGCAGTCAGGATAGCTAATCACTAGCCTCGACTAGCCAGAAGGTCAATTATATAAAAAACCTGCATGTCGCAACAGCTATTTTAAGACGTTTTGTTTACTATCACCGTCATACAGACAATGTAGTAAAATAATAACAATTTCATTACCCATTAAGACAGACATCCCTTAGTACTAAATAAATTAGCCTATCTTACCCCTACGCGCTAAATCAATTTCTCACGTCGCGTCGTTTATAAATTCTTCAACTAGATAAAAACCTAAGCTTACGATATGAAGCTTAAAAATCATCTCTTATCATTACGTGTCGATAGGCTATACAAACTAAATAAACCAGTCTTATCCCTACACTTGCCTATCTGTCACATATCCTAGTAATTTATTCAACGTTATAAAAACGTTATTAGCCTTATAAGGATTTTATTCCCGTCTTATTGAAACGGCCCGATAAATTGCAGAGACACATTATCTTATATGTATAATTTATAGCGGGTATAAATTGGCCATTTGAATACTTATATTCAGTTATTCTTTGGTATTGTGCCTTATTGTCTGGGTATAATGGTTTTGCCTAAATCGGTTTTTGAGTGATATCTTATAGACGATACTGTTTTGGGGTAGGTAATGGGGTA
This sequence comes from Euclidia mi, assembly GCA_944739405.2. Lineage (NCBI taxonomy): Eukaryota > Metazoa > Arthropoda > Insecta > Lepidoptera > Erebidae > Euclidia > Euclidia mi. The sequence continues at coordinate 33,750,483 of OX123205.2, read as the reverse complement.
ACTTTGGCAGGTCACTACTGCATTTGGCTTGTGTAGGCTTTAAAGCTAATATTGTATAATACTTATTCCTTTCAATTGGGTCTCGTTTATTACGAAGTCGGACTCTCAGCTGACCGAATGACTACGCTCTAGGTTGAGCGACTCTTTCACCGTCTAACACTGCGTTAAGTGTTGAGAGTTCGTTCGTTTCTTTTGTGCAAAGATTTCTATATATTGAGCTACCGACTTGGCTTGCCGGATAAATCATCTGAAGTGGCAATGGGCTGACCACGTCTGCCTAAAGACATATGGGATGGATAAGCCTTAGAGTTGAGACCACGTATAGGTCAATTAAGTATTGGATGCCTGTGACGTCGTGCCCCTCCGTCTGAACTGTGACGTCGAACGAAAGTGGGAGCGCCTCTGCCCGCGCGCCCCCGCACGCCATATATAAGCGTGCGACGCTGTTCAATCGGCCCTCTGCTCCAGCTCACGGCCAGTTAAGTCTTCTTCCTATCAAGACCCTGGCCTTCGGAACACCAGTGAACACCAAATATACTTGTCGGACCACACCCTGAATTTACTCATGTTCTCAATTAGTAAATCTTAGTTTTAAAGTAGCTGCATTGTATCTACCTATATAAATAGGCAATTATATCGTGAAGTGTACTATTCTAAAAGTGTTTTCATTTGTAAGTAAAACCTGATTTTCTTCCTTTTTTTGATCGGCGAGTGATTGAGTCTGGCTCACCACCTACAAACCAATCACCCGTGCGACATTGGCACCCAATAGGATTTCTTTTTATAGCTAAATTAGTGTTCCGAAGGTGAGTGGTATTTCTTTCTGTATTTTTATATATTTTTATGTGTTAAATACGTCCAGGAGTAACCTATATCTTTTTCTTGTCAGCCATAAGCTGCTTAATTGTATTTTCTAACTAATTATATGTCTAATTGAACTATCTGCTAGATAAATTGCATCGCGCAATGTTATCAAACGTAATTACCTATTTTATCCTCAGCCGCTTGGCGTACGAGCGACGCCGCGCCGCGCCGGCTCAACGAAGCCACGTGTTTTATCTACCTACAATTTCAATTTCTCTTGGACGCATTTTACATTTTACTACATTCTCTTCCTACAATACGCAATTACGCACTTTATTTTCTTTCACTAGTAGGCATGTGTGTAATTTTAGTGAACATTGCAGTGTAATTTATTATAATTTTTTTTGCCATTATTCTTCATGGGTTCGTTTCTCTGTTATATTTTGTCTCATGCGATTGTGTAAATTAAACTGTAAAATAGCTTTAAAGAAGTTTTTAAAGTCTTTACTAAACTCTTTCTTAAATAATTGCTTTATACAAATAACTTTGCTCAAAATCTCGCATCTTTATATCATTAATGAAGGTACATAAATAATAAATAACTAAATAATTTACCTGTAAAAGTAATTAATCAATAAGTTAACCTCTAAAGTTAATTTTATTTTTCTTTCTATTGCTGTTGGTTTGCTGAGTTGGTAGCTTTGGGAAAGGCTATTCTATTCTAGCCTCTGCTAGCCTTTGATCGGCTGTTTTTTTAATTCAGAGTACTTTGTAGTCCACGCGGCGTCTACTAGCCGTGTGTTGACCCTATTTGCTATGTAAAATCTGTACGGATGCTACTAAATGCGTATGGATGCTGCTAAATGCGCATGGATGCTTTTTGCTGTCGGATTCCGATGGTGCTCTGTTTTGCCATTAATATAATGGTCTCCTTCTCTTGCTAAATGGGAGAAGATTGGGTACTGTTTGCTACCTGATTCTGATGATGTATGTGCTCTGTTTTGCGATTTTCTAATGGTACTTTTGCTCTTGCTAAACAAGAGATGAATGCTATATTTCTCTGTTCTTCTTGCTGTGAAGAACGGGCATTGTCGGGCTAAAAGTGTTATGGAGTCTGTTGTTTATACCGACAACGCCTCTTTAAAACGTTGGAGTTTTAACTTTGAATTACCGCGGTGGCTAGACTGCGAGGTTGCGTCGATTTATCGATGATTTTTGTTGTCTTTTAGTGTTTTTACCTGATAATTTTGTTGTTCTATACCTGTTTTCACTACAATACTAACGTGGTGAAGACTCGTTCTTAAAATGTTCAAGTTCTACTAACGATTCTTGGCATTTCATTTTAAACTATCAAGTTCCGACTAAAGGTTTTTGGTGTTTAAAAGGGTTTCTAGGTAACCCTACTTATGTTGTTGTCTATCAGGTAATAACAATAAATTGTGTGATTTAATAAACAAAAAATGTGTGTTTAAAAAAAAAAGTGGGTTAAGTCGTTTTATATAAGATTTTAACCCACACTTACAAAATAATTTTAGCGTATGATGGTCATTCTGTCTGACCTTAGTGTATATAATAATATAATATGTGTAAATATATGTTTTTTTTCTTTTTGGGTCACTACTGGAGAACCCAGTATCTTTTGCCCACTGTTGGTCAACTCTTTATGTGTTATATTATTCTAACGCGTTGCGCGTAATCACTAATTGCCAGGTGTCGGGCATTCGTTGTAAAATACAAACTCGTGCGATGAGTTATCGCTCATAAATACCTTCACAATATAAATGCCTATTTGTTGTTTTAAAATGTTTGTTTAACATAAATAAATGCATAAACTTTAATAACAAAGTGATAAAAAAAAATGTGTTGATTTTTTTGTGCATGTTACTACATCCACAATCTATCTTTATAATAAACAATGTTTATATTTATTGGCACTAATTTTAAAATCTAATGTTGAAATAAAATGTTCTAAATGTAAATTATACGCCATTGTATAGGTACCTAACTACCTACGCCTCACATTGTGCATAAACTCAATAATTAAGGATATTTTGGTTCTCAGTATATTGACATGGAATTCAATTCCAATATGGTGCATGAGCCATGTGAAGTTTATGCCGAATCGTTGAACTATTTATCTTCTATTCTCGAGAAGGTACACTCAGCTCTGTTGTCGGCTCATCAACGCAATTGTTTATTTTATAATCTTCGCCCTAATCCGGCAGAATCCTTCAGAACTAAATCATATATGAATGTTAAACCACTTGGCGAATGGCATATAAAAGATCTAAAGATACATAAAATTACATAAAATAAAAAAAGAATACTTATAACCTATACATTGTTTATTTTTCGAAACTAATGTTCTCTAATTTATGTTACCGTTTGTAGTAGTGTCTACTATAAATTGATATTTCTTGTTGTGGGTAGCAATTTTTTTTTTCTCGTAAAATACACTATTTTTTTAAATTGCTGCGCAGTTATGTACCCAAATGTTGTGTTAAACATTGTTTTAAAAAATCTTACCATAAACAAAATATATTGTTTTTTTTACCCTGTGGATCAGTGGTTAAAAGGTCACTGTCAGCCGAGTATACAAGTTCGATTCGCGCTTGTGTTTTTTTCTGGAAGTCTATTTATTTTAATGTCTACTTAGTTGGCGTATTATTTTTTCGCTGTGCTTTGTTCTGAAGTTCTTTTTATTGTTGTTGTTCATAATTTTGTATCGATTTTATAATCGAATTGTTATTATAGGTACTTTTATAAAGCAATATTGTGTGTGATTGACCGGGCGTTGCGAACTCGGAACAGTCAAATAGTACTTATCTAATTAAAATATATCTAGTTTGTTATTGCGATGCACAGTGTTTTATTTTATCTCAAAATGACCACCTCCCTGATTATTAGTGAATCAGATAGAGCTTTTTATTCTTATTGCGAGAGTAAAACTCCCTCGAATCCATCTTAACTAGTTTAGGAGATATCGGAGGTAAAACTTTTTACCCATATTTTGAAAAAAGAATTAAAAAAATATTTAAAAAAATATTTCATCTAAACTTTTACAGTTGCTTTATTTTTTTAACTACATTTTAAAAGGTCTTATTTTTCTCTATGTTACGAGTCCTTTATGACTGCTCTAGACCGTGTGTCTCTGTGTGACAGTGCCTCACCCCCGTGTCCTCCAGAGTAATATGTATGTGCGGGGTTTCAGCGATTGCCTTTCGAGGGTGGACTCCTTCCCGCACCATCATATCACTCGACAAAATTAGTTAGTAAACTAACTAAAAACACAAATAAAGGCAGTTCTCGTAAACGTACACAACAACCTATGTTAATTTAAAAAAATTACTACACTAAAAAAGTTTCGAGAATTTACCCGGGTTCGGGTAAGTTCGGGTAAATCTTAATATTTCCGAGATTCCACGGAATTAATTGTTGTTTTTTTTGTGTTGGTAGTCTACCTTATTACCTCTTTTTTAAAGCAAATTGCAGATTCTAATACTGAGGAACATGGGCAAAAAAAAATAAAAATGAAAATCACAAAATCGCTGATTTCTCGGTTCCTACGCGGTCTAGAGCAGTCATAAAGGACTCGTAACATAGAGAAAAATAAGACCTTTTAAAATGTAGTTAAAAAAATAAAGCAACTGTAAAAGTTTAGATGAAATATTTTTTTAAATATTTTTTTAATTATTTTTTCAAAATATGGGTAAAAAGTTTTACCTCCGATATCTCCTAAACTAGTTAAGATGGATTCGTGGGAGTTTTACTCTCGCAATAACAATAAAAAGCTCTATCTGATTCACTAATAATCAGGTAGGTGGTCATTTTGAGATAAAATAAAACACTGTGCGATGCACACGCGCTCACTCAGTGACGCGCTGGTAGATAGATACCGAACTTATGATTCATCATTGTTTACTTTAATAGTGTGTTCATTCATCTTGGACAATCGTGGTCTTTGTAATTAAATTGAGCAAAATAATTATGTATTTTGTTGTTCTTTTCTAATTCAGTAGTCAGTTTGTAGTATGCAACTTGAATTTATTTTCGTTTAACCTTTGTATAAATTCTGTTTGTTATACCTAACTATGACTTAGTATTTTGTTTATCTAGTGGTCAAGGTGCCGAACCCAAGAATAATAATTCGTAGGGCTAGACGTAACTTCTCTTACCTGTAACTCATTCTTAATGACGTCCCTTTTATCTCGTGTATTACCCTAAGCGCTTCACGCCTTTAATGGTTGTCTCTCATATTCTGTTGTTATGTTATGGCCTAAGCACTTATGTAGTGTGTGGCGGCTTTATGGATGACGGGTGTGTTAGTTTATCATAGGGCAGTTGTTGCGTGCGTATTGTGGGTAATATATTATATTTATAGCTAATGTAGTTATGTAAGTTTCGTTGTTCACTTAAAATACTGACACCACTTCCACTACTTGATTACAGGCAATCCTCAACTAGCTGCTAGCCCAGAGAATTTTCCCTAGGAAAAATTCTGCCCTAAAGAGGGGGGTGTGTGACGTCGTGCCCCTCCGTCTGAACTGTGACGTCGAACGAAAGTGGGAGCGCCTCTGCCCGCGCGCCCACGCACGCCATATAAAAGCGTGCGACGCTGTTCAATCGGCCCTCTGCTCCAGCTCACGGCCAGTTAAGTCTTCTTCCTATCAAGACCCTGGCCTTCGGAACACCAGTGAACACCAAATATACTTGTCGGACCACACCCTGAATTTACTCATGTTCTCAATTAGTAAATCTTAGTTTTAAAGTAGCTGCATTGTATCTACCTATATAAATAGGCAATTATATCGTGAAGTGTACTATTCTAAAAGTGTTTTCATTTGTAAGTAAAACCTGATTTTCTTCCTTTTTTTGATCGGCGAGTGATTGAGTCTGGCTCACCACCTACAAACCAATCACCCGTGCGACATGCCCCTCGACCAAGTGATCCGACGACCTGGAAAAGTGGCTAGAGTAGGCAGGATGCGGAAGTCTGAGAATCAGTCATTGTGATGCACGTCTGGAGAGCACTATATTCAGTAGTAGACTGCAATAGGCTGATTAGTCGAAGACAGAAAGAGATTAATTGAGTAAAGAGAAGGCTTTTTAAGGAATCAATAAGTATTTTTCTCCGCTAAACTTTTAGGGGAAAGTTTGTCTATAATTTTGTAAATAACTTAAGTGAATGAGCGAATATTCGGATGAAACCTGTATTATAACAAGACTTATTGTTCCTAACTAAGGTATAAATTCAATTATGTGGAAAGTTTCCTTAGCTTGCGCGGAGTTTGATATAAGACAAGGGTATTCGGGTATTTTTTAAGTATAATTTGGGGTAAGTAAGTGTATTCTGTGACGCTGAATTGAGCGACTTTCCAGTTAAGATACTGTTTTGTAATAATGACGTAACTCAATAGGTACAGCTACTGTTAGGTTCTTTCGATTTCTGGCTTGAATTTTGTTCAGTATTATTCATTATCTGTCAAAAAATTGTGATAATACTGCTGTTTTCTTGCGGTAACTTTAAATTAATGATTAGTACCATCATGCTCTTGCATGTATACCTCTAATAAAATGTATTTTATTTAACTCTTTTACAGTTGCTTCATTGCATGCTAACCGTATGTGAAGGCGAAATAAAAAAACTTACGATTCACTTTCTCTAATAATTTCTAATTCGGGAGTGGACCGGCATTGCCTCCGTAGAACAGCTGTTCCGGTTGGCAATGGACAGGAAGGAGTACAAAAATCTGATGGCCAACCTTCAGGAATAAAGAGGCACCAGAAGAAGAAGAATAATTTTTGTCGGCACTAAACCGTTTTGGTTTTGTTGAGCCTGCATATGCTCCAGAGACTAAACCTTTTCAAGTGCATCAGCTTAAATTAAGTGCGGTTTCTAAAACATTGATTACTGACATACTTAAGTTTTTGAGTACTTTCACATTGCTGGTTTCGAATGAACGGTTTGTTTGTTTTTTTCTTTAAAGAAAAACTTTATTTCTTTTTTATTATTTTTTATTCAAGATCACTCAACCATTTTTAAAGTTTCTTCAGAGTATATACTATTGCCCACAAGAATAATCGACGTCTTTGCAGGTGGACCTAATATTTAATTTTTCAAGTGGTACATAAAACACCTTTATTTCCATGGTCCGCATCATCGACAACTTTGTCGCCCTAACAAAACCATGTACATTTTCATTTTTAATACTCGAAAATATAGCTTTTTCATTACGCAAAGAAAGTAGAGCCACCTCATTTGCCAGAGCTACCATAAATTAAGCACGCAGCTAACAATCCCCATAATCCAAGTTCTCTTTCAAAGCTTGAAGTATGACGTGTACGCGATGCCGTACTCATAGTTAGAGCTCGATAATGAGACGAATCATGACTATGAATACCGCGTCGTCTTGTCATTAAAACTGCCAGAGCCAAAGTTCTTCACATAATTGAATATATTTTGTTGCGAACACGACTTGCGGCTGCACGGTTGGCGTAGTGGCTTCAGCGGCCGCCTCGCCGCTTGACACTGCGCCGAAGTGTTGTAGGTTCGATGCCCACACGAGGCAACACTTTGTGTGATCCATAAATTGTTGTTTCGAGTCTGGGTGTTCATTGTCCTCGTTAGATGAATGTTTGTAAAGTCCCCCGCGACACAGGATTTACTTCTAATGCGGAAGTTGTCTTTTTACAAAAAGACCAAAAAACCAAGACTTGTTTTATACAAGTTATTTGAATTAGCATTTGTATAAAGTAGCGGTGTTGTGAATGACGTGGATGTAAAAGATGTGGTTGAGTTGAAGGGTATTAAATTGTTAATTATCGTTTGCTAAACGGTGAAGGTAAACACTGTGAGGAAACTTGCATGTCTGAGAGTTCTCCATAATGTTCTCGAAAGACAGGTGAAGTCTGCCAACCCGCACTAGGCCAGCGTGGTGGACTATGGCCTTACCCTTCTCATAGTGAGAAGAGGCCCCTGCCCAGCAGTGAGACAGTTTATATACAGGGCTGATGATGATGATGAAGTTGAAGGATACTTTTCATATATGCATTTATGGTGAGGGTGTGTTCAGGTCAAAGAAAGTAAGTATATGCCGGTTGAAGATAAAGTTTATTATACAGTTCACAGAAGAGTAGAATACACGACACTGAAGGATAGCACGGAAAACCATATATAGAATAGAACAGAAGGAGTAGAATAAGAGATTCACAGCACAGGAAACGAAGAAAAGTACACTTTTATGAGATCGCGTAATATCGGTGATGCGCGGCGGAACAGCGGGTGACGCGGGCTTCGCGTAGGAATGACAATTTTCAACTGGCTAGTGAGCGGCTCGCATCCTCGCTAGAGAGCGTTGTAGGGCATGGCCATACCGATTAGGTGTAGCTGTTATCAAAAAAACAAAAACAACGCGGTTGGACCCGCGGGAAACATCTAGTAGAAAATAAGCAGAGTTATCGGCATCGAAGTGATGAAGTTCACTTGAATATCAATTAAATAGTATACTATTAATAATACATGTCAGGGCTCTTGGTATCTGTAGATTTGTGAAATTAAGCGCCCGTCCCCGTTTGTTTTGTAGATGGGTCACCTTAAACAATTATCGACTCGTCCGTGTCTCGGAGAACACGTTAACATCCTGTCACGAAGATCCATGAAATATGTAATGAGAAGTCGGCGACTTGCAATATCCTGACATTGGTCTAATATCTAACTGTTCGAAAATTACGCAAAACACTTTTCTTATTACAAGGTGGAAAATCCCTTCGGACCACTGGCCCTAGGGAAAATGAGAGCAGGTGTGTGTGGTGCTACCACTAAAACCACCTCTATGGCCGACCAAATACGGAGAGAAGACAGGGTACAGAAGCTGTTAAGTCTTCTTCCCTTTGCGCCATGTCCAACACTGATATACTTACAAATAAATATATACAGTGAAAACAAAAAATACACGAAGAACATAATTTAAGGAAAGTTAAGAGGTCACAATTAATATGGGGTCCTTCAACTGGATTCATTTAGGTAATTGCTATTGATAATTATTGTAAGAGCTCGGAAAAGAGACGAAAAGAAAAATATTTGAAGGTTTTCTGAAGGATTATATTTCACTACTATAATGACTAACATGATGTGTGTTTACACTTTAGGGTAAACTAGATTCATAGCTTAGTTTTTAAAGTAGTTATGTTGATAACCTACGACCTTAATCTTAATATATATATTTCTTGTGTGCGTGTGTATGTCACTGAGCTCCTCCTAAACTACTGGACCGATCTTGATCAAATTTTTTGTGAGTATTCAAGGGGACTTGAGAATGGTTTAGATTCACAATTTAGTCCACTGGAAAATGTATTTTTACTTAATTTTTAATTTGTAAGTAGTTGTGGATTTCGGAATGTTTCACATTGGAACCGGCGGACTGCGCTGCTATCGCAGCTCGCAGTGTCAAATCTTATATTTATAATTTCGTCAAGGAGTACATCGAAACCTTTCCTGAATAATAAAACATTAAAAAATAAAGATTTCGAGTCGACTACATATATCCGCAAAATTCGGATTGTAGAGTATTTTGTTAAATTCTAATGGTTTTGACAGACAAATCACAGTCGCCATATAGGCCACTCTAGCGAAATGTCACAGATACCGGATAACATTTTGAGTACCTACCTACTACTAAACTACTAAGTCTTAGTACTAAGTAGTTTGTACCTATGTGTGGAATACTTTTTGCAGCTATATTTCTTAAACAGTTGAAACGACAATTATGGAAGTATCCACCCAATAAAGGAGATTTGTATCAAATATTAAAAAAATATATTAAAAAAGATTCTAATTTAATTTCAGTCCTTTCCGACAGTAGGTGCTGCGATCGACGTGAGAAAATATTTTGTTATCTTCTGTATTTTATAAAATCCTTGCGTTACTTACTGACTGACAGACACGCTACAGCCGAAACTACTGGGCGCAAGTGCGTGAAATTTGGCATGTATGTGCCTTGAGGTGTGTAGGGGCGCACAGAGGATTGTTGGCAATTTCAACACTGGGGGTTAAACACGTTGTCAGACTTTATATTAAACTTTTTATTCGTTCAACGGATTTACTTCAAACTTTGTATGTTGCTCAAATGATGTCGTGAACACTTAGGCAATCTTTTTGGAAATTCTTACCCTCTGGGGATAAAAAGGGGAGTCAAAATTTGTATGAAACTTTTTGAATAATTCAAGGGATTAACTTCATACGTTGCATATTTTTTTTATTTTATTAAAAGGAACCTATCAAAATGACTTCACGCTGCCTGATGGTAAGCTGACAGTGAAGTCCTATTGGGAAGGCCATTATCCCCAATTGCTGGTTAGGCAATGTGACATGACGGCCCTCCCTTTGACGGCCTTGAGAGATGCTTTTTCACGCCCCGCTTAAAGGACCCAGGATCAAGGGAGGAGGGAAACACGTGAGCTGGTAGTGAGTTCCATATCTTTATGGTACGGCAAAGATAAGATGTACCGAACCTTTTCGTTCGTGACGGTATCCGCTCAACTGTGTAAGCGTGGCACTTTAACCCGGCACGTGTTGTTCGGGATAGGAAAGAAGAGGGTGGTATGAGTTGAAAGAGTTCTTCTGAACACTCACCGTGATACAAACGGTAAAAGACAGCCATTGAGGCTACGTCCCTGCGTAATTGCAGAGATTCAAGGGTCTTAGTAGCCTCATATTGTTGCCCCAAATGACGTTAGTGAACACAGATTTATTTATTTTGGAAAATCTTCCCCTAAAAAGGTAGAAAAGGGAGTCAGACTTTGTGTAAAACCCTCCATTTTTCAATGGCATCACTTTAATATGTCTATATAAAATCCTTGCGTTACCGACTGACTGACAGACACGCTACAGCCGAAACTACTGGGCGACTGTATGTTACTTGAGGATAGTAGGGGAGTTTGTTCAAGACCTTTTATCGAAGCGAAAATTACGCGTGCGAAGCAGCGGAAAAAAGCTAGTATAATTATAATTATCAATTTAAATGGACCTAGTCTCATCCTTATCCCCTCTAAACTATCACCAGAGCAAATAGGTTAAGCAGCAGTGCTGCAGTGCCCATAGAAGACAACGAGTTTTGACACTCCTAAGTCATGTCTTAAACTATCTTTGAACCCGCAAATAATTTAATGAGAAGCAATTTGGAAAAAATCATACTCAGTTTATTTTAAACTAGAGGATGTTTATGATGGTACTAACCGAATTCGTGGGAATTTGAGTGGAAATACGTTCTTAGTTCACGCTGCCCAAGGAATATACATGACAATTTTCAGCTACTTACGCCCAATAGTTACCTCTGTGCGTTGTCTGCCAGTTAATGAGTCACGGAAGGATTTTATACACAGTGTTTTTTAAGTTAGTGTTTTCCCGAAAAGTACTTATTAAAAGAATAAAAATATTCTTCTGAACGGTATTTCATTATATTGCTAGATTTATTACGAAGCGGTGTTATCGGCTACATTTTATATAGCAGCAGTTTCCAGGCAAATTAATTAAAACTACTTTCATTTATCCCGAATAAATTACTTTGGATATTTTGTTTATTCAGAATAATAAATCGAGATCAAATGTTACAGTTGCGAATAATCGATGGTAAAATATGGAATAAATTAAATTCAGATATTCAGTCATGGTCTATGGAATGAACTTTAACGTCAATGGGTTTCATACTATAATCGAAATGATAATAGGTTTCAAGTTCCTAGAAGTAAAACGTATTTAATTCCAACACTACCTACATTAGTCAGAATTCGCCGAGAGCTGATCAATAACAGCCTGGGAATTATTACCATACTTACAAATAGCAGCAGATATTATGTTCGCAAAAGTGTGCGGAACATGATGAACGTCCTTTTTGAATAATTCGCACTTGTTCGCTTAGTATTCGCATTAAAGTCAACGAAATAATATACATAGGTATAAGCTGCAACATAAATATGTCTAATATCAATTTATTGGCAAACCAAAATATTTCAATTCTTTTAAATAATGATTGAAAATTTCGCCGTTAACGTGTTGAAGGAAACCACTTATGTTTTAGAAAGACCCATTTACTAAAACCCACATAATGTCGTGGACAAAATTAGAATTAGTAATTTCACATTTACAAACTAACTGCGTGGGACGCCTAAAATAAGATAATTTCAAAGTTTACACAGTAGGGGTAATCAGAATGCATAATTTTGCCTAATTTCAGATTTTAATAGATTCGGAGATAAACTGTAGATTTTTTTTTTTATTTATTTATTTACTACATAATAACACTACACAATTCACTTATACTGGAGATGCAAACACAAACTCATTCGAGTTTTACCGTGCATCCTAATATGTAATATGTGCGACCATGAGAAATCCACACAAATCATACAGATAACGATAATAGGTACATTATTAGATTTTTTCTGTATCGCACAATAATATCATAAATGTAAGGTAGTTACAAATTGTTCTCGACGAGCGTTGCGCTCACGTTACCGCACCGGCTGTCCCTCGCATGGAGTTGTTGTTTACGTGGGTATATACAGGATGTTCCGAGTGTGATTAATTTAATTTGTATATATATATCAACCTATTTAATTATTTTATCTATTTTGTGACTGATATTGCTTTTATTTTATATTTGATGTTTATATGAGATATTGTATTTACTTTTGTAGCGAAAGAGCAATTATTATTTATTATAAAGTTACTATAATTATATAAAACGGGTATACTATGAAGTAACCAGATGAACCAACTTATGGACATACATTAAATATAATACTAGCTAGCTACTAACACAACTAGTTACAAAAAAGAAATACTAGGCTATGTCCCGGAATTATAATGTTTAGAAACGCTTTTTGAAGAAGGTAGCTCTTTATTTTAATTTTAAAATATGACTGAGTATTATATGAAGATAATTCTAGGACTGAATCTCGAAAAATACATAGTTTATGTTTTATAAATAGGTGGTACTTAATGGTTGCTTAATTTATTACGGTAAGCTAAAAGCAGATAAAGAAAAGAAATGTCGAGATTTTACTTATAATGAATTGAAAGCAAATATAGAAAATTCACTGTGCATAATTATATGTGATGTAAAGGTTAAGACTAGGAATTGATAATGCATGGCCATTAATTTTATATTATTTTAAATTTCAAAAATATTCGTGTTTCATAAATGCGATGTCAATTTCATTTTCTCATTTTTACAAGCTCTTTAACATGTGATTTGGACCCTCTTCAAAGTCAAAGTCAAAATCATTAATTCATTTAGGCCACAAAGTGACTCTTATGAACGTCAAAATTTTAAGTTAATTAGGTACTACATGATTCTACATTTAGATTTACTGCCACATTCGCAATGCAAAATCTTCTTATTTTCCATACGATCTTTATTATGACATGCTTTAGCTACACTATCATTTCAACTTTCAAACCAATTTGAAGACTCTTAACTCGATCTTGTGCTAGTAAGTGGGTTTATCATATGTAACGATAAGCCCACTTACTAGCACAAGATCGAGTTAAGAGTCTTCAAATTGGTTTAAAATTTAAAATGATAATGTAGCTAAAGCATATATGATTGCAAAGATTTTTAAGAAGATCGCTTAAGTATACAATAAATAGTCAATTTGATGGTAAATTGACTGCTTGCTGCTGCTTGCTGTAAATTGACCTTTGCATGCGTATATTATATGATTGTCGGTAACACATACCCAACTCTTTAAAAGAGTTCTTCGAAATAAGTAGGTAATATTAGACACGCGGATCTTTTAGCTTTGAAATTAGAAATCCTGTTTCAAGATAATGGTGGAGGGTTGTGTGACTCCTTGAAGACATTTGGGCCTAATTAATAAAAGCATTTGAGTACTCTCAACTTATTTTATTAGCTGACTTAAGCGAATTGCAGCCGAAAAGACACATGCACTTTTTTCTATAAACTGAATCGGACCAAACAAGTAATGGCTCTGTTGTCAAAATAAAAAATACCTCAAGTGACGTCAGGGTAAACAGCTAACCTCGTAATAAATGTCTATTACAACAATTCGCTGAAACTTAAAGCGTCGTGTTACATTTTAACCAGTCTAGGTAAACATTATGATAAGAAGTTTCGTCTTCAGCCGTAATGAAGCACGCACATTATTCCGCTTACTTAAGACTACAAATTGGAGGTTGGGTTTCTTAAATATATTTTTTAATTGTTTTCTGATAAACAGACATTTTCTATATCTATGTTTAAAATATAAAAATACATTCTTTGTTTATCTTTGTACACCCCTACACTGCCCAAGAAAAATGCCAAAATTCTTGCGTCCAGTACGGCTGTGCGTTGCCTGCCAGTCAGTCACTAACGCAAGAATTCTATATACATATATAGATGAGCCCGCGGCTTCACCCGCGTTATTTAGGGCTACTGCTCCGTTCCCGTAGATCTTAGGTTGATGATATATGTATAGCCTTCCTCGCCAAATGGGCTATCTTACACTAAAAGATTTTTCAAATCAAACCAGTAGTTCCTGAGATTAGCGCGTTCAAGCAAACAAACAAAAAATCTCTACAGCTTTATAATATTAGTATAGATTAATTGATCTCTAGGATACTAGGAACGACGCAGTATTTTGTATTGTAATAGTAAACTATCTTTACACTGCGTCAATTGTTCAGTTGCTAGATCAATGTTCGCAGAGGGCAATGATTGTCTCCGTGTAGTAATTACCTAACACTAATTAGCTATTTAAAGGGGTTTATCGAGAACACTACTTTGTGCCGCAAAATGCAAGTTAAAATTGTCATAAACATAACATTCATATATGGAGAAAGGTAAAGGATTCTGTACACTACCGAACCCTACAAATTTTGTACGAAGTGCTTAGTTATTTATTTTTAACAATATATCTTTTTGTTCCAGGTAATATTCTTCGTCTACTTTGCCTTTCTGTCGGAAGTAGACCCCACGGGAATTTCTAAAATCTCGCAGTGGGTAGGAACGTTAATATATGAAGGTAATACTTTAAATAGTGTACTAATCTGGTGAATTTGATAAACGACAGTCGATCTTTTCAACAAATAATTCGTAATCTACATAGTGTCTTAGTATCACATTTATCATCCTAACACTAATGTGGTATCCCATTGAGCTGTGAAAATAGGCCGTGCTTTTAAGGGTCGAGGGTACAGTATTGACTGTTTCGTGACATTTAGCTGACTTTAAAACTCAATAAAATAACTTAAATAAAAACTAAAAAGAAAGAAACAGGGCTAGTAGTTCAGAATTCTAATAATGCAGAACAGAACGACTCACAGTCGGGGCCCATTTAAATTTTACCAATCAAATGTTTCCATGGGGCAGTCGGGTTTTTTGTTTTTCTTTAATTTTTTTTTATTTTATGCTTTTAAGTTATTCACTGCTTTTTTTGTTTATTTATCGTTTATACTTGAAGTAAAAACTTAAATCAATAAGTAACAACATTAGCGAGAATGATTGTTTTGTTAAACAACTTTAAATCATTATATATCCTAAACTATTATTTTAAATTAAAAATGATAAAAGGAACCTAAAGATTATTTTAAAATACCTATTCAACGACCCCCCACATGACATAGTTCATCGACATATTTTTTTTTCATTTTGACAATATGGCGTCTGGTTGACGCTGTGGTGAATTTTGATAACTGTCATGTCTTTAGTGACACTCGCAAGGTTAAGACGAATCGATTGACGTAAGAATCATCAAAATCGGCCCACGCATTTGGTCTCTAGAACGCCACATAGAAACAAACATACATACATACATACATAGACTGATAAACACATTACCCTCCTTTGCGTCGCGCAGTCGGGGCCCCTTGGAAACATTTGATTGGTAAAAATTTGAATGGGCCCCGACTGTGAGTCGTTCAACTACTAGCCTTGTTTCTTTCTTTTTAGTTTTTATTTAAGTTATTTTTTACGCAGTCGGGTTTTTTGTTTTTCTTTAAATATTTTTATTATTTTATACTTTTTAGTTATTCACTACTTTTTTTGGTTTTTTATCGTTTATACTTGGAGTAAAAACTTAATTCAATAAATAACAACATTATCGAGAATGATTGTTTTGTTAAACAACTTTAAATCGTTATATATCCTAAAATATTATTTTAAATGAAAAATGATAAAAGGAACCTAAATATGATTTTAAAATACCTATTCAACGACACCCCACTTTGACATAGTTTATCGACATATTTTTTTTTTCATTTTGACAATATGGCGTCTGGTTGACGCTGTGGTGAATTTTGATAACTGTCATGTCTTTAGTGACACTCGCAAGGTTAAGACGAATCGATTGACGTAAGAATCATCAAAATCGGCCTACGCATTTGGTCTCTAGAATGCCACATAGAAACAAACATACATACATACATACATAGACTGCTAAACACATTACCCTCCTTTGCGTCGCGCAGTCGGGAACGTGCGATCTGGGTCAAATAGACTATCGTGTGTGTGGTTTCTAAATACCTGATGATGTGCCGGCTATTTAGTATTTCCTCGATAATAGGAGATATCATATACGAATCATATGTCATATACAAATCTGCAGACAAAACGGAATGTTCTCATACTTGAATGATATGAAGTTTAAAATTTTGTATAATATACACACATACATATACTCACGCCTTTTTCCCGTCGGGTTTGGCAGAGACAACGGAACGCCAATTTTTTACTTCTATCCTTACAAACCTCACGCGCTTCCTCTACATTAATTTCTCTTTTCATACATGCTCGCCGGTTTTGTGATAAGAAAGCTATTTATATTTAACTACTACTTCTATTTTTACTACTCTTCCAGCAAACACAGAAAATGCTGAAAATGGATTGCAAATGGATACATATAACAATAGACTCCGGCTCTTATAATAATTATGATACCTTAACAAATTTAGAAATTGAATTATTGATACCTAACTTGTGTAACTTTTTCTATGAAACTTGAACCTGTTTTGAATTAGTTTCTCTCCCATTCCCACTGCATTAAATGTGCAGCCAATTTCAGCAGTAAAGTCTGTTGAAGACAACGAATTTTCATTGTCACGATCTGCGGTGACAAGTTCCACTGTCTTGTAAAGTAAGTAAGTTTACCTATGAGAAGTATTAAGCTCTCCTAAATAATCTATACCTATAAATAAAATTGGAGTGACTATTTATAATATTAAAATAACCGCTTTTTAGTAAATGTATATGGATATATATATGGTACGTATAATACCGAAATGATTTTTTTTACAATTTTTGTCGGTCTGTCTGTCTGTCGGTCTGTCCGTTTGTTCTCGCTAATCTCTGGAACGGCTGGACCGATTTTGACGGGACCTTCACTGGCGGATAGCTGATGTACCAAAGAGTAATGGTCATACAATAACGATCAATTTCATGTTTTTGACTCTAACAATTATGTTAGTAAAGCTTTACATTTGACGCAAGATACTTGTTATCTGAATTCTTATTATAAAAGACAACTAGCTGAGTCGCTAGCATTTTGTATTGACATTTCAGCCAAGAATTTGGCTAATAAACATGTTGCCCCTATACAGCAACAAAATGACATTTATAATGATTCAGCCAGTATTTTGGCTACACAGTCTGACATTTCTATTAATTTAAATTAAATAATTCGACAATAGAGAATACCTCTTGCAATGACACTTTCGTTAATAATGGGCTGGTATGTACGAATAAGCCCAATCCAACTAATATTTCATTTAGAAATTCACAAGTATTAAAACTGGTACATCAAAATATACAAGGTATGTCAAATAAAGATTTAGAAGTGGAGTTGTTCATGAACGGTGAATGCGTCGATATTTTGTGTATAACAGAACATTGGCTTAAAGATCACCAGTTCATGTGCAATTTTAATAACCATCTAGTTGGTAGTTCGTTCAGTAGACAAAATGCAATACATGGTGGATCATTGATTTTAGTTAACAAGCTGCTTAAATTTAAGAATCGTAGTGACATTGTTAGTTTCTCTGTTGAACGGACAGTTGAAATAGCCTGTGTGGAGTTGGACCAACTTCTTGTTTTGAGTGTGTATAGGCCACCATCATCCTGCTATGATAACTTTGAAAGTGTCATGGATGATGTGTTACGGAAGCTATGCCAACAAAATAAATCTATAATGGTAGGTGGCGATTTTAATATTAATTTACTAGAAGATTCCCTGAATTGCCACAAAATTAAGAATTTGTTCAAGTCATATAATCTTGCATGCTTATTTTTGGAACCCACCAGGATAACTTCCACGACATCTACTTGTATAGACAACATATTTACAGATATTGTACCAGTTAGAAAGCAAATAATTAACAAATTAACATCAGATCATTGTGGACAATGTATAACATTTGCTATGCAGTCTAAAAAAGTAGGTAGAAAGGAACTGAGTGTGGTGCCAAAAACTTTGCGTCGTCTGGAGGGACTTAAGGATAAACTCACAAGTACATTACCATACCTATGCTATAATAACGATCCTAATAAGTTGTACAATTCTTTCTTTGACATGTACTGTACTATATTCAATTCTATCTTTGTCCCTAAGAGGATCTCAGTTGCTGGTACTACATCCTTCAGTGAATGGGCAACCACTGGAATTTATAAAAGTAGAAATAAGCTTTACGAATTATATGAACAGAAAGTAATTAATAAAAATGATTAACAATTTTGTCAATATGTAAGAAATTATTCCAAGTTATTTAAAAAGATTTGTCGTGAAGCTAAGACACTTTATTTAAAATCAACAATTAAAAACAGTGACAATAAAATAAAAGCAACGTGGGATATTATAAACAATGAGACTGGAAGGGTCAAGATTAAAAGTAACGATTACACTCTTCAATTAAATAAAAAGATATTAAAGTCAGATTTTGAGGTTGCCACAGCATTTGAAAATTTCTTCACAGACATTCCAGTCTCAACCACTAAATCCCTCAACTCGTCCCCTATTGACGCCGAATCTCTATTGAAACAAAATGTCAATAGGTGTAACATTGAATTTAGTTTTAGTTATGTCACTGACAGAGATATTGTAAAAACTTTTAATAGTCTTAATTTGAAGAAGACTAGTGATCTTTGGGGCAATTCTGTTGTGATTACGAAATCCATAATCAACACAGTAGCACCTGAACTGGCAATGATTTTCAATAGATGCATTGACTGTGGTGTGTTTCCTGATCAAATGAAAAGTAGTAAAGTAATTCCGTTATTTAAATCAGGTAGCACATCTGACCCCACAAATTATAGGCCAATATCTGTGCTACCCACGTTTAGTAAAATTTTTGAAAAATTAATTCTAGGTCAGCTTTAAATTCATTTTAATAACAATAAGCTGTTACATGAAAAACAATTTGGTTTTACTAGGGGTCGCTGAACTACCGATGCTGGAGTTGAGCTTTTAGATAGTATTTTTGATGCCTGGGAGGAGTCGCATGATGCTCTGGGAGTCTTTTGTGACTTATCAAAGGCTTTTGATTGCGTTTTTCATGAAACATTGATCAGGAAATTACATTACTATGGAGTTAAGAACACTGCTTTGGATCTCCTAACATCATATCTGAGTAATAGGATACAGAGAGTTGAGGTAAATGGAAAAGTTTCTATGGGTTCAGTGGTCACAATGGGAGTGCCGCAAGGTTCAATTCTTGGTCCATTCCTTTTCCTTGTATATATTAATGATTTGCCATACATTATGCAAAATAATGAAGAGATAGTGTTATTTGCTGATGATACATCACTTATTTTCAAACTTAGAGGACAACAATCAAATAATGACGATGTAAATAACGCTCTCTCTAAAGTAGTTCAATGGTTTACTGCTAACAATTTACTGTTAAATGAAAAAAAAACAAAATGTATACGATTTTCAAGACCGAATGTAAAACAAGTTAAACCTAACATATGTTTGAATGGAGAAGAGTTGGATCTTATAGATAACACCGTATTCTTAGGCATAACCTTAGACTCTAAGCTACAGTGGGGCCCACATATAGGTCAGTTGTCGAATAGACTTAGCTCTGCAGCGTACGCGGTTTATAAAATTCGTCAGTTAACTGATATAGATACGGCCAGATTAGTATATTTTAGTTATTTCCACAGCATAATGTCATATGGCATTTTATTATGGGGCAACGCAGCTGACATTCAAACTGTGTTTGTACTGCAGAAGCGGGCTATTCGTGCAATCTACAGTCTTGGTTCAAGGCATTCACTGAGGGAAAAATTTAAAGAAATTAAGATAATGACTGTCGCATCTCAATACATTTATGAGAACTTGTTATATGTCAGGAAAAATATAAATATGTTTTCCAAATTCAGCGACATTCATAAATTAAACACACGAAATAAAAACAAACTTGTTCTACCTTCAACTAGACTACAAAAAATAAGTAACTCCTACAAGTGTCAAAGCATACGTTTTTACAACAAAATTCCAGGCAATATTCAGGAACTAAGTATTAATAAATTCAAAGTATTTATTAAACAGAGCTTGTGTTCAAAAGCTTATTACACAGTTAAAGATTATTTAGCAGACAAAAATGCCTGGAATTGAGTTTAAAAATTATGAATTTTGACATTTTGAAATTAGTGACAAGATATTTTTATTTACATTTGTAATACTTATATTTTTACATTTTGACATTTTTAATTTGACATTTGTAATTTTATTTATTTTGTTTTGACATTGTTTGATTTGACATTGTTATTTTATTTATTTTCTTTTGACATTTAAAAATTACTTAAGTAATATATTATTATTTTTAAACTGACATTCAATAATATTATCTGATATTTTAAATATATGACATTTTATTGTTTAAATTTTTACTATTTTTAAAATTACTTAAGTAATATATTATTATTCCTGAATTGACATTCAATAATATTTTTTGACATTTTAAATATAATATGACATTTTATTGTTAAAATTTTATTATTTTTACATATTGTTTGCCACATGTATTTTACTATGTATTAGCTTGTAAAGTTGTGAGTATGATGTGGGCATTATTAAACATATAAACAAATAGTTGTGGCAACCTGTCTGATGGCTTAGGCTGACATGCTTATGCATACACCTTCTGATGGCGTGGAGGCATAGTGATACAGATACCGTACGACTGCTGTTGAATGCGGGCCATCAGTGGGCCGAGTCAGTCAAAAGCGTCAGATGATTTCCTGCATTGTACTTGCATACTAAACCCTTTTTTTGTCTGGACTTTAAAAGATGAAGAAAATACTAAACAAAATGAAGTGACAAAAAAAAATGACTCTGAGTTTGTTTCGGCCTTTCTTCTCAAGAAGTCATTTAGCTAGGAAAAGCCGGCATCATCTAGAATAGGGTTTTGACATGTATAAGTGTTGTAAACAACCAAAATGCAGAAATAAATATGTCTTTATGTCTTTACGTCTTTATGTAACTAAGGCTATAAATTAACTGGGTACGCGAAGTAGTACCCTCAGGCCAGTGAAACCGCGGGAAACAGCTAGTTAAAAAATAAATAATCCACTAAAGCCTGAGTCAGTTGTAGTTTACTGTCGGTATGCATAACCAAGGTTGAAAATCATCATTATTATGTATTTTAGTCCACTGCTGTATTTAGGCCTCTCCAATCTCACGCTAGTGAGCCCGATTTTCGGGTTTTCGTGTCCAGCCGCTGCCAGCCACTTTGCGTATATCGTCACTCCACCTAGCCGGAGGGTGTCATACACTTCGTTTGCCAAGAAACGGTCTCCACTCAAGAACACGATTACTGCAACAGTTGAAAATATAGAAAAACAAATCTTCTGAACATGTTACAAACTACGGCTTTATTATATTACATCTACCTAGCAGAGTCTTGTGTAAATATTTTGATCAGTTTGTTTGCTTTAGAGGAGGTTCGCTGGAAGTGTGTGACCTAAGTAGGTTAGGTAAGAATATCTTATGAGCTTTCTTGGTAAACTTAGTACCTGCTTAACATTTGTTGACTTATTGGTTAAATTAATAAATAAAGAAAAAAACGTGAATGATTAATTGAAATTAAACTAAGTATAATAAATAAATTTAATGTATCTTTATATTTGTTATCCGTGTGAACAACCTCATGGCATTCGACACAAAAACAACAGTTTGGCCGTGACTACTAAAACACTGTCAGTGCCATTCATGTCTTTTTCTTTTCGAAAAAAAACCTCAACTTGAACCATTACGCAGCTGCTGGTGGCGATTATCGTGACGACGTCCATTGCCACTAATTAAAAATAATTAAAACTGTTATTAAACCTGCATAAGCTCAAGATATTTTATGTACAAACTTCAATAAAAATACCCCATTATCTGTATCGAGGAGCTTATACTTCGTTATAATGAAAATCACTACATAGTATAAAACAAAGTCTGTATTCTGTCTGTCGGTCCATACACAGGGACACTTACATTTATAAAACTTAAATTTTCAGCATAAATTTTAAAAACTACGCAACGGATTTTAATGCGGTTTTTTAATAGATAGAATTATTCAAGAGAAAGGTTTATATGTATAATTGACGCGGGGCAAACCGCTGGCGACGTCTAG
The DNA here is from genome assembly GCA_944739405.2 of Euclidia mi. NCBI lineage: Eukaryota > Metazoa > Arthropoda > Insecta > Lepidoptera > Erebidae > Euclidia > Euclidia mi. Next base: position 33,728,063 of record OX123205.2, on the reverse strand, counting down.
CTAAATATAAAACTAACTTCTGACCGTGGCTACACCCGTCTTTTATGATGATAAAAAGTACCTGTACTTTGTAAAACTTTATGACAAACCGAAGTCTGCAAAATTACCTACATACAAACTGTCATCCCCTATATCCAGTCTTTTGTATGTGTCACCTCGAGTTTTCAACTATCATCGTGCTAAATTGTTTCAAAATCGGTTCGACGGTTTGAGGTCTTAGCCCACCTACACGACTCTGCTCCAACACCGCTCCTGCCGACTACGACAGCTTGCTGGTACCCAGCGGTCACCGCGGCGAGGCGGCCGCTTTCGTGTAGGAAACTGGGTGGGTGCAGAGTCGTGTAAGTGGACTTAAGACCTTTAGCCACGAAAGCGTAACAGACTGCCAGACAGACTTTCGAATTTATACCATTACTATGGATTTTATATTGTGCACTAAAATCTTTACCTAATTAAGGCATAACTTCATTAATGAATTCCGCTTTAATATTCCAGGTAAGTGTTTAAACTGCACTCCAAGTACAATTAATAATGAATTATTATGTTACTTAAATAAACCAGGTTAATTGAAATATTACAATAAAACTAAAGAGATTGTATTTTTGTTTCAGAAACCCGTGGCAAAGTAGCGATCGCGAACATTTTCCGTTTCGCGTGGTGAAGTACGCTCTGCACTGTTTGAATTATAGATGGGTCATCATTGTCAGTCTAGCGTTATACTAGTTGCAACCAAGATCTTCCCCTTAATGCGCTTTCTAGTCTATCCAGATAACAGAATATTAACTTTGCCACGGGGCGACGGCCGTCTGACCTCCGCGACACTATCAGCTGGTGAATTCGAGGATACTGGCTACCCAAGACGGCGATCAAAGACTTTCATGATCACTGGAACTGACGGCTTCATGTGTTCTTCGTGTAATTTTACGCACACATAATTTCGAAAAGGCAGTACCTAGTGCGCGCCGTTCATATCCTCATCATGATCATGACCTGTCACCCATCTATAAACAAGCGTTGTATATACTAGGCCTGTTTGTAGACGGGTAACCGATCATAAAAAGTTACAAAATCTACACTGCTACCTGCTGAACAACTAATAATAATAAGCAAATAATAATAATATTGTACCACATACACACATCACTGACATCACGATCTACTTAGTCCCAAACTAAGCAGAGCTTGTACTATGGGTATTACGTAATGGATAAACATAATTTTTCTTTTTGTAATTACATACCTACATATTATACATAGAAACACCCAGACCTTGACTAACATCCATGTTCATGCACACGAATGTTTGTCTTGAGCGGGAATCGAACCCGCGACCTTCAGCGTAGCAGTTGCTTACACACCCGCTGCGCCATCCGGTCATAATAACTCCCAAAAACTATGTAACAAGCAGTTGCTTGCGGTATTTTTAATTTTATATTCGTGTACGATAATTACATTCGTACGGTTATACCAACAGATCTCAGAAACGGCTGAACCATAAACGAAGCCCGTGATTGTGTAAATAAAGTTTCTGCTCGTTTAATAAACCAAATATATGGTTGGTTTTTATTATTGTAATTAATGTCTCGTTACGAGAATTAATGTAGGTACTTAATTGTTTATACTAATGAAAAATACGGAAGAATTTTTAATAATTTGATGTGTGTTCGTATGTATTTTGATGTTATTCGGCTAAATTACTAGAACGTTGACCGGCGATTTCTTTGTGCAGTGAGCTTGACTGCACAGAAAGAACAGTGCTTCATTCTAGATGAGAATAAAAGTTTATTTTTGCCTTTTGTACTGCAATAAGACGAATAAAAAATCAATAATCATCAATCAATAAAATTATGTAGGTACTAGCAACCCGCCCCGGCTTCGCACGGGTGGAATTTTGTTTTTTAAATATGCAATAATCGATCGCATCAAGAAAGTCTCGTCCCGACGGAATATCGGTGTGCAAGCGGTGAATTTATTTTCTCACGCGGTATTTTAATTTTGCTAGTCTTCTCTCTCACATCTTTTAAGATATTCATTATAATGATATACTGTCAAAGACAATTTCTATAAGCATTAAATACACAACATATCTAGCGTATTTAATTAGATAAAAAGTAATACTGCATTGCTTAAAATAGCTTCCAAAATATCCCATTAAGTATATTTTTCAATTTTTTTATTGATATAAATGGTTACTGTGGATTTCCATTAGGAGATGGACCTATAATATCGCGAGCTTTTTTGTAGGTAATAATAAGTTCTTTAATAATGTAGTACATTATTTTTCTGTATCATTAATAGTTTTAGTAGCGCACGCCATGAAAGACATTTTCTGGAAAATTTTCTTACACCTTGGGTTACATTATTTATGTTTTTGTAGGGATACCTATTATTTTCTAGAAATAAATATAGCCTATGTTACTCAGGGATAATGTCTTATTACAATGGTGAAAGAATGTTTAAAATCCGTCCAGTACTTTTGTAGTTTATTCGTAACAAACATACAAAAATACAAAAATACAAATCTCCTCTTCCGTGATTTTCAACGAGCTGTAACTCCGAGGAAAATGGTCGTACAGAAAAAATAAAAAAAGCAAATTGTAGGTCCAAGTGTCTAGTTTTCAGATATGACTATAAAACCGCGTATCGACTTCGGGCTCCAAAAGGACGAACATTGGCGCGCGTTCCAGCCGCGCGAAATTGTTACCATTTTGGAACGCGCGCCAATGTGTTTGTTGGAACGCTCGAACATGGAGCGCCCCGTTCCATCTAGAGTCGGTTTTTTACCGCGCATCAAAGGCAACTCAATTGTGGCGCGCGCGCCAGTTGAGACGGACGTAATATTATTTTGTGTGTTGATTACGTTCAGAGATGGATAATCAGAGTTGCTGTAAACTAATTCATGTTTATGGTACAAAGAACTGCTGTGGAATGTTTTTTCTTTTGTGTAATATTGTGAATTACTATAAACGCAGTTGCTGCTCGTGCACGACGGGCCTGCATGTTGAACGACCGAATACTGGAACAGTTGCCGCGCGCGCCATGGCGCGCGGAGTTGATATCATTTAAATATTCGGAGCGCGTTCCGTGAACGCGCTCTCGGCGCGGGCGTTCATGGCGCGCGCGCCAGAAGCGCATAATGGATACGCAGCTTGAACTGATTGTCATGTCCAGATCTGGAGAAATCCTAAGAAAACTACCAAAAAAAATTTTTACACATTTTTCTCGTCTAAAAAAAGATCCACAGGCTTCAAAAAAATTTTTTTGAGTGTTTCGTTTAAAATTTATTTTAGAAAATTTAATATTCTTTAATTTGACGTATTCAAAAAGCCTGTACGACGATTTGCCACGGAGTTATCATCAATCAAAGCAAACAAGTTATTTTATACTTTGATAATCAATAACTCCAGAAATAATGATCGTATAGAAAATCGAAGGAGAAAATGTCAACATCTTTCAAAAAAAATATTTTTTTTTAATTGAAAACTCGGACTGAAAAAAGACAAAAAATCGCATAATTAAGGATGTTTGGATAACTTGGTATAACTTTGGATAAAACGGATGAACGAAGGATATCGTCGGTAATTTTTAACCTCAAAGTGTCCCCTAAAATCCCTCAAAAATTCAAAGCGCTGCGATTCTTTTTTCATTGTGCCCCGAAGTTTCAAATTCTTTGTTTTTTCCAAAATCACCATTATGAGCAATTTTGTGATTTTTATTCATTTTGTGACGTCGCTGTGACGTTGAGAGGACACCACCTCTCGGCCGCTTGCACCTCCGCCCCCACCGCACCGCGAGCTCCTATAAATATTGAAGCGCTGGCTGCGTTCGGCCCTTTTTCTGGCGGCTGCAAGACGAGTTAAGTTAACCAACTCTCCTGGACGAACCGGCAGCAGGACCCTCAGCAAAACCTCACCCCATCGCCGAATCACGCGACCCTGTGTAATTTTTTATTAATTTCTAATTTTTTTCGCTAAAATTAATTGAGAATTAAATCAATTTTTATTGTAACATTTAACCACGTTTCTCATTTAAACACACCCTAGTAGGGATAACGTAACAGTGGACACCTGAAAGGTCTTTTTTTCGTTACAGTGGCGCCCACGGGAATATTATAGGTAGGGTTTTGTTGAGAATCCGCTGCCGGTGAGTCTTTTTTTTTATTTTTTGTGTATGTGTGAAATCGTTCCAAAGCAGTGTGTAATTATTTTAGTGGCATTTATTGTTTCTTTTTGCTTGTTTTATTGTGGACGGAAGGTCGGTGGTGTTGTGCCGGCCACAATAGACATTTTCTCTTTTTGTTCTGTTGTGCTCGGAAGGTCGGTATTGTGTTGAGCCGGTCACAACAGACAAATTTGTCTTACTACGCATGGTAAGCATTTTATATTATAACTATTTCTGTTGCCGCGTGTGATAATTAATTTTGTATCAACCGCATAAGTAACAAGTTATAATCGTTTTGCTTGCGACCACGTGTCAACTAAATGACGCGCTGTGGTCACATTCTTTGATCGCATTCTTTGTATTGCGATTTATGACCTCACGTCCACTAACGACGTGCTAAGGTCACCTTGATCGTATGCTTCGCGATTAGCTTTTTTAAATGCCACTAAGGTAATTAAGTGCTACTGGTAATTATTGCTAATAATCTGCTTTGGCTGACTTATGGAACGAATTCACACCCTTCTCTTTTTCATTTCTTTCTATTTTCTACTATAACCTTCTGCTAGTGATTTTGTACGGCGATATATTTCTATATAGTAGCTATTATTAAATACTTTTACCGCCTACTACGGCGATTATCTTTTGGAATTAACTATTATTTTCTTTCTTACTAAGAAAGTTGCATCTTTGTTATGCCACGTTTACTTATTATAGTTGGACTGGCTGAGAATGAACGAACCTAAAGATGCTATCGTATTATATACTAGATATTTAGCTAGAATTCCGCGTCAATTATTAATAAAATGTACACGTGTCACATGCAGGTTGCTCACTAACAATAATGAACGAATGTAATTATTGTCTATTTGGTATAGAAATACGAATATTATCGTAGAATTATTAGTTGTTCGTTTTGTCAAATGTTTATTATGCTACAATCTTTGTTTTTGGTCTTCGATTTTATCTCCTTGTTACTGCCTATCGGTATGTCATTTGCAAATGCATCTATTTATGCATTTACTGTTCCTTGTGAACTCAAACATAAAATTCCTGCGTCGCAATTATTGAATTATGTTCTTTTTGTAATGTTTTGTGTCGCTAGGATTGTTCTTTCAATGTCTGGTTTCTATTGAAATATATAAACATATAATGAATGATAATGAATGATAAAATTAAACCGCTGACAGCCGGATAAATACTTAATTATCAATATGTAACTTGTTTCCTTTATACAAAATGCTATGCATCTGGTTTTACTAGACCAGTTTAAGTAGTGGTTATATTGTGTTCTTGTGTTTACGCAAATGTTATTATATCAAACTGAATTTATCAAACTTAATTGAACTAAACTAACTTTAACTAAAGTGGGTATTTGCACATAAATTGAATGAATAACTTCTATTTTTGAATAAATAAGTGTCTATTTACATATGAATCAAATAAATAATATTTATACCTCATTAAATAACTAAACTGGCTGTTTACACACAAATTAATAAATAATTTCAATACTTAAATAACTAATGTGGGTACTTATACATAAATCAATAATTTTTATACTTTAATAACTAAAGCAAATTAATTGATTTACAAGTTAAAAATAATACCATTTCGTATTTCACCGTCGTTTATTTTAAACCTAAAAGCTGAATAAAATAATTAAATCTTATTCTATTATAGCATCAATGTGTTTATAATCGATTGGGTACAGTTTCATTCACAACAATGTAAGACGCATATCTATACAAAGTTATAATTACCTACATAATTATTTGTGAAGGCCAACAATGGTTCTTTTGTTTTCGAGTCGAAGCTCACAAGATAATGCATTGTGTTGTGTTAATGATTTATGTAAACATGCTAACATAAAATGAATAAATGTTTCAGTTATAAATTGTAATAAAGTTTATTAAATGTAATATTGTTACAAAGAATCTGTTATTTATCTAACTATCAGTTATGGTTTGCCAAACAAAAACCTCTTGGTGATTTCCATATAAAAGATCGTGAATTAACTCACTACAAAGTTTAAGAATGTAATGATTAATGCTCATCACTAATGAACTAATCACTAAAATAACTTAACACTTCGTTACATATCAGTGGCGGCTCGTTCAAAGGAGCGCTGGAGCAGTGAACTCCCAAAAATTATAAAATATATGTATACAACTCATATGAACATTTTCTATAAACATACTCAATATTTTAATACACACCTATTCTCTTTTCTATAACCACAAATAAGTATTTGACTACTAAGCTGTTTATCATAATTTTGTCAACACTCTTGAAACCTACATAGGTATTTTTGTTGAGTGGAGCGCTCATAGCAGCGCTCTTCGTTGACGAAAGCTTAGTACAACGCTTAATACTGAAATGTAATGAGTGCGAAAGAGAGAGCGTTCTATGCGCTGGGCGCATGAGACAAAAGATTTGTATGAGAAATAAGCCAAATACGGAGCGGCGCTCCTGACTAGCTTGACGAGGTGCGCATGCGCGAAATATTACCCGACTAAATGATATGACCATTTGTCACGAAGAAAAATTAAAACGTGTGCGCCGTTTTTTTTTAATAGTGTTTTGCCGGTATCATTTAAATGTAAACAAAAGCAAAACATTTCTCTGCGAGTGCGTTGGTAATTAGAAAAGGATTGGTGTTTAAAATATAGTTCATTGTATGTGTGTTTGTGTGTATTTGTTTAAGAAAGACAGTTAAATTGTGTAACTAATATGGAATATAACAGCATAAACTTTATAAAAAACTGTGAAAAAACTTAAAAAAACGACCAATATGATAAAACGCTTTGGTTATGTGGTTGCGAAAATGCGAAGGAAGTAAGAAGTTGTTTTGTTTTCCGTGTATTTTGTTTAGTGGCGCCGGAGTTGATACTGCGTGGACGGTGGAGGTAGGTATCGATGATTTAGCACGTCTTACTATCAATAAGTATTGTAAAAGCATTCACAAAATTAATGGTAAGCAGTTTAATTTTTTTTTTAGTGATCACCCAATATAATCTTTCACGAACCGCCTCTGTTACATATAATATATAAATCTTTAACTCCTAATTACAGCTAAATCATGTACCCATATATCTTGTTACTTATAGCTTTGGTAATGACTGATCGAAATATAATAAAATATTTTTTTTCCCTTATGGCTCAGTGGCTGAAAGGTTGTTGTCGGATCGGTCTGTGGTTCGATTCTCGATTGTGTTTATTTTTTTTTGTGTTTTTTAACTATGGTAGTGTGTACTATGTCGTCGACAGTCTCCTTCGACGATGTACTATACATTACATCTTGCCGCGAATATTTTTTTTTGTGTTTTTAACTATGGTAGTGTGTACTATGTCGTCGACAGTCTCCTTCGGCGATGTACTATACATTACATCTTGCCGTGAATATTTTTTTTTGTATTTTTGGCTATGGTTGTGTACACTATGTCATCGATTGTCTCCTGCGGTGATGTACTATACATTGCAACCTATTCTGAATTGTGTATTTGCCGTTGTCGATTATGTATCATAATCAGAAACCAGTTATTTGTCCGCGAGAATGGAATGCGCCCGGCGCCAAGCGCGCAGTGATGACTCACTTGTTTACGTCAGCCGATCTCTCGGCTCAAAACATTGTATTATACTTTATAATTAATTATAATGAACACTTTTTTATGCTTTTACAATTCGCATCGAGCGCGTTAATGAGCAATTTGTTTGTGATACTGCCAACTAATCGTATGATTGTTAGTATCGTAATAGAGTAAGATCGTAATATTGGTTTACGACTTATACTCTTTCAATTAATTTCACTTATCGAATATGGGTGGTCAGGTGGTGTCTACCAACATAGACTGGGTGACTATTTGCTATAAAACTCACGTATAATACCTCTTCGCGCGTCGTGTATTATAATGAATGCGACTCGCATCGTGAATGAATGTTGGCTTGTACATGCGTATGATTGTGTGTAGGCTTTTTTGAATGTGATAAATGTCAGGTTATAGGAACGTTCAATGCTTGGTGACGTATGAATGGCCGAGGGTTATACTTGTTTTTTTTTTCCTCTTTCAGGGTTAATGGTTGCCTTGTATTTAACCTACTGACACCACTACCACTCATCTGTTTCAGGGTCTCCGAATGCAGTTGCCGCCTACCAGCCACAGAATTTTCCCTCTGGGAAAATTCTGGCCTAATGGGGGGAGTGTGTGACGTCGCTGTGACGTCGAGAGGACACCACCTCTCGGCCGCTTGCACCTCCGCCCCCACCGCACCGCGAGCTCCTATAAATATTGAAGCGCTGGCTGCGTTCGGCCCTTTTTCTGGCGGCTGCGAGACGAGTTAAGTTAACCAACTCTCCTGGACGAACTGGCAGCAGGACCCTCAGCAAAACCTCACCCCATCGCCAAATCACGCGACCCTGTGTAATTTTTTATTAATTCCTAATTTTTTTCGCTTGCTAAATTATGTCTAAAATTAATTGAGAATTAAATAAATTTTTATTGTAACATTTAACCACGTTTCTCATTTAAACACACCCTAGTAGGGATAACGTAACAGTGGACATCGGAAAGGTCTCTTTTTTACGTTACAATTTTTTCAATGAAAAACATTTTTTTCTCTCTAAAATCTTAATTTTTTTGATCAAAAAGATTAACTGTTTAAAAAATTTGAAAAAAAAAACAATTCAATTTCTATCGAATTTTTTTTGACGTCTTCAGAATACTCCATTATTGTCAAAAAAAATTAAATCATTTTTTTCTGACCGCTACAACTGCCTTAGTTTCAAATTTCATTTTAAAAATTCAATAAAAACAAATTGATATACCCCCCGCGGATTTCGGCTTTTCCTCACACAAAACTTTAATTTTTTGTATTATTTCTAGCTTAAATTTCTTTCGTGAATTTTCTGTAAGCTTTTCTGTGATAATCACCTTTTGATATGCCACGCCGACATTTAGCTGCCACAGATGTGGCTCGCATTGTTACCCTCCTTCAAGAGGGCTACAGTCAGGTGGAAGTAGCAGCTTCTATGGGAGTGATTCAGTCTGTTGTCAGTCGTGCCTATGCCCGATTTAACGCGACTCAAAGTTGAGCCGAACGTGATGATCGAGCTATCATTTGAGAAGCTCGTCGAAACCCCACTGCTCATGCTCACACGATCGCTCCTCAATTCCGCAATCGTTGACATCGTCCTCCCCAACAACACATCTCGGCATCAGCTCGCAAATCGCGTGCCTATGCTCACTCCACAACATCGGCTTATGCGCATGACCATCACCATTGGGGTCGTAGACAGTGGACCAGTGTCTTATGGACTGACGAATCTCGATTTTGTCTTCATGGCAGCGATAGACGATCTCTTGTTTGGCGCCGTCGTGGGGAACGAGATCGGGATGGTTTTACGAGACCAGTTACGGCTTTCTATGGTGGATCAGTCATGGTGTGGGCAGGCGTGTCCTTCAATACCAGAACCCCGTTGGTCATCGTTCGTGGGACGTTGACTGCCGATAGGTACGTCGACGAGATTCTGGGACCACACGTTCTGCCTATGCGCACACGCATGGGAGCAAGACGGTTCATTTTGATGCAGGATAATGCTCGTCCTCATACTGCAGTTCGCACGCGAACTTTGGTCCGCGCCAACAACGTAACAGGGCATTTTCATAAAAACATGTACATCCTGAAATTTTGGTTGTCCCATGTTTATTTTTTTTTTACTGAAGTCAATGCATCTTTAATAACTGCAACTTCTTGTATATATTTGAACGACCTTCCGGACATTCGTTTACCATACATAAAATATAACATTTATTGATTAAAAGACATGAAAATTAATTTCAAAGTTTGTCAAATATTCTATACAGTACTGTCCCATTTCTACTAAACTGCTTTTGAGTTGCCAATTTCGATGATTTTTTCTATAAATGCTTTATAATTACTAACTTTTCTATGGCAAAATAAATTTCTATTTAATAAAAAACACATTAATGCAGTTTTATATCTTAATTATAATTTATTTTCTAATTTTAAACATTGTCCCATCGTTTTATTGATAACGGACATGTCCTGCATTGTTACCGAAGTTTAGGCAATTTAAAAATATTTTCTATATATTACGTTGTGTTTTATTAAAATGGTAACACCAAAGTCGAAGCCGTCATTCGCTGTCGGCCATTTTAGCGTCGTGTCAAGAGCCGGCCGGAGCTTTACAGCAGGCGATCCCTCGTTTTCCTATCCGATTGTCCGGTAAGTAATCACGATTTTACCAAACAATCACTATCACCCTCAGTTTGATATGTATTGTACCATACAGGTTAGTTAATTCTACAGCAAGATACATTATTCATTATAAGAAAACAAAACAACATTTTTGATTATTAATAAAGTTTTGCTAAGTATTGTGATTCCGTTACGTCCTGTCTGATACCATACGAAAGGTAACGTATAAGCCGGACCAAAAAAGTAACGAACATGACCGCATAAAGTTGCGACACACAAGAAGCTAAGTGCCCATGGTGCCACGGTGGGTGTTTGATTTATTTTGAATCAACGAAATAATTCTAATTTAAATGAATCGTGTCAAATAGTTATCATTATTAATGTGATTTAAAAAATAACACTCTCTGTTTATTACACCATTCGAAAGTATCGCTGGTATCGCTACTAAGGATGATGATGATGTTTCGTTAAAAATGAACACTTTCCGTTAGTTATTACTTGCCAGAATTTGAACCTTATTGGCGACACTTTCGAATGGTGTAATAATCTAGGATGTTTTTTTAAACCAATCGGACAAACCAAATGATTTAAACTGTATTTTGTACTGATCTCTTGCCAAGATAATAAAATTAAAGTAGCGACTGTTTATCTGTTATTGACTTGATTGTTACATGACTATTATGTTTCGAAGCCACAGCTTGATGGAAGTTTATTTTTATGAATTTATAGAAAACCCAAAGTTTTAAATTAAAGAGCTGATAACTATATAATGTACGTTATTTTCAGAAGTTTATTAAATTAAGCTGTTGCAAACCAGAACTTTTTATGTTTTTGTTTTGTCAAAATTGAAGAAATCGTTTATTTCGTTTTTTGCAGGCTAACACTACTAGATATTATGCTATGTTAGATAATAAAAAGCAAAAATATTTTTTGCTTATTATATTAGTTACTTCTAAAATGTCGAAGTGTGATCTCAACTTTACTGTGTCCTGTTTGCTACGGGTAGGTCAGGTAACGTTACTGTCCCTTACAAAAGTTTACTGTATTTGTTAATTATTTCCTATTTTTATTAAGATGTTCCAACTTATTTCTGTATGTATAGAATTAATAGCTTAGTAAATACTAATAAACAAAAAATTGGATTTTTACGTACAGTAATTTTTTGAATACATTAAAGGGAAATATTGTGATCCAACAATAAGTAACGGTAAGGACGCATTTATTGCAAAAATATTAATTAAATATTTGCTATAAAACAGTTTTTCATTATTAATTGACTAACATCATAGTTACAAATTATTGAAATAATTAAAATGTCAAACGAACATTTCGTTTCATTTTATCAACAGTTCTTTTATGAGTAACAAACATGACAAAATTTACTGCACTAAATTCCTTTTAATTCAATTAAAATAAAAGTAACTGAAATTCATCAGTATTCTATGTTTTAAATCAAAGATTATAAAAACGAGCATGCAAATTCATAAAAATTATATTATTTACTAAAGTTTTGGTCCAATCATGCATTTTTGAAATGTTGTACATGTTCTGACGAAAATGCCCAACAACGCTTAATCATCCAGCTATGAGTCCTGATTTGAACCCAATTGAGCATGTTTGGGACATGCTTGGGCGTCGGTTGCGGCGTGACTAGCCGCGACTGCACAATCTTCATCAGTTGACTCAAGCGTTGTTACGTTGTTGGCAAGGAATTTCGCAACGTGACATTCGACGATGCATCAACATGAAAGAGCGCTTACGAGCTGTGATTCGGAACAGAGGTGGCAAAACACGGTACTGAACTGTTACTGCCGTGCGTACAGAGGACCTTCAACAGCTGCAGACAGACAGACAGCAAACACACAGACAAAAACACACACACAAACGCACGCACGCACGCACGCACGCATGCACGCACACACACACACACACATTTCACACTTTTTTCGCATCAAATTTTTTTAGTTTTCAAATTTCTTAAACAGTTAATCTTTTTGCTCATAAAAATAAAGATTTTAGAGAATTTCTTTTTTATATCTCAAAATTGCTCATAATGGTGATTTTTGCAAAAACAAAGAATTTGGAGCTTCGGGGCACACTGAAAAAAAAATCGCAGCGCTTTGAATTCTTGAGGGATTTTAGCGGACACTTTGAGTGTAGGGTAGTGAGTTCGGAGCTAAGTGAAACACTCAAATGTTGGTAATGAACTGAGTATATTTCATAATAAACACGGTTATATATCCTTACACTACACCTTCCCATTACGGGAAAAAAAATCAATAGGTTACATTATTGCATTTTCTTTTATAACATTTCTTATATCTAGATATTATTTAATGATATAGGTATCATAATAACACTATAGAAGATTATAATTATGCATGTATAACTGCAAATATGATTTCTAATAAGTATATGTAAACATAGACAAGATATTTAAAATGGTTATATGCTTGTATAACAAATGAGCACCAGTGCGTATCGGTACATATTAGTAACGTACATTAACATATGCAGGTAACTTAATCTACGGTTTAGGATTACATATTTTAATAAAGTTTGGTGCGATTTTTATGAACAATGCCTGCATTTCCATTCTTTAAAATTCTTACATTGCAGTCTAAATCATCCAACACTAAATATAGACCTAAAAATATTGGGTCTAATTTGCTTTCTGATGGATTTCTTAAAAATAATAAATCACCCTTTTTGTAGTTAACCGGGTTCATGAAACTATCATATTTATCTTTTCTTTTGATTTTACTTTGGATTAGATTATCGCGAGCATCCTTTTGAGCTAACTGTAATTTATACTTCAACTCTAGCGCATAATTATCTGGAGCATATAGGGGATCTACGACAGCACCGGTGAAGTTACCGGGTAATAAACATCGCTTACAGAACACTAGTTCGTGTGGTGTGTATTTGGTTTCTGTATGCACCGCATTGTTGTAGGCGAAACACCAATACGGTATCCAGTTACTGCATGACCTTGACTGATTTTTACAATTAATTCTTAGATACGCACGCATAGTTTTGTGTGTGTTCTCCAATGCTCCGATGCTCTCGTGGTGGTACGCTGTTGAACATAGTTGATTAATTTTTAATAGCTGACATACTTCTTTCATTGTACTGGATATGAACTCTGACCCGCGGTCCGTTGCCAGGTCGCGCGGCACCCCAAATCTCTGAACAAAATTATCTACAAACGCGCGAGCTACACTCACAGCATCCTTGTTACGTAATGGATACGCTTCAGTAAATTTTGTTAATTCACACTGCAAGGTTAGGATATAAATATATCCATTTTCGTCTTGGGTATCGGCCCTACGATATCCAAATAAATTTTCTCGAATGCAGAGTTGGCCGTGGTTGTTATTGCCATAGGTTGCTTTATAGATTTTGAATGCTTTTGCGTTTTGCACTGATCACATTTAGAAATAAAATCAATTACATATTTTTCTATACTGGGCCAAAAATAATATTTCCTTGTATTACTTGTCATTCGCCTAATGCCCGCGTGGCCACTTGTGGGCAATAGGTGAAAATCGTTTAATATGACCCTTCTGTTATCTAAATTATTTATTCTTTGTACGTTATTTATTATACATAAACGTGGTCCGGACCATTTATCGTACTTCTTGATTTCTTCTACAAATCTGCTTATAAAGTCTTCATTTCTTAATATACATACTTCGTTTATTGAAAACTTCTCACACAATTGCAATAAATCTCTCACTGAGACTTAGTACAAAAATAAATACTAGACTTACTGGGCACATTAATAAAATTGCCGCATTTTTCTACACATATTGCACAGCCTAACAATTTTTTAAGTTTGATATCGCTAATTAATGAAAGTTCAGTAATATTTCTCGGTTTTTTAATTATCTCCACAACTCGCAGTTGATCAGGCGTTGAGTCCGTGTTGATATCATCCACCGATAAACTATTACTGCTCTTTTCATTTTCTGTCATTTTAATTTTTCGTACCTGTGCTCTCGTCAACACATTAACAACTTGCTCGGACAGTGATTTTAAATCATCTGATGTAATTGTGATTCGTGATAAAGCATCTGCCGCCGCATTCGATTGCCCTTTTAAATATTCTATAGAAAAATTATACTCCTCTAACTGTAATCTGAATTTCAGTAACCTACTAGAAGGGTTGCGCATCGTAAATAAATAAACTAAAGGACGATGATCGGTCTGTATCTTAAATTGTCTGCCGTATAGATAGGGTCGAAAATGCTTTACGCTCCATACTATTGCTAATAATTCTTTTTCAATAGTAGGATAATTTATTTCGGCCTTATTTAGACTGCGACTAGCGTAAGCTAGGTCGGCCATCGAAATTGCATAATACTGAGCCTATAGCTTGCCAGGATATTGAAGGACTGGTGGTTTCAGTAATGCTGACTTTAATGTTTGAAATGACTGCTCACATTCTTGCGTCCACAAAAATATTGAATTTTTACGACACATTTGATTTAATGGTAAGGCTAACTCTGAAAAGTTTCGAATAAATTTGCGGTAATAATTAGCAAAAGTAACGAATCTTTTTGTCTCATCAGTATTAATTGGCCTTGGATAATTTTCCACAGCCTTTACTTTTTCGGGGTCCGGTAAAATCCCTGTGCCTGAAACTACGTGTCCTAGATAAAGTATTTCTTTTTGCAAAAATTTACATTTGGAAGGATTAAGCTTCAAGTTAACCTTTCATAACCTACTAAAAACATCCATTAAGTTGCGATTATGAATATCTAATGAGCGGCCCATGACTGCAAGGTCATCTTGGTACACAAGACACTTGTCGTAGTTTAGTCCCGACATTGCTATTGTCATCATTCTACTGAAACCGCTGGGACTGGACTTTTGGCCCATCGGCATTCTTGTCATTTGATATTGATTCTTGCCTGTGGTGAAGGCCGTGTACGGTCGACTATCTTTATGTAATTTAACTTGAAAAAAAGCCTTGATACAAATCTAGATGAGTGAAATAAATTGCCCCGGATAAAGAATCTAGTACTTCTGCTATATTTGACAGAGGAAATTTATCGTCTTGTATATGATTATTTAATCTACGGTAGTCTGTTACTAACCGAAATTTTCTTAACCCCGAGGAATCAAGCATTTTTGGCACGAGCAACAAAGGGCTTGACCATGGGCTTCTGGACTCCTCAATTATACCATCTCTCAGCATATTATCCACCTGTTTGTCTAGTTTGGTTTTTTGTGCGTAGGGTAAACGATATGGTTTTGTATAAATCGGATTACTGTGCGGTTTCAAGTCAATAGTTTGTTCATACATCGGCGTGGTAGAAAGCTTATCGCCCGGTAAGTGAAAGATATCCGAATATTTAGCACCGATATTTTCGATAGATTTTTGTTCCTCAACACTTAATCCATTCAAATTTAATTCTGAAAATAATTTCTTTACTCTGTCTGCGTTTACTGAGGGCCTTGAAAACTAACAAATAGTATAATCGCTAAGTTTAGTAGCGTTCACCTGAAAGTAATTTAATGACACATTGGTGTCTCTAGTATTCAAAATACGTATGGGAATTTGCCCATTTCTCGGTTGAGTTAATACATTTGCTAAGAAAACGCCTTCGCACAGTTGCTGGTTTGATATTACGTATTCTTCCTTAATAGCTGTTTCAATATAATGCACCGACTCGCTTCGAGCTGGCGCTATTAAATAATGATTATTACTTAACAATGGATAATCAAAACGTAAAGTTACATAGTTAAAATATTCAGTAAGCAATTGTAACGTGTTTAATTCGAAGTTCAGTTTGGCGCGAAACTTTTTTAGGAAATCCTGTCCTATTATTCCACTCGTTACGCAAGGTAAATTATCAAAAATATAAAATCGGTGCCTAAAATTATAAATTTCACTTTTTAAATTAAGTTCTATATATCCTACTGAAAATATATCGCCACCGATAGCCCTTACTCTGATTTTCTCAATATGGTACGGCATTTGTAAACGCTCTATACAATCGAGCCTCATTCCAGAAATTGACGCGCCGGTGTCAAACAACCAGTCATGTTTTTGTTGTCCAACCATAAATGAAACTTTGTTTAGATTATTACATGAGTATATCACATTAGTCTCGAAAAAAATGATTCAGTGATTCCGTATTTGGTTCAACGTTCGCTGTAGGGTCGCGATCTGTTGCTACCTCGGCAGGGCCGGATCTACCTAAGGGCTGCTTGGGCTGCAGCCCAGGGCCCGAGGTTACAAGGGGCCTCCAGACCCCGCTGAAAACAATAGGCGATAATTTGATAAAAAAAATGGTTGACTGTAAAGTCGGTTTACGGACGATATTTTTACGTGATAACGTCATAAGAAAAGATTGATGAAAAATTGCATACTTCTATGAATTAAGGCTGGAAATACGTGTAAAAGGATGTTATCATGCTGATTTTCATTTTTTTTAGGTATAAAAAATGAATATTGTATATTGAAACTATTAGGTTATTTTATACATATATTCATGATTTTCTTTTTTATATTTTACAAAAATCTAACTTAAAAAGTAGCGGAGCTATTAGCTGATACACATTGTAGGTTGTCATCCAACTTAGCAGTTGGTGTCCACAATGGAAGCCACAATTTTTATCCGAAATCAATGGCACAGCAAAATTACTTTCTTTTACATGTGGCTCTTCTATATAAACCTCAATTTAACAAAAAGCATTTTTAGAAGGCTATTAAAATAAGTCATATTTATTAACATTTTGTCATAATATATTGTTTACTATAAAAAAGTAGTTAAAATAAAAATATCGCTTATGATTGAGGTTCATATTCAGCACAATTGTGTAAGGAAATGATAAACCAAAGGAGATCACCCAAATAGGGCTAATTTTGATTTGCTGGCCAATCAATAAAATTGTGTTATTTTAATAGAATACACAATTTTACATTTTTTTTACTATTACAACAAACTTCTAAGTCAATTCTCGGAATACTTAGGTTTGAATGCATGTATCATCATCAGCCTTTAACAGTCCACTGCTGGACTAGGCCTCTCCTTTGAAAGGAGGAATTGGCCTACTATACCACGCTGGCCAAACGGGTTGGTATAGGGTTTGTATCAAGTTTTCCTTCTCTTACAGTGCTGTTCTCTGCATAATATGGTCCCTCTGTCGGCTCTTACGACACCCATGGGATGATATGGGGTGGTGACATTCCGTATTCTTAATCCGTCACCACACGGACAGCATGTATAATTATCTCAAACTACCGTAGAGCAGTTTTGTTTTGTCAAGAGGTGTAAAGGTGATCAACTATATGTTTTCAGCTTCACGTGAAAAACGTGAGCCTTAAAATGCAGTGGGCTCATAAAAAGAAGTAAAAACATATTATTTTGTTCTACTGACCAAATATAAAAATAACATCTAAACATTCCGTAGCAATGTCTATGACAGGCAGTCTTGTAGGTATATAGTTTGGTTGTTGCGGCTCTTACTTGGGGAGGAAAGGCCAGGTGGAAAGGCCTAGATGTCACAATTGTTACAGCAGCCGCAACCTTGTCGGGAAAACAGTTGGTGGAATGCCCCAAGTCATCATCATCCCGAGCTATTCTCGACCATTTTGGTGTAGGCCTCTTCAACAACTTCTGTTTTGGACAGTGTTCAACCAATTACCGCCCGCTATCCTTATGATGTCATCTTTCCATCTCATTCGCGGTCTTCCAGCTAGTCGTTTACAATCCCATGGTCTCCATTTCAATATTTGCTTGCACCATGCTTCGGGTTTTCTGGCTACATGTCCGGCCCACTGCCACTTAAGCTTCGCTACTCTTTTGACAACATCTGATACTCGACTTTCTTTTCGGAGCCATTTATTCGTCTTTCTGTCTTTTAGTGTCACTCCTACCAGTTTCCGCTCCATTGCACTTTGAGCTACTTCAAGTTTCTGGAAAGCTGCCTTCGTAGTAACCCAAGTTTCGGCTCCATAGGTAAGCACTGACGGAACACACTGGTTGAATATTGTTGCTTTTTGTTGCTTCGTAGTATTCATAGGAAAACCAAATGCCAATTTGTCGAAAGCGGCCCAATCCAAATCGATACCTCTATCAATCCCTTTCACCTGGTTTGCTTTGACCATCTTTATCTTTTGCCCTAGGTATATATATTTATTGACAAATTCCAATGGGGTACTTCTTCTGCAATTGTCATTCCGCTGGAGTTTCACTGGTCATGTTTCGAATTGGCCGTGAACTGGTTGCGGCAATTGTTACAGTCGTACCCTCGCTCTCTGCCCTGTCCATGGACCGGTGCGTGATGACTTGGAACATCACCGTCACTTTCGGTGAGGCAGTAATGTTGATCAAGGAGACGGCGAAGCGAGAGAGGCAGATGATGCCAACCAGCCATAGGGGCCGTTTCTCGTCCGCCAGTAGGCTGAGGCGGCGGCGCTGTGAGCACATGCGCCTCCAGAACGGCGAGCCGAACCCTGACAGGGTCATGATGTACGTCGTGATGATAACAGCAATTCGCGTGGCCACCGACAAGGGACACCGTGGTGGTTTTAGTGTCCAACCACGCACCAAAGAAAAGGTGGCATGCATATCTAATGTACCATACAATACATATTACATTGGACCAGCAGCCGATAGGACTTCTGCCATTAAGGCATACTGAAAGAATAACAGAAAGCAAGCAGCGCACGTGGTGAGCGCAGTGCGAATTAGAGCGAGACAGCGTGACAGATGCTGCGTGTAATGCAACCTCGCTCTTGGCTTAGGTACCTGCTATTACCTGATGCCATTTAAATTGCAACTTGCACATTATTTTAGGCAAAATATTACAATAATTAGGATTTAT
Organism: Euclidia mi; assembly: GCA_944739405.2. Taxonomy (NCBI): domain Eukaryota; kingdom Metazoa; phylum Arthropoda; class Insecta; order Lepidoptera; family Erebidae; genus Euclidia; species Euclidia mi. The sequence continues at coordinate 33,708,845 of OX123205.2, read as the reverse complement.
TTCACTAACAGAACAGAATCTTTGAGCTCGAATTACACTTAGGACTTTGGTGTAGTAATAAAAAGTGTTTATTTCGTACTATTCTATAATAATTTTAAGTTAATTTTAGTTGGCCGGCACTTTTAAAATTAGCCCAAATTTGTATGGAGGCCGGGTGATCTCATTTCAACATAGTTTAAATTTTTTTAACCTAGAGTGTACACCCGTTTCAAAAAGACTTGTTTCAAGAAAATCGCGTTGCAAAAAAAAGTGACAGAACAGTGCTGTACCGAAATGTACTTACTAAATCGCTTATAACTACTGAACGAATAAGAATTTTAACTTGAAATTTTAAATCATTTTTTAATAGTTTTACAAGCGATTCATGAAAAAATTTAAATTTATTAAGCCACAGTCTACACGTATTTCCCCCCTTAATTGAAAATTACAATTTTTCGATAAATGAACATTATTTTGTTTTTTTTTTTGTGCAATAAAGAATATATAATATATCATTATAGAAACAGTTTTTGACATGCCTATTAGTTGAGTACTTAGATAGGCCCCTAAGTAGTTTCAGCCCAGGGCCCCACAAATTCACGATCCGCCCCTGTACCTCGGCTCCGGTTGCGATGACGCCTATGTTGCTATGCGATCTAGTTCCACGACTGCGATAATTATTCTGCCTACCTCGGGAGCGCAAATAATAATTACTATCGTAATTACCGCGGTTATTATTATAGAATGGTACCTGCGGTTGCAGACCGCTGTGCTGCTGTGTATGCCCATATTGAGCGAATCCCCTAGACCGGAAGTTGCGCTGACCTAGTAGACCTCGCTGGCCTCTCCTGTTGGAGTAATAATGTTGTTGGTACATACCCATTATTTCTGCTGAGTCCTCTTGAACACATATCTCCTCATCTTGGGCCGCTTGAATAGCATCTGTCAAGGATGAAAAATTACGCGAAGCTATTATCGTGCTTAGACGACGATCCCGCAAGCCGTTAGCAAATCTTTTAATAGCATTATTTTCTTTGAAAGGTCGCAATAAATTATAATTAGCTGAATTTCCATCAGCTTGTGAAATTGTCAAATCCTTTCTTTTCCAAAATCGGATATTGGCCTATCTCTTTGTTTACATTGTTGGAGTTTGTTTTGCAATGCAATGTAACTCTTTTTAGGTAACAACAACTTGCGCATGTCCCCTACAAGCTCTTCGACGGTATTATAGCTGGAAGACAATTTTAATTTTGCTTGCTGCGATAATCTATTCTTTAGGACAAATTGGATTAAGTTTTTCTTACATTCAGTATTGCTTAAAATAGAGTTTTAGTACTCAATACTCTCTATTAGCTCTTTAGTATTATCTATATTATCAGTCATTACCGGCAAGATGCTTAGAGCTATCTTTAAGTTAAACATTTCCATAGCCATTTTACTAGAGGAAGTTTCTTCCTCTTTAATTTTCTCGCTACACAATGACACAATTTCAGAATACAATATTGTGAATTCTCCGCAAATTCTATTAATTAACGAAATTTCTTCTTTTGAAAAGTTACTAGAATTTGATGCATAATTCTCTAAATAATTGTTATATTTAACCAATACACTATTTGCTTCTGATCTTTTCCGTTCTAATATACTAATATACATTTAATATTAAGACTAAATCTTCTGCCATAACATACAATACCCATAAACAATACAGAGATAGTGATTTTAGAGACCATATTTTGACCATATAATGTATACACAATTTTAGTTTAACATGTACTTATTGTTTGTAAATACATATAAGATGTCTGCATGTATATATAACTTAAAATACATATTACGACAAGAAGACAAAATAAATGTTTCCAATTGAGTACATCTGCGTTATGGTCGTCTAATAAAATAGTATAATTAGGTAAGTACCTTAATCTACTTACAGCTTAGTTATCCTATATTTAGTTAGGCCAGCTGAAATACACTCGCGAACCGAAATTATTTATCGAACACATAGCACTATTTAACACATTATATTATTACCGTTCCGCATATTTAGACGCACTCTTTACCTTTTACGCACTTTTTACTGCCACATATACGCACCGTTATACGCACTTTATTCCGTAGATTGCCGTTATACGCACCGATTGCCGTAAATTGCCGATATACGCACCGATCACCGTAGATTGCCGCTATACATCATTTCTATATAATGACTTCTGGATCACAAGGTAACTTCTGGTTACCCAACTGCGGCTGAGTTCGGTTACTCTTTTGGGCTCCCTTTAGGATACTCGAGTATCTCCTCAATCTCATGTGATCTATCTGTCGTTCAATTTGTTTGCGGTGGCATCGCTAATACAATCTGTAAGTCACGATAAGGATGCCGATCGCCAGAATCGTGCAAATTACCACCAAAATGATATTTGTAGTTTCGTGCAATTGCTCTGTTCGAGCAGAGTTTGTACCGACACCTGCTGTTTGCGCGACTATGACTTGTTCTTCTTTGCTAGAACTTCCACCCATTTTTAGAAAATAACGAATTTTGCGAATCTTGTAAAATATTACGCGTCGAAACTCCAAAACGGTTTATAGCGAACTCAAACATGTTGAAAAGAATCACGCGGAAAGTCCAACGATTGTTTTAACAAGCGAGTCCAAATTTGGACAGCACGCGCGCGCCTGCAGGCTCTCCTATTACCAGGGTCGCCATGTAGGGTAGTGAGTTCGGAGCTAAGTGAAACACTCAAATGTTGGTAATGAACTGAGTATATTTCATAATAAACACGGTTATATATCCTTACACTACATGAGGTTAAAAAATTACCGACGATCTCCTTCGTTCATCCATTTTATCCAAAGTTATACCAAGTTATCGAAATATCCTTAATGATGCGAATTTTAATCTTTTTTTCAGTCCGAGTTTTCGATTTAAAAAAAACTTTCTTCTAAAAGATGTTTACATTTTCTTATTGAGAATATAGTGCAGTTTTCAAAACCCTCCTTCGATTTCCTATACGATCATAATTTCCGGAGATATTGACTATCAAAGTTCAAAAGAACTTTTTTGCTTTGATTGACGATAACTCCGCGGCAAATCATTGTACAGGCTTTTTGAATACGTCAAATTAAACAGTATTAAATTCTCTAAAAGAACTTTTGAACGAAACAATCAAAAACATTTTTTTGAAGACCGTGGACCTTTTTTTTGCCGAGAAAAAATTTGGAAACATTTTTTTTTGGTAGTTTTCTTAGGATTTCTCCAGACCTGAAATTTTTCACAGTCATATGAAAACTATAGACTTGGAGCTACAATTTACTTTTTTTATTTTTTCTGTACGACCCTTTTCTTCGGAGTTACAGCTCGATGAAAATCATCCAAAAATTTGTTTTTTTTTATATATCCCTTAATTTTTGTGACTAGATATTAGTATTGGAGTAAAGATATATACACTGACTAAACGGGCTTAAGAAACTGTTTGGATGCTGTTTTGCTTGTGGAGTCTCGAGAAGAACTAAAACAAGATTTTTACAAATTCGCCCCGTTGAGGGGTAAAAAGTGGTCTAAAGTGTACATCTGAGTGTTTTCTTCATGCGGATGAAGCTACAATGTGTAGGTAGTTAGGTATTTACTAAGCGATATCCAATAGTCCAAACAATTTCCAATATTAATAAGTATTATTTACTTTAAAATATACTGAATGTCCCTGTTTTGGCTTGCTTTCATACAACTTGACAAGAGACAAGAGTCGTAGACTTACATCACGGAGCTTTAACTATTTACTTAGTTTTTAAACTTTCGCGATTTGTATACATCATACAATATTATTTAGCGGGTCTTAGTCGCGATAATTTATTTATTTCAAGGCATAAATACCTCTGTTATTCTCCTACGTTTCTACCGGCTTGCAACGGTTGTGGTCGCGGAGGGACTGATGTCAGCTCAGCGCTGTCCTTGTGAAGCGCGGGTTTCGGCAGCTACCCTCACTTGTTTTATATTTTTGATATTTTGAGTTCTATCCGCACTGTCGGTACTTCGACACACTACACTTATGACGTCTACACACTGATGAGTTGTGTTACTGCGGCGTTGTTTGCATTTGTTGATAACTGGGTTCCAAGTGGTCGATAGTCTGTATCCGTCCTCCCGGTTGAAATTTCTATGTTTTTTGATTTCAACCGCTTCACGTACTATCCTGGAGTAATAGTGGCGATCGGTGGATAAGACTTGTGGTTGATGTAATTCTATCCAGTGTTCGTTTGGTCTGTCCGATATAGGAACTACCACAACTGCAATCAACCTTGTAGACGCCTGGTGTTTGTAGAGGAATTACATCCTTTGGGGTACGCAGATTGTGTGCTACCTTGGAGAGGGGATTATTAGGCATTAAGAACGCTGCGTGAAAACACGAATATTTTAGTGCTGAAGGCCGACAAGGGGAACGCCACTGTGGTGATGAATTCTTGTGACTATGACAGCAAAATACGGAATTTGTTAAGTGACACACTAATATATAAACCTGTGTCTTATAACCCGACAGCCAGAGTAACGAAACGCATTCGAGCTTTGATAAAGGACCATAGAAACGTGTTCGCGGAAGATGACTTTGAACGTCTACACAAACCCCAAATCGTGCAGCCGCCCAAGATTTACGGTTTGCCTAAAGTCCACAAGACAAATGTACCATTGCGGCCGATAGTGAGTCAAATAAATTCACCGACATATGGTTTGGCGAAACACATCAGCAAGGTACTGCAACCGTTAGTAGGTAAGACGGCATCTTTCGTGAAGGACTCTCGCCATTTTATCGACATCATCAAGAGCGTGACAAAGGAACCAGACGAAGTGATGGTAAGTTTTGACGTGGAGTCACTATTCACCAATGTTCCAGTTCAGGATTGCCTTGAGGTCGTTGAGAGAAAATTAAGGGATAGCGGTCTGTCTAACGAATACGCCGTTCTATTGAAGAATTGCTTGGAGGGTAACTACTTCATATATCGTGGACAACATTACCTCCAGATCGACGGAGTGGCAATGGGTAGCCCAGTAGCACCGGTGATGGCCAATATCTGGATGGAACATTTCGAAGAATCCATAGACATGCAGGCTTCAAATGTAAAGCTATGGAAGAGGTATGTCGACGATGTATTCTGCATCATGAAGGGCAACAAGCAAGACATAGAACGTTTCGCAGACAAATTGAACTCCATACATCCGAACATCCGGTTTACATTTGAAATGGAGGTAGACGGATCGCTACCCTTTCTCGACGTCAAAGTGACGGTGAGAGCTAATGGTACACTTGGACACACTGTATACAGAAAACCGACACACACCGACAGGTATCTCAATGCCTGCTCGCATCATCACCCGCGACATTTGGAATCCGTAGCGACCTCGTTAGTGAACAGAGCCTATGACCTCTGTGACCCTGAACACTTAAACAGTGAATTGTCACATGTTCAGGAGGTACTAAGGCGCAACGGATACAAAAACTACGTCACGGACAGTCATTAGGACAACACGTATTTTTAGCTAAAGCTTTTGCATATATCGTCAACCTTTTCTCAAGCCGAGCTCAGTTACTTTTACCCGTTAAACATGAAATGCGACATCTGTAAAAACGAATTTACAAGCGGAGTTCAATGTGCTGGCTGCGGGAAGCACCTTGATTTCGCGTGTGCAAACATTACCGAATCAGGATGGAAGAGACTCGGAGCAGAACGCAGATCAGCGTGGAAATGCGTAACATGCAAGGAGCCATCACCTGCCAAGGAAGTTGTCACTCTTGAAAGCCTCATGAAAGAGATTAAGGAAATGAAGGTGCAACTATCTAGTATACCGAAGCTATCGGAAGATATCAAATGTATGAGAAACGAAATGCAAGACCTAAAATCCTCCTGCCAATTCGTAAGTGAAAAAATGGACGAATTCAATGATAGAATTGTTAGTGCGGAAAAAACAATTAAAGTAATGGAGAGCAAGTTGGTAACCTTGGAGTCTGAAGTCAAACAACTTCGCACATATACATCCAACGCAGAGCAAAGGTCACGGCTTAACAACATTGAGATTAAAGGAATACCTCAAGAGAAGAATGAGAACCTGTTCAAAATATTAGACAAAATCAGTATCAAAATAGGTTATGAAATAACAAAATCTCAAATTAACTACATTTCAAGAATTCCGTCACACAACCCTAAAGAAAAGCCAATAATACTCAGTTTCTTAAATAGATACATTAAGGAGGATTTTGTGGCGGCTGCTCGCGCTCAAAAAATTATCAAGGCTGAAGATCTAGGCTATCAAAATTCATCGCAGAGAATCTATGTGAATGATCATTTGAGTGCGGATACAAAACTGCTGTTGAACAAGACGAAAGAAGCTGCCAAACAAAATAACTTCAGTTACGTTTGGGTGAAGTATGGCAAGATCCACGTACGTAAAAACGATTCTTCTCGTACATTCGTAATTAATCAGAGCGAAGATTTAAACCGAATTGCTTAGTTATTTGCATATTAAGTTTAATCGCATATTACTGTTGCAATCTAAGAGTGTTCATAGGATTTATGTTTATTTTATATACTGCCAGACTTAACTATTTACAGTCTTATCATATTACCAAGTGTAAAAGGTTGAGCATGCCTGCTTCATCGAATGGTACATTACCCTACATTAACTTTTGCACAAATGAGTCTGTTCAACGCGTAGTAAAAAATCAGAACAATACAGCTATCTCGCTCGCACCTAAGCGCGTACTATTACATTTAATCAAATGGAGCGAGAAGTCTAATAGAATATCCTTTCCATTGAGTTACTCGTTCGCTATGATATTATTGGTTAATGTTATTACCAGAGCTTTTGTTTACCTGCGCATTTACTTATTTGTGGATGCTACTGTACACTATTTTTATTTAGTTAAATTGTTTCTTATACTGTTGATAAAATTGAAATTGAATAATGTCTACTAATAATCTAGTTAACGGAAATTTGTCAATTTTTTATCAAAACGTACGTGGTCTGCGCTCGAAGACATCAATATTTTATAGAAATATATGTTTAAATTCCTACGATATTGTAGTGTTAACGGAGACGTGGTTAACGGACAGTGTTAGTGACTCGGAATTATTCGATAACAGGTACATAGTGTGGAGACGCGATAGAGATTATAAGCTTACTAATCAAAGCCGTGGAGGTGGTGTTCTCATAGCGATAAGAAAAGATATACCGGCAAGTTTAATACCGACTTTTAGTTCGACAGCCGAAGACCTATGGTTAGCGTTACCTATCAACGTATCTAATGGTAGGCAACGAATTAATCTATATTTAGGCGTTGTGTACCTCTGTAAGCAAAACTTAGGATTATCGTTTTCTAGTCAACTAAATAATTATCTCTTAAAGTTAGATGATATTATAACTACCCACATAAATGATTTATTTTTAATATTAGGCGATTTCAATATGAGTGGAATTATATGGAACTTGAATATGGATGACTGTACTATGATACCGAGTAACGTATATACTTCCGATGAACAATGCTTGATTGACATGTTACATCTTCATAACCTACACCAATTTAACCACGTAAAAAATGCATACGGTAGAATATTGGACCTTGTTCTTTCAAATGAGTATTTGGACGTCTCTGAATGCACTGATCCGCTAGTACCTATAGATCCATTCCACAAAGCTCTTTCGGTAAACTTTGTATCAACGAAATTAAATTATTTGAAACCTGCGCCACGAACTAAATACCTATTCTTAAAAGGCGATTATAATAAAATAAATAATGACATTCGTAGCATAGACTGGCCTAATAAACTATCAGGTATGACGGTAGATAATGCAGTTGATTTGTTTTATTCACATATAAGGCAATTAATTGAAAAATATATTCCAAAACGTATTATACGAACTAATAATTCCTTTCCTTCGTGGTATTCGGCGGCATTGAAAAGAAGTATCAAGGAAAAGCATAAATATAATAAAAAGTTTAAGGTATACGGCAATAGAGCGGATTATGAAACATTTAAAATGTTACGGGAGCGGGTTAAGCGGTTGGAGAGAGAGTGTTATGACAAATACATTAAATCAATCGAAGCGTCTATCGAAAGAAATCCCAAATATTTTTGGACCTATGTCAAAACGCATCATAAATCGGCGAGTATTCCCGGGTCCATGACGTACGGAAACTTAGTCGCAAACACAGGAGAGAGTATTTGTGACGTTTTCTCTGATTACTTTCTTTCGAATTTTCTACAGCCTTCTCCAACATCTTTTTTGAATTATAATAACACTGACCCGGTACGTAGTACAGTATCCGACATTAATAAGGTACACGTTAACATTTCGACAGTGACATATCTTTTAAAATCTCTCGACCTTGATAAATCAGCCGGACCGGATTTAATACCCCCGTTATTTCTTTATAAATGTGCTGATACCATTGCTATTCCACTCTATATATTATTTGATAGGTCACTCTCTGAATGTACTGTACCAATATTATGGAAGAGGGCTTTTATTACCCCGATTCATAAGAAAGGGTCCAAATCTGATGTAACTAATTACAGGCCAGTGTCTAAATTATGTATAGTCGCAAAAATATTTGAAAAGTTAATTTATGGCCAGATATATGCTGCCTTAAAAAATAGTCTTAATAGCTTTCAACACGGGTTTCTCAAGGGCCGTTCCACAACCTCAAATTTAATAATATTAAATGATTATATAACAGAAGCCATGAGTGAAGGCAGTCAGGTGGATGTCATTTACACAGATTACACAAAATGCTTTGACAGAATTGATCATAGCATTCTACTGGCCAAGCTACAGTTGATAGGAATAAGAGGAGACCTGTTGAGATGGTTTTCCTCTTATATAAGTAATCGTTCACAAGCAGTAGTGGTCAACAATTACATGTCTGGTTGGGTTTTAGTGCCTAGCGGAATCCCACAAGGTTCCCTCATTGGTCCTCTTTTGTTCCTAATCTTTGTAAATGACATCTACCAATGCTTCCACCATTCTCGCCTTCTTTGCTTTGCGGACGATATGAAGGTTTTCGCATCGGTCTCAACGCCCGCCGATTGCCTGGCTCTCCAAGCAGACTTAACGCGCTTAACAAATTACTGCATCCAGAATAAATTAGATTTAAATCCTACCAAGTGCGTAGTAGTCACTTATAGCAGGAAACCTGTCACATTATCATCAGAATATTATCTTAATGGTCACAAACTAATAAAACACCATAATGTTCGCGATCTCGGCATTATACATGACCCTAAGTTGCTTTTTGATGACCATGTCGACAGTATAGTTAGTAAGGCTTTACGAGCGTTGGGGTTTGTGATGCGAGCATCTAACGGTTTTAGGGAGGCAAAAACTTTCAAAGTCTTGTACTGTACTTTTGTGCGTAGTATATTGGAATACGGAAGTCAAGTCTGGAATCCGCGATATGAAGTACATGCAGGTAAGATCGAAAATATACAACGCAAATTTATGAGATTCCTATGTTACAAGCTAAATATAAAATACAAGTCTGATCATTATCTTAATCTATGTGCTAAGTTTCATATTTTGCCTTTAAAGCAACGTCGTATGATAGCAGATGTTGTATACTTAATGAATTTAATATCCGGCATTATTGATTGCCCAGACCTTCTTTCCAAAGTACACTTTAACGTTCCTAGGATAGGCACGAGACGTCAAAAGCCCTTTCACCTGCCTTTAGTATCCACAAATTACAGACAGAACGCGTTCCTCTGGCGAGCGAGTGATTGTTTAAACGAACAAGTAATGAAGTTCGACATTGACGTGTTTAACACTAGACCGGACACGTTGAGGCGCATGCTGAGTCTTGACTTTTTTGCAGGGTTTAATGCTCATTAGGTAATGTTGTATTCTTTGTTTTGTTTTTTATACTGAAACTTATAATAACTGTCTACATCTTGTAATCTAGAGTTAGTCGTGGAGACCTATCATTGGCTCTCTGTTGTTTATTATTGTTGCCACTATGTATTTTCAGCTGTTGGTCTTCCGAATAATTAAATAAATAAATAAATAAATAAATAAAAAGGAGATACCCCGTCGGAAGAGGAAGGACCGCAAATCTGAAGTAAGCAGAGTGCCGGCTTACATGCCTTATATCAAGGGAGTGACGGACAAAGTTGGAACAGTACTACAGAAATACTCCATCAAGACTGTATATAGTCCCCTCTCCAAGGTAGCACACAATCTGCGTACCCCAAAGGATGTAATTCCTCTACAAACACCAGGCGTCTACAAGGTTGATTGCAGTTGTGGTAGTTCCTATATCGGACAGACCAAACGAACGATCGCTGAAAGGGTCAAAGAACATATCGCAGCTGTCAAAAATCGACAAATTAATAAATCTGCCATAGCTGAGCATTTGCTGGAATCTGGACCAAACCACTGGATAGAATTACATCAACCACAAGTCTTATCCACCGATCGCCACTATTACTCCAGGATAGTACGTGAAGCGGTTGAAATCAAAAAACATAGAAATTTCAACCGGGAGGACGGATACAGACTATCGACCACTTGGAACCCAGTTATCAACAAATGCAAACAACGCCGCAGTAACACAACTCATCAGTGTGTAGACGTCATAAGTGTAGTGTGTCGAAGTACCGACAGTGCGGATAGAACTCAAAATATCAAAAATATAAAACAAGTGAGGGTAGCTGCCGAAACCCGCGCTTCACAAGGACGGCGCTGAGCTGACATCAGTCCCTCCGCGACCACAACCGTTGCAAGCCGGTAGAAACGTAGGAGAATAACAGAGGTATTTATGCCTTGAAATAAATAAATTATCGCGACTAAGACCCGCTAAATAATATTGTATGATATTTACTTAGAGATACAGGGTCAGAGGACCCTGGACCTAGCCCCTTATACTCGCTACTTTTTTAGTAAGAGTGATTATGATTCAATCAACGATGAGTTGCTCAATATTGACTGGCAAAATGAATTTTCAACTAGGTCATTAAGCGATGCTGTTGATTATTTTTACACAACGTTTCGTGACTTACGGGATAGATTTATACCTAATAAAAAAATTATAAATAATAATTTTCCCCGTTGGTTTACTCCGGCTCTTAAAAAAGTAATTAAAGAAAAATATAAATTCTTAAAAAAATTCGAAACATACGGTAACCAGTGTGATGAAGAAACATATAAGATGCTCCGAGACCGTAGTAAACAGTTACTAACATCATGCTACCTTAAGTATGTAAATTCTGTTGAAACTTCTATTGAGAAAACCCCAAGTATTTTTGGTCTTATGTAAAATCCAAATTTAGTCAAAATTCTATGCCCAATAGTTTAACTTGGAAAAATTCAATTGTAGACACTGGGCAATCAATTTGTAATGCATTTTCAGACCACTTTCGCTCAAATTTTTTAAACTCTCCTAATAATCTCCCTATAAATCGCCCTGTATCCACTTTACTTGATTCTCATAATTACCCAGTAGCTAACATATCTTCAATTTATATTTCTACGGAATATGTTCAGCGCCTTATTTCTGAGTTAGACGTACACAAGTCTCCAGGACCAGATGATCTACCTACTTTCTTTCTTAAAAAATTTCAAAATCTATTGCTTTACCAATATCTCTGCTATTTAGGATGTCTCTATCTGAGGGTGAAGTGCATGCTATTTGGAAACGGACTTATATTACACCAATCTATAAAAAGGGCTCACGCACAGAAGTTGCCAACTACAGGCCAATATCTAAGCTCTGTACTGTTTCCAAACTGCTTGAAAAAAATGTTTTTAATCAATTATATCGTGCCTTACTTCACACTTTCTCTCCGTACCAGCATGGTTTTCTAAAGGGTCGTTCGACTGTTAGCAACTTAATACTTTTCAACGAATTTTTGACTCAAGCTATGGACAAAGGTCAGCAGGTCGATGTCGTTTACACAGACTACAGTAAAGCTTTTGATCGTATCAGTCATAATCTGCTCTTGATTAAGCTACAAAGTATCGGTATTAGTGGGGATCTGTTAAGATGGTTAGATTCATATATAAAAAATCGCTCTCAGGCTGTTGCTATTAACAACTACGTATCTAGCTGGATTGACATTCCCAGCGGCGTCCCGCAGGGATCTTTACTAGGGCCTTTGCTGTTTGTGGTCTGTGTAAATGACATTGACAGGTGTTTCCATTCTGCACGTATCTTGTGTTTTGCTGACGACATGAAAATCTTTTCTGTCGTCACCGATATGCAGGATGCTGTCGCCATGCAAATGGACCTCAAACGTCTCGAGGACTATTGTATTATTAATCATATGGAACTTAATCCATCCAAATGTAACGTTATGACCTATGGGAGAAAACGTAATATGATACTGTTCGATTACACACTTAAAACAGCCATGTTTTGCAGAGGGTATCATGTGTTCGTGATCTTGGCATCTTTCACGACTCCAAACTACTATTTGACACTCATGTCGACACTATAGTTGCAAGGGCATATAAATCTCTTGGGTTTATTATGCGTGCCTCCAAGGACTTCGAACACGCAAAAACGCTTAAAATCTTGTATTGTACTTTTGTTCGGAGTCACTTGGAATACGCCTCGCAAGTATGGAACCCAAGATATGAGACATACATCTCTCGCATTGAGAGAGTCCAGCGCAAGTTTGTCAGATATTTATGCTTCAGGACTAAGGTTGAATACCACTCCGACCGTTATATCGACATATGTAATAAACACCACCTCCTGTCACTAGTCAAACGTCGCAATATTGCAGATATATTGTTTTTAATGAAAGTCGCAAGCGTTTTATTGGATTTTCCCGAATTGCTGTCCCAAATATCCTTGAAGGTGCCGATGATGGGCTTGCGAAAGGGACCACTACTAAGCCTTCCGCACGCATCCACTAATTACAAGCAGAATGCATTTATTCGGCGGGCGAGTAATGGGTTCAATAAAATTCTTATTAATTTTGATATAGATCTATTTAACACGAGCGTTGCGTCGGCAAGGCGGTTGCTTAGTCAGTAAGTATATAGATTGTCAAGTTTTATTGTTAAAGTACATATTATGTAGGCTTTGACATTATTTATGCGGTTTTTCTTTACTCTACCACTATTATCTTCTTCATTTTGTTGCTGAGGTATGCGTGGGCGAGAAATTAAGTAGATATGCGTTGTTTTTCTCATGCTCATTACTTTTTTTATATGTATACTAGAGGACGCCAGCAGCTACGCCAGCAATTTTTTTTAAATTTACCCGTTTTGACCGATCCCGTGGGAATTTCGGAAAATCCCTTCTTAGTGCACCCCTACGGTCCCCAAGGAACATACATGCTAAATTTCAGCTTCCTGCGACCAATAGTTTCGGATGTAGCGTGTCTGTCAGTCAGTCAGTAACGCAAGGATTTTATATATTAAGATTGTAACCATTGGCGAAAACCTATTAATGGCTATACGGATTTTGAGAAATCACTGTCTATCATATTTGTAAAGCTGTTGGTTTTCCTAAGATAATAAATAAATAAATAAAACTTCCTAAAACCTTTCTCTCCATTTTACCTTTAAGCCACAAAGCTAATGATTATACTGATAAATATAATATTTTCTATTAGCTTTAGTTACTGTTTAAGTACTTGCATTTGGATGCCAGCCAAAAACGATAATGCACAAGCGGAATTCGAATTCTAATCCCCAGTACATTTTATGGTCATTCGAAGTGTAGAATTTTGGTGAACGCATTCTAAAGGAAGTAATGTCGTTCTAAATAGTAAACGTACCTTGGTTTTGAGGGGAATCGGGTTGCAAGTAAGATTCTGAGCACTGATTTAGACTAAGCATGTATGGAGAACCTAGTGGAGAACAGACTGCTACGCTAATGGTCTCAGGTTCAGGTTCGAATCCACGGCGTACACCAATGACGGTGCGTTTTTAATTATCGCTTGCTTAACGGTGAAGGAAAACATCATGAGGAAACCGACATGTCTGAGAGTTCTTCATCAGTTCTCGAAAGATGTGAGTGGACTACACACTAACCCAGACAATGCCAGAGTGGTGGACTATGACCCGTGCCCAGCAGTTGGACAGCATCAACGTAGGAATGACAATGACAATAAATGGAGAAAGAAATTCAAATTTAAGTAAGCCTATATTATCAAATAGGTATTAACGTACTCTTCGACTGCCTCCGTGGTCTAGTGGATATTGTATGCGACTGTTGATCGGAGGTTGCGGGTTTGATTCCCGGTTTGGGCAAGTGTTACTCGGTTTTTCCGAATTATCAGTAGCAGCACGGCGTCTGGTGATGTGCCCGGTAACGGCAATAGGCTCCCCCCTATTATGTGGGACCTAAAAATTCATCGCGAAATGTGCCTACCTCTTCGGATATACAGGCGTGACGCTTTAAAATTAAGAAACTCAGAAAGAAATTACATACTAAAGTCATGATAGTCAAAGGGTAAGAATCCCTGCTCCATACCCGTACGACTCCTTACAACTATAATTTATAAGCCTAAGTTACCCGACCCAGTCAAAGCCACACGCGAGAAGCTGAAAATTGATAATCTTAACCTCACCTTGCACATAATTTAATGATAAAAACGTCTGCAGTTAATAGACACAAAAAGTTCTTGATGTTAAACGCATTTAGTCCGGAGGTGTCGCTCGTTGGCTTTTATTAAAAGAGTTCGAAAACTATTACCTTACTGGCAAAACTAGTGCTATATAACTTGAGTAATAATTTTCTTTATTATTTATATTTATTAACTTATCGCCAAAAAATTACGTATATACAGGTCAGAGATCGGATGGGTGACCAATTGAAGTGGCATCAATGCCATAATTATGTAGGTATTAGAACGATACCGTGCTTCGGAGAGCACTTAAATACGACGGTGCTTGTTCTTGTCTCAGGATAAGAATCGTTAAGCCGTGTCGGCAAGGGCGGATCCAGGGGGTGGGTCATGGGGGTCATGACCCCCCCCTGGGCTGGTTCCAGGACTTAGGTGGACCACTAATTAAACATAAAGATTTTATTTAAGTGTATATTTTGTCACTATAAAGATTTAATGTAACTTTTGTATGACGGCAAAGGTTTTAGACCAGGGTAGATAATTTTTGAAACGATAGAAAATTATAGTAGGGTGAAACCCATTGGAAAAGAAAGAGAATTTATAGCAAAAATTTAAGGAAAAATAAATTACGGGCGATCTGAGGTCGGGAAGAGGATGGGGTTGCGATTTTAAGGGTAAAAAAGGGTTTATCTCGATTGCCAGCAAAACTTCAAGTCCTATGGGAAAAACGTCAATGGCCAAGTTGTAGGTAATAAAAAGATCTACAACTTTTGTATTTACACTTTATTCACACAACGTCTTAATTTATGTCAAAAATTCAAATAACCAAGTTTTTGGTTTTTTATTTTAACTTTTACAATAGTTTTTTCTTTTACTCGAAATTTGGTGAAAACTTGCCTTATTATGTTCCAAACACACTGTTAATGTTTTTAATTTAAAATTTTTACACCTTATTTTGACTTAATATCGAAATAAAACCTTAATTTTCAATTGAAAATTCTCACGTCAATATATCAGCTTTCTTTTTTAAATTGTTCAGCGTTTTGTTAGTTGAAATCTCTACTTTCTGATGGTGTGAATAAAATATACATTACTAAGGTAAACGTTCTCAGATACTGCAACGAAATGAAACAACCTCGAGACCGATTTTTTAAATTATAATGTGCAATGTTGAGCGATTTATTACAAATTAACACCTTAGTTACTCGAAAAATGTAAGATTCCTTGCTTCATTGATAGAAAAGAACTTGCAAATCGAAATTTACTACTAAAATTAACAACCAAATAAGTCTATTTAGTAAGAGATCTACAATATTTTGAGAAAGTTATAGAATCTTCTTTAAATTACAGCGTAAGACTTCTATTTATTGCTATTTTAAGATAATGTATGTAGGTACCTGAGTGACCCACAGAAAATTTTAGCCCATCATTAGTTATTTTATAGAGAAAAGGGGAAGGGCTCGGTGGATCTGGGCCTTACTACTTGTTATTTCATATCAGCTATAAAAACAGTTAGTCAGTATTTGAAATACAGAACAGTGAACAACATTATTCATAAAAATACATGTCAGGGCTGGGATCCAACTAGCCCTTCCACGCTTCTCTGTAAAATAACTATTGATGGGCTCAAATTCTCTGTGGGTCACTCAGGTATATACATTATCAGCTTCAAATAAGTAGTATTAACTTAATAAGTAGTATTAACTTATTTGGTTGTTAATTTTAGCTGTACATTATATCGATTTTTAAGTTCTTATTTATCAATGTAGCGTAACGCAATGTAATTAAAGTGTTAATTTTAATAAATATCTCAAAATTGTACATTATGATTAAAAAATCGGTCTTGAGGTTGTTTCATTTCGTTGCATTTTCTGAGAACGTTTACCTTAGTAATGTATATTTTATTCACACCATCAGAAAGTAGAGATTTCAACGAAAAACAAAAACGCCGATAAATAAAAAAGAAGCTGATATATTGACGTGAAAATTTTCAATTGAAAATAAGGGTTTTATTTCGATTTAAGTCAAAATAAGGCGTAAAAATAAATACTTTAAATAAAAAACATAAACAGTGTGTTTGGAACATAAAAAGGCAAGTTTTCACCAAATTTTGTGTAAAAGAAAAAACTATTGTAAAAGTTAAAAATAAAAAACCAAAAACTTGGTTATTTGAATTTTTTACATAAATTATGACGTTGTGTGAATAAAATATAAGTACGAAAGTTGTAGATCTTTTTATTACCTACAACTTGGCCACTGACGTTTTTTAGGGTTCCGTAGTCCACAAGGAACCCTTATAGTTTCGTCATGTCCGTCCGTCTGTCCGTCCGCAGCCTAGCTCAAAGACGCCTGGTGCTAGAAAGCTGATATTTGACATGAGTACAGACATAAAATATTGCAACAGAACTGTAGAATAAAATTTTGGAAAATATTTTTTTTAAGGGTATCTCCCCTACATATTTAGTGGGATTGAATTTTTTTTGGTTGAGTACCCCATCATGTGGGGTATCATTGGATAGGTTTTAAAAAAATATTATTAGTTTGCTCAAATCATTTTTCGATCAAGTGATTGGTTTATCAAATATCAAGCTTTGAAGTGAAAAAAATTGTTAGACTCAAGTGTCCCCCCCCCCCCCCCTCTGCCGACTAAACTATTAATTTGGAAGAGGTGAAAAAAATCACAAATGTAGTACATATAATGAATTTAAAAGGAAAACTATCACGGCTAAGTAGAAATCATTAGTTTACGAGTAATCGACGGTTAACTTATAAATACCTATTTCTGTGAGTTTACATTGGGCGCGCTGGCTTAATCTTAAAGATATACGTACTTTGGTATGTAATGTACTACGGTACTACGTATGTATAGTAGTAGTATATCTTGGAAACCACAATTTATGTTTACAATACATAACTGGATACATACCTAGTATTTTTCTAAACAAAACTTAGGTTCTTATAATAGTGTTATTAAAATTATTTTTTCAGCAAAATATACAGTCGGATTTGTTGTACATTAATACCCTTTGCAGCAAGTCATTATAGGCAACTACGGAACCCTACATTGCGCGTGGCCCGACACGCACTTGGCCGGTTTTTTCCGTAGGACTTGTAGTTTTGCTGGCAATCGAGATAAACCCTTTTTTACCCTTAAAATCGCAACCCCATCCACTTCCCGACCTCAGATCGCCCGTAATTTATTTTTCCTTTAATGATCGCTATATTCTCCCCCTTCTCCAATGGACCCTTCTCAACCTACTGTAATTTTATTTAACTTTTTACCGTTGTCTAACGTATCTGCACTGGTCTACTACGTACATTAATTAAATACCTACTTTTTACTTGTATCTATTGTTATCAAAATTAAATTATAAGTTCTTGACTTGACCACGACTATGTGACCCCCTCCTGGCGCCAAAGCTGGATCCGCCTTTGCGTGTCGGAGGCTTTGGGATGATCTATAGATACAAGACTATACTTACTTAAATTCTACCACAGAAACAAAAAAGCATAAAATGACAACGTATTCAAAAATATACCTACCTATATGTTTTGATTTTATTTACTCACTATATTCTACCCCGTCATTCCAATTTACTTACAAGCTAAATTATTGCATAGTTTCATCAAAATCTGTTCTGTTCTGTGTCTTGGTACTCTTTACTTAATAGAGTACCACTTAACAGACGTCTATCGTCCATCCTTCCACACAAACTTTCGCGTTAGCATCACGTAATTGCAGGAAGTAAGATAGTAGATGTCTGTTTGCCTTTGCATAGTTGCATAGTGCCAAAAAGGTGCTCATTTTTAATCTATTCCTTATGCTGTCGTTTACGGGCAATGTTTGACTTCCTCTCTAATGAAATTCTTTCGTTCATGATTATTTTCGGCCTTTTTTCACCAGCGCGCGTAAATTACTACTTTACTGAATTTCCACAGCGTCAAAGCGTCAACTTACGTCACTGCTCAGCTTAAAATCTGAAGTAGGTTACCAATTTACCTACTTTTTATTTGAGTATACTTACGAGACTTACACTCTTTGCAGTCTTATACTAAAACAAACCAAACACCAAAGTATTATATCTACTAGGTACTGACACAGACGTTACAAAATTTATTTCATTAAATACATAATTATTTATTAATAAAATCATCATCATCAGCCTTTAACAGTCCACTGCTGGACCAGGCCTCTCATTTGAAACCACGCTGGCCAAAAGGGTTGGTAAAGGGTTTGTATCAAGTTTTCCTTCTTTACAGTGCTGTTCTCTGCATAATATGCTCCCTCTGTCGGCTCTTACGACACCCATGGGATGATATGGGGTGGTGACATTCCGTATTCTTAATCCGCCACCACACGGACGTATTAATAAAATGAACAATTCAAAATGCTTCAAAAATTTCTGTATTATTTAATTTCTGCGTGGTCCAGTGGATAGAGTAAGCGACTGCTGATCGGAGGTCCCGGGTTCGATTCCCGGGTCGGGCAAAAATTTTACTAGATTTTTCCGAATACTTAGTAGCAGCCCGGAGTCTGGTGATGTGCCCGGTAACGGCAATAGGCATACCCACTACTACGTGGGACCTAAAAATTCATGGCGAAATGTGGGTGTAATATTTACACCTCTGCCTACCCCTTCGGGGATACAGGCGTGAGACTATATCTAATATATAAAATTCTCGTGTCACAGTTTTCGTTCCCATACTCCTCCGAAACGGCTTGACCGATTTTGATGAAATTTTTTGTGCTTATCCAGTATCTATGAGAATAGGCCAACATCTATTTTTCAAAAAAAAAAAAAAATTTGCAAAACAACGTTTGCCGGGTCAGCTAGTATTGTATAAAAAAGCAGATTGCACTCATCAGGAAGCCAACAGTTGGTTATTATTCGAATTTGGAACGCCGCTCTATTTTTTTATACAAGCTTACATGATATGCCAACGGCGCACGTCAGTTGAGCCTGCTTGCTCGCGGTGTCTGGGCGGGTGATCCACGTTACTCGCGCTCGCTCTCCTGAATTACGTCGCTCGTAAAATTGAATCTAAACAGTTGGATTTCAGTGTTTTAAAAACATAGTGTTGGCTCACATATAGGGCATTTCATTGAGTTTGGTGTCTGATTAAAATGTTTTATTGTGACGGGATTATGAGAAATAAAATTTATTAGTGCAGTTTGTGTTTTACTTGTCTGTGTTCAAGAATTCTGGGAATCGTATAGTATCTGATCTGTGCAGTATAACAGGTTGGTTTATTTAAAATGCTATTTTCTAGTTAGGTAGGCGTATAACCCGACCGGTCTTGTCATACAGGACAGGACAGTGATCATGAAATTGCCTATCTCGGTTCGATTGGCCGATAAGCCTTCAACGCACTCACTAGGTGTGTTGGTTAAGTTTACTGAAGCTGATTTTCGAAAAATCTGTACTACTTATCTATTTGTGTAAAAGTGGCAACATTGACTCTAACTAGAAGATATATAATAATAATAATAATATTCTACCACATTCACACAACACCATCTAGTCCCAAACTAAGCAGAAGCTTGTTGCTATGGGTACTAGATAATGGATAAACATACATATATACTTATTTTTGTAAATACATACATATTATACATAGAAACATATGTTTGAAGTTTGAACTTAACTCTGTGTACGAAAACTACCCAGACGAAATTGATTAGCAATACAACAGATTAAGTACCATGTGGGTACATTTTCACTTGCGGATGTAAAATATTTGACGACGTTAATATTTATAGCTTAAATATCAAAAATTAATTAGCACATATAAATTTTCATAGGTACTCACTTGTTCCGGCAAATAATCCCAACTCTCTCCTTGTAAGCTAGTGTACTTACCTTTTTTTTTGACTCATGGTGGAAACCAAACAATTTACGGGCTGACCCCCCCAGGCTGGGCCCCTAAAGGGGCTCAGTCTAGGGAGAATGTGGTAAAAATATGTCGCAAAAATAATATGTAGTTTGCATATCCTATACTCTAAAATGGATTTTGAGCTTTATCGTTTAAGAATGTTCAACAGCCTTGAAAAGGATACTGTCCTGTTTTATGTTACCTACTCGAAGCCATAAAAAATGATTCGCAAATGTGTAATAAATGGGCGTATGCCGCCTCTGCCTAAACCTTTTGGGAAAATGGAGTGATGAATCTGATATTTACCAACATTATGACATAAAAGTAATTTATATTGAACTAACTGAACCGGCGGTTTTATCGGAAGGGAAATCGGTTTATCCCCATGAGAGATGATTAAAAAGGTAGCGGTATGTCATGTACTTTTTGGGCTCCAAGTGTTCTATACGAAATAGTAACATGAAATTCGATTTTGTGATTTAGAAAGCCTAAAACACGAGGCCCATCATCATTATCATACAGTGTTTCCTTTATCTGCCATAACAAGCAGTATATAAACAGACTAAATAAGAAGGCATGATAGGTACGCCATAAAGAAGTTCTAATTTGTTATTTATTTTAATTCAACATGAGTTCCATTGAATTTAAAGACAAGCTATACAAATAATTAAGTATGTACGTTTAGTAACATAAATAAGGTCTACATATATAAGGCTATGGCTAATATACAACTATTCAGCTATCAATCAAACTTGTTTTCTGTGATTTAATCATGTTTTATAAGGCGAATCTCATAATTAAGCATATTTATATAATTATTACATACTTACATTTAAGATAAGATAGTTCAGAATATTTTTGTCCTTAACCAATTTCCTATATTTTTTGTATTGATAGTAAAATATAATCCTTAGTCATAGCCATAAGGCCAACTCTATGACTTAAAGCGGTCGTAATCCGACCACCAGGCTACTCTTAGTAATAATTATACTCTATCGGCCAACTGGTCTACATTTGTATTCTTTTACCTATACATTTCAGTAAAGCGGTTTCTCATTCGTTTATTCCTAATAGAGCAAACCTTTCAAAGTCTGAGTTAGCCTCGAAGCTTGATTAGTTAGCCTGGACGTTATCTGTCTAAGATGGAAACTAATAATCTATCTAGACTAAAAACCTAGATTGAACACGTTTTACAAAAGGTACCGTCGTTTTTTTTGTTTGGCTGTATTACGTAAATACCTTTGCTTTTATTTGATTCAAAACAAATAAGTTATTTATTGTTTTTAAGGCTTGCAAAAGTATCAGCGTATCTTTGAAAAGTATATTAGAAGTTTTATTACTATTTACCTATTTGCCCACATAAGCACTTACCTATTTCATTGCAAACTAGCGTCCCGTTTCAGCTTTGCACGGATGATAGGTAGACAGTTAGACACCTACTCACTTAAAGATAGTAATGATGGAGAATTTTGTGAAATCTGTCCCGTAGTTTTTTTACTCAAGTAAGTACTAAGTTACATCATCATATCATCAGCTGAATGACGTCCACTGCTAGACATAGGCCTCCCCCGAGGCTTCACATAGATAATCTTGGGCCACCCGTTAGTTTATTCGGTACGAAAATAGAAATACAAATCTTTACACTTTGTAACAATTGTAAGTATACATAGATATAAATTATGTAAACTGTTTAGATACAATTTGTCGAAGTTATACTTACCTTGTTCAATTTTGAATTGAACCGCTGATTGTTTTCGTAATTTTGGCTATCAACAGGGATAAAAAACCAAGGATAATTCATAATAACGAGTTTAATGACCCCTACGAATTTTGCCCCCTACTAAGAATAACGTTGTATAACATACGTGTACAGTTTCATTGTTTTAAATTTTTTTTATTAATAGTCTCACGCCTGTATCCCCGAAGGGGTAGGCAGAGGTGTAACATTACACCTACATTTCACCATGAAATTTTAGGTCCCACGTAATTACGCGAGCCTATTGCCGTTACCGGGCACATCACCAGACTCCGTGCTGCTACTTACTGAGAATTTGGAAAAACCCAGTAGGGTGAGGCCGTAGATTTTGCCACTTAGTAACATAGAGTAACATAGACGCTTCTATGTTACGGTGACATAGAAGTAACGCGAAAGTAACGCATAATGCTTGTTAGGCCAAATTCACAACGCACTATTTTAAGCCGACTTCAAATATGTGGAGGTGCCGACGCATAAGCTAAACCAAAAGTGAGAATTTTCTGTGATGGAAAAATAATAGTTATATGCACCAGGATGAAATTGAAAAATGATTTTCTTCGATAAATAATATAGTTGGTCTCGCTGTGCTCTACTAGATAAAGCATGCGTACTTGTAAAATGTGGCAATAAGCAGTGAGCCGAAATCGGCTTACCCGAGACAGTCACACTGACAGCCAGGCGTGTGAAATCTTCCTACATGACGCCCATAAACACACACTGCTTTAATGAGTTGCCGCATTCACGGAGTTTTTGTTTTCAGATAGTGCGGTATCCAGTAGAGCGCAGCGAGACCAAGTTATTTACCTAAGATGATTTTATTCAAACTATCAATTGTTTAGAATTATTACACAAATATGAAATCGGACCACGTTTACTACATAAAGGAATATTATCTGGAAATTAATACTACAATGTATATGGAATAACAAAAAATATTTAATGTCGAAGACAGAGTTTCTTATAAACCTATATTAGCAAAAACAAAGAAACTAGAAAATAAGATTCATTATAGCGATGGGATAAACCGTACTTTTATCAAACCGGGTAAACCAAATCAACAAAATAAGCAAGCCGAGTTGCAAACCGGTTTATACAAACCGAATCAATTGACCTATGGCGGCCATAGTCATTGGGTCATAGATTACGACGCGCGACGTTTAGTTCGGTTTGGGATTAGTGGATTACGGTTCGGATTGCAAAAGTCACTTTTAACAGTTTTTTTAACACGTTGCGTTATAGAATCAATTTGGGATATAACTTAGATGTATTAAAAACTGAAGATCACAAATTAAAGCAGTGAAAGGTTTCTAACAAACGTCATACAGGTATGTAAACAAAAAATAAATGAAAGTGTTACAGTTTCATTTTTTTTTGATTACGTATAACATCAAAGTACACTGAGGTTCTGAAAATTTCTCGTAAGCTTTATTATATTATGAACAATTTTCAGAAAGTCACTTTTGGTTCGTTTTTGCTTCACGTGAAATATCTTATTTGAGATAATAAGTAAAGTATATTAACTTATTATAATGTGTAGTTAATATGATGAGTGTAATTATACTTACTGCGTAACCTACGCAGTCATTACCATTTTTTTGTACATGATAACTCTCTCACTAACAGAATAAATTTTCTGTCACGGGGGACATTACAAAAATTCAATCAACGGACACAAAGTACACTCAGATTCAAAACAACAAATGGTAAATCACACTAAGTGTGGTTTCGCGTGGGGTTCGAATCCAAGCATCGAGTTCATGTTTTTTTTCGTACAGTAGTCTTATTGCGGTACAGAACTGCGAGGTAGCCTGCTTAATCCACTGTGCCATCCGTGCATTCAAATATCATCTCATAAAACTCTTGCTATGCAGATAAGCTTGCTATGCAGTATTTGGTATGTCTTATGAAGTGTTCTGCCCTATTTTAGGGTTCCGTACCTAAAAGGTAAAGAACGGGACCCTATTACTAAGCCTCCGCTGTCTGTCACCAGGCTGTATCTCATAAACCGTGATAGCTAGAAAGCTTAAATTTTCACAAATTATGTATTTCCGTTGCCGCTAAAACAACAAATACTAAAAATAAAAATATTAAAGGAGGGTCCCATACAATGAACATGTTTTTTTTCGTATTTTTTGCTCTATATTAATAACGGTAGCAGGTAGACGCTTAAAATTTCCACAGAACATGTAGTTGTATATTACCTTTCAAAATAAATAATTAAATAAAAATAAAGTAAATATTAAAGGGGGGCTCCCATAAAACAACGTAATTTTGAAGCATTTTGACGTGACAACGTCTTATAAATTGGTTTGCCGGGTGACACTTCAAGAAACTGCGTTACGCTCCGCTCACGTTATGCGCTCACAATGAGAGCGAGTGAGAGGCACGCGTCCCGCCTAAGAGCGAGAGAGACAGACATAAAAAGTTAAAGGCACGCGTCTTTCATCCTTCTTCCTACTATACGAATGAATATTCACATTAAAATTATTTTACCACTCAAAGTCGTTGTCACGTAAAACTTTCGCCCGTATACCGACTTTACAGGCAACCAATTTTTTTTCTCGGTCTTAATAAACAGATAGTAACTTAAAAATGTTTAAGTATATATACAACAAACGTGATTTTCTTTCATAGATGATGGCACGGAACATTGCGTGCGCGAGTCCGACTCGCACTTGGCCAATTTTTGTATGTAAAACACCCCCTTTACTATCTCCCTTTTGAAGAGTACGATTAAAGTCAACGTCAAAGTCAGATTACGTGTCCAGCTATATGTATTACCCACATCAGTTTATCCCTACGGCGAAATGCAAGCGTGATGAGCTATTCTCACATTGTGTTTGTCATTGTTTAATTCTAGCGAATCTTTGAATACTGTTTGGGTGGCGTCGTGTTAGCTTGGCACTGCTTTCTGGTGTTAAAAATAGATTATAGTTGTCTATTTAAGAAGCTCTTGATTTTCTATTAAATTAAAATACGTTTTTATATCTATAGACTATTTAAGACAGTTTGCATTAATAAGTAAGTACCTACATATGTATACCGTATACGTTTTAATAACTATCTATATAGACTATGCACTTAAAACAATTAACTTCTTTTTTTTAAGACATCTATTTCACTCAGGGTAAATACCACAGAAATAAATAGTAATAGAATGGTGAATGTCACGTCATCGCGTACATTTCGCGCGTGCCACATTTCAGCAACCCCCGCCCACAGTGACGTATAGATAGTGAGGGGACACTACGGAATTATTATCGATGTGTGTGTGTGATGTAGCTGTGGAAAATGAAATTATGTTATTGTTTATATAAAAACTGACCATTGCTGATTGTCAGGCAGAATAATGTTGTACAACATGTGTAAACACATGCACTATAGTGCAATAGTTTGACACGCGCACCACGCCCAAGTCACCGTTCTATTACTATTTATTTCTGTGGTAAATACTGTGTCGTGGGACCTTACAAACATCAAGTGAACAATAGTTGATCAATCTTTAAAATTGTTAAAGCTCCTTGTCTTCGATGGTCACTGTTGCTGAAACAGGCTACACAGGTGACACAGTAGTGGGCAAATCATAGCCTAATAAAGGTGTCTTCTAAAGAATTTTTGTTTTAGCCATTATCTATGGTTTTAGCACCCACCTTGATTTGCCTCTGCACCACCCAAAGCTTGACTCCTAGGCATTAAGTCCGCCTTCGTACAAATTATTTTGCTTTGTGCAAAAAATCATGAATAAATATACATATTTTTGTTTAAATTTGAACACAGTAAATATATATTTATAGCCATGTTTAAGAAAACCACGTAGGTGTATAATTTGTTACAGAATAACTGAACTTTAATTCGATTCATTAAATTGGTTTTAATCTGTCTATAAGTCTAGAAATGTATACCCGCCAATACTTAAATTCACCGACAATACTATTTGTCAACACATTTTTGTATTGTGATTCAATTCTTTAGAGGATTTGGCCTACAATACCACGGTGGCTAGACTAGTTGAAACCGGGGTTGATGTAGAGACTTCCATCTCTTTCCAAAGATATTGTTTGCTTCGTGTTTATCAGCCGTCTCTTACGTCACACACGGGATGAACTACCCTCTGTATTCTTAATCGGTTACTACACAGACTACATACTTGCAAATCTTACAATATAAGTATATTATAGGGCGTGCTATATCTAGAAACTTTAGCGGGCGTCCGCTATTTTTCACTATTCTCGGCATTATTATCATTTTAAATAATGTCCAAAATTAATTACCAAAAACAATGCTTACACACACACAATCAATTATCATGTGATAAGTGATTTTGGACTAGGTTCAAAATGAGATAAATGCAATGTCGATAATAGTACTTATGCAGTGAAAACTGAGAGCAGTTTGTTGCTGCGCTTTGCTTTAAATAATATATTTGATCTAAGCACGTAGTCTAAACTATTGGACCGTTTCTGTATTCAATTTATTTACAAATGTCGCTGTGATAGAATGCAAACGACGCTTAGAATAGCAGGCCGCGATGTCTAAATTAATTTCGTTTATTAACAAACTTTATGGAAATTGCTAGGCCTATATTGGTGCGGTTCGCGCTTCTGGTTCCGTCGGCTTGAGTTGATTTATTAAATAATGTATAGTGTGCAATAATTATTGTTACTTTGTACAGACCAGCTGTCAATCAGGATTTCAGTTGAGTGTAAACAGGGTAATAACAGATGTACGCAAGATTGATTAGCTATTATTATATTATATAGCAAGGAACTTTATTACTACACCATTTTATAATTCTATTTCCCTTATCTATTTCTTTCCATCCAAAGGTTGCCTGGAAGAAATCGCTTTTAGCGATAAGGCCGCCCATTGTGCATTGTATTTGTAAACTTCTTCTTGTTCTCTTCTTACTCTGTAATGTGACTTGTGGTGTACAATAAAGAATTATCTATCTATTATACTATTTCTCCCGATGCCTTGGGAGTTTCGGTCCCCAAGTAACAAAATGCCTTATAGGATCATTTCGCCTGTTCGCGTCCATTTAGTGCAGTTGGTAAGTTTGAAGGAGAAAATAAAAATGTTCCAGCTAATTGATTCAATGAAAAATGTATGTAATGCGTTCATTATATAGTCTATTTTAATAATAACTTTCAGTTTTGTTCGAAACTTGTTGTGTTTTTTTTTTAAATAGACAAACTTCAAAATATGGCATTTTACCCAGTTTGCGTCCAAACAATCCAAATTGCGTCCACCTGTGGACCAGTTTGCGTCCACCAGCTTAGTCTTAACAATATCAGCCTTATTGTACTTTATATAAGGGTGATATTGTTAAGACAATCTAAAGAAAGATTGGCTTTTAACAATTTCTACATTTAAGATTAAAGTTATAAAAAATCTACATTATTATCACTATTAAATCATTTTAAAGAAACTTAAATTTCGCCGTGTGGTTGACGGCATAGAATACAAGTGTCACCACCCCCTATCTTCCCGTGGGTGTCGTGAGAGGCGACTAAGGGATAACACGATGCAAATACCATGTTTGCGTAGAGAAGGAAAACTCGACATCAAACCCTATACGACTGCCTCGTTGGTCTCGCGACATAAATGTGCGCGTGGGATCGGGAGGTCCCGGGTTTGATTCCTGGGTCGGGCGGTGTTATTGGGTTTTTCTGTCACGAAATTCTCAGTAGCAGCACGGAGTCTGGAAATGTACCCGGTACGGCAATAGGCTCGCCCCTTATTACGTGGGACTAAAATATATCTGGCGAAAAGTGGGTGTAGAAATACACCTCTGCCTACCCCTTCGGGGATAACAGGCGTGACGATATGTATGTATGTATGTATGTTTAAAGAAACTATAAATAACTATTTATTGTTCTCAACATCGATGGAACTTAAAATCAAAGATAAAAAAATAACGATACATGTTGTCCAATATTGTAGTCTTCGGAATAGCATAATTTTTACATAATTATGTACATATTTGTCTTATCGATTTCTTCTTCTCACGAATATCACAAAACGCTTTCTTTATTTAATCATCTTTTGTATTTTTTTTCCTTCTTCTTTCTTGTCTCCTAAGAACTCATCTTGAATAGAAAAATATGGAATAAAAGAAATTAAATGTAATAATTCAATTTTAAACTCAGTCTGAATCAAAAATGAATTATAGATAATAAAAATATGTAATAGAATGTATTTATGCGATCATTTCTATTTCATGAAAATATGGACGCAATTTGCTATAATATTATCCCTTGCAGGTATAGTTTGCGTCCACTTGTGATCGATTATTATATCGATTGTATCTTTTATTACAATCATAATAATGTGGACGCAAATTGGTCATTACAATTGCATACTATTAATGTTAAAATAAACAAAATCCCAATTTCTCTCTCATATTTAAATCACATAAAAATAAACAACTAAAGAAATCATAAATAGACGAGTTCGCGTCCATTGTGGACGCAAAGTGGAAGTTTTATAAATTCGGTGTTCTAATTCGCGTCCACCTTATTTTAATTGTTAACTATAAAAAAAACAAGCTAATTCATAATTCATACTATTCTTATTTTCATTATTAATGTCTAGAAACAGCAATGTATCCTAAAATTCACATAAAACAATAAAATACTTACCGTCAAACACGCCGCTGCACACTATTTTTTTATTTATATCCCGCGCATCTGCACTCTTTTGTTGAACAACCGAGATTAACTAATTTTTTTAAATAGGATAAGCTGGGCGCACGGAACTTTTGTCTATTTGTGCGTGTCTATTATACGTAGAAGTATTGGCGATACTGACTTTTCATTTTATTAGTGTGTTAGTATACTTATTTACGAGAATTTTTAAAGGGGGTCCGCAAAATGGACGCGAATAGGGGGATGGACGCGAACAGGCGAAATGACCCTACCATCTTCTTATGTGCATTAGTTTTGACTATGCGTTGTCTGTTAGTCAGTAACGCAAGAATTTTATAGAGGGCAAACTTAACCCGATAAACATTTAAATTAAGTGAAACTTTGTTGTTATAAATTCACAAATTCCCTCTGAATGGCTTAATAAAATGTCCCTTTCGAATTTCTGAAATAAGTTTATAGTTGAGTCACAAAAAACCGATCCCTTTATTAATCTTTTAAAATAGACAGATAGTCCCTTGAGGGCCAACAAAATTACTGATTGACCCGCACTCGATAAAACTTACCAGGTGGAAAAATCTAAATTAAGAGCTGGGTACTTGGGTAGATAATTTCGTGTTGGCTTTAGAGTTGCCAAGGTTTTTTTACTAGAGGTGTACTGAGGTGTATATTTCCGTATGAAAACGGAAATAAGTAAGTATGTAAGTATAGCAACGATTAGTGCGTTATAGATCTATATATATAAAATACTCGTGTCACAGTGTTAGTTAAAATACTCCTCCGAAACGGCTGGACCGATTTGTATGAAATTTGAATGTATATTCGGTAGGCCTCACAATCGGTTGTAATCTATTTTTCGAATCCCCAAGTCGTAAGGGTGGCCAACCCAAAAAATTTTTTTTCGTATTTGTTCTTTTTTTATTTTTATTTTTTAATGATGTGGCATTATAATTTACATACAATCCTTAATTTTCAGCCTTAAAGTACCAAGCCTTATTTTTTTATTGGCATATTAGTAATCTTAATATATAAAATCCTTGCGTTACTGACTGACTGACAGACACGCTACAGCCGAAATTATTGGGCGCAGGAAGCTGAAATTTGGCATGTATGTTCCTTGGGGACCGTGGGAGTGCACTAAGAAGGGATTTCTCGAAATACCTACGGGATTGGTCAAAACAGATAAATTTAAAAAATGTGCAGGCATAGCTGCTGGCGTCCTCTAGTTTAATCATATCACTTGATCTGTTGACCACGTCTTTTTTTTTTTATTGCTGCTAGTGACAGACGAGCGAACGGCCCATCTGATGGTTAACGGTAACCGCTGCTCATGGACTTCGCTAATGTCAGGGTATACGCAGCAAAGCCGCTGCCTACCGTGAAAGTAATGCTCTCTTTAAACCTCGTTTGAAGAAGGACAAGTCATAGTGCTCGGGAAACACCGCAGCAGGATCAGGAAGCATCGCAGGAAAAGATCGCTGGAAGCGCACCGTACTAGATGAGAACGCTTCTAGGTAGTACGGGTGAACTCTACTGCGTCGGCGAGTGGTACGTTGGTAGAAGGGTGACCCTGGTATCAAATTAAACAATTCTTCGGAGCACTCCCCGTGAAAAAGTCGGTAAAATACGCAGAGAGAACCAAAATCTCTCCGCTGCTCCAGCGACTCTAGTCTAGCCGTGAGATCGGGATCATCGACGATTCGAACAGCTCGTCTCTGTAGGGAGTCAAGTGGATCAAGCTGATATTTTGGCGCTCCGGCCCAGAGATGTGAGCAGTACTCCACATGTGGCCGGACTTGCGCTTTATAAAGCATAAGCTGTTGGCTTGGTGTGAAGTACCGCTTAGCCCGGTTCAGCACTCCCAGCTTCTTGCTTGCCAATTGACTCCCAAATTGGACTTTGTTCGATATTTCGACGCCGAGGATCCCAATATTCTCGGCAATATGCAGGGGTACTCCTTGAAACCGAGGCGCTATAACGAAAGGGTCCTTCTTCGCAGTGAACGCGCATAATTGTGTCTTAGTGGGGTTAAATTGAACAAGGTTCTTTTCACCCCAGTTGGAGGCGCGCCCTAGAGAGTCCTCGACTTCAGACACAAGTTGCAATCGTCTTTCCTGTACCTGGCTCCGAGGGACATTCTGGTGGCTGGTGTACCGCGCCTCACCCGTACTGTCATCTGCATAGCAATGCATGTTCTCAATTGACAACAAGTCATTGATATGCAAGATGAACAGCGTTGGGGAGAGCGCACGTCAGGGGCATACCGGTGTAAAAAAAAATGTTTTACAGTGTTAGTCACAATACTCCTCCGAAACGGCTATACTTACTGAGTTGTATGAAATTTTATATGTATATTCTTTAAGTCTGAGAATCGGTCTTACTTAATCTATTTTTCAAACCCCTTAGTCATAAGGGTGGTGTTGGACCACCTTTACAAAACATCATCATCACCAGCCCTTTAAACTGTCCCACTGCTGGACACGGGCCTCTTCTTAAAATATGATAATGTTTAGGCCACTGTCCATCGCGCTAGCCAAGCGCGTTTCGTCAGAATTAACAATATAGCCTCCGAAACAATGTTGTTAATAAGTAATAATAAAGTTAAATAGAGGTATAGTTGTTTCTGAAAAGAGCGCGTCCAAACAAACTTAAGGTTTACATAACAATATTTGTATGCACTGACTTTACCATTTATGTCAAGGGCCAAAGTAAACTACTTACAGGTATTAATGTCCTACGCGTTTGAGCTTGCAATTATCACGTCTAAAAGACGAATATTACTTATGACCAAGCCTAAATGCGCACTAAGATTTATCTAAGACTAGACATATTAGATTTATTATGACCATTTACAACTAACTTAATATAGAAATATTATTTGGATAAAGACATAGCTATTATAGAGAACGATTTTGTTTATATACTTTACGTATATGAGTTAAACAAAGTTTACAAAGGTAAATTCAGTGCGCTACTTTGTTTCGTCGGGGACGTAAAGCTCTCAGTACCAGTCCTTTTACACTAAATTCAAACTAAAGTTATACAAAAAGTAGAACCTGTAGAAATTATTTTGTGTATTATAATCAGTGAGTGAAGTTAATAGATTAGGATTTTAAATAGGAAGCCAGGTGTTACGTCATACCGTGCTATGCATAATTAGATCATCTTTGCGTAATTAGATCACAAAATTTTCCAAGTAAGTATGTGCGTATTAAATTGTTAATTATAGCTTGCCACGTGCCTCGGAGAGCACGTTAAAACGCCGGTCCCGGATGTCATGAAGATTTTTGACAGTCGCTACGGGAGCCAGCAGCTCAAATAAACTGATACTGGTCAAAGCCATGGAATATCGCTACCCATTTGGGTTGCGGAGATCGAACGATAGTCGTTCTGTTGAAAAGCTGATATTCTGTAACATCTGGTTAGACTAGTAAGGGGACCCGGGCTGTAACTGGGATAACGCCTAGAGGATGATGAGTCTTTCTTTACCGTAGCCTGCTTTATCAATCTTTGTCATATCAATATTACAATGCTTTCACTAAAGACACATTTAAGAGAGTCCATACTTTGCATATTATAGATAATGCGGGGACACTTTTTTGTAGAACAAATGTAGATTGTACATCACATGAGTTGCCTTAATATATCACTCCGTAGGTTAACAATGGATATACATAACCAAAATAGGCTAATTTTGCAGTATTGACAGAAGTTGTTTCGGCAAGTATAGATACGGTATAACTGTGTTTCGATAACCTTTTGTTTTTTTTTTTCAATATCATGTTTCCAATTTAAGTGATGGACTATTGTAACTCCAAGGATATATATATTTGATTTACCTCTTCTATAAATGTATCCGATTCACGTATATTCAACGATGATGGCTTATTTTTATAATTCCGAAATTGCATCTATTTTGATTTGTCAAATTTACTTTTAAGTTTACTGCCTCCGTGGTCCAGTGGAAAGCGTATGCGACTGCTGATCGGAGGTCCAGGGTTCGATTCCCGGGTTGGTCAAAAGTGTTACTGGGTTTTTCCGAATACTCAGTAGCAGCACGGAGTCTGGTGATGTGCCCGGTAATGGCAATAGGCTCGCCCCCTATTACGTGGGACCTAAAAATGCATGGCAAAATGTGGATGTAATATTACGCCTCTGCCCACCCCTTCGGGGATACAGGCATGAGCGTATATTTTAAGTTTATTTAATTTTATATTTAATGTATTATTTATTTCAATTTTATATTCAGTGTCATTTAAATTATCATTACATATAAAGATTGTAGCATCATTTTTTTATTTATTTATAGTCTCACGCCTGTATCCTAGAAGGGGTAGGCAGAGGTGTAAATACTACAGCCACATTTCGCCAGATTTATTTTGTAGCATCATCTGCATACATAATGCACAGATGGTTAGTTAAGTTAGGCAGGTTATTTACGTAAATTAAAAATAATAATGAGCCCAATATGCTGCCTTGTGGAACACCTAGTAATGCCTTTTCGAACCTTGATTGAATAGGCACTAATGTGTTAGTGGTAGTATAGTAGGTAGTAGTAGTGATAGTATCGAAAGTTTCGATGACAGTGGCTTGCTTCCTATTTTCTAGATATAATTTTATTAGCTCTTTCGCCACGCCTCTTATACTTACCTATATTTTCTAATTGATTTAATAAAATATTAAAATGCACACAATCAAAAGCTTTTGACATATCGAGGAATAAAACTTTGCATCTCTTCTTTTGTTTATATTTTCCCAAATACTTTGGAATAGTTGAAATATGGCCAACGATGAAGTTTTATTTTTTTGAAAACCAAATTGATTTTCAAAAAATAAAACTACCTACGTAACCCATACCAAAATTCCATTGTTTAAACTAGTGTCAGTTTATTCAAAGCTACTGACTCCCCGAAACGATATGATATTGTTTTTCTCGATTCATATTGTTGACACCAAAAGAAATCAGCCTGCCACCCTAATAATTACGTATATATACTATGTATTAACACGAACTATAATTATCGATAAGACATAGAGAAAGAAATAAAAATTTGCATTAAGAATAAACCTTATTTTATTTTTCATAGTCTTTTACAGGTAGCGGCAACTATATTGCCACCAAATATTCTAAAATTTTCCCACCGATTTTCAAGAAAAAAAAATTCATAAGGCATTCATAACATCTTGGCTTACAAAATCCATTTAGTTTAAATTTGTAACTGCCCTAGTTCCCTCTGCCTTATAAAGGGTTAAGTGTTCATGCTGAATAGTATGTTTGATGTTTTTTTTACTAGGATATGAAATATGAAATAAAGATTATCAGAAAATCGGTTTAGTGGTTTTGTATGAAAATTCAGGAAAGACAATTTTATAAAGCTGACGTTTTTGTTATTTTGATAAGTTGAACGCGCTTATCTCAAAACTACTAATTCGATCTGGATGGATTATTTTTATGATAGGTAGCCCATTTATCGAGGCAGGCTGCAGGCTATTACGGTATAAACTACGGGTTCAGAGGAGTAGCTAGTCAATTATATATTAGTAAGAGATATAATATAATACTACAAAATTGTCTTATTAAGTGTAATTCTTAATTTATCTCAAAAATATTCTCTCCGCAGTATTCGTGGTCCCCAGAAACAAATTAACAAAATAACCTTAAAACAAGACTGAAACATATAATCTCAATTCCATCCCCAATAAAACCACCTTTTTACATACCAACAAATCAACCCATCAAGTAAAAAGTTAACCCTTCTAGAATAAAAGGTGTCGACAAGACGCGCCCTACAAAAACAACCTTAAAGTTAGGCCACGGTATTAGGCGGAACGGTGAGCGAAGCGATGTTCAAGCACAGTTCGCAATGGTAGCGGGCGAGATGAAGTAAAGTACAGAGCGCTGAAGGCGCCATATATTTCGTTCGCATAGCATAGTTGCTGATCGCTAACGTAGCTCATCTTTGTAGTTACAAGTAGTAGAGCCTTGAAGGCATTCAAAGGCAGCCCAACCCGTTTTCCTTCTCCAACATCCTTTTTTTGCGACGCTCCGATTTCTGTGACTTCTTCTTCTCGTGTCGATGGGAAAATTTGTTACTTGGTTTAAACCCAGTACTCAGCAACGCGTATCGCATTGGGTCTTGCTTTGAACCTACATGTCGTCAAGTATGCACGATTGTGGGCTTGTGTGACACGTCAGCATATTATGGCTAATTTTCTGAAGTGATACGCCGCAGTCGCACTTATTTTCGCTTGGGTCGATAAAACCCCACCTTGACAGATTATCTTTAGAACTGCCAAACTGGATGCGCAGCCTATTGAGTGCCTTCCAAGTTGGCCAAGGAAGTTTATATCCTGCAGGTAGCTTTTCCGCCTGCGTTTGGTACATCGCGTATCGCGCCGCTTATTCCTGTAACGTAGCTTGTCGGTTAGAGGTCTAAGGGTGGCCATTTTTCATCCCTCACGACATTTGATACGTTGCGGTTAAAAAGGCAGTAGTCCAAAGAGAAAAAGATTAGTGACGTCGTTATAATTAAGGGAGGAAACCACCCTACATCTTTTTGTCAGTGGTGAATTCAAAGACAGATTTTAAGAGATTTTATCTAAAAGAGGATGGGACGTTCTTTGTTTTGGTTTCCGATGGCGCAAGGATAAGTGGAAGTGTTGACGCCAGGAGTGGAATATGACTTCCGGGTTAGACAGTATTTGTTCAACGTACCACAGCTATAAGCGAAGGAACATCTTGAGGTAATGTGCATGTTAGAGAGTTCTCCATAATATTCTCGAAAGACTATTAAAATGAGCCATGTACGTTGTTACGAAGATCAAGTTTTAAAAGTCAGTTAATAGACCGGCCAGTGATTAATCATCATCATCATATTAGCCTAAACACGATCACTGCCGGACATACACCAGAGTGAGAACACTAGCTATAGGTAAATAAAAACCTACACCTGGATTACACATTTAATGTCACCGCATTGCCTTATGCGGGAGTTGTCTTTTTTTTAAATAAAAAACTACTGAAGCTGGAAACATGAGATTTGGGTAATTTGTACTGGCTTGCATTAATAACGCAGAAGCTTACTAAGAAAGTATTCTTGAATATTTCCATAGAGAATAATATAGGTTAACGAAATCCGCTGATTTTGATCCAAACACTTTGAAAATGGCCTTAGGAAAGGCCTATGGCCTATCCTAATAATACCTAGCAAAATCAGCTTGGTATCTTCTAAAAACAATACGGATTTCTCCTTCTCCCATTCCTCTCTGCCACCCATCAATCAATCAATCAATCAAATCATCTTTATTGTACACCAAAGTACTACAATTTGTTATACTTATTTGTAAAAGTTAATGTACAAATGGCGGCCTTATCACTTATAAGCAATATCTTCCAGGCAACCTTTGGATGGACTAAAAAAGCAAGGAGCCTGGAAAAGGGCAGTTTGGTGATACTGATGATTTATTCAAATTTTTTAGGTACAGTAAACACGATAAAAAAAATAAAAAATAAACAAATTAAGAAATAAAACTAATATTTACATACATAGTGCTAAAAATACACACATAAAATACTGAAAAATATACTACATAAATATACATAAATAATTATAAATATATAATACATACATAAAAGTGTAGGAAATGGAAGATAGAACAAAGTATGAGTTTGACAATAGATAGAAAATATTAAATAGATAAATAGTAGTCTTTTAATAACTTTTTAAAGGAAGTTATAGTTTGAGCCTGCTTTATGGATATAGGCAAAGCCCATGTGTGTGCGTATGTGATAAAGAGCGCCAAGCTCTGTTACCCGAGTCAAGTATGATCCGTAGATTGAATTTATAGCCGCCGTTTTTGGGCATACGGTAACATTACTGGTACTAAATGAAAAATACACATATTCTTTGCCTCAGCTCCACTGCTGTGGTGTGATAGAGATAGATTGAGTTTGGTGACATGATTTATGTGCATTTTATAGGGTAATGTTGTTTCTTTTGCCATCGTATATTTATGTTAGTAAGGTTTTGAGATAGAATGGTTGCAGGTCGTAGAAAGGAAGGTTGTATTCGTTATCACTGTTTATCAATATATAAAAACCTTGCCGCTGCGTCTGCCTGTTTATCTGTAAGTGGTAAACTCAAAAACTACCAAACCGATTTTAGTGAAGGTATTAATGGCCAGAGTGATTCATGAGGAATATAAATCTCAACGATTCGAAAAATAAAACAAATTATGCCGGTAAAAGACTGCTCATTTAAAAGCGTAGTGGTATAAGCGGTCGCCTGACAGAGATAATATTCGTCCAGCTCGATATGCTTTCATCGCTCATTTCTTACTCGTATGTGCCAGTTTACCAGCGAGCTAACTTGTGCAGTATCTCGTGCAGTATGACCTTTCCAAGAAATCTTTTCAAAATAATTTAAAGAGCATTGTTTTTCCCAGAAGGAGTAGTTTTGTTGTGCCATACTATTGATGTTTGCGAATTTCGAGAGCATCAATTCCCATTTACCATCGTGTTTCCGTAACATGGTCTTCAAAGTAAGAAAGCAATAAAAAGAAAAATATTTCGAAACAAATATATTTATACTTATATCAAGTATAAAAAACTGACAAAGACAGATAATGCATTAGCGCGAATTTTAAACGAATCAATCTCACTTTTTAAGACTAAGATGTTTTAAAAATCTACTCTTTATAAAATACTCAAAAGATTTCAAAGCAAAAATAACAATTCCTTTCATCAAAAGTATGTATACGAACAGAAAACAAAATTGAAATACATCGATCAACATCTTTCACCTGAGAAAAGAAAATACAATATTACAGCGGTAATCGTGTTTAAGAAAATTTGGCAACAAAACGAACCGAAAGCATTGATTTATTTAATCCCCTGTGTATAATAAATAAATAGTACAGACGAGCAACTTTTTGTTGCTGTTAAATCGCGCGACTTACAACTTTTAAGCCTATCGTACATGATAACGCTTCGGAAATTTTCGATACATGAAGTTCTTCATCTCTAATTTTAGTCCAATTGTATGAGTTCAAAATAGGATAACATGATATTATATGAGTGCTTAGAGATTGAAAGTAGTAAAAGAGTTAGGTATGTAACCTAAAAAAAAAATTTACTTATTGAGTTAATATTTCATATCAAAATTTCATAATACGATTTATAGTTATTCTTAACAATTTCGTTTCAAATGCGTAATGAATACATTTGGTTTAGTAGGTAAATAATAACAAAATATGTTTGCAGTGTGATGCAAAACAAAGCGACATATTCGGTTCTACGTCGGCCGTCATTCCTTACACTGTACATTTCCACCAGCCTGTATCAATAGCAACAAAATGCATCGTCAATAGACTATAATCGCATTTGGTGCTAAACCTCCTAACAACGAGTTGCCAGTCTGCACCACCCAAATTCCAAAGTTACAATTTCTTAAATAAAAATTGTCACATTTTGCAAGATCCCCAAACACGATTATCCGGAATATCCAAGTTATTTTGTTCAACTGGGTCAAACTTGGTACTTTATATAGTTATATATAGTTGTCACCGCAATTTGCATAGTCCACAAAAGCCATGCAGGCGGCGCCCCATTACAATCATGCAAATTTAAAAAAAAAATACGCATAATTAAATTCAACATGTTTCTTAATCCTGTGTACCTATTTATGCTCTTAAAATAAATATTAAAATACGATTTATATTTTAAGTATGCACTGGATTGGGTCCGTGGTTCTCTAACTGCAAGCACAGCTCTGATGCCTTGTAATTGTTAGTCAACAAATTGGTTCCTGGATCGCCTGCTATAAACAGCAATAAAAAAGCCAATCCTTCGCACAGGACGTCAAGTTCCAAAAAAACCTTTTGAACGTATTCTGCGCATAATCCCATAAAACTGTTAACATACTCGTAGTATGTAAATGTTTGTTCCCAAGATACAGGTTTGCTATCAAAACATCTGCCTACATTTCCTGTCGTTATCTAAGTTATCCTCAACGAAACCTGTCAAGCCAATGTGCCCTTTAATCCTTATAGTGTAACGACCTAAATCGCTTGTCGAGATAATATCGAGTTTACGTAGACTGCGGTCGCGGGTACGACTTGATTTATTTTATTTATTGATAAGTTTATACACAATATCGTTTGCTTGACTTCAAAAGAAGTATGTAACATACATACGTCTAGTGTAATATGATATGTTGGTGTGTAGACTTGTGACCTATAAAGAGATCAAGCAATACTGGTTTTTTATGCACTTCAACCGTTTGATGCTAAAGACTAAATCATAGGTATTTTGGACTTAATTTTCTTTGCAGATTTAAGGAGTGACTTAGTCTTTCCTGGGTTGGTTCTCATTTCAGCATAAAAGGGCTGTATTGACCTATAAAAATTAAAGAATATCGACGTAATAGTATAGTATACTGTTGCATTTCGTTCGATGAGTGACAGTATTCCTACTCCCACGTCCCGCTCCTCCTACTTTCTTCAACTCTATTACTATGCTTTTACCCCATCATCGCGATAGTCAGCGACTTGGTTTTGTGTATTCGCACACAGCTTTGTTTATAAATTACTAGCATCAGGTGGCTCGTCTGACATCGTAAGCAATAAAAAAGTTTGACCTCCATAAAATCATCCAATTACCTTTCTGCATTGAGAAATATGGCGTAAATACATATAAATATACTTAGTCAAAATCAGCAACAAATTTTACTTTCCATAATCCTGCATGAGAATTCAGATCCGATATTTACTAATTTATATTTTTGACTGATGATTTATGATGTTGCTTTTATTCTATTATTTTTGAGAATGATGAGGCAGGTAGTATCGACAGGTATCGTATCAGTTTACCTGCACAAGTAATTGATTACCGTGTCTTGAAGAATGCGTGCCAAATTGCTTTCGAGGCTTCGGTTCTTATTTTGACGATAACAAAGGTTTTATTCTTATAACATTAGTTTGTCATCGTATGTATGGAATTCTTATAATAGGTATATGTACATATATTGCATCGCAAGAACAATGCCCATTTTTCTTAGAGACTCCGGCCCAGATGTGGACAGTCAAAAATCGTAGTAGTTGTTATTGCATTCGATAAAAGAGTGTTAAACTAGAATTTTGAGATTGATTAGAGGTCCATCACATTCATAGTTTCATTACAAGAAGTACTTTTATATGCTCTTAAAACATTAGGTGTCTAACCACTTTTATTAGAATAGTTCAAGTATTTCGTAGTTTTGAGTAGAAAGGAATGAGTTAATCATTTGGTAAGGGTAGAAATCCGAAAGAAAAAGCCAGAAGTCGTAAAAGATCCAAAAACATAAAAAGCATTCACAATGTGCACGAGCAAAACAAATAGGTAACAAACAAAATAAACTGCATAATTATGACATTATTGACATTTACTTAAGAGTAAAAAAAGTGTTGCCATTTTAGTTTTTAAATGATATTGATTAATCGATATGGATTTCGGACATAGGTTATCTATATATTTGGTTCAAAATCGAACTTATTTGTAGTTAATCGCACATATACCTTAAAAATACACACATTTTAAATGTTTAAGGACCAAGTAGAGATTTGCTATTAACTCAAATCATTTTGAGTAGAGAAAATCGATAAAGAAGAAGTGATAATCGATTTAATATTATGATTTCTGTACTGGCAACTTCTGATCTATTACGTGTTGGCTATTTAGACGTTAACACATCTTTTTAAACCTATTTATTGAATAAGTTTCTCAGCACACCTTTAGTAATGCCTATAAATTAAGTTATAAATAAAAAGGATTATTCAACAACTAATTGAAACTTTATTGTGCTGTTCATGAGTTCCAAACTGGGCCAGAAATGGGCATTGTTCTTTTAAGACAATAATCTGTATTAATTTAGAACATCACAGCAAGCGAAAGCTCACTGGAGATATCAACAGACTTCCCCGCAGAGGGTATCGGGTTTGCATCCACGGCGCACACCACTGAAATTTCGGAGTTACATACATACATAGACTCACGCCTGTTTCCCGGAGGGGTAGGCAGAGACTACGGAACGCCATTTGCAACAATCCTGACATATCTCTCTTGTTTCATTCACACCCATCATTTCGGAGTTAGATGCGTGTATAGAATAAAATTGTTATTTATCGCTTGCCTCATGCCTAGAAAACCACGTTTAGCCGTCGCGCGTCGGTCTCGGCTGTTATCTATTACGACTATAAAAAATCTGCATTCTTGAAAGTCTTTATACGTATTTATAGTCAGTACCTCTATATATGACACTGTTCTTACCCACGAAATACCGCTATCCCTTTTGGTTAACAAGGTTAGGTTATAAGAGTTAATATTTAGTACTAGTAAGCGATCGGTTTGAAACTGGAATAACGCTATGAGGATGATGAATTTTGAACATCACAGTCACCTTTAGCGAAATCCATATTTAGAGTTTTCCCTTAGGTTATTACTTTACTTTCAAGTTTATTCTGTACATCGCTGGTATTGGAATTGCACCTGGTTTGTTACGTGTATAACTTATTTGTTTTATAGGAATTGGATATAATTCAATCATTTGTAGTCCTACAAGATTACATTACGTCCAAGCTGGCCACATTGCCGCATCGCTAAGAATCTACCTTGATATTTGGCATCAACCTTCAGCTAATTTGGTTTTCTACCACGTAGGTACGCGGTACCTGCCTTTGCGTGCTGTCTGTCTAATCGAATCAACTTACGCTGACATTTTTGTTATTTATCTATAGATACATATTTACATTAAATAAACATAATTTTATAATTTAAATAAAGCTTATTCTAATCTTAATGTCTAAGTTAGTATATATGTACAAAATCTATACAAATAAAATTAAAACTGAAAATATTTAGACGCTAAAAATACTTACGCTTGATTTTTTTGCGACTAAGTTTGTGATTTGTTTTTGCACCTATTCGCGTCGTATTGCGTCCGAATAGCACAATCGGTGGGTCTAATTTATGCATTTTGGTTCGATCGCTAAAGGCATATTAGCAAGAACTTTAAATCTTGATCACTGAGACTGTCATTCTCAATGCGGATAGAGGGGTAAAGTATGATTAGAGTACGCTTCTAAACCAAATTCTGAGTGTAAAGAAACACTTTTTCTTCTGTCTGTCTTTCTGTTTGTCCGGGACAACTCTGGAATTTCTGAACACATTTTAATGGGACTTTGGTTGCAAGATAGAGGACTTGGTAGGGCATCTATATATTCCTCATTATCTGTGCTGTAACACCTGTGTAGCAGAGCTGAGCAGCTTTGATACTAGTTATGGGAAATTTCTTACAACTAACGTAAATCGTTTAATGCATTAGTACTTAGTTGTTCCATTTTTAGGGTTCCGTACCTCGAATGAAAAACCGGAATCCTTATAGGATCTCTTTGTTGTCCGTCCGTCTGTCAAGACCCTTTTTTACAAAATACAGTCACAATATAGTTTTTTTTTACTATAATTCCATTCTGGTAGCAATCGTCGTGTTACTAAGAGCACAAAGCTTCGAAAGCATTTTCTGTACCTTATAGTCAGGCTGAGCAGTTTCTTCCAACTAGCGTAAATCGTAATTGCTAAATGCTGTTGGTACTTATTCTATTTTTACACAACACCATGTTGTTGTACTATCATATTCCGCTGCTAGTAATTTGTGCGTTGTTTTGCTACTACAACTATTGACATGTTGATTGCTATCGCATTATCCACAAGAACATTTTATTAAACGATTTTTATTAACTATTTTCTTGTTGATGTGGGAATTATGGGTTGTGTAGCTTTGGCTCTGTAGGCAATGTGTTTTATAAAATCTATTTATATGTTGACTTACATGCTGTGCTCATGATAATATTCAGTAAATTTTGGTTAACTGGTTTTATCGAACAGTGAATAAGTGTTGATTCAATCTGTATACAATATAAAATCCTTGCGCTACTGACTGACTGACAGACAAGCTATAGCCAAAACTATTAAGCCCAGGAAGCTGAAATTTTCTTATGTATGTTCCTTGGGGTCAGTAAGGCACTAAGAAGGGATTTCGCGCAATTCCCACGGGAATAATGCATCGGTTTAGTGGTTTAGGCATTTCATGATAGCGACAAGCAATAATACAAGACATACAAAAGTCACTTTTGCATTTTTCTTAGTTCATTTATTAGTTTAAATTTAAATTCAGCCCGTGTACCGATTGTAGCCTGGTGACCTGGTGCTTGTCTTCGGGCACAAACGTACAGTTATGCATATTGTCCTATAAGTAAGCCACAAGATATACGTCCGATTTTAGATATTTATATTAATTGTACTTACTCTGAGTGCTAACTATGCCCTAAATATTGCCACTGCTGGACTAGGCCTCTCCTTTGGAAGGAGGAATTGGCCTTCTAAACGACGCTGGCCAGACGGTTTGGTATAGGGTTTGTATCAAGTTTTCCTTCTATCACAGTGCTATTCTCTGCATAATATGCTCCCTCTGTCGGCTCTTACGACCCCCATGGGATGAAATGGGGTGGTGGCATTCCGTTTTCTAAATCCGTCACGACACCAAGTTACTATTTAGTAATCTGTGACCACAAAGAATAAAGTTAAAAGTTACCTGCTCCGCTTATATCCAAAACCGCTACCTAACATTAACGTCACTTCTAGTTATAAACACGTACCAAGTTCAAATTGCAATTGACCATCAAACTTCGTTACATTTTAAGCTTTATTACTATGACGTTAAAGTGTAGATTAGCTTTACGAGATCCTTTACTACAATTTGCTACTTTATTCGCAGTATCAATAAAAGTATTCGTAGTGGTGTTATCAATTAAGGTTATCGATATCGATTAAATAAATCTAGACGATGTTTTTGCGAATATTTATACCTATAGGTTATGTAAGATTGGTAGATAGGCTTCAGAGCGTCTTAGTGTCCTTTATCGAAGTTTATTAACGGGTCTCGATACTTATTTTAAGGATTACTAAGTATATTTTAACTGGGCCTATTTTACATTTGCCTTATGAACCTGCCAAGCAGACGCCTCCACGTACTAAAGCCAGTAAGCTTTTGTACGTGGAGGCGTCGGCGTGGCAGGTCGACAAGAATATATAATACCTATTAAGTAATATAATTACTTGTATAACCACACCAGGGTTGTTGCGAATATTCGCATCCGCATCCGCAATTGCGGAACATCCGCTTCAATTCAGACATCTGCATTCGCATCCGCATAAATCGATGCGGAGCATCAGCGAATGCGGATGTCAGTCACGGTGCAGGACGTCAGTCCTGTCCTCATTCATCAAGTGAAGATGAGACACAAGCAACATCAGAAATTGTCAGCCCTAGCGCAATTCTAAGAAGTTACTTGCTTTCCGCAATAAAAAGCGAATCGGTTTAATTGAGAATCCACTTAAGTGGTGGAGTGTTAATCGAAGCGACTTCAAGCTTTTATCTAAAATAGTATGCAAATTCTTGTCAGCCCCACTAGCTAGTGTCCCAAGTGAACAGTTATTTAGTAGCGTAGGATTAATATACGAACCCGCGTCGTGGAATAACCCTACTCTACTACGGAGTACTACCCTCTCACAGAAAATCGATGTAAAGTAACAGTACCTAAAC
Source organism: Euclidia mi (assembly GCA_944739405.2). Lineage (NCBI taxonomy): Eukaryota > Metazoa > Arthropoda > Insecta > Lepidoptera > Erebidae > Euclidia > Euclidia mi. The sequence continues at coordinate 33,664,392 of OX123205.2, read as the reverse complement.
TGTTGCGTTTCGTTCGGTGAGTGAGAGTGTCGGAGACTCTATCCCCTATTCCTTCTCCCTCATCCCACTCCTCATCCTATCCCTTTTCCCAACCCCAAGGGGCGGCAACGGGCTAGTGACTCTTGTGATGTTGCTTGTGTCCACGGGCGGCGATAATTGCTTACCATCAGGCGATCCGTCTGCTCGTTTGCCCCCTATTACTATAAAAAAAGCTAATTTTGCATGGGTATTTTGTTCACATCCACATCCGCATCCGCATCCGCGGATGTGGGTCTGCAAAAATCCGCATCCGCATCCGCGGATGTGAAAAAATGTGCATCCACAACATCCCTGAACCACACTACAAATTGTCATAGCCAAATTACTTACATAGAAACTTACATCACACTTTTCAGATCCTTAGTCTTTGTCCTCATGAAGTCGTCTAGTTTTTTGTTTGACTTCAACTTCACCATTCAAAATTTCGTCAAAATCTGTTCAGCGGTTAAGCCATGAAAGCGTAACAGACGGACAAGTACACTTTTATATTTACCTACAATATTAGTTTGCAACATTGTTTTTTTATTAGAAGAAGCAAGGAAGCCTTTGCGATTGTCATTGTATAGAAAAATCACTTAAGTTGGTACTTACCTAAAATGTTATATTACTCTTTATCTCTTGCTTAGTCCACCAAACCATTTTGACAGTTTGCTTTATAGAAACACTTGGCTAGGTATCAAGAATTTACCAGAATACGATAAACCCGGGTCACCTAGCAAGTTAATAACGGGTAGCGCAAAAGTAATAACCCTACTTGTATGTTGTTTGTTAAAATGATGCTCAATTGTAAAAAAAAAAACAGAAAAAGGTAAAAATGACAGATTCCAAATTCAAATGTAATATATGTTTTTTTTATTGTAAGAGTATTTATGGCCAGACTAAGTAATTCACGCGGGCAGCTCCGGGTAAGTCTAGTAGATATGCAGGTACATTATTGGAATTTGGAATTGGATTGGAAATTAATTTGATGTTTCCATATTAATTTTATGGCCACCCTAGCAAGCGCCGGTAAGTACTAACTTGTCGCAAGAAATGCATGTACCTACCTAGTAATTCCTGCGCGATCCTTAAATAGCGGTATCCGGCCTAAGTTTGCTTTGTTAGGTACAAAGTACACTGATTTGCGTTTTAAACATACAACTATACCTTTAGGTTATGCCCCGAAATTACTCCGCTTTTGGAGTAGACGCGAAATTTCTAATGTAACTTGTTTTCTGAAGCTCAAAAAGCGTAGGACATGTCTACCTAGTTTATAAGTACGTGAATGATGTCACCTACGAAAGATTTCGTGTATTAAAATTGTTCAAGCTATTTCCAAAGAAAAATATATGTACATATAGGAAGCTTTGATATAGGTACCTACGTTTTATTGTAGGTACTTACTGTTGATATGCAGAAGATCAAGCTTTTATGAAGAAGGTGTTATCGGATCCATATTCATTAGATACGATACTTACTACTAGATGAAGTTGTCCGTATAAGAGCTCCCTTTAAAACCTAGCAAGGTCGTTCAGATCTCTTGTAACAAAGAAGACATTTAGCGTTTCTCAATGGTGCGTCTGTAGGCGTCTTAAAATGTCGATAAAACTGACACCCAGTGGCTTATAGTAATATAAGTTCAATTCTTTAGAGTTTTGCCCGGTCATTTGAATTATGTATGATTTAATGTTGACGAAAAAAAAAATGTCTCCACTAGCTTTCAGAAGTTAATTTCCGACTAGGTAGGTACTGTATTTTTGGATCTCCCTGTGATGAATGATTTAGCAAACAAAGTATCACTACTAACCCCATTTCATTCCGTGGGTACGTACGAAGTTATTAAGAGAATAAGACGAAGCAAATTGTATCTTCGGGATGAAATGGAATATTCGACACGAAATTGTATAGCCTGGCTAGCGTGTTATAGAAAACTACATCCTCTTATTGACATACATTGCTATTGTGACGCACATTAGGAGAGACCTATGTCCAGAAGTGAACTATGGGAGAATGTATGATGCAATTGCTAATGAATAAAATCAATGTAAGTTCGGTGCGTCGCGAGTCACCGAATTCTGTCTATCAGTATGATTTAATACAAAAGTACTTTAACGTTTTGTTACATTTTCTATCATCAGCACCTATAAACCTTTACATCACAGCCTCCTTTATCTTTACTCCGTCCTTTCATACACAAACAAATGAATATTTCCACAAAATAATCTTACCTACAATCACATCCAAAATCCGGGGGGTTTAGACCCTTCAGAGCAAATCCTTATAACCATCCATACCGACGGGACTTAAGTTCGGGTTGTCAACCCTTGAAAACATTTTTCCCTTAATTTTGATATCTAAAGCACGAATTTTAGTTTTAACAAAGATTAAAACAACAATAAAAAACAAACCCTCATGATTTACTCGTTGACTGCCGATTCACAGATCAGTGCGAGACATAATAGATGTTTTATTGTGTCTGGTATTGCAGCATTAAAGAACATTAAAATTTTAATGTACTTAGTAATTTAATTGCAGGGCATACTGTCCATGAGCAGGCCTTTGCGCTTTGATATCCGCATAATATGCCTGCAATACATCCAAAGCACATATAATTTCAAGATAAATAACTAAATAGGCCCATAAAACACACAATTACTTACTTATAAACTTATTTAAATGTTAACGATTTTGTGAAATTTATAATTTCAATCATTTTATTGTGATTTCACAATATTCGTAGGCAATAACAGTTAGTTATATTCAATGAAATTACATAATTAAATACTCCTAAAATTACTCACCACTTTCTCCCCAAAATTGCGTGTAAACGCCAAAGTTGGTAACCCTGACTGAAATATAAATAAGTCACTTCATATATAATTCTCCTTGTTTAATCTTTATTTGTTTTGCTGCAATTACAACTTTGAGTCGGCCGTCAATCACTCAGATTATTTCTTTCAATTGTTCTCTATAGAGAAATTTAAGATTATAATTATTGAGAATTCGCGAGCCTTCGAATAATTGAAACCTTTCTGAAACGTAGGTTTGCTTGAAAAGATAAGTATGAAGGAGCATTTTATGTGTATAATATTAGTTAGAATAATAATTATACTTACATAACACAAAAACAATAAAGAACATAACCCAACGACGTCCATTCTATAACTCATATTTTTAAGATGCCTCCCGCTCTAAGAATAGATCCTGTATCGCGGCGGACTTTACAAACTACAACCAACGGCCACAAAGTACACCTAGACTCAAAACAGCAATCTGTGGATCACACAAGGTGTTCTCCCCTGAGGGAATCGACCCCACAACACTCAACACAGTGGCAAGCGACGAGGCGGCCGCTTAAAACACTACGCCAACCGTGCTTTCAAAGAGACAAAATGTTGACTTTAATATAAATACGTTGTATATGCGTCAAAATTTACGTAGCTATATCCGAGCATTTGTTCGACATACATTGTTTTTTTCGACATACCTTATTTTTGTTTCCGACTGGGCAAATGCCCAACAAAAAACTATGTATTTCACCTTTCATCACTATCACCAGCTTGCCAAAGTCCTATGCTGGATAGGCTTCTCCAATGGCACGCCACTGAGTCCGATTTTCGGCTTTTCGTGTCTAGCCACTGCCAACCACTTTGCGTATATCTTCACGCCATCTAGCCATGATTTTACCTTTGTTTTCAATTTATAATTTTGATTGAGGCCCGTCATATGAACACATTCCTCTACGTAATATTTGTACTAATAGCGAAGGTGTAGAAGTACGAATATAGCTTTCTATAACTAATATTTAACACCTAGCCTAAGAAGAGCCTTATAAAGTTACCATTTCTACTCAATAGATGAATATGGTGGGGCTCTACTTTCTAGGAAATGAAACCGTTTTTGCGTGCATATGTTACTGTAAAAGCCCGAATGACGGTAAATCTTAAGATTTACTAGTAAATCCTAAAATTTACCAGCATGAGTTGGTAAATGTCCGATTTCTTTAATTAAAAAAGCACAAGCCCTGCTTTGCAGGGCTGTTATTTTTGGGTTAAGGGCCACAAGAGAACCTAACATAACCTAGTTACTTGCTGGCTGGCTTTTACAGTAACATAATTTACAATAATTCTAATATTTGTTACATTGTGCATAAAAAAAAACAAATTTCTAAATATGCTATGTTAGGTTCTCTTGTGACCCTTAACCCAAAAATAGAAGCCCTGCAAAGCAGGGCTCCGTCGACATCCTTTTTATTTAAAAATTCGGACATTAACCAGCTCATGCTGGTAAATCTTAGGATTTACTGTATTTCGGGCTTTTACAGTAACACATACCTTCTACATTTCATATGTCATAGTATTTTCTGTAAACTCCTAAAATGATTCTATGATTCTTCTGAAATATATTGTATACCATCATAGATACCTACTATTATTTTTGCTCGTATTTTTTTCGTTTAGTTAAACATCTCCAGACTTATATTTTTAGTGACGGTGGGTCCTTTAAAAATACGAAACAACGACAATAAATAACAACATTTAAAGAACAATGGTCACTTTGGCCTTTAGCACGTCTGATAATGAGTCCTATACCAAAAAAAGTATTTTTTTTTAATATTTTGATCAAAGCAAATACATATTTTTAGGACTTGGGAGAAAGAAATAATGTATTTACAGTTTATTTTTTAAACTATACCCCTAAACAATAATGAAATGTTATGAACGCAGCCATAACCTTATAGTCAAAATATGTGTTTCATTATACGATATGATAAATAAGAATTTATGTTACTTTGTAATAAAATAAAATATAACTTTTACAATAAAATATCAATAGGTGTTTTAGTTACATATGAAATATTAGAATATTTTTATTATGTAGTAATTAATCGTTTTTTTAATGAAAAATCTAAGATTTGACGTGAATGACGTGAAATGGAACAAAACAAATACGCCATTTCGGTATGACGGTATCTGTCACTGTTATACCCGGTACATCAACGTCAATCGTTCCTCGCTTGCTATGAATTGAGTTTTTTAGTTTGTTTATTAGAAGAACATGTTTTTCTACACACATATATTAGGTACCAGAATAGTTTAATGTATATATTTTTACGAATAAACTAAATAATAACACAATTTAGTTCATAACCTCAAACATACTTTTTATAGAATAAAAAGGGTAATCCCAAGTTTTTAAAATTCATATCTATACTAAAGTTAAATAAAGTAACATAAAAATATTGATAAATAACTCCACAGCAATAGACGTGAAAAAAGAATTTCTGGTCCACCTTTGTATGGGAACCGACCATTGTTCTTTCCTAATTTAAATGTTCTTTATATTCGTACAAAGTTCGTTACAAGTACCAGTCGATAGCCTAGCGAAGAGAATAACAGACTGTTAAGAAGGGCTCGAGTTCGAAAAACACGGCGCGCATCACAGACCTTTCGCAGTTAAGTGCAAATTAAATAGTAAATTATTATCATCGTGAAGAAACCTGCAAGTCTGAAAGTTCTCTAGATTCTTTAATGTTCTCAAGACATGGTCTGCCAACCCGTATCCGTAGTTCAGACTATAGGCCGTAATGGACTATAGTCTGAACTTCTAAAGTCTAACCCTTCTCATAATGAGACCCTCACCTTCCTATTACATTATAACTGTCCTCATGCACGCTTAATATTCTCAACTCAATTCTTATAACATTTGAATTTGGCTTTGCTATTTAGAAATAGGTAGTTTCGGTTTTGTTTCCTTATTATAACGTTACGAAATTCTTCAACAAATTGGTCTCAGCCATAGTCTCTGCAGTACATCATTCTACAAAACGCGGTAACCCAAATATCTTAGATATGAACTAATACAATTTAACAGTTCTATCATTTATGAAACTGTACTTAAAATAGATGTTAAATTGTTTCACGAGCTAAACTGAATGTTTTTTATTGTAAACATAAAATTGTTTACAAAAGATAAAGACGGCAAGGTTAGGCTGTAGTTTTGGTGGCGCGCAGAGCGATGAGCGGAGAGCGTAGCGTTTTAAGGGTCTGTGCCCATAATAATGTCAAACAACAGAACCTTCATGAATTCGTCGTGTCTATTTGCTACCTTATTATTTGTTTAATTCGTTTTCTGATGAGTAAATTCGTGTTGGTTTACATTGCCTTGTAAGTTCGACATGACATGAAATAACAAGTGGTGTAATGTTTCATAAGTTGCTAAGAAGGTGTGTTTCGTTATTTTCTGTTTTCGTTTAAATTGCAAATTGCACATTATAGTCGTTTAACTTTTGCATAATATAATGTTCTTGTGTTGCTGTTGATATTTTTTTCAGACTGCTTAAAATTGGCACTACGTACTTACCTATTTAAAGCTTTTAGTTATTTATGTTTTTTTTCTTATTTTTCGACACATACAGCTGCGATGCTACATTTGTTTTTCAGAAAAGCTTCAATACTATATAAGCACGAAAAAGTGTTTACACTCAATAATAGTAGTTTTAAATATTTATTCAAAACAGATGCAAAATATATGTATTAAACGGTTTTGTCATTAGAAAGAGCGAAAATCGCTAATCCTACCGCTGTACGCTCCTCTCCACTCTGTCACCACCTTAAGTAGTAAATACGTCTACAACTTCAGTTGTTAAAATTTTCGCAGATCGTATCGCGTACCTCGACCTGATTGGCGGTGAGTTAAGTACCCTATATCCATGGGCGTACCTATACGCTATACGCTTTTGCTTCATAAACTGAATGTAGTATGATTTCTGAGATTTCGTGCGTTTTTTATGGGAAAACTAGTTATGGATGTCCATGTATACAGTAGGTAATTCTATAGATGTAATATTGTTGAAAGATCCTCAATTTTACACTAGTCTTCTTGGTGGCAAAAGTATATTACCTACGTTGCGACCTTTTAATGGACGAAGTTGGCAGGTGGAACCTCGGGACGCATTTAGTTATCATACATACTTTGTTAGACATGACAGACATATGTATCTTTGTTACTTTTAGGTGACAAAGATGCCTGGCTAATTTGTAGGTAATACTTATATCTACGTCAGTTGGCTAAGATGCTAACTTTATGAGAGTTGAAGAGCAAATCTGGCACGTCAGCTCTTACTGATTTTAGTATAAACAGTTTTTATTTGTTGCTACTAAGTTTAATTTAGACTTAAGTATATCACGTTGACTTATTACGATTCAACTAGCTTAGGGCTAGCGCATAGATAAAATTTTTAATTGAACAACTATTTTGTTGTGTATCATATGTTTAAGGCCTCGCGCGCACTAGCGATAAAAGTTGGCTGATAGTTTGATCGGTCAGTCGGATCAGTACAGAGTTACAGTGCGCGCATTGAAGATTTGATTTTTGTTTAATTTTTCGATTGCGACTGAACTATCGGCCAACTTTAATCGCTAGTGCGCGCTCGGCCTAACAGAATATATTGAAGCGCACATACTGTCAACTCGATAGTTGTTCCACAAAAAAGTCAAAAATGCTTATCGATTTGCATTTGATTTAAAAGTTGGACAGCTATCGATCAAGCGCTCAATTTGTATTTCATTGTATTGATGTGCGCAGACCATCGACTAAACAGTCGATCCGCGACTGACCACGACTACCAATCTCGTATAAGGATTTGAAGCGGGCCACGTCTCTATCTTTGTAAACACCTTGACTCAAGCGTTGCTGAATAAAGACTGGTCGATTTGAGGAGATAAAAAAATCGATTGTATGCGCACTTCCATCAACTAAACTGTTTGGTTGAGTAGAAATCACGAAAAGTACACAACTCGACGAAACAGTTTTCCGTCTCTTCGCAAGGATGCGTGTATTTCTAGTGACATTTTGTATTCTAAATTCGTCCCCACTCGGCTAATAGAAACCTGCCACAATAAACCTGCTCTCCATTATACAATTCAGCGAACACCACACAAATTAGTGACAAATCATTGTGTTCTCATTCCATTTAGGTTGACAGGTGCATGGTTAATATTCGAGACCGTCAGTTCATTAGTTAAAGTCAGGAGAAGACGCTGTCAGCCTGATGCCGACAATTTGTCACTGGTAGTTATGCTATTTACATATGTCATGGGTTGTTTGACTTGGCGAAATGGTTATAGGTTTGTTATTTCTTTCACTTTCATGAAGGTGACAGAACTTTCAGACAGATGTCGCTATCAAAATATATTGGTTTCTAAATTTACAGTACAATTTTTTAATACTATTTTAGGCGCGAGGGTGTGTGATAGATGCATGTGAATGTTTGTTATTCTTTCAGGCAAATGCTACTACAAGGATTGTAATAAAATAATATTAAATATTTTTGTTCTGAAATAAAAAAAATGTACACATGCTTAAGTACTTACCATCAATCAAAGCCATGACCTGAGGGTTCTTGTTCTGGGAAAAGAATCGAACCCACGGCTTTACGTGCCCGCCGAAGTACATAAACTTTAAATACTTAAATTAGTAAATAGTAACTCGATTACTTAATTCAGAATATAACATAACATGTTACAACATATGGGTTGGCAGAGGTGGATTACACACCCACCCCATTCAGAATATAACATTTCTATAAACATTTATGACAACACTACTTAGGTACCTACCTACATCATATTCCAATGTAAACACGAGAATGCTTATAGTAAGAGATCCGTGGAAGAGCGACCTTCACTAATCTGATAATTGGATGAAAAGTATTTTATATCAAATTTTGCATGTTTAAAATATATCGCGTATGGATTGGCAAAAAAAATCCTGCCCAGACAAGGAAAAGCAAAATAAAATCTTTAATAGACAAATCTTATATTAAAATGCGCGCTACGTCGCTGCGAACACAATGATATAGGGTTGTCTGCGACAAAGCTGCCTGGGAAAGTGGTTGGTTAGTTTTTTTTAGCCTGAACAGGTTTTTTTTGCCAATCCATTCGCAATATATTTTTCAATATGCAAAATTTGATATAAAATACTTTTCATCCAATTAGGTGTCAGATCGGTGAAGGTCGCTCTTCTACGGATCTTAGACTATTATAAACTTGTTATCGCAACTCCACTATCTAGTTAGCAAACGGGCCATTACCGACGGCAAGGTGCTGAGTAATGAAAATTGATAACTACACTATAATAAACAATTACTAATTGTTTGTTCTGTAGTAGATGGTGTAAGGTCATTTTATAGGTGTGAACATCCATCAATGTTAAGTATTTAGTATGAGAGCTTGGTTTTTATCAAATGACTTTTTTAGCGTTCCTAACGTGACTTGTTTACCTTTTTTTAGGGTTCCGTACCTCAAAATGAAAAAAAGGAACCCTTATAGGATCACTTTGTTGTCCGTCCGTCTGTCAAGACCATTTTTCTCAGGAATGCGTGGAGGTATCAAACTGAAATTTATACTAGATACTTAAATCTACGGTTCTATAGAGCTGTAAAAAAATCAAACTTCTAATCCAACGCAATCAAAAGATACAGCCGATTATGCTGCAAATTACAGCATATTTTCAAACTCGCCTTGGAATCAAAACCTATAGGGTACTTCCCGTGAACTCAGAATCTTGAAATTTGGTACGAAGCAACGTCTTATATCACATATAAAGGAAAAATTGCGAAAACCGTAAATTTTTAGTTCCAGCATATTAAAAAATATTTTTAATAAGTTTAAAGTTTCTACCCCTTTCTTTTGAACGCGTGGAGGTATTAAATTGAAATTCATATCAAATACTTAAGTTTATAGCACCGTTAGGCTGCAACAATATCAAACTTCTATGTCAACGCAATCAAAAGAAAAAGCAATATAAGCACATTTTCAAACTCGCGTCTACTCGCAAGTGAATCAAAACCTATAGGGTACTTCCCGTGAACTCAGAATCTTGAAATTTGGTACGAAGCAACGTCTTATAGCACATATAATGGAAAAATTGCGAAAACCGTAAATTTTTTATTACATCATATAATAAAAATATTTTTAATAAATTTTAAGTTACTACCCCTTTCTCTTGAACGCGTGGAGGTATTAAATTGAAATTCATATCAAATACTTAAGTATATAACACCGTTAGGCTGTAGCAAAATCAAACTTCTATGTCAACGCAATCAAAAGAAAGAGCAATATAAGCATATTTTCAAACTCGCCACTACTCGCAAATGAATCAAAACCTACAGGGTACTTCCCGTGAACTCTAAATCTTGAAATTTGGTACGAAGCAACGTCTTATATCACACATAAAAGAAAAATTTCGAAAACCGTTAATTTTTAGTTACAGCATATGAAAAATATTTTTAATAAATTTCAACTTACTACCCCTTTCTCTTGAACGCGTAAAGGTATTAAATTGAAATTCATATCAAATTCTCAGGTATATAACACCGTTAGGCTGTAGCAAAATCAAACTTCTATATCTACGCAATCAAAAGAAAGAGCAATATAATCATATTTTTAAACTCGCGACTACTCGCAAGGGAATCAAAGCCTACAGGGTACTTCCCATGAACTAAAAATCTTAAAATTTGGTACGAAGCAACGTCTTATATCATATATAAAGGAAAAATTGCGAAAACCGTAAATTTTTAGTTAAAGCATATAAAAAAATACTTTTAATAAATTTAAACCTACTGCCCCTTTCTCTTGAACGCGTAAAGGTATTAAATTGAAATTCATGTCTAATTGTCAGGTATATAACACCGTTAGGCTGTAACAAAAAAATAAACTTCTGTGTCTAATCAATCAAAATAAAGAGCAATATAATCATATTTTCAAACTCGCGACTACTCGCAAGGGAATCAAAACCTACAGGGTACTTCCTGTGAACTCAAAATCTTGAAATTTGGTACGATCTTATAGCATACGTCATCAACGTCTATAGCACAGATAAATAATAGATTTGCAGTCCTTGGATGCATCGTCCACAGACATATTTAAAAAAAAATTACTGGATCATTATAAAAATCGGACACATGATTAAACGTTTGATACAATTAGTTTAGCTAATTTGCTGCGTATTATACTTTTTCAACTAAAAATCTCGTGTACATATGAAGGTGAAAACACTGACCATGAATGTATAGGAAATTGGATTGCGCTGTTAAATAATGATGAATACGTGAGAAAAAGAAGAAAAGCCAGGGTCATACGTTTCCGAGGATATAATAGGGCTCAAGATCCTGATAATTTCTACAGGGAACAGCTAATGTTATACACAAACTGGAGGGATGAAATTACTGAATTGGTCAATGAAATTATAAACCTCGAACAGAAATGAACTTAGTGATGAAATCCTTTCAGAAAGTCTTCAATTTAATCAGTTGGGAGGACCAGATGAGTTCGAGGCACTATTGGATGCAATTCGTAATGTAGATGTAGACGAAGAGGATGAGGATAGTATAGTGAAAGCAAAAGCTCGTCCGTTAGATGATTATGAATTAGAAACACAAGAAGGTGATCCAGATCATTGTCTATATTTACATGGAAATCAATCGGATTTAGTAGGAGGAGAGATTGCCCAACCTGCAGTATTGTGTGAAAATGATATATTGAGTTTAGTTAGAATATTTAATTTTGATCAGACATTTTGTAAATTACATTTAGGACATATTTTCACTCAAGAATCACCACTACCATTTTATTATTTTGTTAGTGGTGGAGTTGGTATGGGGAAAAGTTTGTTAATTAAGGGTTTGTGTCAATATTTAATGCTTATATTTAATAGAGTTCTGGGTATAAATCCTGCCGATGCTAGAATCTTACTTTGTGCATACACGGGAGAAGCTGCTTTTAGAATCGTTGGTCAAACTGTACACAGTACGTTTGGACTTCCAGTATCCCAGTGTGGCCAAACAATGCCTGAATTATCAGCAAGTACCGCAAATATCTAAGCATGTAAACTTGCAAAAATAAGATTAATTATTTTGGATGGAATATCTATGCTAAGAAGTAGAACTCTTAACCAAATTAATAGGAGATTGCAGCAAGTATTTCACACAGATGCCCCATTTGCTGGTATATCTATTACAAGCGTCGGGGACTCCAATCAGTTACCTCCGGTAGGTGACAATTGGGTTTTTCAGCTAAATAGTAGTCGAAATCCATTGGCAACCCTTGCTGGCGCTCCGTTGTGGGAACCATTCTGTCTCTTTATGATGACTAAAATAATGCGGCAAAGAGATGATCTGGCATTCGAAATAGCCTTAAACAATATGACTGTGGATATAGAGTTAATAAATTCTAGATGTTACAGTATTAATACCTTACCTATTGAGGCACATGAAGCGATACATTTATTTGCGACCAACAATGAATTCTATTTACTTATAATAATTATTAGTCATGAATTATACCTCAATAAGTATAGTTCATGTTCTCGTCTGATTGTCGTGGGAGACTTCAATATTGATTTTAGAATGAATCCCCAAAATGAAATTCCCACATATTTTTCATGTATAAACATGTTTCCGTTAATAAACACTAGCATAACACGAAGTAGTACAATTATAGATAACGTTTTTTAGAACTTCAATATTCAATGTGGTACTATTCATATCTTTTCAGTCACCATTTACAGGTCTGGTTCAAATTTGATACTGAATCCTGATTTTTTTTTAATTTATATAACGTATCATAACTTCACGCCTTTTTATCCCCGAAGGGGTATGCAGAGATGTATTACACACCCACACTTCGCCAGTTATGTTTCGGTCCCAATGTAATAGGGGGAGAGCCTATTGCCATCTACCGGGCACATTACTAAGCGAGCGATAATTAACGTTTTAAACACACACATATGTAACTCCGAAAAGTCAGTGATGTGTGCCCGGGGTACCTGGGGATCAAACCCGAGATGATCGTCTCGGTAGTCAGTTACGTACACCACTGGGCTATCGCCGCTTACCTATTTTTGACATTTTTTTTTATTAAGAATATTAATTATTGTTTTATTTTATGTGCAAATAGTCACCTAGTAATAGTTTTATTTTTATCGCAAATAATTACTATAATTATTAAAAATACTTTATTAATATTTTTGTAACAGATTTCTAATAGTCACTAAAAACTTTATAAATCAATAACTTTGATAAAAAATCTTACCATAATTCATCAGCAGACTTTTGCAAGGCTGCCGCAGGGCTAGATAAAGATAAAGATATTTATATTTGTCTTAAACATGTTTTTCTTTTTCTTTTTCTTTTTTTAAAAAGACAACTCATGCATTAGGACTGAATCCTGTGTCGCGGGGGACTTTACAAACATACAACTAACGGACACAATTAACACCCAGACTCGAAACAACAATTATGAGTCACACAAAGTGTTGTCTCGTGTGGGGGTCGAATCCACAACACTTCGGCGCAGTGCCAAGCGGTGAGGCGGCCGCTTAAACCACTACGCCAACCGTGCAGTCGTATGTATGTGTACACAAATGCTGTTACAATAGTAAATATAGTCTCAACATGCCTTGTCTATTAATTACAGACATATACTAGCTGGTATAGGTATTTAAGTTATATTATAAAATAAGCGATATATGTTAAACATGTTCGCGAAGGCCGCGCTGTTCGAGAGACATCCGTCTATGGCTGATTTCCCTCCAGGTGTGTGGCATATGACCTATGGCATATTATTCTTGTTTAATCATTTTATTTTTTGGGATTCGATTATATACCTATATTGGCTTTTGAAATATAGTTACTTTAGAATCTGACGCGTTGCCAATCTACTACTCTTTTATTGACAAGACTATACTCTACATTGACTACAAAGAATACCATATTTATTTTAATATAAAATAAAGGATGACTGATTACAAACGACCAAGAGACCTTTTTCTTTAATTTATGCTCCTCCAGCTTTTCATACTGTAATGTCGTCATGGTTTTCATTTTGCAATAAAAATAACATAACTATGACTGGTGGACTTTTACTTATATAACTACAGGTTTGTACGGAACCCTCGGTGCGCGAGTCCAACTCGCACTTGACCGGTTTTTTTTGTCATAGATTAGCAAAGCTAACTGCACTTTGTTCAATTTTCGACCTAGTCGCGATATCATTCAAGTATTAGTTAATTTAGGAGAATACCATTTATGACATAAGTATGTAAAGTATGACACTAGATCGAAATTGCATTTTGAACAAAAGTAATTGTTTACGAGAATTAGCCCGCTGCAAATATTTTCCTCAAGTAAAAATACCCCGGCATTGTTACTTGAGGAAAATATTTGCAAAAAATTATTCGATAACGAAGGATATTTGACGTTTCCAAGAGAAAAAGACCCAATATAAATAGTAACCTCTGCAAAGTCAATAATATTAACATAAGTATAATAAGATCTTTGAGCTCTCCTGACAACAACCTTTAAGAAAATCCGTCAGTACTTTTGATCCAAGTAAAATGGTTTACTTTGATGTCATTATTTGATGTTTTAACAAAACTTGTGTACATACAACATTTAATCAAACGAAAATGGACGAATACAGTGAATTACTCAATAATTTAATTTCCACAATGCTACTAAATTACCTTCAATTTGGGTGCGCCGTTTTGGTATAAAAAGTAAGCTGGTAGCGTTTTAATATGCGTGATATTATTTAGAAATATTATTTTATATTCTTACGCATTTTCCAAAACGATTGAAAGATAAGAACTAAATATTATTCTGTAAAATGCACGACGTGACCAGCGTATGCGTCTACCGATCAGGGCGTCCCGGGCTTGATTCCCAGGTCGGACAAAAGTATTATTGGGGTTTTCCAACTTCTCAGTAGCAAAACGGAGTCTGGCAAAGTGCCTGGTAAAGTGGTAAAAGAAATAGGCTCGCCCCTATTACCTGGGACCTATAAATTCACAACATGGCGAAGTGTGGATGTAACATTATACCTCTGCCTATGACTCCGGGGATACAGGCGTGAGTAAATAAAAAAATGCATTTCGTGAACTGTGTATGTGCTAATTGCAATAAGGACTATATTTTCGACTACCGTTTATATACAGGTTCGGTTTTTACTGAGAATATTCTACGATAAGTATGTACTTATAGATAGTTTTATGTGTAGCGGCATTGAAGAGCTCATAGCAAAGTGGAGTTCGCACGAAATTATCGATGTGGGAGAATAAGTGCGCTTGTCACTCTTATGTGTATAGAGGGTGACCGGCCCGTAAAATACTCACCCCTCTGTGCATTGAGAGCTCGTAGGGCCATCCGTCTCAGTTGTTATGAATGAAAGAAAATACATTTATTTGGTACATAATAAATAATACAAATTACAAACAAAGAATGTTGATGACAAGTTAAATACCAAAATAAATTTATGCTACTCAAAATGCCCATCAGGCCACATCTCAGCATATAGTATACCTACCCGTTAGTTATCGCAGCGTTGAATTTCAGCTGAAGGTTTATGCCAACTGTTACCATGTGATAGCTGCCAGGCAGTGTCCTCAAATATCCAGACACTAGTCTTAACCATGGATTATATTTGTCGTTAAGATCGTGTCACGGAATCAGGAGGGAGTCCAAATGAAACACTTTGGTGTTTCATTTGGACTCCCTCCTGATTCCGTACATTACATTTGTGTACAGTACATTTGTGTACTTAATATCCTATCAAAGCCTCGGGTCGGCCCAAGGGTCATATATATTTTTTTATAGAAATATCGCAACGTCTAATAAATTAAGGCATTCAAGTATTAAGTCTATCAGATAATATCTTCCGAATTCCATGAAAACTATAAGTTACATTTACATTGCCTTGATTACATTTATTTCCGTAAGAATTAAAAGGATTTCAGGGCCAGTTCCTATTTATATTTTTATTTATCCTGGTTCTGTCCCAGCTTTAAAATAAAAGCAAACATGTACAAAATCTGCGTCCACACTTATTAGGATGCTACTACAAAACTAATTATTATTACTTTTCTTACACTCTAGTATAATCTTGTTTACCAGAGAAAATAGCGGAAACTATTGCATGGAGAATTTCATAAAAGTATCGTAACCGGTAACTGAAGTGCAAAAAGATTTTTACATTTAGACCGCCTGATGGCCAAACAGATTGGTAGGGTCTCTCCGCGAACACTTCCATAGTAAGTCGGCCGAAATAAGGTAATCTAGCTAAATAAGGTAAGATAAAGATTTATCTACATCAGTCTTGGTAACAATCTGTCCAACTGCTAGGAACAGGCCTCTTCTCATTCTGAGAAGGCTAAAACATGGTTTAAGATACTAGTCAAGTGTAAAATGGCAGGCACATGTCTTCCAAAAACATTATCGAGAATTCTCAGACATGCAAGTTAGCTCTTTATAGTTCCTTAACAGTTTGGCAAGCGGTAATCAATTCCGAAGAGACTGTGATGCCTGTGGGTTTGAAGTGAAGACATATTTAAAATACAGGTCTAGGCTTAGTTTAGACTCCAGATCTCCCACAAATGAATTTTTTCTAGCCCGTCAACTGTATCCCTTACAAATATAACTTAGTTATGTAACGAGTGTAATTTGTGGAGATAAATAAAAAGAAAGTGCTATTATTATTTATGTATCAAAAACGCATTGTGTCAAGTCCTACATTAAACATGAAATATACATTGTTCTACCAAATGCATTGGTGCTTCGATAAAAAATTTCGCAACAGGGTAATCATGTCTATCAGATCCGAATTGCCGATCCGAAAATAAAACTTGATTGGCCGTCCAGTCAATGGTGTAATGATATCAGCTACTCTCCATACTGCGTCGAATTTTGTGTGCTCCATGGGACAACACTTTGTGTTAGCCACAAATAGTTCATTTGAGTCTGGATAATCTTTGCGTCGGTTAGAGGAATTTTTGTAAGCGAGGCTGGATTTATTCTTAGTGTTAAACACGAGTTTTTTGAGCAAAGATGATATCAAATGTAGGTTTTGGATAACAATTATGTTGAATTGTATTAGGTGAACTGTGAAACATCTCATCAATCAATCTTAAAGTGCCCATTTGTTAGTCCACTTTATAACTTAAGTACAAAACCAACCCTTAATCTACATTCTTCCTATTATTTAATTTACTTTACACCAAACAGAATGGCCCCTTGGCGTCAAACGTTATATAACAGCCTATTTTTGCCCCGTAACTCATAATTTATATTCTCAGTCTGCCCGGAGGTTTCCCTTTTTTCCCGTGGAAATATCCCCCATAACCCTCTGAGCCATGGCGACCACTTGCCATTATTTGGGATGTGTCATAAAAAAGGTGCACGCACAGAAAACTCCATCGCGTAGGTTTACCATGGTTTATTATTTTGGCCATAGTTCCGGAAATATAAATAAATTATTCAAAATGTTTGTTTCATGAAAATTAAGTTTTAATAGTTTACTCGTGTCAATATTGGTAATTAAAAACCAATTATGAACTTTTAATGGAAGTAAAATTAAAATGTACATTCGGTATTCAAACCCAGCTTTATATTTTGTGTTGACGTTAATTTGATTAATTGGTGTGCTGTAAGAATAATCTTGGTTTACTCTGTTGATCTATAAAATATAAGGCAAATAATATCTACTGATAAGAAGATCTTGCATTTTCAAAGCATCGAAGCGATTCAGAATCGTATCTCAGTTTTCTAAAGTTTCAATAAATGTTCATTGTACAAAATAAAAGTTTTTAGTACGGGATATCAACTTTTCAATTTGATGTAACTATTTATTACGAAACCAACTAGTAACCAAATATAACTGCACGAATGGTTGTTATAAATAGCTATGAGCCAACTGATCGTTTTGCATCGGGACCCCGATTAGAAATGCACACTGTGCATTCATAAATAACATTCCACCAGAAAGTGATGTGACTTAATGTAGCAAGTGAATTTTCCTCGGATCACATACTTAAATCATCATTGGACTGTTGAATAAAGTAAATATAATATGAAAAGTTTTATAACTATTACATCTATCTATTAACTAGTTTTATCAACTGAATAAAAATTAGTTGATTTTACAAAGTGCAGCTTCGTTTTAAGATCGTCGAGTGCTCTTGTATGGTGTTTGGCGGAGCAGCGGCCGCTTAAATCATTATGTCATTCTCCCAGTCTATTAAGTAAAAGAACTTTGTGCTACTAGTTATTAGTCTTAATGGAGCCGATAATTGGAAAAGCAATCTCCTTGTCACTATATTTTTTCTTTAAGATTCACCAATTGGTTCTGTATTGGGTAGTGGTTTAAGCGGAGGCCTGGTGGTTAAACACTGCGCTAGGTGTTTTCGGTTGCCCCGAAAATGTGTTTAAAGTTTAGTAGAATTTGCTGAGTAACTCTTTATAGTTTTGCAATAATCAGCTCTTTCGTACTTATGGCAAACATAAACCGGTATACTAATATCTAAATGTATGCGTTAGTTTTTTTACAGATAAGAATTTTATCAATGAATGTTTTGAAAACGCGTTTTTTGTTAATAAGTACAGTCATGATTTGTACCATATAAATCATATTCGATATTTTTTTTAATGTTTTCTGAATTAAAAATAGTATATCGAGACTTATCCATAATCGGAATGGTTGTGTGGCGCCACTAGTAACAAGGTAATGATATTCCGTATACGCGTTGCCCACCGATGTGTTGTGTATGCGAATATTTCGACCCCTAGCCCAGTGCTTTCACAGATTTAACATCCTTCAAATTGAAATATCTTTATGACATCTTATTTATAATTGTTTTGATGCCCTGCATATCACTGCGGCTTTGCCTGCGTGGTTTGTACGGGATAAAACTATTCTATGTATTAATAGGGATGTCTTGACTGCCTCGTTGGTCTCGCGGCATAAATGTGCGCGTGGGATTGAGAGGTCTCGGGTTCGATTCCCAAGTCGGGCAAAGTGTTATTGGGTTTTTCCGTTAGGAAATTCTCAGTAGCAGCTCGGAGTCTGGTAATAAACCTGGTACGGCAATAGGCTCGCCCCCTATTACGTGGGTCCTAAAAATTCATGGCGAAATGTGGGTGTTATATCACACCTCTGCCTACCCCTTCGGGGATACAAGCGTGAGTCTATAAAAAATAAAAATAAAATAATAGGGATGTTTACCGCTAGTAGAATAAATTATATAAGTACCGTTATATACTAAAACTTAGCAAAATAATATCAGTTTCAATCCTCAACTAAAGTTAAAACTCAATTTTACATTTTTATGTCAATTCATTGATAATTAGCACTCTACTAGACAGGAAATAATAATGATGTCTCTAAGTGCATAATTCATACAAAATCCGTACAACGAGAAAAGTGTCTGATTTGACTAGCTGGCAACATCCCTATTATAGCGATATGTATATATATCCAGGCACTACATTGCATCGAGTGCTGTTTTGAGAAATATTGTTAGTTGTCCTATTTGTGCGTAACTCTAAAATCGAAATAAGAGGCTATCATCTCAATAGGATTGTTACAACTACACACATATAACCTTTAAAAGAGATCAGCTGCAACTGAACTGAAGACGTTCATTAATAAAAGGATTTTACTTTTTGCAGCCTCGCCGCTGGTTCTCAGTGTATTCAAAATGTTAACGAGAGAGATAGATAGATAGATAGATACTTTATTTGCCAGAAACACGGTTATAAAGGTCTGACAGAAAATAATTGTACTACATGTCTCACCATATAAATGGCATGCTAAAAATAATGAGTAGTTAAGTACCCACTCAATTAATCTTAACATTAAACATAACATTAACCCGCATTATATTAATCGTAACAGTATTACAGACATAACACTAACATTTAATATACAAAATTATCACATACATACATTTCAACTATAAATCAATTGAAAATACTCATAAATAGGTAACATGTCTAAAAATTAAATTACATTCTATCACCAATTTCATTAATAACTATATAATTATTTTTTTTCATATATAATATAATTAGCTTTACTTACAATTATAATTTAAACAATTTAAATACAATATGAAATGCAACATCAGATAATTTATTATAATGTTTAATACTCAATATTCTTTATTATATTATACCTAACTATCTACCTGTCTTTGTACGACATAAATTCGGAAAGTGTATAAAAGCATCTGTCTATAAGCCAAGTCTTCAATTGAGATACAAACTGAGACAGGGGAAGTTCGCGTATGCGTCGGGGTATGTTGTTAAATACTTGTGTACACATATAATTACAGTTTTTTTGTACAAGGTCGTGGATACAAAGTGTGTTTGTAGTTTAGTATTGTCTCGTACAGAAGAGTCAATATGTGTCTTTCTATTTTATGGCCTATCATAATAACTCCATGTCGCCTGATCTTAAGCAGTCATGGAGTCCCATAGCAAAAGTCATCATCTCAATAAAACATTAATAATAATGACATGATGGCTCCTACTTGGATGGCCTTGAGAAAAGCTTTTTCTCGCTCTGCATAAAAGTTGCGCACCAATCATGAGATTTTTAAATACGAGTAACACCTACGGACACTTCTACAACTTTAAATTCAGAAACTACCTAGTGTCTTGTTAAGTTTAACACGTCATTGAAATAAATTTACGGCCAGGACGTTAACAGCTTACGATGAGAAGAAAAGTGTCAAGAAAATCACGGTCCCTTTAAAATTTTATACTAAACTACAATCACATAAAAAGCAGTAGCCGACATCTTCGTCGGTTACTGCTTTCTTCGTCGGCTACTCCTTTCTATCGTATTTGATGTCAAACAATTTTAAAACTAATTTATTTTAATAAAATACTTATATCGCTTGACGTGCGACCTCGCGAATGCTAGCTGTACTTGACTTGTAAGTTAAACTCTTCAGACAGCTCCATTTTCGTTTATATTTGGATATTTTGTTACATGTTAAGTTGCACATTCAGAATAGTAGACATTTCAGCCTAAAATGTCTGCCTGGCACTAAATTAGCATAATTTTACATCAAGAAGGTCTTATTTGTAGCACATGTCTTTTCAAGGCCTCTCCGTTTAGTGTTCCAAGCTAGTCTATGCGAATTATGCAAAGCAGGCATCCAATTCTAAGTGGATGCCTGTTTCGGTCAAAGAGGTCATGAATTATAGTTATTTTTCAAAACTTGTTTGTCACCTTACTCCTCCTAAACGGCTGGACGTATTTGTTTGAATTTGTGTGTATATTTGTATGAAATTCTTAATGGTTTATATCATTAGATCCGGTGACGAGAAATTTTGTGATGTGTGTCACCAAATTTCTTGTCATCAAATTTGATTTGTAGGAATGGTAGACTCACGTCTCTCGGGTATGCTGGCTAAAAATAAAACTGATAGCTAGTTCAGACCAGTTAAGTTTTGACTGCACGTATGGCGTAATGGTTGAAGAGATCACCTCGCTAATTCCACTGACGATTGATGGTTTTATTCCACACGATACAACACTGTGTGATCCACAAATTGTTGTTTTGAGTCAGGGTGTCTGCCAAATCTTTGCAAGGTTCCCGCGACATAGAAGTTAGTCACAGAATTTATATTTTCTTTATTCGTCGCGTTTGCTTCTAGTTTAGGCCATACCGAAATAATGAAAAGACAATTGATAACAAGTGAAGCCGAAATAGTCCTCAATGTTTATCAAATGATCTTGACATTTGGGTGACTGACAACCTAAAGAATTCCGTATTCTATGAAGGATCGTATTGTTGTAGAAAGAAAGAAGGAATATTGTAATATATTTAATTCTTGCTTCCAGAATGCCAACTCTTGAGATTCATCATTAATTTTATTTTTATTAATCACATTTTTAGTAGCCAGTCACAAAACATAACTAATTACGTACTTATTAAATGGTAAATTATTAGTGTCTAAATTTTTAAAGAAAACATCGTGAGGAAATCTTCATATATCTGTGAGTTCTCCATAATGCTCTCGAAAGACATATTATGTCTGCCAACCCGCATTTAGTCAGCACGGTGGGATAATACTTCTCAATATAAGAAAAGGTGCCCAGCTGTGAGACAGATTCTAAAAAAGCTAAGCTGATGATAAATATGCTAAATACCTATGTTACTAAATAATAGGTTTGACTCAAACTCGAACTCCCGCTCTCTCGATAGCAAGTTCATGAATCACCCATCGCTTCAACTCATCTATTGTTAACCAACTATCGAGACACCAACGCAAGGAATACTAGTGGGACACAATGCCACTCCGCGTAGAAACTCTGAACAACTGGACAATAAAACTTGATAAAACTGTGTCCGTAACACATCCAACAGAGAAATAGCTTTATATTATTTTAGTTCAGCTTCTAGCCTTGTTGTGAACAAGCCGTGTGACTATGTATTGAGAAAACTTTGACTGTCTTACAGTCAAAGCTTTCTCAATACATAGTAATAAAATAAGAACTTATAATATAAAGGTCAATTCTCGTATAATTTTTGTTAATTATTCAATATTTTCATCGATAAAGGCAACGATAGCCTAGAGGAGGTACCAACAGACTGCTATGCAGAGGGTACCTATTGGGTTCGAATCCACGGTGCGCACCAATGACTATTCGGAATTTTGTGCGTATCGAATAGTAAATTATCGCTTATCCCGTGCCTCTAAGAGCACGTTAAGCCGTTGGTCCCGGCTGTCATGAAGATCTGACACTAGTCTAAACCATGGAATATAGCTATCCCTTTGGGTTGCGGCGGTCAGACATGCAGTCACTCTGTAGAAGCTTTTCTAATATTTAGTCAAATCCGGTTAGAAAGAAGCGACCCTGGGTTCTAACTAGGATAACGCTAGGAGGATGATTCAATATTTTCATCGTTAGAAGTCAACTTCTAATCTTTCACCACACTGTATACAGTGTGGTGATAGATTAAGAATACAAGTGTCACACTACCATTTCATACTGTGGGTGTAAGAGAAAGGTCTAAGTATCTTTGGAAAGAAGCAGAAAACATCAATCCATATACAAACACGTTTGCCCAATGTGGTATTGTAGACTAAATCCTTCTAAGTATTCATTACAATGCAATGTAACGGAAAATTCCACCGAATTCGGTTCAACCATTTCCAAAATTACGCATAATAAACTTAACATTTTAACTCTGTTTCAGCTTGGATGTGCACTTTTAAAACGTCCCAACCCAATAGCTCAACTTTATACCGTTTAAATATTTACCAATAATATTATTAATCATTGGTCGTTGAACTCTGGAACAAATAATGAGAATTGTCATACTGCCGCCTCTTTTGTCTACTAATAATGAACTATAATAATTATTTCCTCTACTCCTTTGGGAAAGCCTTTGAGTTTGGTTCGTGGAATTATTTGGCGCTAAAAATAATTTCTAATATCGTGTGTTTCTGTGTTGATATACTAGGTTTAGCCCGCGGGTTCGCCCGTTTGGGAGTCGGTTATCGAGACAAACGGTAACCTACGTATTATTCTGATGGATAAGCTATATACGAGTAACTGCATTGTTTTTTAAAAGTTTTCTTCCGTGTCGGGGTACAAATCCGGGCACCTCTGGTTTTCCTCACTGATCTACAGGCGAAGGATTATGAAGAGAGCTGTCTTCATTTTCTTCTTTGCCACTTTAAGCATAAAGAGTCTCATCAGATAATAATCACTCGAGTATTATTACAAGGTACTAGATGAGATCTTCGTTCTAACTTTTAATACTTGATCATTATCCGAATATTTGCACAATAATCAATATTATTTTCAGGTTTATACACTACATAAACATGTTATGTACATTGATAAATAGTTTTTAATTAAAAAACTTCTTTTACTTCTTGCCTCATTCTTTGATCGTACCAGACGCGAATTATGTAGACAGCTACTTCCGAACAAAAAGTAATATTTTAAGTACTTAGGTTAATAAATGATGCAACAAAAAAATACGAGCGAATCATAACCTCATCTTTTTTAGTGTTTGGTTAAGTAACTAACATAGCATATCTTTCTAAGAAAAATATTTATTCAAGAACCATGTTGTAGGTAAACTCCAAAACCTAGCAAGACCAACCATTACATAGAAAACGTTTCGGTATACTAGTTCAGATTTTCTTCCAAAAAACCAACTTTTATTAGGAATAAAATTCAAATAAGTTTCTCCAATAACTTGACCGATAGAGGACATCGGTCCATCTTATAAGAAACCTCAATCTGAGTGGTTCATACAGAAATTCACCGTTATTTACTTACAATTCAACCCTGTCTGAACAATGACAGTATCAAACGAGTTTAAATGACTGATCCAATAGGCTTGTATCCTAAAATGTATTTAGCAATTGATTCGTTCCTTTATTAGATATTAAACTGAAATACCTGATTTTTTCTTCAAAAATCGATCAGCAACATTACTAATTACGGCTTTTTAATAACCTTTTTGAATTTGACACGAAAACGCTGTAAACCATCATGGTGGTTGAGTGATATCACAAAGTCCAAAACAAAACAAACCATGAATGCTACTAAAACGACAACAACTTGAATGGCGAACGTACTGTTTGACGTAATGCTCTCTGATTGGTGTTCACTGTCACAAGAATAAATACATTATTTTTAGTTTTAAAATCCTAAAAATAACATTCATCTTACCTTTTTATAATAAATAATAAACTTTATTGACATCTTAAAATCATAATGAATCTATAGATACCACAATGAAACCGATTTATTCTTAGTGGACACAAGCCTATTATAGTTCACGAACGGAACGGATAAATGAACGATCCACATCAAGAACGATTGTACTGAGGTAGAAGAGCGATGTATTTATTTCAGTGCTTTGTCTTAGGAAATTGTGTTTTATTTTCTCTGTGGGATGCTGTCTGTTTTTCAAGTTTCTGTCAATTTCTTCATCTCTTTAGCATTTAATAGCAAATTCAATCCACAATCTCATTTGTAATTGACTTCGGTAGCTTGGTGAAGTGTGAATAAATTTTTATTGAGGTCATGTTCGGGTATGGAACTGCAGACAAAGCGGGCCTTCCATATTAACTATATTCCAGCTGCCAGTCAGTCATCACATCAGACAGCTACAGTCCAGCTGCCCTCTCAAACCATATTTTACGCTGTACGCAGTGCACAGATTCGTCTCAAATTCGACTCAAAATCTGCCATTCATCTTAGCGGCAGCACTCCGTACCAAATATCAAACACTTGAGTTGGGTTTAGTCATAAAAGCGTATACTAATAGACATTTAGGCTAAGAACTCACGGAGCGATTTTCTCCCGCGACCGCCGCGGTGGTGGAACTGCGGTTTTATTTCTAAACTCACGAGACCGGTTATTTGCGCGGTTTTTCAGCCGCCGCGGCTGCGATCATCGCCCGCAGACGTGGCCGGCGATGATCGCAAGACGGGCGGTTGCAAGACGTAAGTAATTAGTAGATCGATTTCAATATCCATTTTATAATATTTGTTTAATTTTAAACATGCACAAACATTTATCACGATGCCACAAGTCACTGGCTGTTGCAAAATGACGTTGGATTTCTGTACACCCCGCCCCTCGCCCGCGACCGCGGCCCGCCAACCGACCGCAGAGCGCGCGGGCGCCGCCCGCCGCAGCTGCGGTTGACCGCGGCCCGCACGAT
This sequence comes from Euclidia mi, assembly GCA_944739405.2. NCBI lineage: Eukaryota > Metazoa > Arthropoda > Insecta > Lepidoptera > Erebidae > Euclidia > Euclidia mi. The sequence goes on along the minus strand of OX123205.2, from coordinate 33,638,835 downwards.
TCCACTAGTTGCCCGCCGGTGCAGCGGGAACCGCAAACAACCGCGCACGCCGCGGGCGAAAATCGCGTCGTGAGTTTTGCTTTAATTTTTTACATATTTATCTGCATTCTACAGAAACTGCGGGCCCGCAACCGCGGCAGTCGCGGGTGAAAATCGCTCCGTGAGTTCTTAGCCTTATTCGTATATCTAATATTATTTTATAAATTAGTAAAATTCCTGCCCGAAATCACCAATCTGTCCAACTTAACGCCCCAACAGCGTTCTTTACTTACCTACACCTACCCTTTTTGTCACCAACCCTTGTTTTCTAACGAAAGCAAAATTGATAGGATCCCGATGTGTTGATATTGACATTGCTAGGACCGTTTGACATGGGTACAGTCAGAAATTTAATTTGCCAGGCTACTAGTAATTAATTCTGGAGTCCGATTTGTCGGTGATGACTTCATTTGTATCTAATAAACCTTTTTATATACTGTTGGAGTGACGGCCGTTTTGTTTTGTGTTTAATTTGGCCAGCGCTGGAAATCCATTGAAAAATCTAAGTGGTTCTTGGAAAATGTTATTGCTAGGGGGATAAGGAAAAATATCTATGTAATGTTTTTGTTTGATTTATGATGCCGGCTTATCCAATGCAATACAGTGTATTGGTTTAAATGTCAGTTTTAAATGAAAAATTACAAAATTCACCAAAGAAAGAAATCAGATTTAAGATGCAGTTACACATGCTCATTTCAAGCATGAAAGCATGCTTCTATTGAGCATTTGCTACTTGAAGCATGTGTATCGGAATGTTGCTCAAAATTAGCATGCTCATTTCGAGTTTGCTTAAAAATCGACAGGTGTGCGATTTTTGAGCATGCTACCTGGGGCGCGGGTGGAAGGGGTCGTGCTTTGAGCGCGTCTAAACAGGCTTGCTTATTGAGCATGCTAGTATCTATCAGTCGTTCGCAACAGGTGCGCCGTGCACAATTTCACGCAAAATGTCTCTCTCGCTGAGGCAACAAAAAATCTCTCAAATTTGATGCAATGCATCGCCAGCAAAAGGATGATCTTATTCAGCTCCATACGAACAGCTGTTTGATTGTCCATGACTTTGTTTGAACTGACAGAGAGCGAGAAAGCACGCTATAAAATGGCATATGTATTTGGAATGTTTGCTTTGAGCATGCTTATTCGTACTTATACCTATCATGCCTATTGCTAGCAAATGTAAACTGCTCATAAGCATGCTCGTATTGAGCATACTCAATAGCACGCTTTTTAGTTTGCTATTTTAGAGCATGTGTAACAGTACCTTTACTTTAGCGAAAATGCACCCTTTGAGCGTTGCGTCGATGGGATTTTTTATTGCGATACAAAGTCCCATCGACGCAATGCTCGAAGGGTTGTTAGTGACATGTCTCACCCCTCCGATTTTATTTAAGGCTAGAGGATGCTTGCAGCTCTCACATTACTTTTTAATTAAACCATGTTCGATAGAAAATCCTTTCTTACTGCAACCCTACGATCCCTAAGGAACATACATGCCAAATTTCAGCTTCCTGCACCCAATAGTTTTTGCTGTGGCTTGTCTGTCAGTCAGCCAGAAACGAAAGAATTTTATATATACGGATTGTCCAAAAAGTCTTTCTTAAAGCTTATAATGACATTTGTTACCTCCCTCTAAATAAGGTTCTTTAGACAGCGTTTGTTATAAAATTTCTCAAACCTGAATATTTCAGTTTCGTCAAATGATTTTGAATTATCTCAAGCAAATTCTTTATTCTGAAGATTAAGATTATTTTATTTATATCCATTGTGGAATTTTTCAGACCAAATAAATCTTGCGGTTCAAATGAAATTTGATCTGGTGGCGAAATTATTTGATTGTAATCGAACTGTGAAACAAAGAAAATTGTTATTCGTGTTTGGATTTAGCAGTTCCTGTTTTGGTCCAAATGGCTGTTTCAATTCAGGTAATTGATAAAAGAGAATAAATTAAGAAAAATCGGTGTGTATGATGCGAAATTTGTAATCTTATAAATAATCATCTTTCTTCGTCCCGCGGTGAAAACGCTATTGCCGTCTTTCCACCAGGGTCTGGTGGAAAGGGGTGTGTGAGACTCATCTACAATTAAAAATCATAAAAGAATTCAGTATAATCATATGAGTCCGTGTCGATACATGACCAAATGCTATTGAGACCTTTACGTAGTCTATATGATAACATGTGTATACAAATAATATCCAAATCCATAGTTGTTTCCTATTAAGCTGTATTTATTTGTCTTAGGTCCAACTTTGACTAATTGCTAATCGAATTTCGATATTGTCCAATTTAACTAAAAATACTCCGCTACTACCTTTATAGCTCGACCTACAGTAATTCATGTCGATTTTTATTAAGATTTACTCATCCCTGATATCGGTTTCCGTGACAAGACGCCATTTTTGTCTTGCATGTGACTACTCTGTTTGTTGTGTTGTATTTCTATGATTTACGATCAACAAGGCTTTTAAAGTGATGTACAAATTAATGTTTTAATTCAATGCTTTGTTTTGTTCATGTATATTGTTGTTTGTTTCAGGTACTACTTGAGGCATCGCTTGTTCAGTTGTCTTTTGGAACTAGACGAATGCAATGTGGGTGTGTTTGAGTGTTTGTGTCTGTGTTCGTGAAGTTCTGGTTTTGAAGTCGGGTGTGAATCAAATGACGTGGATTGAAGTGGGGTACTTCATTGATATAAGGTTAGTCGAAAAGTATAGCCGTACATTAGAAATTTTACACTCAGTCGGGTAAGTAACTAAATTGCTTATAATTTACAATGTTTTATAGTCAAAGAGCCTCCCCGTCAAAGCATATTATTGTATTGAAATTACAGGACTATTTCCACGTATCTTTATCATTTTCGATTTTGTTGATTTTGTTGATTTTGAGATTTTTGTGTTGCCATGTTTAAGATTAAGGTTTAATTAAAATTACTAAAACAATATAAATTTATTTTAGTTCATTGAAAAGGTTTTTCATACACAATTTATAACTTGGGGCGTTTTAACGTAATTAATTTGATTGTGTTGATCCATCCATCCATCAGCCAAAACACATGCGTCGTTCAATAGTGGTCGGTGGAGGAGGGGTTATAATCCTGATTTAATTTTTGCAAGCTCAATCATCAGCGCACAATGTAGTAAATCGGTGTGCCAGCCTGTACCTAGGAGTCAACATAAGCCCATTATGTGTACTGTTCAAGCAATAATAAGACCAAACGAAGTGCCCTTCAAGCGACGTTTTAACTACACCAAGGCGGACTGGGTAAATTATGCAAAATGTATAGACAACAATTTATTAAACATTAAACCAGAGGCCCACAATTACGGCCAGTTTGCAAAAACCGTTGCATCCGCCTCTCGACGGTACATTCCCAGAGGTTGCCGCACTTCATACATACCAGGACTTTCGCCGGAATCCCGTAAAACGTTAAATCGATATGAGGCTCACTATAACAAAGATCCTTTCTCAGAAGAAACGCTCCAAATCGGTGAAGAACTGTTAACTCAGATTTCTGAAAAGCGACGAGAAAAATGGATAAATACTATCAACTCTATCGACCTAACCCATAGCAGCAAGAAAGCATGGTCCACTATACAGAAATTAACCAGTGACCCCCCAAAAGCACTACAGGTGGGGCAAGTTACTGCGAACCAAGTCGCGTACCAGATGTTAATGAACGGAAAACCAGCACTACGTCCAAAAAGAGTACCCAAACCGCGCAGTCCATGTTCTGAATCGAATACTGCTATCAGTAGTCCATTAGATTAGATTAGATTAAAACTCTTTATTGTACACCAGAAAACAAAAAAGATACAAGAGTACAGTGATCATATTTACACAACTAAAACTAGTGGTACAAGGGCGGTCTTATCGCAAATTGCGATTTCTTCCAGACAACCAAGAATGGAATACAAGAATTAGTGACTGAGAGAATGGGTAGGTTGGTGTACTTCAAAGAATAGTGTATTCTGATGAGCTCAACAAAACTAATAATAATACTATGTACTTACATACTTATATTACAACATACATAAATATATATACTTTATAACATACATATATAAATAGATACCATAAATAGATACAATATTAGTGCAAGTTTAAAAGAACTGTCATGGAATGTCTCCTAAGTAGTGATTGGTGACAAGTTTTTTAAATACTGTCAAGGATTGAGCCTGTCTTATAGTCTCAGGCAACGAATTCCACAGTCGTACAGCCTGGACAGTAAAAGATTTGTCGTAGAAAATTGTAGAGTGAGCTGGAACTTTCAGTCTAAGATTCTCCGATGATCTTAAGCACTTCGTATGTGTGTCGTGAAGATATTCAAAGCGAGCTTTGAGATACAAAGGAAAGGAAGGATTGTATAAAATATTATAGAGAAGACAGAGAATGTGAGTATTCCGGCGAAGGCGGATTGGCAGCCACTTGAGCTTCATGCGAAATTCAGAAATATGATCATATTTGCGTAAACCATATATGCATCTTATGCAGAAATTTTGGAGTCGCTCAAGTTTATCAAGCTGATCATTATTGAGATCGAGATAGCTGGCATCGGCATAGTCAAGAATGGGAAGGAGAATAGATTGCACAAGTGCAATTTTAGTGGTAGTCGGTAGGAAATTACGCAGTCTTCTCAATGATGCTATGGCAGCAAAAAGACGTCGGCTGATGTATTGCAGCTGGACGGTCCACGAAAATGTTGTGTCTATGTATATCCCCAGATTCTTGACATCCTTACTAAAAGGAATAGAGACACCTGCAAGAGACACCTGGGGAAGCATTGACCAATTAATCCTAGAAATTAGTCTAGAGCTGCCAATAATTATAGCCTGGGTTTTAACAGGATTAACCTTAAGACCATACGTTTTAGTCCATTCTGATATGGCAACTAGGTCCTGATTAATACTGGCGATGCCTAAAGATAAATTTTCAAGCTTCGCTTGTGAGTAGATTTGCAGATCATCTGCATAAAGGTGGTAGGAACTTGAAATAGAATTAGATATTGAATTGATAAAAATCGAGAAGAGCAGAGGAGAGAGAACGCCGCCCTGAGGTACACCTGCAGAATTGTCGCACCAAGACGAATAAGTTTCATCCAGATGGACACGCTGCCGGCGGCCAAACAGGTAACTACGAAACCAGTCAGTCACGTCCATTTAATATTTCAGAAATTACAGTAGCCATCAAAAACATGAAACTAGGAAAGGCGCCTGGAGTGGACAACATCTCCACTGAACAACTAAAACACATTGGTCCAGTTGCAGTTTCTTGGCTTCTCCATATGTTTAATACCTGCATAGAGACAACGAAAGTTCCTACCCTATGGAGAAAGTCTAAAATTATCGCCGTTCTAAAACCCGGCAAAACCCCAGATAATGCAAAGAACTTCTGCCCAATTTCTCTCCTTTGTCATACTTTCAAACTCCTAGAGAGAATATTTCTTAATCGCTTAAGTAGATTCATAGATCCAAAACTAATTTCCGAGCAGGCCGGCTTCAGACCAGGAAAGTCATGTTCCAGTCAAGTTTTAAACTTGACGCAATATATAGAGAACGGTTTTGAGGCTAGAGAAGTTACAGGCATTGTCTTTGTGGATCGGTCAGCAGCATATGACACCGTCAACATACGGAGATTACTTTGGAAGGTGGAGAGCATAACTGGAGACACTAAATTCGTCTGTGTCCTTAGCGAGCTTCTGCGTAATCGAACTTTTCAAGTGCATATGTTGTCGGATAAGAGTAGGTGGCGCCGCCAAAAAAACGGGCTACCGCAGGGCAGTGTGCTCGCTCCTACTCTTTTTAATATCTATACCAACGACCAACCACAGTTTCAGGGCACAAAACAATTCGTTTATGCAGATGACTTGGCGCTCGCGTCTCGGGCCAAGACTTTCGAGCAGATAGAGGCAACTCTCTCAACTGCACTATTGACCCTCGGTGAGTATTATGACGAAAAAAGCCTAAAACCCAATCCAGCGAAAACGCAGTCATGTGCATTCCATCTACGCAATAGATCTCTGTAGCCACCCAAAGTATCTGGGGATCACCTTAGACAGAACGCTGACCTTTAAAGTCAACTGCGAAAATATTAAACAAAAGGTCTCCACTCGCAATAACTTACTTCAACGCCTAACATCTACAAGATGGGGAGCTACGCCTTCTGTTTTGCGCACTACAGGACTAGCGTTATGTTTCTCTGCAGGCGAATATGCATGCCCTGTGTGGCACCGATCGGCCCACGCCAAGAAAGTGGATATAGCTCTCAACGAAACGTGCCAGAAAATAACAGGATGTTTGAAGCCGACTCCGGTAAAGATGCTGTATCCACTGGCAGGTATTGCCCCTCCAGCTGTCCGCAGAGAAGTAGCCACTGCAATCGAAAAATGGAAACAGGAAACTGACCGAAGACACCCAGTATACGGCCAAATTCCAGCTAGCAAAAGGCTAAAAAGCCGTAACAGTTTCCTCCACACCGTATCTGCAAGTGCCAATGATGCTCCTGAAGCCAGAGTTAGCCTGTGGCGTGGAAAATTCTCCCTGCCTCCTACATTCTTTTATCACACCAGCAGAAAAGTTACCACCGGGAGCCAAACTGCCTTGGCCAACCTGGAAGGCACTCAACAGGTTGCGTACCCAGGTTGGCCGATGTAAAGACAATATGTCAAGGTGGGGGTATATAGATACAAGTGCGAATAGATGTGACTGCGGCGTATCATCACAGACAATGGATCATCTGCTGTCGTGCCCGGTGAACCCAGAATTGTGCACACTGGATGACCTGTATCAGGCGACACCAAATGCCATCAGCGTTGCTGAAAACTGGTCCAAAATTTTATAAAATGTGTTGACATCGACACGATAAGTAAATAAGTAAGTAACGTAATTAAGACTAGAGCATGCGCTATGCAAAGAAAGAAAGAAAGAAAGAAAATATATCTTTATTGCAAGCACGCTGCACAGTACTCCTTAAATTTACTTATTCTAAAAACAAAAAACAGAACCACACTAAAAACATATTTTGGCGAAGTCAATAAACACTAACTCAACTAAGACCAATGACCACAGAAGAATAACTGAAGCATGGAAGGAACGATATTTTTAAGAACAAATTGAATATAGCTACACTCTTCACTCATATGATAAATTAGAGTTGCCAGAAGAAGATGGCACTATGTTTGTCAGTTAGGGCTAAAGACAATTTGAACACAAATATCGTAACTTTTTAATTTAATAGTGACTGAGCAAATCCGCTATCGATATCGATTAAAGTTTCAATATAGGTTCATAATCAAACGGACTTGTAAAGTATATTATTTATATGTTATACATTTTAAATTCCGTAACTTTATGTCCACAGCAGTCAGAACGCTAGTTGATGGACAGTCTTTAAATAATTATTACACAAACTTGCATTTTTAAACTGAACTTATATATTTTTGTTTCAAATGGGTACTCAGTAGCACATAATCTTTCGAGGCGTTATTTTCTAATTTTCATGGTATTTTTCTTTACGCATCAACAGCCTTTTCAAGTCCACTGCTGGTCTTTAACCTTCCGTGGTGGAGGTTTGGCCTACTATAATACCACACTAGCCAGACGTATTCGTATAGGGTTTTATTTCGAGATTTCCTTCTCTTGTTTCTCTTAGTCGCCTCATACGACACCCTCGGCATAAATGTTTATTTATACTTATTTATAGTTAGTTTTTCAGCTGTAATGAAAGCTGTAAGTGGGATTAATAAATATTAAATAAATAAATCATCACCCCCTACTCTCTCTCTAATCTCAATAACATATTTTTATTAGAGAAAGCAAATAATTAAGATAAAAGCAAAACTCATAGCTTAAGCATTATGATAACTGAGAATGGCATATCCAAATTAATTCTTTACAAGGATAGGAGATAGTCGACATGGATTTTATCAAGCAAAAAACATAAAAATTTACTTAAAATAGATAAATCAGACAAAACCTTGAATAGTGCCCAAAGGTTTGTTATTAACAATAATCACTTTATTGAAATTTTCTCATTACATAGTGTAGGTGATACAAATCTATGTGTAAAAAATGTATGTGCGGGATCGGACACTTTTCGGTCGTTACATGTACGACCGAAAAGTGTAAAAGTGTAAAGTACACACAGAATATTTAGAGAGAAAAATAATGTGGCTAGACTAGCCCTTCGATTTTATCTTGGGATCGCCACATTATTAGTCCACTAGTCGAACAAGAACAACCAAGTTTTGGTCTCTGGGTAGATGACATTTAACAAAATTTCTTTCAAATGAAGATTCCCTTATTTTGATGCATATCCACTCAGTAGTCGTGACTATAAAAGCAGACAATTCTTATCAAACCTTCAAATTACTGTCCTTTAAATATTACTGTCTTTGTAAAGAAAGATCAGATTTTTTCTATAGGTGCATTAATTTTTTTTGTAATATGATGGATTCTAACAAGCTTCGGAATTCATTACTGTTGCTGATAGTTTAAATAATAGCAAGTAATTATTTAAGCACTCACACTGATATGTTTAGAAGGGAGGCGCCATCTGTCATTACTATAAAAAAAATCCGCAGTAAAATGCTTGGAACAAATTCTATGGTGCTTTCTAGGCACCCAATTTTCTCCACGACATACTGCAGCAATCCACTTATTTTATAAATCTTTATCACGTGCACATGTAATCTAAAAAATAATGAGGTAAAAATATACGGTGGATAGACATATCGATAAGATTTTTTACAACACTTGAAAAGTCGATATAAATATTATACGACTAAATTCAAAATCATGATAGAACTGTTATAAAGAAAAAATCACTAAGGTTATATAATTTGATGGCATAATATTGTCTAAATTGTATCTTACACGTCAGTTGACTGTGTTCAATTTGGGAGTACTAGGACGGTCTCTATGTATATTATCCAATCTCTTTGCCAATGACTAAAGACACTTTTTTGCTATTGGGCAACTTGTTGTCATAATGAGTTAATGACGCTTGGCATGTCTTGTCAATTGTCACAAACTGAGTTGAGTTAGTTGACATTTATGTGATACGTGTCACCACGTGACTCGCCACGTGTATCTACACCAGAGATTGAACAATTTGTACATAATTTTTACTTTTGAAAATACATTTAAGTAACTTAAACAATAATAACTGCATGAGCTATGAGCACTATACACCGCGTGCCGCAATACGGGCTGACACTCAGCAAACACTGCTATGGACGCCATAGTTCCAAACACAGTACTGATTTTCAGTGCCGCCACGTAATATGTCAAAAGGCCACTGAAACGTGATGGTCGTCTACGTACCATTGCATATGAACATGTCCAACTATTTATGACTAATTCAGTACACTTTCAAAACATATGTTTTACACGAAACAAGGGAATACATAACTAGCAGGTATGCCCGTTTACTAAGTTTCTACATTTAATTTGCTTATTTGCTCATAGCGGATAATATGACATTATTTTATTTTAATGTTTAATTTTTCAGGAGTTGTTGCAAGTACCCAACCAGACCTCAGAGATACTAAAATGCTGTAAGCAATCAAGACTAATGTTACTAGGGCTATATCCTCACAGGTAAGCAGTAGTATCTTGTAACTGTAGTTTCTGTTGAGAGATTAAATAGCTCTTGAGGTACTTTTTAAATGATGCTTTTGTTTTCAGGTCCCTTATCGGAGGAGGCAAATTGTTCCAGCATTTCGTACCTAAGTATCTAAAAGAGCCCCGGAAAGCCATTGTACGGTGTTTAGTTTGTGATAGAGTTCTGGTTGAGGATCTGGTGGAGTATGAAAAGTGGTTTGATCTCCAATCTAACTTTTCATACAAGTAGGTAGGCTTTTTACTAGCCATTACCCCAAAAAGTAATGTAGCAAGATGTAATTTTCTTCTAGATTCCATTTTAAGGATGTTGTTATCATTAATATATGGTGTGACATGATGTCGTCTTGGAATCTTGAAACAGAATCGGGCACATGCATTTTGCACCCTTTGTATTAAATTCTTAGTTCTTGCCAGCAAACATGGGCCATAAACTACATCACAGTAATTGAAACGGGATAAAATGAGGCTGTCTACAAGCTGTTTTCTAAGGTTAATACTAAGATAGTTTTGAATGTTGTAAAGAATTTTTAACCTGTAAAAGCAATTTCTTACTATTTTAATTAGATGTCCTTCAAACTTTAATTCAGAGTCAATTAATAAACCTAAGTTGGAGGCCTCTTTTATCCCTTCTAATTTCTGACCGTCCAAAATGATAGCTGGGTTAACTTGCAATATAGTCTTTACTTGTATTTTACTGCCCAGAATGATAAATTTTGATTTATGTGGATTTAATATTAATGAGTGTTTTTTTGACCATTCAATCACTCTGTCAAGGTCCTGATTTATCTTTGTAACAGCTGATAGGGTGTCTTCAGGCTTAAAAGAGAGATAAAGCTGCGTGTCATCTGCATACATATGAAAACTGCAATTTTTTAAAGAAGAGGTCATGTCAGCTGTGTATATGATGAAGAGAAGTGTTGAGAGTACTGAGCCTTGTGGGACGCCTCTGTTCACTGTGAGAGCAGATGAAGACATGACCATACCGTCTTCCCTTTGCATTTCTACATGTTGGGACCTATTAGTGAGGTAACTATTAAACCACTTTATGGTGTTAGGTGCAAATCCATAGTAAGCTAATTTTGACAATAATAGAGATGTATTTATAGCGTCAAATGCTCTGGAATAGTCTAGAAGAATGAGGGCAGTGCCCTCTCCACGATCCCTAGCTTCCAGTATGTTACCCACAACATCACATAAAGCTGTTGCGGTTCCTCGTCCTTTTCTGAACCCTGATTGTTTGTCCGGCAGAATGTTATTTTTTTCAACATATTCCATAACTTGTAAATAAACTACTTTTTCCAGAACCTTTGACAAACAGGGCAGTAAGCTAATAGGCCGTAAGTCTTTTGTAGAATTGGGATGGCTCGTTTTGGGTATGGGTTTGATAATTGCGTATTTTAACAAAAAGGATCCAATCGTTTAAATTTACATATAACTCGGAAAATACAATACTACGCTTGATTGTAGTTTTAACAATAAATAAGTACTATTATTCCATAGAGAACATCATACATTTAATTATTTTTAAAACGAAAACCAATAAAAAATAGCTTTTAAACTTCAAACGTCAATATCTCCAAAAATATAAGGCATTTTAAGGGGTTATGTTGATTTTGAGATTTAGTTTTGTTGATTTTGATATGTGTGTGTTGCCATGTTTTAGGATAAGGTTCAGTCAAATTAACTTAAAACAAAATAAATGTATTTGATTTCATGGAATAGGTTTTTTATACACAATTTATTACTTGGAGCGTTTCAACGGAATTGAGAATAGAGCATGCGCAGTGGAGACTGTAATTTAACGAAAAGGATCCAGCTGTATAAATTTACGTATGATTCGCAAAATACAATACAAGGCTTGACTATACTATACACAATAAAAAAGTTTCATTATTTCACACATAACATCATACTTTCAATTAATTTTAAAATGAATACCAATGAAAAAATATCTTCCAAACTTCAAACGTCAATATCTCCAAAGTGACTTTTTGTGGATTGGATCCTTTTCGTGTAACTACGTCCAATTTGATTAAATTACTACTATTTATTACTTGTCAGTAGTAATCTATGATTTATTTTGGTTTTTTACTTAGGAATATATTTATGAATCGAAGTATACATAATCAGCGCGACGACCCGAATAGGCCTGGATCGTTTTCGCAGAATGATTTAAATTGACTTTGCAATCATTTTCGCTGTCAGATTTATTGGAATAATAAACGAAAATCCATTTATCGAAAAGGATCCATGCATTCTGGATTGTTTTAATTAGGTGTATTCAGAAAACAGTTCCAAGCATAGTGGATTCTTTTAGTGTTTTATTATAGTGTCGGTGATGAATAAATTTTAATTTCGCAAAAATAATCCAGACTCCTTGATTCGTTTCACTTAATCGGTTTGTAATACTGGTCATTGAACCAGGAAGGTTGGATTGTTCAAGGTGATCTTTTTTTTAACGTGCAGTACAAGTGGTTTGGTTCTGGGGTTGAAAAATGTGTTAAGCAATTCTTTTGGCTTGGATATTTTTTTACTGGCCGATAGTTTTGATATTTAGCATCAGTTTGGTATATTTAACTCATTTTTGACTATGTTGTGGATTGGATCCTTTTCGTGTAACTACGTCCAATTGACACAGATATTCGTGACATTTAAGGTACAATTCCGAGTTGGGCTGCAGACTGCAACCGCAGGCGACACTACGGCTAGTGGATGCGGTCGACTGCAGTGCTCCCTGCGGTCGCAGTTGCTTCTATTCCAAGCGCGGCGGCATGCCGCGACTGCACGAGTTACCGAACCATTATCTTTCACCAAATTATTCCGATATTTTGGATTCGATGTGTCATAAATGACTGGATGACCAGCAACAAAGTTAATTAATTTTTCTTCATCATCCTCTGAAAAAGTGGAAATTTTTGTACGTGTGAACTGTCTGCAGTCCGCGACATCACTGGACCTGTAGCGTGCGGTTGCTGTTAGCCGCGACCGCATGCGGCGCGCCGCGACTGCAGGCCGAAGTGTTGCCGAGCTCGGAATCAATTTCATAGAGATTCATAGAAACTATTGGTGTCGCCTGCAGTCTGCGGTTGCAGTTTGCGGTCTGCAGCCCATCTCGGACTTGCACCTTTAGACTGAAGATTAACCGCTTGTATGCCGGAATACCAGACACAATTAAAAAGCTATTGTGTCTCGCGTAGATCTGCGTTCCGGCATACAAGGGGTTAAATAAGCAGGAAATAAAATAAACTACGGGGGTTGTCACTTATCCCATAAGAACTTAATAAGATTAGTTAAGATCTTTGTAATAGACAATTCTAAAATGTAGTTAAGTACACGTTTTATGGCTAGTTTTCTAATATCTTCTTGGGTTTACGCGAATGTTACACATGAACGTCAGTTAGTAATAAATTAAAAAACGTAGTTTGTAGATCATTCGGTTTAACTGTAATAACTCAGTGAAATCAATATAACACGATAAAATCCGTAAACAGTAGTTTAGTTTCTAAGCTTACTTATCTGTAACTTATATGTATTTTTCAGCTTTATCATGAATCATTAACGACTTAAGTTAATTTGCTTTTTCTATTGGACCACATTTCTTGAATTTAATCGACTAAGTACTTATAAATTCAAAATTACCATACAATGTTTCCCTAATGCCCCAGATCGCGGGTTTATTGAAATAAATTAAAAATACAGCGTTCTTCGAATAAGTGAAGCCACGGTATTTTGTTTTATCGAATGTTCGTTTTGCGTGCGCAGTACTCGTTTCAAGGTGGTGTACATGCTGACAGTACTAGGATGGGCTTATGCAATATGGGAGACGCTAGTAAAAGTGAGCCGGGCGTTGAAAATATATGCAGAAATATCCACGTAGGTATTTTGTTTGTTTGTCATGAAGCATAACTGATAAAGAGGAAGTCTGATAGATGTATTAACTAAAATGAAACCGTTTAATATTCTAGTGCTGAGTCGATCACAATTCATCAAATTATTTTTATTTGAACAATTAACTGATTTGATTTGATTGGACCCGAGAGATCTGGCCACCTATCTTATGTTTCTTGATTCATGGAGTTTCGTTCAATTCCAGTTAAACAGATTTCGTTTAAAAGAGTATGCGAATAGGGACATTTATCATCGTCCTAGCACTATCCCAGTTGCATCTAAGAGTTGCGATGCAACCCGGGACCTGCTTACTAGACTAACTATATATGTGACTGCCGGCTGACCACTGCAACCCAACCCAAAGGGTTAGCGACATTCGTGAATAGATACATAATCACATGAAATAATAATGTTTGATCTTGAACTTTATAAATTAATCGTAGTCTTCAAGTAGAAAGGCTTTTCTGTCCGACCAATTATATTGCTAAGCTGTCAAAATTCTCGGTAATAGTAGGCAGACAAAAGGGTATTCTTGGTAATATCAAGTACTTGCAGAAGCCCAAAGACTTGTAAGAAAACACTCACAAAACATTTTTGTTATGTGAGAAAGCATTATTGAATTAGAGGATTTTTTCTGAGCTCATCGATATCATATGTTTTCTTGATATCAGTAATTATCCTATCACTATACAACATGCTCCAAAATTTTCCAAGCGTTAATTGTCGCTTGTTTTTTCGCGTTCAAGGTGAAGGTGTTCTATATTTGTTTCTGACCTGAGCGTCATCATCATGCTATAACATAAGCAGGACTTTCGCTCTGGATGATTTAAATCGCTATAGTTTCTAAGCAGATTTATTAGACTATAGGCTTTACAACTGACTAGCCGCAGTTTGACCTCGGCAATGTATAGGATTAGCTGAAGGATTTATTCAAGTTTACTGACTTGTAATGTTGTTCTAAATGTATTTTTTTATCAATGCAGACCAACCATACTGGCTACTAATGAATTTCAATCTATTGAATGCCAGTAGCCACTCACGATTTGAACCTGAGACGCACCTTCGTTTCAAATCCGTGATCCTGTGCACAACAATCTATTGGTCTCGTCATTAAATTACTTTTGCTCAATATCTGTTTCTAATCTATCTTGCCTTATATCGGCGATAACTTGATTTCTATTTTACACGTACTTTTAGTGGTGGATGGTAACGATACTATCAGGTCCCAGGCTAATTTACCTTCAAGGACGAAGAAACAAGAGCTAAGCCGTCCTAGTCCGGAAACCAGCATCAGCCACGAGTAAACTTCTAGTGCTTTAAAACCAATTCAAAATTCACCAAACAAATAACACTAAAGAGCCAACTCTAATAACTTGAAGGGAGACCGTATAATTATTCTTATTCTCTACTTTAATTATAAATGTTAGATGAATTAAAAGCTTGTATATTTTAGACGTCGTGTTTCAAGGATGACAGATAATTACGCGCAAACATTCAAATTATTTATTTTATTGGTGTTTTAAGATTCGGCTCTTAGGCTGAATGCTTGAGTTATTACATAAATATCTTCGCCGAATGCCAACTTAGTTTCTTTTAGAAATAAGTACGTCATTTTGTAAAATTATTGACGCATCACTCTTTGTAGGAAAGGAAATATATTTAATATTTTATTTGGTAAATTATTTTATTTGGGTGGCCAATTGTTCCGTTAGTTCCTCCTCTTTACTTTTTATGTCTTTACCTTTTATGACAGCTTACATTTCTAGTCTTCGTTTTTACTAGCACTTGCTAAACACTTGATTTATTTCTACCGGGCGACCGGCATGGCGATATGGCTAAGAATAATGCACAACCAAATATCAATCTTAAACTATATGAAATAAGATAAAATTTTCATCGTACACTGAATGTCACCATCCTTCTAATTCCTTCATAAATCTGTTTAATTAGTAGCACCGGCAATTGTAATTAGAGGCTTGCAGGTGTAAATTCAGCTCGTGGTAATGATGTACTGGCCTAGTGTTTAACGCGAGGGGTTGAAAGGGCGGCAGTTATTACAAAGATTATAGGCAACTGGACTGGAATGCGTCGAATTGTACAGTGGCTTTAACGTGCGTGACTCTGGTTGTAATTATACGAAATACGAGTATTATAGGGCATATCGCCTTATAATTAGTAAAACAAAGTGCGACAAAGTGGCGACCACATCTATTGATTTGTGAGGTTGATTGATTGATTGAGACTCCAATAATTTGATTTGTAGATGGGTGTCCGGACACAAATTATGGCCCTCTGTGCCTGATAAAGCATGAGAAGCTGTCGATCCCGCCTGTTATCAATATCCATATAGTCGTCACGTGTAATAGCACATATTATAATATGCAATAGTGAGTCCACAAACGTATTTCTTTTTGTTAGTTCACTCAGTGTAAATGTCCATTGTGGACGTTACACTTATCTACAGTTGCTTTGGAGCAAAACTAATATTTTGTTGTATCTCTTAAGATTAAAAACGTAGAAAAACCTCAAATAAAGCAAAAGTTGTCACTTATGATACAATATAGATGAAAAATTAATCTAAAATTGTGCTTGGTTCCTTATAGCATAATACGCTAATCGCAGTTAGCGTGTGTTCGAAAGGGTTACGTCTAATCAAGAATTCATTAAAGCCGTACTAATACGATTCCAATGAATGTAAAAATAAACCCATTCAGTACTGATTTACATAAATATTTTGTTATTTGTACAATTGACAGTGGTTTGATTTTATTTATTCAAATACCCGCACATTTTTTTAACTTAACTCTTTCTGCCCTTAACTATTTTCCACCCTTCTTATTGCACCCTACGGTCTCCAAGGAACATATGCCAAATATCTTTGTGCTAACCTCAGGAGCTAGAGGACCGCTTCGAATACTAATTTTTATGTTCGATAGCTCATAACTCGAGGAATTTTATTTTTCTGCCGCAAACCCACCGCGGAAAGCGAGCTTTATAAACAAGCTTTCGCTCTGGTTGCTTTGCATTTATTATAATTTTATTATTCTTGTTCTTTTTTTGTACTAAGTAGCTGAGACACTTAACCTAAGTTGAGGTGCCACTTACCTATGCCAAGTACAACAAAGATCTTGGTAAAAACATTTTAGACTATAATGCCATTTACTGCCTGTGCCTATTTGCTCTGTGTTCTAGAATTTGAATATACATAATTGGAGTGGCGTTGGCGTAGTTATTAAGACCATTATTTGTAAAATTTGTATTAAATTACTGTGAAACTGGTTCTTGGTAATTTTATACAATATCGATTTTGTTACTAGTACGAAGTTTGGATTTCAAAGGCTTTTACTTTAGTTAACAAATTTGATTTTTGCTTAAGTACCTTATCGGTTTCTTTAGCCTATTTTTGTGGCAAAATCGTGCTCTAACATACAATAAATGGAAATCACATGGAATATAATATCATGGCCATCAGGAATACAGCAATGCAGGGCAAAATAAATATAATGTAATGCAACTAATTTTATCCGACTTTGAAAAAAGAAGCCTTCCAATTCTGTACTATTTTTTTGTTTGTTCGGTACTTACCTAATATCTCCGTAATTAATGAATTACGGAGATATTAGGTAAGTACCTAACAAACAACAATGTCCAATCAAACAAGTCGGTGCTGGACCAGTCAAAAAAAATCCCTTGGCTCGCTCATAGAGTCGAGGCACACTAGAAACTGGTTTTGTATACGAGTGTCAATGTGGGTGTAAAGTAGCACTGGAAGCGACGATGTCTTGCTGAACGATTCTCGCCCTTATGGTGGTCTAGCGGGAAATTGTTCGACTGTACATATAGGAGGTTCATTAACCTCCTATATGTCCATATTTTTTGTTTGTTCTACGTTTCATCCTCCTAGCGTTATCCTTGACGTTTGAGAAATGAAATTTAAAGTCAGTATCTTTTTGTTCAAATTATTCGTGAATGATGTTTGTAATACCTGAAACAACGTGAACAAAGAGAGTGTATTCCACCTATCTAACATCACATTCCTATCATCAAAATGTGACATATAGGTAGGTACCTAACTCCTCCTGTATATGTACCTACAGCTAGGTAGTGACATTCGTGACCATTTGCATCAACCAGTTTAATTACCCCAGATCAGATACGGACTCCCGTTTCCTACTTCTTCTTTTGCCTGCCCTGTTCCCATATTACTTGGGGTCGGCGCAGAATGTCTTTCGCTTCCATTCTCTCCTATGAGACGTCATCTGGCTATTCACTCCCTTCTTATTCATGTCATTCTTCACACAATCTATCCAACTTTTCTTTGGTCTTCCTTTGGATCTATACATCTTTTTTTTGGTCTTCTTTGGACTCCCATTTCCTACGTTGACTAATAACTGGCGAGCGGACTGATCATCCTCAGTTTATCTCCCAGTTAGATCTTTGGTTGATGGATAGATGTTTTCATTAGCACGGTATTCTATTAGTTTGTGGTGGTTCCGTATTTTGGTAAAAATAATAAATTTTAATGTTTAGCAGGTAATTTTTAGAATGTAAAGTTGGTAATGTTTAGAAGGTTATTTTTAGAATGTAAAGTCGGTAATGTAGTCGTCTACATCAATGATAAAATAATTTTTGATGGACAGTTTACTCACGATTAGCAAAACAAACAAACCACACGTCTTAATCGTTATATTTTACTCTCAGATCCAATAATAAACTGACTCCCACTATAAGTACCTATACTTAATGAAGAATTAATTTTCTCACTCGGAAAAAATATTTTTTGATGTAGTCACCAATAAGAGTACAGTGTAGAATCATGTAGGCTTTTGCCAAAACTAGATGCATAATTGATAAAGTCGCTAAATTGCGCAGTTTGGATGTGGCGATGGAAAATTGACAAATTTAGAACCAGAATGCATTCCCGTCATGATCGCAAAATTCTGCAAGTTGGATGATGATGAATAATTTTGTTTGCTAAAATTTGATGCAATAGAATTGTGTCACTAAATTGCGCATACTGCGCATTACTGGCAAAAGTATGCATTTACGATTTAACGCCCGAGTCCATGAAAATTGAGATTTCACGCATCAGGAACTCTGCCACCCGTAAGAATTTTAAAATCTTACAGGACCTATCAAAAAGGGCAGCAATAGCCACAGAGAGAGACTAGACGGCTACGTGGCGGGTTTCAGGTCTGAGGTTCAAACCCTCGATATATACCTACCACATTAATAATGGCTTCCTGAACGATGCAAGAATACATCATTATTCCTGAGAAAAACTGCATGCTGTCTTCGAAATACATATATAAGACACATAAGACTGACATACATAAGACTGCCAACCTACACTTAACACACAGCGTGGTGAATTATGGCCTAACCCTATCTTAGAAAGACAAGGCCTGTGCCCAGGAGTGGGACAGTTTACTCACGATTAGCAAAACAAACAAACCACACGTCTTAATCGTTATATTTTACTCTGAGATCCAATAATAAACTGACTCCCACTATAAGTACCTATACTTAATGAAGAATTAATTTTCTCACTCGAAAAAAAAGAGGGTGACATAATTTCTTTTTTTCATTTTCATTGTTATGAGTTCTAAATAAATCATTTACAATGCTTTGCGTTCTTTGTGTAAAAATTTTGCTTAATTAAAGGACAATGGCGTTTTAGGGAGTGGCGATCGGTTGATCAGCGGGAGTACGGAAAGGGTTAAACTTATTGTTTTTGAATAAATACAGAGTTTGGTTTTGTTAGTTGGGAGTTTTATGCTTGTTTGCTGTAGGCTGCAATTTAGATATTCATAGTAATCTTATAGGTAGTATTAATTCTAATAGTTTTGTTATGGAGGACCATCCGCCTATATGTTGGCGATTGTTCTCGGAAATTATATGTCTATCTATGTCTACAAACTTGTGTATTTTACATATCACCAGATAGACGTCCACTGCTGGACGTAGGCATCCTAAGCTGTTCACATAGACCGGATGGATGCATGAATATAAAATTTGGTCAAATTAAAATGGTATAAATATGTCTTACTAGTATCACCTTCTGTAGGACTTAGGAGCGTGTGGTTATTGTTGTTTAATTTACGTAAAAAAATACCTTCATATGATACTTATACATGCATCGTCGTCCCTACGTTATCCCCGTTGTATCCAAAATATTCGCTTCGGAGTCCATGATCCGCCTTCTAGTCTAACCAGAGTCGACAGAATATTAGCAATAGCTCTGTGGTGCACGCCGTGGATTTGAACCCGATACCCTCTACACAGCAGTCTAATCATAAATTCACTAGACTATTACTGCCTTGCGATTGATGCTTATACATAATATATGTCTATAAAAAGATAACTTTTGCGAATCGTACCACACACGTTCAGCATGCTTAGAACCTTGTAGGTAGTAGGAGATCATATAAAGCGATGGATTTTGATTGTACCCGTGGCACTCAATTTGACATGCTTTGTTGATTCAGGGTTGCTTTATACACATGTCGTTGCAATGATGTTTGTTCGCCTTGATTTCTCTACATCCATCTCTATAACACACTCTGTATAAAGAAAATACGCCACATATATCTACCTACCTACCTATGAGTATCATACCTATAAGTACGGCAATTGGTACTAAGCATAATTGTGTACTGTCAATGAAAAATCGTTTAGTGTTTGATAGCTGTACTTGCTTATTTTACATGTACTATAAACATCGCAATGAACCTATCGTGTTTGAAAGTAGCATTTTTAAGACAAGTCTTGCTCTCTGATCGTACATATCCTGTGTCGCGTGTTCGCGAGAGACTTTGCAAACATATTTAATGGCGGCTCCACATTAGTGCCGTGAATTCACGCGCAAATTCACGCCGCGAATTCACACGAAACTGAACAGCAAGAACAAAAACACTGAAAACTGGAAAGCAAGGAGTATTTTTTCTTTTTTAATTCCTTGATTTCAATATCCATTTAAGTACTAATCCGCGTCCAGGCATCATGACACTCCTTTTTATTCTTTCGATACAGGTTTTTTGCATCCCACAGTACGTTCTACGTTCAGGGTTGCTTTATACGTATCAGGGTATTTGCTCTAAAAAGCGCATTTTAGTGTCGTTATCCCCAATGTTCAGACGCGACTCCATTATATTAGCATGCGCGCAGTGAGTGCACACGTCCATACGCCTATGAAGTCCGGCGAAAACTGACACTGGGCCGCGAATGTGGATGTGTACGCGTGAATGCTGCGTGAAGCGGGCGCGAATCCTTTGTCGCGGGACAAAATACCGACTCTGGTCGGGGAACAGGCGCAAACGCGCGTGAACAGCGCGAAAACCGTCCACATTCACGTTCACGCCTGTTCACGCAGCTTCACGGCACTAATGTGGAGCCGCCATAACAGGCATCGAGACTAGGACCGACAATGTGTAAATCTGGTATAGTATCTAGTAGTAGGTATAAAGTGCTGTCTTAGGTGGGGTTCGAACCCGCAACATACAGCGGTGTGCCAAACGTTAAGCCGTACGCTTAAAAGCACCACGCCATCCATGAATCAAATAAAATCTTCATCGTACAGTAATCAGTTCCATATAAATCTCATCTCAAACAACCACATCTCTACCCCCATCACGTACAAAAATAAAACATGCACTCTATGACACCATAAACATTTGAAACATAAACATACAATACTCAAACACCGTAACGTACATTTCCATTTCCTTTCCTCAATAACCCTCCCATACAAAATGCCAATAAATCTAAAACGCACGAATGTAAAAGGCACGGTTATTTGCCATCAAAACGGCCAAGCCGACTGTGTGATGCAAATCGTGAACGGCATTCAAGAGAAATTTATAAGGACGAGTACACGGTCGGCGTATCGAATTGCGCTTCGTTTGCAATGTAAGAAATCGGTCAATAATATGGTGAACTGTCTTTTAAGGCCATGGCCTTATGGCCTTATATGTCAGAAGCGTATCGAAACGCGCGTATGTTTGGACTCGGTAAATAATATGAAGTAGCGTTTAAGGTCATTTAATAGAGAAGTTTGGCATGCAATACTTACAATTTGGATGGCGATTCTCACAGTAGGTCTACACTTACTTGAACTAGTCACCTCAGACACTACTTTGGTCGCGTCGTGGTTGGGAAATATCGATATATTATTTAATTACTTATTTTAGGTACCTACTCCCTAGGGGATACATTTTAAAAATAACTTTTCTCAGCATTGAAACGAAGGATCCTACGGAAATTTAAACATCTGTGCTTAAAAAGAAATGAATGAAGAAATTTCTGTTAATATATTTATATTTTTCAGAATATACGCTCAATACGTACAAACCCTTAAGCAAATATAAACGTTGAGCTCTTATCATAATAGCTAAGAGCTATTTTTTACACGTTCCCGCCATAAAATCATACATACCGAAATTCTAATATTCTCCCCTCTAAAGGATCTTAAGAATGTATTATATTAAAAACGTAATTGCTGAAAGTATGCGTGAAGTTAATGGAAAATGCTTTAAAAAACTGACATTTACAAGTTGTCGTCATTATATTCTAGGCTTTTAAGAAGTTTAAGACCAATTTCAAACTTCTAGAAAAACTATATCGTTCAGATTAATTCTATATTGGAACGTTTGTATGAGTTATTTGACATATTCATTCAATTGGAGTTCCTATTGAATGAATATGTCAATAAAGAAGAAAGAAAAGTCAGATAGCGGTGAAAAGTATGTAGGTATACTAATTCAAAATTCAACAAATCTTCCTTATCTATTTTACTATTAATTAATTATCAAAGTAATTAATTGATACTTATAATAACTCACTACTATGCTATAAAAAAGTCAGACATATAGATTTCCGGTGAAGTGTTTCATTTTGTAAACAAACTAAGTACCTTTACCTTTACTCGCGGTTCCGCAGCCGCAGTTGACATCGACATTGGCAGCTTACTAAAAGCTTTTATCCAGTCACTATTAGTATTTAAAAGTTTATGGACAAATTACGATCTGTTTTATAAATATTGAAAAATGTAAACTAAAATTAATACGTTGAATTTTACGCGTTATTATCATTAGTTCTATTTTTATGCGACAGATTAATAAATTCATGGAACGTAAAAAACCGTTCTCATCCATATTGGCTATTCACTAAGCTTAAGTTTACGACGAGCAAGGGTTATTAACTTCTACAATTGTTCTATCTCATTCTTTACTTAGTCAACGTCATTGCTTACCAACCCATGATGCATGAGCATGATTTTTTAATTAGGCTTCAAATAAATATATTAAATAGAAAATATTATACTATTCCTTAGAAAATATTAAAAAAAACCGCAAGTCAATAGAAACATAATTATGTAAGTTTTTCCATATAACCCACATCTGGCACATCATGCAATATAATGTAAATATGTACTGTGTATTAGGAGCAGGTATGAATAAAACAAAACTCATCATAATCAAATTTTATTCATAAAGATAATATATTTTATAATAACTAATTTAGCCTTTGGTTATAGAACCATACAATCAAAGTATCTGTACTTATAAAAATAGGAACTTTAGTGAGTAATAGGAAGGACAAACAGACTTTTCGGTATAAGGCTCTTATATGGAAAAGTCCGTCGTATCCCAGCCCTCCTCTAGGTTTGTAATTTACATTATCATTGAAGTTTCATAGACATTCAAGACATTTCATAATTTTTCAAAGTCACCAAGTGTCATCGTTTCAATTATGAGTGTCCCTGTGGTGGGTATACCTAACACAGAACTTCAGATCAAGCAAATGTTTGGCTATGGTACTCCTAACAAGAGACAGATGCCTAAATATTTATTGAGCTGGGTCTTTGTAACCATAACTGACTTTGAACAATCCTTCTGAATGTTTTATTTAGTAGATTCCTCAACAAGATGATCCAGCAAATCTTCGTCAAAAAATTACAAAAAGTATTGTAAAGGTGTTTCGAAACTATTAACTTGTCAATGCCAGTAAATGTGGTATCAGGTGACTGAAAGTCCATTTTCCTCCATATGTATTATTTCTTCTCAGGTTACTAATACACAGTACAGATTTACATTATATTGCATGATGTGCCAGATGTGGGTCATATGGAAAAACTTACATAATTATCTATTGACTTGCGATTTTTTTAATATTTTCCAAGGAATAGTATAATATTTTCTATTTAATATATTTATTTGAAGCCTAATTAAAAAATCATGCTCTGTAGGGTTGGTAAGCAATGACGTTGACTAAGTAAAGAATGAGATAGAACAATTTAGAAGTTAATAACCCTTGCTCGTCGTAAACTTAAGCTTAGTGAATAGCCAATATGGATGAGAACGGTTTTTTACGTTCCATGAATTTATTAATCTGTCGCATAAAAATAGAACTAATGATAATACAAAAACAATAATTGAACAAAACGCTACCATTCAAAGATCAATGAAGCACAATCACTTCTGCGGTATGCCTAAATTAAAACATTTCCATTTAAAAGTGCTGCCTAGAAAGTTTCCGATACATAAATAAACACTCGCAACACGCAATAAAACCAATTAGTACGAACGTTTTTACTTATTAATTCAGTTCTACACTCCATTTAATTTGAACCTTATTGTTAAGAAAATAAGGCAAGTTCTTAAAGATGTTCACACTTTGTAAGGAAAAGCATTGTTCTGTAGTTTAAGTTTAAAACAACATGGAGTGTTGTAATTGCAATTTGGGCATGTTATTATGTCGTCTTGTAGTTTTGTTGCGTAGTTATTGCACGGAATATGAATTTAGGTTTTGCTAATAGATGCTTCTCATGCCAATGGAAAATAACCTTTTTCCTTTGCTGTTTGTGAACGTATAATTTTATGAGAGCCTTGAATTTGAACAGACCTGACGTAGGAGCATTTTGTTTTACTTCGTGTCTCATCTATAAAATATGGTCCACTAGATGACGGATCCTTTCCTATAACTACCTTATAACAGACCAACGTCAATAAATATTGTGTCTAGCGGAATCGAACTCACGATCAGAGGCATTGCAGTCAGGATAGCTAATCACTAGCCTCGACTAGCCAGAAGGTCAATTATATAAAAAACCTGCATGTCGCAACAGCTATTTTAAGACGTTTTGTTTACTATCACCGTCATACAGACAATGTAGTAAAATAATAACAATTTCATTACCCATTAAGACAGACATCCCTTAGTACTAAATAAATTAGCCTATCTTACCCCTACGCGCTAAATCAATTTCTCACGTCGCGTCGTTTATAAATTCTTCAACTAGATAAAAACCTAAGCTTACGATATGAAGCTTAAAAATCATCTCTTATCATTACGTGTCGATAGGCTATACAAACTAAATAAACCAGTCTTATCCCTACACTTGCCTATCTGTCACATATCCTAGTAATTTATTCAACGTTATAAAAACGTTATTAGCCTTATAAGGATTTTATTCCCGTCTTATTGAAACGGCCCGATAAATTGCAGAGACACATTATCTTATATGTATAATTTATAGCGGGTATAAATTGGCCATTTGAATACTTATATTCAGTTATTCTTTGGTATTGTGCCTTATTGTCTGGGTATAATGGTTTTGCCTAAATCGGTTTTTGAGTGATATCTTATAGACGATACTGTTTTGGGGTAGGTAATGGGGTAACTTTGGCAGGTCACTACTGCATTTGGCTTGTGTAGGCTTTAAAGCTAATATTGTATAATACTTATTCCTTTCAATTGGGTCTCGTTTATTACGAAGTCGGACTCTCAGCTGACCGAATGACTACGCTCTAGGTTGAGCGACTCTTTCACCGTCTAACACTGCGTTAAGTGTTGAGAGTTCGTTCGTTTCTTTTGTGCAAAGATTTCTATATATTGAGCTACCGACTTGGCTTGCCGGATAAATCATCTGAAGTGGCAATGGGCTGACCACGTCTGCCTAAAGACATATGGGATGGATAAGCCTTAGAGTTGAGACCACGTATAGGTCAATTAAGTATTGGATGCCTGTGACGTCGTGCCCCTCCGTCTGAACTGTGACGTCGAACGAAAGTGGGAGCGCCTCTGCCCGCGCGCCCCCGCACGCCATATATAAGCGTGCGACGCTGTTCAATCGGCCCTCTGCTCCAGCTCACGGCCAGTTAAGTCTTCTTCCTATCAAGACCCTGGCCTTCGGAACACCAGTGAACACCAAATATACTTGTCGGACCACACCCTGAATTTACTCATGTTCTCAATTAGTAAATCTTAGTTTTAAAGTAGCTGCATTGTATCTACCTATATAAATAGGCAATTATATCGTGAAGTGTACTATTCTAAAAGTGTTTTCATTTGTAAGTAAAACCTGATTTTCTTCCTTTTTTTGATCGGCGAGTGATTGAGTCTGGCTCACCACCTACAAACCAATCACCCGTGCGACATTGGCACCCAATAGGATTTCTTTTTATAGCTAAATTAGTGTTCCGAAGGTGAGTGGTATTTCTTTCTGTATTTTTATATATTTTTATGTGTTAAATACGTCCAGGAGTAACCTATATCTTTTTCTTGTCAGCCATAAGCTGCTTAATTGTATTTTCTAACTAATTATATGTCTAATTGAACTATCTGCTAGATAAATTGCATCGCGCAATGTTATCAAACGTAATTACCTATTTTATCCTCAGCCGCTTGGCGTACGAGCGACGCCGCGCCGCGCCGGCTCAACGAAGCCACGTGTTTTATCTACCTACAATTTCAATTTCTCTTGGACGCATTTTACATTTTACTACATTCTCTTCCTACAATACGCAATTACGCACTTTATTTTCTTTCACTAGTAGGCATGTGTGTAATTTTAGTGAACATTGCAGTGTAATTTATTATAATTTTTTTTGCCATTATTCTTCATGGGTTCGTTTCTCTGTTATATTTTGTCTCATGCGATTGTGTAAATTAAACTGTAAAATAGCTTTAAAGAAGTTTTTAAAGTCTTTACTAAACTCTTTCTTAAATAATTGCTTTATACAAATAACTTTGCTCAAAATCTCGCATCTTTATATCATTAATGAAGGTACATAAATAATAAATAACTAAATAATTTACCTGTAAAAGTAATTAATCAATAAGTTAACCTCTAAAGTTAATTTTATTTTTCTTTCTATTGCTGTTGGTTTGCTGAGTTGGTAGCTTTGGGAAAGGCTATTCTATTCTAGCCTCTGCTAGCCTTTGATCGGCTGTTTTTTTAATTCAGAGTACTTTGTAGTCCACGCGGCGTCTACTAGCCGTGTGTTGACCCTATTTGCTATGTAAAATCTGTACGGATGCTACTAAATGCGTATGGATGCTGCTAAATGCGCATGGATGCTTTTTGCTGTCGGATTCCGATGGTGCTCTGTTTTGCCATTAATATAATGGTCTCCTTCTCTTGCTAAATGGGAGAAGATTGGGTACTGTTTGCTACCTGATTCTGATGATGTATGTGCTCTGTTTTGCGATTTTCTAATGGTACTTTTGCTCTTGCTAAACAAGAGATGAATGCTATATTTCTCTGTTCTTCTTGCTGTGAAGAACGGGCATTGTCGGGCTAAAAGTGTTATGGAGTCTGTTGTTTATACCGACAACGCCTCTTTAAAACGTTGGAGTTTTAACTTTGAATTACCGCGGTGGCTAGACTGCGAGGTTGCGTCGATTTATCGATGATTTTTGTTGTCTTTTAGTGTTTTTACCTGATAATTTTGTTGTTCTATACCTGTTTTCACTACAATACTAACGTGGTGAAGACTCGTTCTTAAAATGTTCAAGTTCTACTAACGATTCTTGGCATTTCATTTTAAACTATCAAGTTCCGACTAAAGGTTTTTGGTGTTTAAAAGGGTTTCTAGGTAACCCTACTTATGTTGTTGTCTATCAGGTAATAACAATAAATTGTGTGATTTAATAAACAAAAAATGTGTGTTTAAAAAAAAAAGTGGGTTAAGTCGTTTTATATAAGATTTTAACCCACACTTACAAAATAATTTTAGCGTATGATGGTCATTCTGTCTGACCTTAGTGTATATAATAATATAATATGTGTAAATATATGTTTTTTTTCTTTTTGGGTCACTACTGGAGAACCCAGTATCTTTTGCCCACTGTTGGTCAACTCTTTATGTGTTATATTATTCTAACGCGTTGCGCGTAATCACTAATTGCCAGGTGTCGGGCATTCGTTGTAAAATACAAACTCGTGCGATGAGTTATCGCTCATAAATACCTTCACAATATAAATGCCTATTTGTTGTTTTAAAATGTTTGTTTAACATAAATAAATGCATAAACTTTAATAACAAAGTGATAAAAAAAAATGTGTTGATTTTTTTGTGCATGTTACTACATCCACAATCTATCTTTATAATAAACAATGTTTATATTTATTGGCACTAATTTTAAAATCTAATGTTGAAATAAAATGTTCTAAATGTAAATTATACGCCATTGTATAGGTACCTAACTACCTACGCCTCACATTGTGCATAAACTCAATAATTAAGGATATTTTGGTTCTCAGTATATTGACATGGAATTCAATTCCAATATGGTGCATGAGCCATGTGAAGTTTATGCCGAATCGTTGAACTATTTATCTTCTATTCTCGAGAAGGTACACTCAGCTCTGTTGTCGGCTCATCAACGCAATTGTTTATTTTATAATCTTCGCCCTAATCCGGCAGAATCCTTCAGAACTAAATCATATATGAATGTTAAACCACTTGGCGAATGGCATATAAAAGATCTAAAGATACATAAAATTACATAAAATAAAAAAAGAATACTTATAACCTATACATTGTTTATTTTTCGAAACTAATGTTCTCTAATTTATGTTACCGTTTGTAGTAGTGTCTACTATAAATTGATATTTCTTGTTGTGGGTAGCAATTTTTTTTTTCTCGTAAAATACACTATTTTTTTAAATTGCTGCGCAGTTATGTACCCAAATGTTGTGTTAAACATTGTTTTAAAAAATCTTACCATAAACAAAATATATTGTTTTTTTTACCCTGTGGATCAGTGGTTAAAAGGTCACTGTCAGCCGAGTATACAAGTTCGATTCGCGCTTGTGTTTTTTTCTGGAAGTCTATTTATTTTAATGTCTACTTAGTTGGCGTATTATTTTTTCGCTGTGCTTTGTTCTGAAGTTCTTTTTATTGTTGTTGTTCATAATTTTGTATCGATTTTATAATCGAATTGTTATTATAGGTACTTTTATAAAGCAATATTGTGTGTGATTGACCGGGCGTTGCGAACTCGGAACAGTCAAATAGTACTTATCTAATTAAAATATATCTAGTTTGTTATTGCGATGCACAGTGTTTTATTTTATCTCAAAATGACCACCTCCCTGATTATTAGTGAATCAGATAGAGCTTTTTATTCTTATTGCGAGAGTAAAACTCCCTCGAATCCATCTTAACTAGTTTAGGAGATATCGGAGGTAAAACTTTTTACCCATATTTTGAAAAAAGAATTAAAAAAATATTTAAAAAAATATTTCATCTAAACTTTTACAGTTGCTTTATTTTTTTAACTACATTTTAAAAGGTCTTATTTTTCTCTATGTTACGAGTCCTTTATGACTGCTCTAGACCGTGTGTCTCTGTGTGACAGTGCCTCACCCCCGTGTCCTCCAGAGTAATATGTATGTGCGGGGTTTCAGCGATTGCCTTTCGAGGGTGGACTCCTTCCCGCACCATCATATCACTCGACAAAATTAGTTAGTAAACTAACTAAAAACACAAATAAAGGCAGTTCTCGTAAACGTACACAACAACCTATGTTAATTTAAAAAAATTACTACACTAAAAAAGTTTCGAGAATTTACCCGGGTTCGGGTAAGTTCGGGTAAATCTTAATATTTCCGAGATTCCACGGAATTAATTGTTGTTTTTTTTGTGTTGGTAGTCTACCTTATTACCTCTTTTTTAAAGCAAATTGCAGATTCTAATACTGAGGAACATGGGCAAAAAAAAATAAAAATGAAAATCACAAAATCGCTGATTTCTCGGTTCCTACGCGGTCTAGAGCAGTCATAAAGGACTCGTAACATAGAGAAAAATAAGACCTTTTAAAATGTAGTTAAAAAAATAAAGCAACTGTAAAAGTTTAGATGAAATATTTTTTTAAATATTTTTTTAATTATTTTTTCAAAATATGGGTAAAAAGTTTTACCTCCGATATCTCCTAAACTAGTTAAGATGGATTCGTGGGAGTTTTACTCTCGCAATAACAATAAAAAGCTCTATCTGATTCACTAATAATCAGGTAGGTGGTCATTTTGAGATAAAATAAAACACTGTGCGATGCACACGCGCTCACTCAGTGACGCGCTGGTAGATAGATACCGAACTTATGATTCATCATTGTTTACTTTAATAGTGTGTTCATTCATCTTGGACAATCGTGGTCTTTGTAATTAAATTGAGCAAAATAATTATGTATTTTGTTGTTCTTTTCTAATTCAGTAGTCAGTTTGTAGTATGCAACTTGAATTTATTTTCGTTTAACCTTTGTATAAATTCTGTTTGTTATACCTAACTATGACTTAGTATTTTGTTTATCTAGTGGTCAAGGTGCCGAACCCAAGAATAATAATTCGTAGGGCTAGACGTAACTTCTCTTACCTGTAACTCATTCTTAATGACGTCCCTTTTATCTCGTGTATTACCCTAAGCGCTTCACGCCTTTAATGGTTGTCTCTCATATTCTGTTGTTATGTTATGGCCTAAGCACTTATGTAGTGTGTGGCGGCTTTATGGATGACGGGTGTGTTAGTTTATCATAGGGCAGTTGTTGCGTGCGTATTGTGGGTAATATATTATATTTATAGCTAATGTAGTTATGTAAGTTTCGTTGTTCACTTAAAATACTGACACCACTTCCACTACTTGATTACAGGCAATCCTCAACTAGCTGCTAGCCCAGAGAATTTTCCCTAGGAAAAATTCTGCCCTAAAGAGGGGGGTGTGTGACGTCGTGCCCCTCCGTCTGAACTGTGACGTCGAACGAAAGTGGGAGCGCCTCTGCCCGCGCGCCCACGCACGCCATATAAAAGCGTGCGACGCTGTTCAATCGGCCCTCTGCTCCAGCTCACGGCCAGTTAAGTCTTCTTCCTATCAAGACCCTGGCCTTCGGAACACCAGTGAACACCAAATATACTTGTCGGACCACACCCTGAATTTACTCATGTTCTCAATTAGTAAATCTTAGTTTTAAAGTAGCTGCATTGTATCTACCTATATAAATAGGCAATTATATCGTGAAGTGTACTATTCTAAAAGTGTTTTCATTTGTAAGTAAAACCTGATTTTCTTCCTTTTTTTGATCGGCGAGTGATTGAGTCTGGCTCACCACCTACAAACCAATCACCCGTGCGACATGCCCCTCGACCAAGTGATCCGACGACCTGGAAAAGTGGCTAGAGTAGGCAGGATGCGGAAGTCTGAGAATCAGTCATTGTGATGCACGTCTGGAGAGCACTATATTCAGTAGTAGACTGCAATAGGCTGATTAGTCGAAGACAGAAAGAGATTAATTGAGTAAAGAGAAGGCTTTTTAAGGAATCAATAAGTATTTTTCTCCGCTAAACTTTTAGGGGAAAGTTTGTCTATAATTTTGTAAATAACTTAAGTGAATGAGCGAATATTCGGATGAAACCTGTATTATAACAAGACTTATTGTTCCTAACTAAGGTATAAATTCAATTATGTGGAAAGTTTCCTTAGCTTGCGCGGAGTTTGATATAAGACAAGGGTATTCGGGTATTTTTTAAGTATAATTTGGGGTAAGTAAGTGTATTCTGTGACGCTGAATTGAGCGACTTTCCAGTTAAGATACTGTTTTGTAATAATGACGTAACTCAATAGGTACAGCTACTGTTAGGTTCTTTCGATTTCTGGCTTGAATTTTGTTCAGTATTATTCATTATCTGTCAAAAAATTGTGATAATACTGCTGTTTTCTTGCGGTAACTTTAAATTAATGATTAGTACCATCATGCTCTTGCATGTATACCTCTAATAAAATGTATTTTATTTAACTCTTTTACAGTTGCTTCATTGCATGCTAACCGTATGTGAAGGCGAAATAAAAAAACTTACGATTCACTTTCTCTAATAATTTCTAATTCGGGAGTGGACCGGCATTGCCTCCGTAGAACAGCTGTTCCGGTTGGCAATGGACAGGAAGGAGTACAAAAATCTGATGGCCAACCTTCAGGAATAAAGAGGCACCAGAAGAAGAAGAATAATTTTTGTCGGCACTAAACCGTTTTGGTTTTGTTGAGCCTGCATATGCTCCAGAGACTAAACCTTTTCAAGTGCATCAGCTTAAATTAAGTGCGGTTTCTAAAACATTGATTACTGACATACTTAAGTTTTTGAGTACTTTCACATTGCTGGTTTCGAATGAACGGTTTGTTTGTTTTTTTCTTTAAAGAAAAACTTTATTTCTTTTTTATTATTTTTTATTCAAGATCACTCAACCATTTTTAAAGTTTCTTCAGAGTATATACTATTGCCCACAAGAATAATCGACGTCTTTGCAGGTGGACCTAATATTTAATTTTTCAAGTGGTACATAAAACACCTTTATTTCCATGGTCCGCATCATCGACAACTTTGTCGCCCTAACAAAACCATGTACATTTTCATTTTTAATACTCGAAAATATAGCTTTTTCATTACGCAAAGAAAGTAGAGCCACCTCATTTGCCAGAGCTACCATAAATTAAGCACGCAGCTAACAATCCCCATAATCCAAGTTCTCTTTCAAAGCTTGAAGTATGACGTGTACGCGATGCCGTACTCATAGTTAGAGCTCGATAATGAGACGAATCATGACTATGAATACCGCGTCGTCTTGTCATTAAAACTGCCAGAGCCAAAGTTCTTCACATAATTGAATATATTTTGTTGCGAACACGACTTGCGGCTGCACGGTTGGCGTAGTGGCTTCAGCGGCCGCCTCGCCGCTTGACACTGCGCCGAAGTGTTGTAGGTTCGATGCCCACACGAGGCAACACTTTGTGTGATCCATAAATTGTTGTTTCGAGTCTGGGTGTTCATTGTCCTCGTTAGATGAATGTTTGTAAAGTCCCCCGCGACACAGGATTTACTTCTAATGCGGAAGTTGTCTTTTTACAAAAAGACCAAAAAACCAAGACTTGTTTTATACAAGTTATTTGAATTAGCATTTGTATAAAGTAGCGGTGTTGTGAATGACGTGGATGTAAAAGATGTGGTTGAGTTGAAGGGTATTAAATTGTTAATTATCGTTTGCTAAACGGTGAAGGTAAACACTGTGAGGAAACTTGCATGTCTGAGAGTTCTCCATAATGTTCTCGAAAGACAGGTGAAGTCTGCCAACCCGCACTAGGCCAGCGTGGTGGACTATGGCCTTACCCTTCTCATAGTGAGAAGAGGCCCCTGCCCAGCAGTGAGACAGTTTATATACAGGGCTGATGATGATGATGAAGTTGAAGGATACTTTTCATATATGCATTTATGGTGAGGGTGTGTTCAGGTCAAAGAAAGTAAGTATATGCCGGTTGAAGATAAAGTTTATTATACAGTTCACAGAAGAGTAGAATACACGACACTGAAGGATAGCACGGAAAACCATATATAGAATAGAACAGAAGGAGTAGAATAAGAGATTCACAGCACAGGAAACGAAGAAAAGTACACTTTTATGAGATCGCGTAATATCGGTGATGCGCGGCGGAACAGCGGGTGACGCGGGCTTCGCGTAGGAATGACAATTTTCAACTGGCTAGTGAGCGGCTCGCATCCTCGCTAGAGAGCGTTGTAGGGCATGGCCATACCGATTAGGTGTAGCTGTTATCAAAAAAACAAAAACAACGCGGTTGGACCCGCGGGAAACATCTAGTAGAAAATAAGCAGAGTTATCGGCATCGAAGTGATGAAGTTCACTTGAATATCAATTAAATAGTATACTATTAATAATACATGTCAGGGCTCTTGGTATCTGTAGATTTGTGAAATTAAGCGCCCGTCCCCGTTTGTTTTGTAGATGGGTCACCTTAAACAATTATCGACTCGTCCGTGTCTCGGAGAACACGTTAACATCCTGTCACGAAGATCCATGAAATATGTAATGAGAAGTCGGCGACTTGCAATATCCTGACATTGGTCTAATATCTAACTGTTCGAAAATTACGCAAAACACTTTTCTTATTACAAGGTGGAAAATCCCTTCGGACCACTGGCCCTAGGGAAAATGAGAGCAGGTGTGTGTGGTGCTACCACTAAAACCACCTCTATGGCCGACCAAATACGGAGAGAAGACAGGGTACAGAAGCTGTTAAGTCTTCTTCCCTTTGCGCCATGTCCAACACTGATATACTTACAAATAAATATATACAGTGAAAACAAAAAATACACGAAGAACATAATTTAAGGAAAGTTAAGAGGTCACAATTAATATGGGGTCCTTCAACTGGATTCATTTAGGTAATTGCTATTGATAATTATTGTAAGAGCTCGGAAAAGAGACGAAAAGAAAAATATTTGAAGGTTTTCTGAAGGATTATATTTCACTACTATAATGACTAACATGATGTGTGTTTACACTTTAGGGTAAACTAGATTCATAGCTTAGTTTTTAAAGTAGTTATGTTGATAACCTACGACCTTAATCTTAATATATATATTTCTTGTGTGCGTGTGTATGTCACTGAGCTCCTCCTAAACTACTGGACCGATCTTGATCAAATTTTTTGTGAGTATTCAAGGGGACTTGAGAATGGTTTAGATTCACAATTTAGTCCACTGGAAAATGTATTTTTACTTAATTTTTAATTTGTAAGTAGTTGTGGATTTCGGAATGTTTCACATTGGAACCGGCGGACTGCGCTGCTATCGCAGCTCGCAGTGTCAAATCTTATATTTATAATTTCGTCAAGGAGTACATCGAAACCTTTCCTGAATAATAAAACATTAAAAAATAAAGATTTCGAGTCGACTACATATATCCGCAAAATTCGGATTGTAGAGTATTTTGTTAAATTCTAATGGTTTTGACAGACAAATCACAGTCGCCATATAGGCCACTCTAGCGAAATGTCACAGATACCGGATAACATTTTGAGTACCTACCTACTACTAAACTACTAAGTCTTAGTACTAAGTAGTTTGTACCTATGTGTGGAATACTTTTTGCAGCTATATTTCTTAAACAGTTGAAACGACAATTATGGAAGTATCCACCCAATAAAGGAGATTTGTATCAAATATTAAAAAAATATATTAAAAAAGATTCTAATTTAATTTCAGTCCTTTCCGACAGTAGGTGCTGCGATCGACGTGAGAAAATATTTTGTTATCTTCTGTATTTTATAAAATCCTTGCGTTACTTACTGACTGACAGACACGCTACAGCCGAAACTACTGGGCGCAAGTGCGTGAAATTTGGCATGTATGTGCCTTGAGGTGTGTAGGGGCGCACAGAGGATTGTTGGCAATTTCAACACTGGGGGTTAAACACGTTGTCAGACTTTATATTAAACTTTTTATTCGTTCAACGGATTTACTTCAAACTTTGTATGTTGCTCAAATGATGTCGTGAACACTTAGGCAATCTTTTTGGAAATTCTTACCCTCTGGGGATAAAAAGGGGAGTCAAAATTTGTATGAAACTTTTTGAATAATTCAAGGGATTAACTTCATACGTTGCATATTTTTTTTATTTTATTAAAAGGAACCTATCAAAATGACTTCACGCTGCCTGATGGTAAGCTGACAGTGAAGTCCTATTGGGAAGGCCATTATCCCCAATTGCTGGTTAGGCAATGTGACATGACGGCCCTCCCTTTGACGGCCTTGAGAGATGCTTTTTCACGCCCCGCTTAAAGGACCCAGGATCAAGGGAGGAGGGAAACACGTGAGCTGGTAGTGAGTTCCATATCTTTATGGTACGGCAAAGATAAGATGTACCGAACCTTTTCGTTCGTGACGGTATCCGCTCAACTGTGTAAGCGTGGCACTTTAACCCGGCACGTGTTGTTCGGGATAGGAAAGAAGAGGGTGGTATGAGTTGAAAGAGTTCTTCTGAACACTCACCGTGATACAAACGGTAAAAGACAGCCATTGAGGCTACGTCCCTGCGTAATTGCAGAGATTCAAGGGTCTTAGTAGCCTCATATTGTTGCCCCAAATGACGTTAGTGAACACAGATTTATTTATTTTGGAAAATCTTCCCCTAAAAAGGTAGAAAAGGGAGTCAGACTTTGTGTAAAACCCTCCATTTTTCAATGGCATCACTTTAATATGTCTATATAAAATCCTTGCGTTACCGACTGACTGACAGACACGCTACAGCCGAAACTACTGGGCGACTGTATGTTACTTGAGGATAGTAGGGGAGTTTGTTCAAGACCTTTTATCGAAGCGAAAATTACGCGTGCGAAGCAGCGGAAAAAAGCTAGTATAATTATAATTATCAATTTAAATGGACCTAGTCTCATCCTTATCCCCTCTAAACTATCACCAGAGCAAATAGGTTAAGCAGCAGTGCTGCAGTGCCCATAGAAGACAACGAGTTTTGACACTCCTAAGTCATGTCTTAAACTATCTTTGAACCCGCAAATAATTTAATGAGAAGCAATTTGGAAAAAATCATACTCAGTTTATTTTAAACTAGAGGATGTTTATGATGGTACTAACCGAATTCGTGGGAATTTGAGTGGAAATACGTTCTTAGTTCACGCTGCCCAAGGAATATACATGACAATTTTCAGCTACTTACGCCCAATAGTTACCTCTGTGCGTTGTCTGCCAGTTAATGAGTCACGGAAGGATTTTATACACAGTGTTTTTTAAGTTAGTGTTTTCCCGAAAAGTACTTATTAAAAGAATAAAAATATTCTTCTGAACGGTATTTCATTATATTGCTAGATTTATTACGAAGCGGTGTTATCGGCTACATTTTATATAGCAGCAGTTTCCAGGCAAATTAATTAAAACTACTTTCATTTATCCCGAATAAATTACTTTGGATATTTTGTTTATTCAGAATAATAAATCGAGATCAAATGTTACAGTTGCGAATAATCGATGGTAAAATATGGAATAAATTAAATTCAGATATTCAGTCATGGTCTATGGAATGAACTTTAACGTCAATGGGTTTCATACTATAATCGAAATGATAATAGGTTTCAAGTTCCTAGAAGTAAAACGTATTTAATTCCAACACTACCTACATTAGTCAGAATTCGCCGAGAGCTGATCAATAACAGCCTGGGAATTATTACCATACTTACAAATAGCAGCAGATATTATGTTCGCAAAAGTGTGCGGAACATGATGAACGTCCTTTTTGAATAATTCGCACTTGTTCGCTTAGTATTCGCATTAAAGTCAACGAAATAATATACATAGGTATAAGCTGCAACATAAATATGTCTAATATCAATTTATTGGCAAACCAAAATATTTCAATTCTTTTAAATAATGATTGAAAATTTCGCCGTTAACGTGTTGAAGGAAACCACTTATGTTTTAGAAAGACCCATTTACTAAAACCCACATAATGTCGTGGACAAAATTAGAATTAGTAATTTCACATTTACAAACTAACTGCGTGGGACGCCTAAAATAAGATAATTTCAAAGTTTACACAGTAGGGGTAATCAGAATGCATAATTTTGCCTAATTTCAGATTTTAATAGATTCGGAGATAAACTGTAGATTTTTTTTTTTATTTATTTATTTACTACATAATAACACTACACAATTCACTTATACTGGAGATGCAAACACAAACTCATTCGAGTTTTACCGTGCATCCTAATATGTAATATGTGCGACCATGAGAAATCCACACAAATCATACAGATAACGATAATAGGTACATTATTAGATTTTTTCTGTATCGCACAATAATATCATAAATGTAAGGTAGTTACAAATTGTTCTCGACGAGCGTTGCGCTCACGTTACCGCACCGGCTGTCCCTCGCATGGAGTTGTTGTTTACGTGGGTATATACAGGATGTTCCGAGTGTGATTAATTTAATTTGTATATATATATCAACCTATTTAATTATTTTATCTATTTTGTGACTGATATTGCTTTTATTTTATATTTGATGTTTATATGAGATATTGTATTTACTTTTGTAGCGAAAGAGCAATTATTATTTATTATAAAGTTACTATAATTATATAAAA
Organism: Euclidia mi; assembly: GCA_944739405.2. Taxonomy (NCBI): domain Eukaryota; kingdom Metazoa; phylum Arthropoda; class Insecta; order Lepidoptera; family Erebidae; genus Euclidia; species Euclidia mi. The sequence continues at coordinate 33,601,068 of OX123205.2, read as the reverse complement.
CGGGTATACTATGAAGTAACCAGATGAACCAACTTATGGACATACATTAAATATAATACTAGCTAGCTACTAACACAACTAGTTACAAAAAAGAAATACTAGGCTATGTCCCGGAATTATAATGTTTAGAAACGCTTTTTGAAGAAGGTAGCTCTTTATTTTAATTTTAAAATATGACTGAGTATTATATGAAGATAATTCTAGGACTGAATCTCGAAAAATACATAGTTTATGTTTTATAAATAGGTGGTACTTAATGGTTGCTTAATTTATTACGGTAAGCTAAAAGCAGATAAAGAAAAGAAATGTCGAGATTTTACTTATAATGAATTGAAAGCAAATATAGAAAATTCACTGTGCATAATTATATGTGATGTAAAGGTTAAGACTAGGAATTGATAATGCATGGCCATTAATTTTATATTATTTTAAATTTCAAAAATATTCGTGTTTCATAAATGCGATGTCAATTTCATTTTCTCATTTTTACAAGCTCTTTAACATGTGATTTGGACCCTCTTCAAAGTCAAAGTCAAAATCATTAATTCATTTAGGCCACAAAGTGACTCTTATGAACGTCAAAATTTTAAGTTAATTAGGTACTACATGATTCTACATTTAGATTTACTGCCACATTCGCAATGCAAAATCTTCTTATTTTCCATACGATCTTTATTATGACATGCTTTAGCTACACTATCATTTCAACTTTCAAACCAATTTGAAGACTCTTAACTCGATCTTGTGCTAGTAAGTGGGTTTATCATATGTAACGATAAGCCCACTTACTAGCACAAGATCGAGTTAAGAGTCTTCAAATTGGTTTAAAATTTAAAATGATAATGTAGCTAAAGCATATATGATTGCAAAGATTTTTAAGAAGATCGCTTAAGTATACAATAAATAGTCAATTTGATGGTAAATTGACTGCTTGCTGCTGCTTGCTGTAAATTGACCTTTGCATGCGTATATTATATGATTGTCGGTAACACATACCCAACTCTTTAAAAGAGTTCTTCGAAATAAGTAGGTAATATTAGACACGCGGATCTTTTAGCTTTGAAATTAGAAATCCTGTTTCAAGATAATGGTGGAGGGTTGTGTGACTCCTTGAAGACATTTGGGCCTAATTAATAAAAGCATTTGAGTACTCTCAACTTATTTTATTAGCTGACTTAAGCGAATTGCAGCCGAAAAGACACATGCACTTTTTTCTATAAACTGAATCGGACCAAACAAGTAATGGCTCTGTTGTCAAAATAAAAAATACCTCAAGTGACGTCAGGGTAAACAGCTAACCTCGTAATAAATGTCTATTACAACAATTCGCTGAAACTTAAAGCGTCGTGTTACATTTTAACCAGTCTAGGTAAACATTATGATAAGAAGTTTCGTCTTCAGCCGTAATGAAGCACGCACATTATTCCGCTTACTTAAGACTACAAATTGGAGGTTGGGTTTCTTAAATATATTTTTTAATTGTTTTCTGATAAACAGACATTTTCTATATCTATGTTTAAAATATAAAAATACATTCTTTGTTTATCTTTGTACACCCCTACACTGCCCAAGAAAAATGCCAAAATTCTTGCGTCCAGTACGGCTGTGCGTTGCCTGCCAGTCAGTCACTAACGCAAGAATTCTATATACATATATAGATGAGCCCGCGGCTTCACCCGCGTTATTTAGGGCTACTGCTCCGTTCCCGTAGATCTTAGGTTGATGATATATGTATAGCCTTCCTCGCCAAATGGGCTATCTTACACTAAAAGATTTTTCAAATCAAACCAGTAGTTCCTGAGATTAGCGCGTTCAAGCAAACAAACAAAAAATCTCTACAGCTTTATAATATTAGTATAGATTAATTGATCTCTAGGATACTAGGAACGACGCAGTATTTTGTATTGTAATAGTAAACTATCTTTACACTGCGTCAATTGTTCAGTTGCTAGATCAATGTTCGCAGAGGGCAATGATTGTCTCCGTGTAGTAATTACCTAACACTAATTAGCTATTTAAAGGGGTTTATCGAGAACACTACTTTGTGCCGCAAAATGCAAGTTAAAATTGTCATAAACATAACATTCATATATGGAGAAAGGTAAAGGATTCTGTACACTACCGAACCCTACAAATTTTGTACGAAGTGCTTAGTTATTTATTTTTAACAATATATCTTTTTGTTCCAGGTAATATTCTTCGTCTACTTTGCCTTTCTGTCGGAAGTAGACCCCACGGGAATTTCTAAAATCTCGCAGTGGGTAGGAACGTTAATATATGAAGGTAATACTTTAAATAGTGTACTAATCTGGTGAATTTGATAAACGACAGTCGATCTTTTCAACAAATAATTCGTAATCTACATAGTGTCTTAGTATCACATTTATCATCCTAACACTAATGTGGTATCCCATTGAGCTGTGAAAATAGGCCGTGCTTTTAAGGGTCGAGGGTACAGTATTGACTGTTTCGTGACATTTAGCTGACTTTAAAACTCAATAAAATAACTTAAATAAAAACTAAAAAGAAAGAAACAGGGCTAGTAGTTCAGAATTCTAATAATGCAGAACAGAACGACTCACAGTCGGGGCCCATTTAAATTTTACCAATCAAATGTTTCCATGGGGCAGTCGGGTTTTTTGTTTTTCTTTAATTTTTTTTTATTTTATGCTTTTAAGTTATTCACTGCTTTTTTTGTTTATTTATCGTTTATACTTGAAGTAAAAACTTAAATCAATAAGTAACAACATTAGCGAGAATGATTGTTTTGTTAAACAACTTTAAATCATTATATATCCTAAACTATTATTTTAAATTAAAAATGATAAAAGGAACCTAAAGATTATTTTAAAATACCTATTCAACGACCCCCCACATGACATAGTTCATCGACATATTTTTTTTTCATTTTGACAATATGGCGTCTGGTTGACGCTGTGGTGAATTTTGATAACTGTCATGTCTTTAGTGACACTCGCAAGGTTAAGACGAATCGATTGACGTAAGAATCATCAAAATCGGCCCACGCATTTGGTCTCTAGAACGCCACATAGAAACAAACATACATACATACATACATAGACTGATAAACACATTACCCTCCTTTGCGTCGCGCAGTCGGGTAAATAAGGCCTGCTCACTTCGTTGACAGCGTGCCGCAGGACAGGCAAAATTATGTCATATTTTCGTACCCCGTGGCACGAAATCATAGACATTTATCGGATTTGCGTAGGCCTTATTTCCTCGGGCCATGGCCTGAACTGAGTTCTGTTATTTTAAGATACGAACTTCATTGGTTGGATCAGCCGTCGGTATATTTGCCCGAGTAAGGTCGACTGATCTTGACTGTGGCCGACTGACTGAAATATAGAGACAAGAATTGATGATAACCTTAAAACTGTCTATTAATTAGATATTCCATAAAAAAAATTTACCAAAAAATAACCGCCTCCAAAAATCTGGAAAATGTGTGAAAATAGCACTAAAAAGTAAAAAATAAATTCCGTTATTTTTACTTCAATTTACTTATAAACATCACCTATTCAACTGACTATTATATACTTATACGAGTTATACGTATCTACCACTTAATTCACATACCTGACACAATACATTTTTTTATATGACTAACAAACTAAATTAAATACCTATCACCAGAAATCAGATAAGTATATTATATTTTTGGACTAAGTACTTAGAAAAAAATATTTTATTAGGACTATAATATACAATTATACTTTTTTTTGGAGTCGGTGCCAGCTGAGATCAACAATTAAAGATGTTATTAAGTGACCGACCCGAACGCGGGCAGGGCAGACGTTGTTGACCATAGATTATACACTTATACTGGTATTGTTGACGGTTGTCTCCGATATACATTTTTTCTATGCGCTTGTATGTATGTAATTATTGTATTGCAGTGGATATTGGTTCTTTAGAGTTATTTAACACGAAATCTGTGTTCATTGAAATAGGTTTGATTTGGTATTGCTGCATTTTAGTATTGCATCTTTACATAATTCTATTTCTCTTGTTTTACAATTTTTTTTCAAAACTTCCTAAAATTTGATTTATATTTGTTGATTTGATTTCTCGTCATTTGTAAATTACTTACAAGTTTGATGAAGTTTTGCTAAATTATCGTATCAATACAGCTTTTCATATATTTTGTACATTATCAAGAAATTATTTACTAAAACGCTTGGCTGGCACCGACTCCAAAAAAAAGTATAATTGTATATTATAGTCCTAATAAAATATTTTTTTCTAAGTACTTAGTCCAAAAATATAATATACTTATCTGATTTCTGGTGATAGGTATTTAATTTAGTTTGTTAGTCATATAAAAAAATGTATTGTGTCAGGTATGTGAATTAAGTGGTAGATACGTATAACTCGTATAAGTATATAATAGTCAGTTGAATAGGTGATGTTTATAAGTAAATTGAAGTAAAAATAACGGAATTTATTTTTTACTTTTTAGTGCTATTTTCACACATTTTCCAGATTTTTGGAGGCGGTTATTTTTTGGTAAAAAAATTTTATTTCCTGTTTTTTAGTGAATTTTCCTTTCTGCAGTTATCTGATTTATCGAAATTAAAGACGGGAATCTCTTTTCCCGAGTGCCTCTCCGCGTAGGGGTCAAAAAATGGGACACAGGGAACGCGGGTGTGATGCTCCTGGGTCCCGTTACGCTTGTCCCGTAAGCAGGGCTCAGTCTCTGGAAGTGTCCTCCCCCACTCGCGCAGTACGAGGTAGGGCCTCGTACTGTGCGAGTACAGAGGTCCCTCGGCTATCCGAGACCGCTGTCTTCTCGGGGTCGATCGTGGTCGGGCAGCCAGACTGCCATCTCTGATTGCCCTCGGTCTTAAGGAAGTCAGGCTAGCGGCCATTGCCACCACCACGACGCCGCCTGCGTCTGCGAGCGGGATTGGCTCTCTCGCGATCCCGCTCGAAGGCCTCCTTCTGGAGCATGACCGCTTCGCAGAAGGAGACCACAGCATCCCACCGGATGACTTCCGCCAACATGGCCTGGACGACGGCCTGCGAAGAAAGATCGTCTCCGATCACAGAGACCAAGTCTCGCCGCTCGGATTCCCATGCAGGACACACAGAGAGCGTATGCTGGGCAGAGTCCAGGTCACTGCCGCAGTGGTGGCATGCCGGCGTCGCCTCGTGGCCGATTCGGTTCAAATACTCGCCGAAACATCCGTGTCCGGTGAGTATCTGAGTAAACCTAAACGTGACGCAGCCACTTCTCCTCTCGATCAAAGATGGGTAGACCTACTAAACGCGCTGCCCATATGAGACAGCGCCGTTTAAATGAAACATTTTTTTTTTTGCTGCTAGTGGCAGACGAGCGAACAGCCCATCTGATGGTAAACGGTAACCACTGCTCATGGACTTCGCTAATGTCAGGGTATACACAGCAAAGCCGCTGCCTACCGTGAAAGTAATGCTCTCTTTAAACCTCGTATGAAGAAGGACAAGTCATAGCGCTCGGGAAACACCGCAGCAAGTAGTTCATTCCAGAGCCTACACGTACGTGGTAGAAAAGATCGCTGGAAGCGCACCGTACTAGATGAGAACGCTTCCAGGTAGTACGGGTGAAATCTACTGCGTCGGCGAGTGGTACGTTGGTAGAAGGATGACCCTGGTACCAAATTAAATAATTCTTCGGAGCACTCCCCGTGAAAGAGTCGGTAAAATACGCAGAGAGAACTAAAGTCTCTCCGCTGCTCCAGCGACTCTAGTCTAGCCGTGAGATCGGGATCATCGACGATCCGAACAGCTCGTCTCTGTAGGGAGTCAAGTGGATCAAGCTGATATTTTGGCACTCCGGCCCAGAGATGTGAGAAGTACCCCACAACTAGCGAAGAAATGGAGAAATGTCTATTTCAAAGTAGGGAATCTCGGTCCAAGGCCATTTCAAGAGAAAGTAGTGAACTGAGTGAAAAGAGGCTATCACAAATGCGGGTTTACAGTGAAACATATTAAATCGTGTAAACACTGAAGAACGTACTCATCGTCTGCTCTTTGAATTAAACCGTACTATTATTAGTTATTCTGTGATTTATAATCAAAGTTATTATATGTAAAAGCTAGCAGTTGGCGGCTTCGATCGCGCGTAATGACGGACTTTCCATATAAAAATACAACCCTTATTTCCAAAAACGCGTAAATACATGATCACTTATTTCTAATCAGAACATAGTTTATGAAATTTCACTTCGCATAAAATCTTTCAACCCCTATTTCACCCTTTTAAACGATTTTAGAAAACGCTAAAAGACGTATTTGTTTTATTTCTAACCAGAAGTTTGCACACAAAATTACACGCTATCTTTTTAAAAATGACGGACCTCCCATACAAACTTTCTACCCCTGTATCACCCTCTTAGTTGTAAGATTTGAAAAAAATCTAAATTGCTTGTTTATTTTTTCTAACCAAAAATATGTATAAAAATCCTTCCTTAGTGGGTGCTTACGTCATAAAATGCATCGACTGTCAAAATTTCAAGTCTCAAGCCCCTGTGGATTTGGCTCTGCGTTGATGAATCAGTCAGCCCAAGCAATTTTATATATATACTAGCTGCTGCCCGCGACGTCGTCTGCGTAAACGCATCACCTAACTATTAAATAAATACCTACCATTATACCTTTTAAAATAACATTTATTTACCCGTTTCTTCTTTATATTTCATACCTGCAGAAAGTGAAAAAACAGAGGGAGACTGTCTTTTGTAAAATTGACCTTCAAAAAGTGCTGATTTTCAGCCTGCTTTGAATAAATGACTTTATGGTGATTCTGCTGAATTAAGTCATAAGTTGTGACTGAAGCAGATGGAGAAAATAAGGAATACATAATAGGGTATAAAATACATACTCATAGGACTTCTCGATACACAACATTAGTGGTTTGGCTCTCCGCAGCCAAAATGTAAAGAGAGTCAGGACTGGTGACGCGGAAGAAAGCGACGTACAGGACACCCGCTGCCCTCAGTGTCTGCCTCTGCGACTTTTTGGTGGTCATCGCGAAGCAAACACTCACGGGGAACTGTATGCGCTTGAACGGGAACCGGAAGTTATGAGGGATGAGAGGAATGCGTGGTATTAATACTGCCTCGCTGACGCCACAACCCGTAAGAATTTCCGCCTAATTGGTGTGTCTGTGGAGCGAGATGACTTTCAGGCGGGTCACGTTACACAACTTCGGAGGAGATAGGTTCCTAAGAAGCATAATCGGGACACAGACCTTCAGCTTGATGGTATGCGCTGGAAGTTCACTTGCTGACAGGGAGTTCAGAAATTCCACGGGATAATGTGTGGCGTTTTCTTGCTCGACGACAGTGTTTATAGAGGTGTAGACCACTTCATTCTCCTCTATTTCCGAGAGAATGCATTCGTCAATTGCTACAGCCAGATCATTTTTGGGCGTCAAAATAGGCTGGTTCTAAGCTGGCTACAACTCTACTGAGAGACTCTGGAAGCACCACCTGTCCACCTCCCTCCTCTGGTAGAGTGACTTCGTCAAGACTTAGAAAGACATCTTAGAATTGTTGAGCACGTGCATTGACGCCAAGCTGAGCTCTCATATTAATGGTCAAGCGCATCATACGAACTCGTGAGCACAACAAAGATAATTTCAACGAAGCACTCACCTTGTCCGTGTAGTGACGGATTAAGAATACAGAATGTCACCACCCCATATCATCCCATGGGTGTCGTAAGAGCCGACAGAGGGAGCATATTATGCAGAGAACAGCACTGTAAGAGACGGGAAACTTGATACAAACCCTATACCAACCCGTTTGGCCAGCGTGGTATAGTAGGCCGATTCCTCCTTTCAAAGGAGAGGCCTAGTCCAGCAGTGGACTGTTAAAGGCTGATGATGATGATGACTCACCTCGTCAGCCCTCGATCCCCGCGTCACCACGGGAAGCATTTGTCGGGAATCGTTACTGAACAGAACTGTGACCACCCATTAAATGCTCGTTCCTGCGTTACGTGACACACCACAATCAGGTGTTACGGCGGTCTCTAAATCGATGGGAAATTTAAACATGGTACGTGCTGTCTTGCCACCCGGAAGCAGTGTGGCAGCGATTGCCGGCGACGCTACAGCAATGACAATTTTGCCTTGCCTCCAGACCTCTGCAAGTATGCCAGTAGTAACAAATGTTTTCCCTGTTCCACCAGGTGCATCCAAGAAAAACATTTGCTTTGCCCAACGCTTTCAAGGACGGTGTCGTAAAATTCGTAAGGTGGTCATTTCAAATTGTCTTAGCATTATACTCCCGATAGACATAACCACGTCTTGAAGTGAACTGAGACAGGTGTTCAGCACGCGGTCATCAGTTACTTCGACTTCGTCTCCAGTAGCACGCCTCAAAGCTCGTAGAAAATCTTCAGACAGATGATGGGGATACTTCTCCCAGAAAGCTACCGGGTTCGCGACTCCACAAAACACCAAGATGACGTCATACAGATGACGCATGCGGCTGGGACTGTCACTGACGCTCGCCTCCGCGGGGTTGTCATCCCAGTATTGGTCACCGTCGAGAAAGTGACGTACTACGCAGGCTGTGCGGTAAGTGGGATACTCCACGCCATCAAATGTCCTCAGAAAGGCGAAAGACGTTGGGCCTCGGACTTTGTGAAGTAACAACCGCAGAAAATAGCATTCAACATTATTTGTGTGTACGGTATAAACTCTACAAAATGCGGTGTCCTTGAAACTTCCCGGAAAACCTTCTACAGCACCTCCTCGTTAACGTCGGTTAAATACACCCTTTTGCTTGTCGTACGTGTTATATGAAGGCAACTCGTCATACGTAAGGGACCTCCCAAAGTGGTCGATTTTACAGAGCCTGAAAACGCCAAGAGACTTGTTTGACGCGGATTTTCCAAGTGCCCAGCAATGCTGTCGGGATCAAAATATATGCGCTGACCGTTTTCTAGGTGGACTTGTAAATGCATGACGGTAGGATGCTTCTCATGTATAGAGAACACCAGTATCCGCCAAACCGCTTCAGACGTAACAATAAATAAATGGCAGTGTGTGAGTAAATAAGATCTAGCTAGTTCCACATCTTACTGATGTTTATATATAGTTAATCCAAACAAAGGTACGTGGTATATGTATATCCCGAAAGACAATTTAAAGCAAGTTTATATGCGACATGTAAGTGGCGATGGTGTAGTTAATTAATTAAATAACTTCAACTAATAGTCTTGCTCATCTCTGAAACGAATTAACAATACAATTTTAAGAAGAAAATGTACAACTCCATCTATGACTTTTGAAAACAACTATTAACGTCGCCAACATGTTCAAATTAAATTATTTATATCCAAAAAGGGCTTACAGATGTAATTCGACTTGATGTTTTAGAACTCTCTTAGATGGCGCTGCATTAAAATTGTCTTGATTCTAAGTATATTCAATTAATTATGTTTATCAGCCTCAGTTACTTATATTGCGTGATTTTTATAGTGTGAAGCTAGATTATAGCATAATTAACATAAAAACAACATTAAAATATGCATTGTTACATTATACGTTGTTACAGAATACGTTCAAGAAATAAAGGTTCTCTGCTCGTTCCCCGTAGGTGATAGCGTAATAATATGTAGCCTATATGGTGACCTAACTTTTTAATAATATTTGTGCCAAATTTGAAGTAAATCCATGCAGTACTTTTTGAGTTTAGCCCGGACATAAGGACAAACAGATAAACAGACAAACAGACAAAAATTCTAAAAACTATATTTTTGGCTTCGGTTTCGATTGAAGATCACACCCCAAGTATTCTTTAAAAAAAATATTCGATGTACAGTTTTGACTTTCCTTCCATTTTATTATATGTATAGATATATCGATTTTCTCTCCAACCTTTCTTCCTCCCGGTTTCATCAATACCTGGTAATGAAGCCCGAAGTAGTAGTATGTAGGCCCGTTGATTGCGACTATTCTAGTGTCCACTGATGAAAAGTCACAGTAAATGCTTAATTTCGTTTACTTGGATGACTTAGTTTTTGGAGTTTTTAATGAAACTATTGGATTGATTTTGATAAAATTTGAGTTTTTTATGAAACTATTGGATTGATTTTGATATAATTTAAATGGGACCCACCTGAAAGTATATGATTTCAAACAAAAAAAGAATTTTGGAAATCGGTCGATAAATAACGGAGTTATGAGGTAACAAACATAAAAAAAAAAAACATACAACCGAATTGAGAACCTCCTCCTCTTTTTGGAGTCGGTTAAAAATGATTTCAAAGCGTCCTTATAAGTTAATTATGTCCTTCTTAAAATTTAAACATCAAAACTCAATTAAGTATGTATCGCGACGTCTGTCTGTTCCGTGTCTATAAGTGAGTCATAATCCTACAAATATATTGTGTGCCTAAGTCAAACAAAGCGCAAAGGTAAAAACATATATCTTAAAATTAAAACGATTTCACCTCAAATTAATAAGAGCTTTTCGTTTCTGTTTCACCTTTAACCTTAATTAAACCGATATAATTAGTATTGGTTAATTACTCGTTCTTAATGGTTATTGAATTTAACTTTAATGATATACGTAATGCTAAGGTTCTAAGGTCGAATGTCCTCGAGCAGGCAATGCTTTGCGAGACCATTCTCGCAAATTAGACTTGGCGAAGGATCTTTTAAGTTATTATTATTGTAGCCTTTTTTCGATTTGTTTATTGCCGGCCAGATGTTTCTGAAAAGGATAGTTGGTTTATTGACTGAATTACTTTAAGTTAGATATTTTTATATATTTTCAAATAACAGGCTCTTAGACATTTTATGATTATTATGCATTTATGTGATATCAATAATTGCGTGAGTTGGATTGTCATACCTAACAGGTCGCAAAATCAAGGAGTTTTTGTACGCAGTATTTAAAACATCACCTTGCCTTTTTTTCACATTACGTATTCGTAAAAAGTGGATTAGATTTAAAATCACTAGCCTATTTCCTTCCGTAGGTGTCGTAAGAGTCGACTAAGGTAAATACACGAAGCAAATAGTATCTTTGGGAAGAGACGAACACTACATAAAATCCTTTACCAACGCGTTTACCGCCTCTTTTATAACGTAAATATAATATAATAAAATTGTAACGTAAATAAAGAGAGGCATATGTCCAGCAGTGGACTGCAAAAGGCTACATGATACTCACTGAAGATAGCAATTTATTTATTTTAATTTAGTCTATCCAACAAGCGAAATAGGACGACTAGCATCGCACAGGTCACCAGGGAATCACTAACTACGAAATACATGTAAACAACACACTCAGTTAAACAGGCAGCTAATATACTAAAACGTATCCACGAATCCCGGCTTCACGTTTCAAATGGACAACATTTTCGCCATTTCAGCGTTGACGCCACTTGCATTGCTTTTCGGATTATTAAGTGGTTATGCTAAACAGTGCGATTTGTAGCTTCATTTGCTGTATCCTCTAGCTTTGAGTGTTGTGGTGTAGAATTAACTGACTATAAAATTGTTATCGTATGCATATATAGAACACCTCAAACCAGCAACCTAAATATATTTTTTGATAGGCTCAACAATATATTATGTTACATAAAAAGATCTTACAAAAGGCATAACATCGTGCTGGCAGGAGATTTTAATATTAACATCTTAAAACATAATAATATTACTTTAGAATTTGAATGTTTGCTCTTAAACTATAACTTGAAATTAGCAATTAGAGAACCTACCAGAAAAGTTAGTCAAACATGTATTGACAATTTCATTCATTGTTGTGCACAAAAATGTAAAACTGATATAATAGAGTTAGCATTATCTGACCACACTGCCCAGTTCTTACGATACCCTGTTAAGAAAGTCTGTTTGATTAAACGCTGGAAAATCAAACGTAGGGACTATAACATCAAACATTTGGAAATGTTTAATAACTATATAGGTCATCTGACTTTTTCAGAAATGTATGCTACTCAAGATCCAAATGAAGCTTATAATATTTTTTATGACACGTTTAAACTGCTTTATGATCTCTGTTTTCCATACCAGTTTATTGCTATAAATGTACATAGAAAACAAAAATGGGTCTCGCGTGGCATAAAGGCGTGCAGTATAAAAAAACGATCACTTCTTTGGCAATATAGAAAAAAGCCAAGTGACATAAATAAAATAAAATTGAAGCAATATTGTAGACTGTACAAAAAAATATTAAGATTAATACAACGAGCTCAAATTGTTCATTACATAGACACGTCACAGAATAAAGCAAAGTCAATTTGGAAAATTGTAAACAGAGTGAAACATAATATCCCAAACGAAACTGTAACTAGTATAAAAATACATGACGAAATTGTAACTGATCCAAATGTAATCTGTAATTTATTCAATAATTATTTTATTGACAAAATAGTTCCAAATTGTGTGACAAATAAATTGAAATATTCAGCTTATATGTCCTCTAGGCAAAAGTCTATGTATATGAATCCATGCTCTCCTTTCAATGTATTCAATATTATAAAAACCTTAAAGAACACCAATAGTGTTGGATATGATGAGATATGTACTAAAGTTATTAAATATGTAGCTCCTAATATTTGTGACCACATTAGTCATATAATAAATTTATGCATAGAAACGGGGGTATTCCCTGAAAAACTTAAGACAGTAATAATAAAGCCTGTTTTTAAAAAAGAAAGTAGAGATCACATGGACAACTATAGACCTATAGCACTTGTTCCTATTTTGTCCAAAATATTTGAGAAACATATACACAATGAACTCAATAACTATCTAGAACATAATTGTATTCTAGTTAAAGAGCAGAAGGGTTTTCGACGTAACATGTCAATAAATATGGCCATATATGATTTTCTAGAAGTTGTAGTAAAATGTATTGACAGGAAAATACCTGTCTGTTCCATATATATGGATATGAGCCAAGCTTTCGATCATGTAGATCATGAAATCCTGCTAGGTAAGCTCAATGCTTATGGCATAAGAGGAAATGTCCTAAAACTAATTGAAACATATCTTAAAAATAGAATACAGTACACGGAAGTTGTTAAATTAAATACTATAACAAAAATTGAAGAAACTTACAGATCTGAATCACGTATAATTAAATATGGCGTGCCCCAAGGCAGCATATTAGGTCCATTACTATTTATATTGTATATAAATGACTTACCAAACGCAACCAATAACCCTATAGCCCTCTTTGCGGACGACAGTACCATAACTATCAAATGTACAGATAAGGCTTGTTATGAATCTGCTATTAATACCGCTCTGATGTCTGTCATTGACTGGTTGAACACAAATAATTTAAAAGCCAATATAGGAAAGACGAAACTAATGCACTTTAGTCAGCGTATACCTACCATGAATAACATTAATGTATGCGCTAATGGACAATCGCTAAAAGAAGTAGAGGCTACAAAGTTTTTAGGCATAATAATCGACAAGAAAATCACATGGAAGCCATACATTGAACAATTATGTAAGAGAATCAATAAGTCAGTGTATGCACTTCATGAATTATCACAAATAATTGATGTCAATGGTCTTCTTACTGCATACCATGGCTTAGTGGCATCGGTTCTTAGGTATGGAGTTATATTTTGGGGGAACTCAGTTGACAAAGACATAATCTTTAAAGCCCAAAAACGCTGTATTAGGGCTATGTTCTCTCTCAAAACAATTGAAAGCTGTCTGCCCTACTTTAAAAAATACAATCTTCTGACTTTACCTTCAATTTATATACTAGAAGTAGCTATTTTTGTTAAAAGAAACTTAGGTTTATTTGTACTTGCCTCAGATACATCTAAACGCGTACAAAGAGATAAACATCGGCTTTGCCTATGCAAAACAAATACAACATTTATGCATAAAAGTATTTTCGCCATGGCTCCCAAAATTTATAATAAATTGCCAAGAAGTATCAGGGAATCAAATGTGACCATATTTAAACAAAAACTAGTAAAGCTTCTAAATGAAAAATGCTATTATAATGTCTCTGATTTTTTGACCGACAATTTATAATCTTACTATGACATATTATTATTCAATGTGGACATTTTATATTCATTATTTTTTATTTATTAATTAATCCTTGACATATTATTTGGTATATTTTTTTATTTTTATTACTTGACATTGTTATTCATTAATCATAATTATGACATTTTTCTTTTGTTTTTAGCAATAATTGTAATTAATTTAATTTGTTCTAAATTGTATTTTTTTTGTAATTGTAATATTTGCACACCTCTTTGAGGTTATAATTCAGCGAACTTCATATATTTTGTAAGACCTTAATGTACCTACCTGTTTTATGCAAATAAAAGAATTTGAATTTGAATTTGAATTTGAATTTGTACTTTGCTATTCGACCGCATTGGGTTAAGTAGGGATTGGTTGAATGTATTTCTGATGCAGCTATGAGGTAATAATTCATTAGTGTGCCTGGACTTGCCCCGTTTTGCTGTAATGATTATTGTGGGGTAAAGCAAGAATTTTAATGTGGTGGTCGAATGAATGGAGAATAAGCTGTATTGTCAGTTGTTTGGTTGTTGTAATGTAGTATGTAAATGTAATGCAGTATTTGGCATTTCGCCTAAGATCTGCATTACGAATTTCTATTATCAGTCATAAGTGAATAAAGCTCTCATCTCCACAGCATTAATTCTACTTTCATGCTTTTTCTGCCATACCCACGCTTCACTCCCATACATCAGTGTTGGCGCCAAAACTCCCTGCAGTATAGCAAGGCGAGCCTTACTCGGTATAATTTTACTGCTAAAAATGGCCTGTAAGGCGCCATTCACACAATTTCCTGCTTTTACTCTGCTTTCAACATCTCCCTCACATTTACCATCTCTCGTAAACAATGACCCTAAGTAGACAAACTCATTCAATTGTTCCACATTTTCATCTCCTATCATTATGTTACATTCAGTTATACTATCTTCCCTCTCTATGACCATGACCTTAGTCTTGCTTACATTCACTTTCATGCCCTTCTTCTTATACGCCTCATTCATTACGGTGACCATCTGCTGTAAATCAGACGCTGACGATGCAAAAAGTATTTGATCGTCAGCGTATAGCAGGGTCTTAAACACTGATTCACCCATTCTTAATCCACATTCAGACTCTTTCAAATCGGTCAAACAACTGTCCATGAATAGATTGAACAGCCAAGGAGACGCTACACATCCCTGTCTAATACTACGATCAATGTTAAACCTGTCCGTGTAGGCCCCGTTTATTCTGACACAGGCACATGAATCCTTATATAAGGATGTAAGTGCCCGTATCAGACTGCTTAAAGTCTAATACCTGATATTCAGTCTTATCTGGTTAGACTAGTAGGCGGACCTTTAATGCGTGTAAGTCTTGGATGCACCCGGGATAGCGTTAGGATGATGATTGAAATTGATAAGATTAGTGCCTGGGAGAGTATAAAAACCGTCGGTCTCAGCTGTCATAAAGATGTTTTGGAGTCGTTCCACGGAGTCAGTACTCTTGAATGTATTGACACTGGTCTAAGCCATGGAATACCAAGGACAGTCGTTACGAGAAGTCAGTCGGTCTACACCATGAAATGTCGCTATTTCTTTGATTTGCGGAGTTCAGACGACAGTCGCTCTATGGAAAAACTGATATTCTGTCATATCTGGTTGAACTGCTAAGCGGAACTCAGGCTCCTAGGCGTGCAAGTCTTGGATGCAACTGGGATATCGCTAGGAGGATGATGATTTATTGCGCTATCTGAATCACATTTACCTAGTTACACAGCCCTCTGACAAAGTCAGAAACATTTATTCACTTAGGTCACAGTGAGACGCTTATGAACGTCAAAATTGCTAGTTAATGACGTTGCGACAACGCACTGTCCGTGTGGCCTGTCCCTTATTTGTACCGAACAATAGGGACAGGCCACACGGACAGTGCGCAAAGATAAGCAGTAGCGCCCAGTAGAACTCTTGAAAATCAAACCAGATCAAGCATCCTCTATTGCCACCGTAAATATCTTCTTTGCCGAGATCGGTAGAAACCTAGCATCCTCAATTAAACTCACTGAAGACGTAACCAACGCAACTAGCTCTATCAATGAACACAGATTAAACCATTCTATAGGTCTACTGCCTATTGACGACACCAGCTCTATCATCTTGAATTTACGTAATGACAGTGCAACTGGCAGTGACGGTATATCTACTCGATTTATTAAAGCCGCTAGGCTACATCTTATCCAACCGATCACCCATGTTCTGAACCTATGCCTTTCAAATGGTATATTCCCAAATATATTTAAAAAAGCTCTGGTTCATCCAATTCACAAGGGCGGAAGCCGAGACAACGTATCCAATTATAGGCCTATATCCGTTCTTACCACTATATCGAAAATATTTGAAAAGGCCCTTAACGCCAGACTAGTAGAATTACCTTGAGAAATATCATCTTTTGGCTTCTTACCAGTATGGATTTAGAAAGAAAATCTCTACCGAAGACGCTGTTTTGGGTCTCTCAAACATCATCATCGAGAATCTGGATAACAAAATCAAAACAATCGGCGTTTTTCTAGATCTATCAAAAGCCTTCGACACAGTCTCGGTTTCCATCCTTCTGAGTAAAATGGAACAGATTGGCATAAGAGGAATAGCTCAGGACCTCTTTAGGAGCTATCTCACCGGGCGCTCTCAGTGTACCAAAATTCAAAACGTCATAAGCGGAGATGCTGATCTGGGCGATTTCGGAGTCCCTCAGGGTAGCGCGCTCTCTCCTACCTTGTTTCTAATATATGTTAACGAGCTCTGTAGGCTTCAAATCTCCGAGTGTAAGATCTTTGCCTACGCAGACGACACTGCTTTATTAATCGAGGGGAACACCTGGGAGGAAGCTCAAGTCAATGAGGAAAACGCACTGCGAGTGGTTATGACGTGGTTTGCGCGCAATCTGCTAACATTAAATGTATCAAAAACTAAATATTTAGCTTTCTTCCATGGTTCGTCCTCGCAACCCACACCACTCACCATCAAAGCTCACACATGCGTACCTCACCAATCCTTAAACTGCGATTGTCAGGATATTACTCGCGCAGATCATATTAAGTACCTCGGGGTCTACCTTGACAGCACAATGAGCTGAACAAAACATCTAGATGTCCTTAAAGGTCGCATTCGTAAGCTCATATTTACATTTATGACTCTGAAAACAGTCATGCGAGCTAACTCACTGAAAACTGTTTTTTGCGCCCTTGCTCAATCGCTTATTACTTATTGCATACCCGTATGGGGAGGTACATTTTCTACCATGTTACTAAATGTGGAAAGAGCGCAAAGAACAGTTTTGAAAGTTATGATGTACAAACCAATATTTTATCCTACTGCTCTGCTTTATGAGGAATGCAAAGTGTTGTCCGTACATCAACTATTCGTATATAAAGTTATTCTCAGACAGCATGCGTCCCTACCGTACAACCCCAAACTAAATGAAAGCAAACGAATCAAACACAAAATATGTCCTAATATCAGCCATAGCTCCGCGATTGCCACCAGACATTATTACATCCTTGGCCCTCGCCTGTATAACCACGCGAGTAAAATTCTAAATATATATCCAATGCAAATGACAGCATGCAAAAAATCTGAGTTTAACTGGCTTCTAAGCCTCTCGTATAGCGATACCGAAAAGCTGCTTCGAAAACCAATTTAATTGCAAACACACACGCACACACACGCACACGCACACACACACAAACACACACACACACACACACAACCACACAACCACACACACATACACACAACACATACACACGCCCAATTACTCCTAAAGTACAGGTTTCGACCTAGTTTAGGCATCAGTCTCCCACATTCAAAGTGTCCACATGTGTAATGTAAGCTTAACTTTAAGATTTAATATTGTAATGTGGTGAGAAATAATTTTTAATTTAACTTAATTTAATTTTTAATATACCGATAGGAACACATGTTTTCCTAGTCAATATTGGCACATACAATATGTAGATTTTTAAGGGATAGGACATGGTGGTATATCTGATTGATCGCAAAGGATTTTTGTTTCAAATATTATTTAACGGAAAAGGGTTGTTCTTGACCTTGTGTCACTTTAACCTAGTTAAATGATTTTGATCAAACTTTTTAATGATGAGATGCAAGGACCGTTGCCTGCCTTTGATGGGTAAAAACTTGGTATAATGATTATGACTACAGGTTACCGGTTAACCTAGTTAGTGTAGAAATAATATTCAAACGTTATACTGCTGTTTATAATGAACATCGTTGATTATGAGGAATGTTACTGCCTGCTAAGGTCTGTTCACTTGGCGCACATTTGTATCATAAAAATATTTTTTTATATTATTAAAAACATCTTATAAGCGCACAATTCCACTAGTATTTAGTAGATAAGTGTCAGTTACAATTAAGTATGCCATAAACACATAGAAAATAATAATGCTTATTCTTTATGAATTTAGGACACTCTAGTGTACGTGTATTACGTGTAGGTACCATCTTAAACTTACTTAAGCGTATTTATACCATCAAAAACTACACTACTACTTTGTCAATCTGACTCGTTTTCGCAATACAACAACATAAAGTATTTGAATATAATTTAATATAATTACATGACTTGAACAAGCATCTATTTGGAGACCTTTAAAACAGATACTAAATAACTATAATCACGCGTCTACATATGACGACTGTATTTAAAAACGCAACACTGCCATACTCACGATCATGCGAGCTCGGGATAAACACCAATTACTTTATTTTCCATTCAGAAATTACTTTAAAAAGACTCATGTCGTAATACCAGCATTTCATGCCGATACCTCTCTCTGTTTTCCTTTAATCACCATTTAAAAAACCTTAATAAAAATTCAATTGTAATAAAGTAATTACCCCAATGTTTACCCATTCCAGTAAACAAAGGATTTCAAATTTCCCAATCGATCCCACTTTACCCCACCCAAGATAAAATTACATGCTTTTCATAGAACTTTTTCAATTTATTTGACGCTCAAGCACTAAGTTTAAATTAATTATACGGGTAAGAAGGTCCAAGACGACGGAAAGAAATGCCGACGCACACTCGGTGTCATTGTATTAGAATTAATCGTCTTCGCAATTAATTGAATAATTGAATCCGTCCCCGTGTAAAATTTTGCAATTGTTGAAATACCTTTTTATAATCGAAAAAAGATATAAGTCTAGGGAATTCCTTATAGATATATATTTGAATCCATTCCATTCATTAGTTTAATTTTTAATTAACGGCCACTTCAAAATAACATTAAGTTAGGTACGTAGTTGGAATTCAGAGTGTTTCAGATTCGAAATAAAATAAGTACTGAGATATTTTATCAAAGGGTTTTAAAGGTAACTGAAATGCCTGTCTGTTGTCGGGGACAAGAAAAATCGAAAAGTTAAATTAAAGGACATTTCATTGTAGGATTTGGAATTAGGAACAAAGCAATTAGATTACTTAACTTTTATTTGATTGTCTGTTGGGACTAATCTAGAATTGTGTTAGTTTTTTAAACTCTCTCAATTTTCCGATTTTAAACAATAAATGATACTAAAAACCTTATCGCAGAAGTAGGAAATAAGATGATTTTTTTTGATACAATATAACATGGATAATTATAATAACTAATTATCTAAAAATTAAAAATGCTGTATAATTTATTTGATGTGTCGCTCAGTTAAAATTGGGAAAAAATAAATAACGTGGTAAAACATTACAGAGTAATTTTATTCTCATAGTTTTGGGTATTTCTATTTGTATAATAAATTATGAGTGTCACACTACACAGTAATATTACCACACTTTCTTGTGTCAAACCTCAGCTTACCCTTTCCCATAACTATATACAAATATTTAATTAGTCGTCCTCGTATTACTGTAATTTAGTTCTGTAATTAGTTTGTAATACTAGATGTCTTTTGTAGGATATTGATAGCAAAATGGATAATACCAATTATACCCAATTTAACCCTAAATTAATTCATTATCTACAGAGTATTGATTAATTTGGTTATGGTTATGTGTTTTACAAGCCTTTCCCTCTTTCAACAACGTTAAGCTTGATGTGTATAGTACTAGTAGTTTCGTTTCGTTTTCGTTACTTGTTTTCTCTCATAATCCAACAGGCTATCAAATGAATGGGATCGCAGTTCCCGAGATCCTCACGTGAAAATACTCTCTTTAACGTGCTATTCTTATGTAATTTGTTAACGTTGTCACCTGCTTAGATTATCCTAGCTGCCTAGCATATAATAAAATCACTAACAATGTGATTACCTAACAAAGGAATATGCCACTGAGCTTGCAGCTAAATATGGCAACTTAGTCGCAGTTCGGAATTAATTCAGAAGCGCTAAGTACAGAAGACAACTTGTTTTTTTCCTGTCATAATTAAATTTATAAGCGCCTTAATGGACTTTTGTAGTTTTAGTTGATATGCAAAAATATCTTCTTGGTTCTAGAATATTAAGATTCTTTAGTCATATTTTTGGTTTGCAAAAGTTCGGACATCTCTTAGATATGCCATCAACTTTAAATGTATATCATCATCACAATGAACCAAGCCACCCAAACCAAAATTCTCCCAAAAATCACGACGAAATACACAAACATTCGAAAATAGTTTGGGGAAAACCCAGATTTAACAAAATTTGTTGAGGAAATAGCCATACATTTATGCATGTGATTTTCTGAGTTATTGCCGGAATGCCGTTAACAATGTCTAAAACTGCATATGTGGTGCGGCCATCATTGTCAGCTATAAGAGGTTAGCTTCCGTTTTTCATTCTGCCGTACTATCTATGGAAATATGGAGTTATTTCGACCGCTATTTTCCAGCACATGTGCATGCAGGATTTTGTATTATTGAGTACTCATGGTAGTGGAACAAATTTTGCTTCAGATTTTCCAAACGACGGGCTGTGGGAATAATTTAGGTGATGTAAAAGCCGAGACTATTATTTTTTTACGAGCATATCACAGTCGTAACAGGAATTGAATCTTTTGTGGTCATTAATCATCATCCTCTTGCCTTGGTCCCAATTTATTTGCTTTTGTAATTAATATTAATTTGAAATTGTGTAGGGGACATGTTCCTCATTTCAAATATGCGATCGCAACTGCCATGACCAAGGATGATATCTCACTGCTTCAAAAGTGTTCGTAATTTCCGTACAAGGCGGTTGCGCTTATATCATTGCCAACGTACCTCTTCAAATGCATATTTCATAAAGCAAATGCTTGTCCATTTATACTTTATCAACAGTTAAGACGTAGTAGTCTATTGATCTTATTGCTATAAGTAAATAGTGCTAAATCGAAACTTGCCAAAATAGGGTATTAAACCCTCATTATCCGGTACAATTATTTAAATATTTGACCAGCTCAGTGTTTTAAAATTACGTTACATCGTCATTAATTACCTATTCAATCATAATCATCGGCCCTATTGGCCTTACTCTTCTCACTATGAGAAGAATAAGGCCATAGTCCAACACGCTGGCCAAGTGCGCGTTGGCAGACTTTACATGTCTTTCGAGAACATTATGCAGAACTCTCAGACATGCAGGGTTCCTCACGATGTTTTCTTTCACCGGTACGCAAGTGATAAATTACAATTTATTATACACATAACCTCGAAAAGTCTTTCCACTAGACCGAAACCGAAAGACTGCTACGACTTGTAGCAGTCTTTCGGTCTTTCTACTAGGCTATCGCAGCTTATACTTACCTACTACCCTACTCAATCACAACGCAATTAATTAATATTTTAATTGATGTCAAGAAAACTTAATGCAGCCATAACATAGTTCCATTTATTACATACACAATTTAAGATCCAATTATTTTTAAGGTCAAATTTTCTCAAAGCTAATACATTGTACAGTTATAATATTTTTAGGGCTGGCAATAATTGGGTGTACAGTTAACGAGACGACTCGTTAAAAGTTACCAGTGTTGCCACTTAATTAATACTTACTAGTTTGTGATTTAATTCTTTATAGTTTGTAGTAGTTTTGTGGGGTAATCATTCTTGGTAGTTTAAGAAATATATACGTATATTGATATTATGTAATCTTTGTTTTTGTTTTAACACATTGTGTGTGTGTGTGTGTGGTGTGTGTGTGTGGTGTGTGTGTGTGTTTGTGTGTGTGTGTGTGTGTGTGTGTGTGTGTGTGTGTGTGTGTGTGTGTGTGTGTGTGTGTGTGTGTACCTACATGGTATGTAACAGGATATTAAAAAAAAAACCGACTGTTTTCAATGATCAGTATGATCACGTATGAAAATTATCTTTTATACCACCGATGCGGTGCTCGCTATTGGGTCCCTAATTGCCTGTTCCGTAAATAATATTGACCTATATAAAATGAAGCCAACAAAATATTGACTCGTACTTACAATGATTTTGACGATTTTCCGATCAAGAGATATTTCAATGACTAAACTTGATGGGATGAACACAACATAATCGGTCATCAAAAGTTAGAAATTAGGTCTAAATAAATCTGTTAAGTATCTGAATCGAATCGGATGCGAAAAACTAACAATGTCACCACTGTACAGGCGACCTGGACTCCGCCCAGCATACGTTGGAGGATTGCTCGGCATGGATGTCCGAGTGTAAAGTCCTTGTCGACCAGATCGGACTTCACACTCGGACTATCTATCCTCACCAGCAGTGGTTGCTGCCATGCTGGCGAGCGAGAAGGGCAGGCACGCAGTGGCCTCCTTTTGTGAAGCTGTTATGCTCCAAAAGGAGGCTGCTGAGCGGGATCGGCAGAGGGCCGATCCTGCCTGAAGACAAGGGTGGCGTCGCAGAGAGCCGCCAACGGTGCCGCGGTGCCATTTGAAATAGGTTGCTCTGGGAAGCTGCCAGTAAAGCAGGTGAAAGGCTTGTTTAGAGTTGGCGCCATGGGAGAAAGACTGGACAGCTCCTGTACCCTGTCTTCCAAGGATGCCTCTGTTCGGCAGTCGAAGTGGTTTTTAGTGGAAACACCACATACTCCGGCTCTCATTTCCCTAGGAGCCGGAGATCCGAATTTGAAAAAATCTTCCAGTGTTAAGTAGTCCATTTAGCGAGGAAGGCTATAGGCTATATAACATCACGCTATGAACCACGGGTCTCAGTATAATGTACTGAATCACTGGTATCAGTTTTCGTTACACCGTCCCTTACACCTGGTATATACTCGAATGTACCTGTCTCTTATTTCTCTTCATATTATTATATATGTGTGTTCCTCTGGATGACAAAGGCAAAGGCACTAGGTATTCGACTTACACTAGATATCCCGTGGCAGATGAAAACCTACTTGTTGCGTCTATTGATTTTATGTTTGTCAACAAGCTGAACATAAAAAAAACGATTGATGTATTTTACAAGTGTTGTGTAGAGATCGAACTCACAACACTTGATGCTGAGTTAAACGGTGAGGCAGCCATTCAAGCCAACATACATAAAAGAAAAACCTAGATACTTGAAATAATTGTTATGTATCTTATGATAAACAAACACGTCTTTTGCTTGCCTTTTACCTTCTTTATAATACATGATCACTGTAGAGTGTTAGTGTTTTGTGATAAAAATTACAATATGTCAGTACCGGATTTCATTCTGTGGATGCCATAAGAGTCGACTAAGGAAAACATAAGACGCAAATAGTATCTTTGTGAAAAAAAGGAAAACTCGACATCAAACCCTTTACCATCCCGTCTGGCCAGCGTTGTATAGTAGGCCAAATCTTCCTTTTGACCCACAGTAATACTATGAAGAACTTAGGAAAGGCTTAAGTCCAGTACTGAACTACGAAAGACTGTCATGATGATATGACTTCTGCTTAACCATTCTCAGACAATGTCAAGGGTCATACAAATTCATCCCGCGGTACCTTGATAAATAGTCTTTTTATCTCAATCTTCCGGTGACCTGGTTGTTGAAGTTGACACATTTTTCTATTGTTCTGAAGCGGGTGAAATTTCTATAATCCATTTTAAGCGCTTTTTATAATGAGCCTAATAGGAACGCTGTTTAGCACCTTCTTTTAACTGCATAAGCATGGTTTGTGGGGCACTGGTTGGCCTGCAAAAAATATAATGTGGGTTTTACGAGTAGAAATTTAAATTTGAGAAGTTAATAAAAAAAAACTAAAATCAAATGAAGGTTTTTGTCGCACTATAAAAATTCATAGTTTGTGGGTTTCATTAACTTTGATCCATTAGGTTGAGGATACATTAAAAAAGCAATAATATACTGCCCATGCCATTAAATACAATGTTGAGTGGTGACTTTTGCCACAGAACAGCACTGATTGTTTGCAGTAACCTCCAGTAATAAGAGTTTCATTTTCATTTGTGAAATTACACGTCTACATTGTCAATCTTCACAATACTACAAAACATTAGAAACCGACTTCAAAGCTGCCAAATCTGGTTAGACTAGAAAGCCAACTTAGTACACCAAGGCACGCTGAATAAAGCTAGGATGATGATGATCAAAAACCGACTTCTAAACGCAATTGGACTAAAACATCTCCACCTAATTAAAATGACTTGGAAAACGCCTTACTGTTTATTAATTAACAGCTGAAGAGCTGGAGTACGAATCGATACATCTGTGTGACCTCGAGTAAATAACTACTTGGGCGTCTAATTTCGCGGCCCAGAGCATCGTCAAGTACTCTCTTATTTCGCACCTCATCTGGTTTCTTCGCTTCTTTCTTTATAAGATTATGTAAGGAATACATAAGGTACTTATCCAATTTAATCTGCTTTGGAGAGATGTTTGACTCATCGACTGTTTAACTTTTTCGTTTGTCGTTCTTAAATCGAAGTAATTGCTTTTTGAGATTCAGAACTACAAAATGTAGGTTAAGTGGGCTCTCGATTTTTGCAGCAGCGATAGCCTAGTAGAGAGACCGACGGACTGCTACGCAGAGGACCTTGGGTTCGAATCCACGGCGCGCACCAAAGACTTTTCGAAGTTAGGTATGTGCTCATTAAATTGTTAATTATCCCTTACTATACGGTGAAGCAAAACATCGTGAGGAAACCTGCATGTTTGAGAGTTCTCCAAAATGTTCTCGAAAGACATATGAAGTCCGCCAACCCGCACTTGGCCAGCGTGGTGGAATACGGCCTAACCGTTCTCATAGTGAGATGAGGCCTGTGCCCAGCGGTGAGACAGTTTCTATACCGTCTACCTAACAAAAGCCTTTATCTCAGTAACAATGTTGTAATTTTGGAGAAATACTTTTTGGATATAGGATGAAAGGAAGAAAATTATGTTAGGTAAGGATCGTTGTTTAAATCTCTCGCATTTGTTACCATTAACCGGTCTAACTGGCATTTTCTTTTTTTGACATTAGTCGCGTTACTGTGAGAAAGCGATTATTAAATCACTTTCTAACAATAACAAGGTAAATCTTATTTAATAAAATTTCGCAAGCACACATAGAAAAAGCCCTAGCCTTATTGTGATTTGCAGGCGGAAGACGTCTTATTTTCCATTTCGAGGAACACCTTGCCAAAAGAAATACGCTTACAGTCGGCTCCTAAAATGTTCCGAATTTTAATACTCTCTAGATACCGCAGTCAGTTCTATAACATGTTCCTAAGCTCAAAAAGTTACCTAAGTACCTACACAATATTATATTTCGTTAGAAATAGGAGTAGGTACCTACTATTCGGTACATATCTGACAAGTTCGGAATACGGTAACATTCCATAGCCCGCATACAGCTCATCGTAGTCCAGCTAGCTGAGAATCGGAGAGTAGAACATAGCCTCCAATCATGGTCGGGGATTTGGTTCGAAGAAGGTATTAACCCAAGAATAGGGTTTTAAGGGAAACCCTAAAATTATATCTGTCATAGGAGCATTCGTAGTGCTTATAGCGTGACTTGTCTTCCGTTGATACTTAACAGTTCGGCAAAGTTGAGCAACACTTGCACAGGTAACCATATGCATGGGTGCCGCTTGTAACATTTAAGCCAGAGCTCTACCGTGCTTCGTAGGGTAAATCTGTTGGTACCGGGTTCTGTCTCAGGATAACAATCGTTAGGCCAAGTTGTAGATCCTTGGGCAGTCTAAAACTCCGTCACAAGAGTTGGCCACATACACACACGAATAACAGACAATAGAAGATTTAATATAGTCTTAATAATAATAATCATTTATTTTCAGGTAATAAAATAGACACCATCTTTGAGAAAGAGAGCCGTGTGAGCCCGCTCCGTAATCCGCCCATGTCACCAATAATTTTGTAAGTAGACAGCATAGATTAACGGTTGTAGACCAGATAAACTTCACGAGTGTCAAAACTCGTCTTCAATGGTCACTGGTAGCTGGTGAAACATGTGATAATATATAGGAGTGGGAATGAAGGTAGGACTAGTAAAAAGAATATTTTTTTGTGCTAGTCGTAATATAAACACATACATTGCATTCTGCAAAAACGTCTTCACTACCGTCACGTCACAACAGCACGGTCATAAGTAACATCTTCGCTCAATATTCATTCTTGTACCCTTTATAAACTCACAATTCCACTGTACGACTTCATAACCATTCAAACTCCCGCAACAACTATCTCAGTACCACAGTAACACATAGGCACTAACGGAGCACTAGGCACTACCATTTATGTAAACCATAATGCCATTCAAACAAGTCTACGTATCTTCATAGTTTTCCGGCATGCCTTAATAAGTGGGCATACCCAAGGTATAAACGAGCCTAAGCGTAATTGGCTTAATAATCATCTCGTAACTGCCTATTAAGTGCCGCTTGGATACTTTGGTGCCCAAGCGAGCTTCAATTTCAGTTCCTTGTATATTTATGCGACATTCGTACTAAGTTTAGAACGTAGTGAATAGTTTGTAGTAATTGTACAGTTTATAGGTAAGAGATGTTGGCTTTAAGTACCATTTAGTATAAAGGACTTGGTTTTATGAGGGGGTAATGCTGATAGTACGGTTGGCTGCTTTGATTGTGGGGTAGTTTAAATTATGGCCACTCTTTTAGTGTTCGCTTCGGTTGGCAGATGGCAAAAAATATTTTTTTCGTAAGCGATGAAATGCTCATTTGGTATATTTTCCCTTTATTTATTACTAGCAATTTACTCTTTAGACTCTTTTAGCTAAGCTTAATTATTGTCTAAAGAGTAAGTTGCAATAGTGATTGAAAGCCCGGTTGGTGTAGTGGTTCAAATGATTCAATCAAATCTAGGTTCAATACTCGTTATCATTGTTTTGTCGTTTGTAATGGTTGTTTCGAGTCTAGGTGTTATTTCATTCATAGATAGGATGTTCGTAAAATTCCCTGTGACGCAAGATTTATTATCAGAGCGGGAGTCGAAATGTATTGAGGCCAGTAGAAATTATTTAAATGAAAATGTCTTAGAAAGCGAAACTGAGAACAATTTTACTTTCTTTACTAAACGTTCGTTTTTATGGCGAATTTAAATGGACACGTTGTTCTCGGTGACGCCGGCAGCTTTGAACAACTTTTCCTTGCTTTAAAAGTAAGACTTTCTATTAAACAATTTGGGTGTCAAGCCAGGTATGGCAATTGCCTAGTACCCATAGTGCAATTTTCTGCTTAGTTTGGGATTAGATGGTGTTGTGTGAATGTGGCAAAAGATTATTATATTATTCTTATTATTATTTATTATTGCTGGTTGCTCGAAATAGCCCTTGATTTGGGTAGTTTCCTGAAATTATATGCATCGCTAACAAAATATGTCACCGGCAAGAACGTATGTTATCTGATGCGGACACAATGTATTTCAGTATAGCGGACATTCGGAACGGAATAGTCCAATGTGATGTCACGCTATGCAACATTCTTAAAGCCACATACGACCGCTTTCTAGTGCAGCATATCATTTTGAGATACTGGTTTTAATTAAATTATTGAGGCCACCAATTGACTCAGAGAACATGTGAAAAATAAAAAAAACACAGGAGATAATTTAAAAGCCAAAGATTCCCTTTTAAATGCTGCGGTTTATTTTAGTACGCAATTTCTCTAGTTTTTATAGACTTATATCTATATCCCCGAAGGAGTACTGTAGTGTGAAACGAAGCAGGCTTTTTAGTTTAGAGTTTGGTTAGCATACATATTAGATATTTCTATAATTAGAGTACAATAATCCAAGTCGTGGGATAGGATTACCTACATAAGTAAGTGTAAAGTCTACCTCATTACATTCCGTAGGTGTCATAAGGCGATTTAGGCAAATATACGAAGCAAATAGTATCTTTGCAAAGGGACGGAAAACTCGACATCACATCCCTGAACCAACCACTATTGCTACAGTGAAGCAAATTACGATAGGCTTAAGTCCAGCATAGACTGCGAAAGGCTTCATGGACATATTTATGTTTGTATTCACCTCTCATTAATCATACGAAGTAGTTGTTTGCAACAACAGTTTTACATCGTCCCCAAACTATACAGTAAAGTGACGTTTTCCTGGTTATAAATAAGTGATTTTAGTTTTAGTTAGCTGCGGTAAAAGATTTATGGATGTGTGTAATTTAAAGTTAATTTGGGGTGGGGAGATAAATTATGTTTTGCTGGACAACTTTTTAAACCGTTTTCTATTGTTTGTTTTAGCAGAATATGGGTAAATTGCTTTCAGTACGGTGCAGTGACTGTTTTCTTTTTATTATATTGTTGTTTTTTGATGAATTTTTGGGCGCAAAAAGTAGCGTTTGTGTTATTAATTTGCGTAAAAAGTTACTGAACCCAGAATAGTTTTGATAATTTGCCCTGCATTCATAATATATATAATGTATATTATGAATGCAGGGCAAACATAGTGAACCTGTGTCTTTAATACATGTGTTACACTTGTTACATTTCAAAGAGATGATCGAATTAAATTCATACCTAGATAGCAATATTACATTGTTTAAACTAGTGTATATTCAAGATTACTGACGATAGCGAAGGTCAAACATATTGATGACAGCCTGGACCGAAAGATTAAAGTGCTCCCCGGGCTCGGGGCAAGCAATAATTGCTGCACTACGTTACGTAAATCTCCGATACTATGATGTAGTATACCTACTTCCATCTAGTCGTGTGTATCTTTGTGGGAGCGTCCAATTTGAACAAAAGGCGAGACGTATCGTGAGACGCGAGTTGTCTATTCGGTCTCTAAAGACACAGGCCGGACAGGTAATTGTGTGTTTTCTTTAATTACCATTTACTGTTACTGTGTACCTACTACTATTTAGTGTTAAGCATGATAGATAGAAGAACCGACGTCTGTTGGGGCAGGAGGGTTCTTGAATGGCGACTACGTACCGTATGCCGCAGCAGGGATAGGCTTCCCACAAGGTGGATAGACGATCTAGTTAAAAGATTGCGGGAAGCAGTTGGATGCGAGCGGCTCAAGATCGGTATGTGTGGAGAACCTTGGTGGAGGCCTATGTCCAGTAGGGCATGTGTCTAGGCTGACATCATCATCATGATAGATAGAACATCTATACACCATTTTAACCGCCTAAAATACCTACGCCAATAAATCCTTTACTGGTGACAATTGTAAAAAAAGTCGGCAACGCGACTCTGTATATGAATATATATGAACCTCTATGAATTTATATTGCAGTAGTCGCTTACAGACTATAATCATTAGCTATCGTAGATTAAAGTATCCCTGTGTACTAAGGCCTTAAGTGCACGCATTGCCTAAGTGCAAATTACAAGCACTTTGAATACTAATTTATAGTTTCTAGTTCTAAAATTATGAGGGACAGTCAATAATTTCATATCGTGATTAGATGGGCCGCCAGTGTTTGCTGCGATTCTAGTAAACTGGTTGTTTTTAATGGGGAGTATAACGGTTCTGTGAAAGTTACTTCTGTATGGTGCGTGTTGAATTGTAAGATTATTTTGACATTGGATATGTGTGAAGTGTTTTTTATTACCTACACATGCAATGTAAGTAACAAAAACACATGATTCGTTTTGTATTTACAGTTGCTCAGTTGGCTTAGTGGATGATTATGATTGAGTATTATTAGTTTTCTCTGTGTCTGGATGTAATATATCCTTAACTAGACTTCGCCTGCGTAAATTATTCACCTCTACGTTCCTCAGGAATCCTAGTCATCTATTGGTGAAAACCGTAACCGTAGTTTATTATTACTTTGTTACTTAATGGCTCCGTCAAGGTTTGGGTGAAATGGCATCGAGTTACACGCTAAACGCATGCATAGTCAATAGACCATAATATGGTGTTTACCATACTAGACAGGAGTTGTTAGTTTTTCGCTCATGTGATGATTGCTTTTACTTTGAACCATCATCATCATCATCAGCCTTTATCAGTCCACTGCTGGACTACGCCTCTCCTTTGAAAGGAGGAATTGGCCTACTATACCACGCTGGCCAAACGGGTTGGTATAGGATTTGTATCAAGTTTTCCTTCTCTTAGGTACAGTGCTGTTCTCGGCACAATATGCTCTTACAACACCCATGGAATGATATGGGGTGGTGACATTCTGTATTCTTAATTCGTCACCACACGTTTTTTTACTTTGAACCAGCTAATTCAATATTAAACAATACAAGATCTAATACTGTTACTAAAAGCTGTTAATCTGCCAAAGCAAACAAGGAAATAGGTAAGACACGAAACGCTATGAAACCAAGTCACAGAAAATTGGTTTAACACAATTCTCTTTGACATGCTTTCTCACGATATTCTTGTTGCTTAGTGCTAAAGTGATCTGGCCGTAAATACATCCTACTAGCATTATAAACGTTAAAGTTTGTGAGGATGGATGAATGATTGGCTTTATTAATTTATGCAAAAACTACTGAACACTGCTGAACAAGTGTTAATGAAACAATTCAGTGATATAGCTTTTACAATAGAATAATAGATAGAATACAATTTCTCGCCATAGTGGACACCTAGAAAATCTAGTTGCATATTAAATACACTTAAACGATGCAAACAATTTTAGAAGAAGTTCATAATACAGCCTTTTAGAGTCCAGTGCTGGACACTGGTTGGCTACTTCTAATATGCGTCTCAAGAACATTGTAAGTCAATAGGAGGATTTGGCCAGCTATAAAACTTTGGACAGACGGATAAGTATAGAGTTACAAGTCAAGTTTTTTGTCAACAAGACAAAAATAATGATATTTTACCATCTCTTCGTTATGCTACTGTATACCACGTTTGCACATACAGCTGAATAACAGCGTATTTGCCGAGTCGTAACGCTTAGTACACCTGACCTGTTTAATCATAAGCCTGCAGTACTGTAAGAGATGAGCGAAGCGAAGGCTGTCTCACTGCTGAGATGTGTTGAGTGGCTCGCGATATCACATCGACAAATAACGGCTTGGCCACGGGGACCGGCGACGCGACTTGCGACGCGACTGGCGACACGAAAATTCGCGCGACGCGAAAAACACGCCACGGGCACACGCGCTCGCCGCCGCGACCATTATAGACCAGGAGCGAGACAAGATTAGCCGAGATTTTTGAAAGTTAGCTCGACATTATTTGGACTTTGGAGGGCAGCAGATTTTTGCTCAAGATTTTATATTTGGAAGAAATAGAGGAGTACACGAACTAAATAGAGGTACAGGATCGTAACACCGCCAAAACTCAAGGCGCTTCGGTACGCACTCTGTACTTTATGCGTACGGAACCCGACGCTTGTAGGTACAACGGGCGTTCCGACCATACATAGTTAAAATTCGGTAAAGGTTAAGAAGGTACTTTAGCGTGATCTAACTAACTAGGCATATGCACTTCAAAAAACTTACTTAGGTATTTTGAAATCACAGACAGACACTTTAATTTTATAGGTATACTGTATACATACATACATAGGTATATAGATAACATCCAGATTCCTATTTACGTTCCAAATAGCTGGCCTATCAAATTCTTAAGAATAATATCATGTTCGCGAAAAAATAAACTAAAACATTTTATACTAAATCAGCTCCGGCAGCAGTCACCGCGACTACCGCTCGACGCCGTGGCGTGCGCCGTAGTAATTCATACATTTGTTTTGGTCGCGCGACGTGTCCCGTGACTCGCCCCGGTGGCGCTCAGTGTTATTCGCCGGTCGCGTCGCTGGTCGCCGCTGCGCGTGGCATGCTTAGAACATTTCTATACATTTGATTCAGTCGCAAGTCGCGTCGCCGGTCGCGTTGCGCAAATTTTCGCTCCAGCGAATTGTCTGTGGCCAGGCCGTAAGGCCTTACTACAAAATAAGGACTAAATTAAAATAAGACTAGGTATCAGCGCGCAACACGGCACAGTACCCAGGGCCGCGCCGACCCAATCCATCATCTGTGTGCGAAATCTATAAAGCGCCTTTTTGTTATTATTTTTTTAAAGTAGTTTTAATACTTAACTCATTTTTCCCGACGCGCGACGCTCCTATTATCCTGGCGCCTGTGTGCGCCGCGCATATAGGGGCGGCTTGGCCGTGACAGAACCTTAGGCTTATCATTTTATCGTTCACTTATATGTATAGAAATTTTCTACATAATATGAAGAAAAATTTGGACGCGTGCTTAGAAGCCTAAATATGTAGATCGTCACATTCAAACTTTATCCAATTCCAACAATTTCTTATACATACAGCTCAAACTACTAGATGCCTTCTCTTGTGGTCGATAAAAGGTGGCATCAATTTATACTTACAGTTAGTCGTAATTACTTGAGGTCTTTCTACAATGGCTTCACCATTTAGTTTAATGGACTCACAAGATCTAACTCACTCGATCAGAGATTAGCATTTATCCTGCTTTTACTTCTTACATTTGTCTCGCTCATCTTTTGTGCAACCACAGCTTAACTAGAGTATCCCAAACGTGTAAGGGAGTAGAAACCTTTGAAGGTATGTCACGAGTAATGCGGTAAACGCTTTACTTTGTGTATTTCACATCGTGCAATGTAAATAATATATCTGTCTGTAGATATTTTTTGGTGTTGTATTCATATAACTAATGTTTTGTGCTTGTGTGAGCTCATTGTATCAATATATAGCGTCTACGTAATATCACCGAAGGCTTTTTATTATATCTAATCTAAAAAAAATTTATAAAGTTGAAGAGTTTGTTTGTTTGGTCAAACGCGCGAATCTCAGGAAATACTGTCCCGATTTGAAAAAAATCCTAATCATGGCCAAGAAATCAAGACCATAATATGGTTTTTGTTTTTTGGCTATCTTTATGAATAAAATTATAAGTAGTACATCTGAATAGCATAATATCCTATTCTAGTGTTCTACTTATCAAGATTTTTTACCAAGTATACTGATTCAATCTAAAAAGATGTGTAAGATCTATAAGGACGTTCACACCGTAGTATATTGGGAGCTAAACTACATGAGCTATATACCTAGAAGGATAGCTCATAAACAGGTCTGCTACAATAACGGCTGTGATGCAACTATAATTCTCAGCCGAAACTATTGGGCGCAGGAAGCTGAAATTTGGCATGTATGTTTCTTGGGGACCGTAGGGGTGCACTAAGAAGGGATTTCCCGAAATACCCACGGGATCGGGCAAAACGGGTAAATTTATAAATAATGCAGGCGTAGCTGCTGGCGTCCTCTAGTATAACATAAAGTTGCTGCACAAGCGGATCAAGCTCCATAAAAATAATAAAAGGCTTTAAGATAACATACAGGAGCCGTCATATAATATTTAAATCTTACGAAATGTTGACAGACCAACACCGCTGCTTTAAATGCAGCGGTTGTTTAACAACTAATTTGAATTTATTAATTTATTTCGTACTTTATTGTACACTTTTAGGAACTTTTATCGGAATTTTATATTAAATAGAGTAGAAAGGGTGGCCTTATCGCTAACAACGATTTCTACCAGGCAACCTTTGGATGGAGATATTATTGGTAGCAAATAAAAAGGAATTGTTTTGGTGACATTTTGCATTAGATCGTAATAACATGTCACGAGGTCTGATATCAAGAGTTGGCAGCCGGCCGCAGACGGCAACTGCAAGCGTGTCGCCGCGACACTACGGTTTTCTATATATTTTTATTATTATTATTAAACGGTTTTACTTAGCTTGACCTGTTTATTTGTTTGGGTCAAATTTAGTAACTGGAATTTTACCCCCTTCCTGATGACAGATTGATCTGATATTTGGTACACACTCTTAATCTTGATGACAATACAACATAATATATTCCTTATGATTGTTAATCCAAGATGGCCGCCGATACAAAATGGCGGATCACATATTTCTTCACAACAACCTCAATATGGGTATCAAATGAAAGGGCTTGATTGGTAGAATGCAACTCACTATGAAAAATCCAAGATGGCCACCGATACAAAATGGCGGATCACATATTTCTTCACAACAACCTCAATATGGGTATCAAATGAAAGGGCTTGATTGGTAGAATAGAGCTCACTATGAAAAATCCAAGATGGCCTCTGCCACTAAATGGCGGATTACCTACATATTTTCCACAAACACCTCAATATGGGTATCGAATGAAAGGGCTTGATTAGTAGAATAGAGATCACTATGAACTAACAACAAAAGTAAAAACTTGAAAATAAAATAAAATAAAAACATTTTTTATCTTAAACGGTTTTATTACAATAAAAATATGTGGTTAGGTTATGTACTAAAAGCTTAAAAAATAATTCAGTAAGTCCTAGCTACCAGATCGCACCAATCTTTTCATCAATCTGGGGTATTGATCAGATAAATATAAAATCGTTGGGCATTGCGTATCCAGAGTAAACATTTTGATAGAAATTTCACGCGCCCAACGATTTTATATATATCTGATCAATACCCCAGATTGATGAGAAGATTGGTGCGATCTGGTAGCTAGGACTTACCGAATTATTTTTTAAGCTTTTAGTTCATAACCTAACCACATATTTTTATTGTAATAAAACAGTTTAAGATAAAAAATGTTTTTATTTTATTTTTTATGAAATACCTTCCGTCCGGGCGACACGTCTCTTGCAGTTGTCATCTGCGGCTGGCTTCCAACTCGTACTTTTAATTTTGTAATAACATTCTTTTGTAATCGATGGTATATAATAAATCATAACTAGGTCATCATCATCATCCGCCCTTTATACTGTCCTACTACTGGGCACGGACTTCTTCTCATTATGAGAAGGGTAAGGCCATAGTCCACCACGCTGGCCAATTGCGGGTTAATAATCGATTTTAAACTTTCGCGATTTGGATACATCATACAAAATAAATTAGCGGGTCTTAATCGCGTACAATTAACTTATTTAAGGTATAAATACCTATTTGGTTCCGACGGTTCGCTCGTCTTGCACCGAGCGTGGTGGCGGAGAGACTGATGAGAGCTCAGCGCCGTCTTGTGGAAGTACAGGTTTCGGCACCTACCCTCACTTGGTCTAAAAAATAATAACGCGATAGAGAACCATTACATAAACATTACCCACCCATCGCAAAACTTTGAAATGCCCTCGTATAATTTATTTTCTTGAGATATCTTTTTTGTCATAAATAATTTTGGAAGGCCGTCAATTCGCGTAATTTTGGGCTATCAACCGTCATCTCAGTTTTATAGGGAGTTTTATAGGTACTCATGTTTATAGGCTAAAACTTTATGACACTGTTTCGTGATCAGATAAAGTGCGAATTCATGTCAATTTTACTGAGATCGTACGTATTTGTAAAAGTATAGTGTCTTAAAAAATGTATGTCATACAGTCAGCATTGGCTTGGATTTTTTTTAATATAGGAAACGAGCAGACGTATCGCCTAATGGTAAGCGATAAGTACGAATACCGCCACCAGAGGAATCACAAGTACCTTGCCGCCTCTTGGGATAGGAAAAGGTATAGGAAGAGGGACAGAAGAGGCAAGGAAGAGAGGATTGGGTCTCCAACACTCTCACTCTCCGAACGAAACGAAAAATCGTGCGTGTCCCTAATATGGAATACTGTTATATTTCGAAGTCTAAGCGCCACAATTATTTCAAATCTTTTACTAGTAGTCAAATCTTTTACTTTTACGGTATTTCATGTTAGGGACGTATACATATATTATTGGTACCTATACTTTCTAATAGCTAATACCGGCACCTAAATTAATAACAATTAAAGCATACACGTCTACTTAACTTTTTCAGAGAGAACCATGACATTAAATATATTAATTTTCGTGCCAAGAAATCCAGTCTCAATGAAAATACGTCATTCATCTCAAAAGTATAAAATCTCCCGTTTACTTTTGCTTCCACTTCACACAAGAAACGTAACTCTATTTAACTCATCAAATATTGAGTTATCTCTCACAAGTCTTATCTTCGTTTGACGTTTCAATTTTGTGTATCATTCCTGTATTTGCAGAGAAATAGAAAATCACATTTGTTTCGAAAGCACGTCAGTTTAATAAGGAACGAGTTGTTAAGATTTATTTTTGACTAGCTGTCTTTCAAGGTTATACCCGCGCCATATTGATTGCTGCCGTGATGCATATTTGTTTTGATAAGTTCTTCTTCTTTTCGTGTGTGTGCGGCCAACTCTGGTTTCGGAGTTTTCAAACCGTCTGGCCACCGACATGGTTTAACGATCTTTGGCGATCAGAGGCGCACGGAACCTCGGCGTTATATTATTATGTATAAAGATACATACTGAGGCTATGCAAATCGATTGCACGTTTGGCGTAGCGGTTTAAGCGGCCTCGCCGCGTGTCCTTTAGTTGTATCTTTGGAAAGTGCCCTGCGACACAGGATTTTACTCCTAGTGAGGGAGTTGTATTTTTATTAAATAAAAAATAACTAATGTATATGTATTAGTTGATCGCGCTAATCTCAGGAACAACTGGTCCGATTTGAATTTTTTTTTAGATAGGCAAATCATTAAGGATGCTTATAGTTTATATAGCATCATGCTATGGAACATAGGTGCAAATCGTTAGATCTAAACAACGCGGGTCTGACCGCGGGCTCAGCTAGTTTGATACAATATTTGTTTATGTGTTAAATGGAAATCACTCAGAACGATGAAATGCCTGCTTTTTATTACTTCTTTTGTTTTATTGGAGATCGAATCAATTATGAAGTGAACTTTCAGAAGTGAATTGATGGCGATAAATTGAAGCAAATCACTTCAGTCTATTATCGCATACCACAGCCAATTTATGCATTCAATCATGTCTCTGAATGAAATTGGCTATTGTAAGCGCGGTGACGGATATGAATACAAAATGTCATTATCCCATTTTAGTCAGTGTCGTAAAAGGGGACTAAGGAAAATACAGGAACCAAGTAGTATCTTTGAGAAGAGACACCAAAATCGATATCAAATCTTTTACTGACCCATCTGTTATAATATAGTATTTAGTGCACATAGTAGGCTAATTCCTCCTATTGATGCTATATTTAGCAACGAACCACGAAACGATGTACGATGATTCTACATTCAAAAAGTACTCACTCAATAATATGGATTGGATAGTGCTTTTTAAACATACAATGAATAAATTTAAAGGCAAAATGGATGACTTGGATTTTGATGTAAGATTTTATTTTTTCTTTTACAAAAATCAAATACACCCTTTATTCATTAAATAAATCACGAAAAGGCCGTCGCAATCCTTTTTAAATAGGCCAGTTCTACAGAACTCTAGCATGTTTTATACGACAATGGATTACGAGGTTAACCTGATACTCATCACCTCACACATACCACCTTACAATATGGCTACATAGGTACTTATTTAACCACCTCAAGTATCTACTTATTAAAGTCTTTGACCTACAGCTTACAGCTTTACCCATATCCTTACGTTTTACACCTTATTTATACCATAATTATGTACTGTTGAACAATAATTGGCGGCTCAGGAATCTCAGAATTGTACCAAGTCCCCACTTTCAGTGGTCTCTCATACCATATTTGTTTGATTACAGTGATTAGGGTTCAAACCCCAACGGCTACTTTCCACACATCTTTTTTGGGTTCTGTGTATTGCTAGCATTTTTGTCTCAGTACAGTCAGACAAATGAGGTTTTAATATTTTAATGATATTTGGTTAAGATTATAATTATGGTGCTGACAATTCGTATTCTTAATCCGTCACCACACGGACTAAGAATACGAATACTAGCGTGGTATAGTAGGCCAATTCCTCCTTTCAAAGGAGAGGCCTAGTCTAGCAGTGGACTATTAAAGGCTGATGATGATGATAATTATGGTAGTTGGCGTTCACAGTTTACTTATAGCTCAAAGGGACGGAATGATACGTTTTTTGTTGGTTATATTTGTAAATATTATACTGACAGAAGAGATGGATATGATTGTAGTTTTCTTTGTTTTTTGCTGTATAATTTATGTCACAATATTTTTCGTGATATTCAGCTACAATACTATCACGCTTAATTTAGTCATAAGTGTTGGATCTAATAAGATGCAAAACGGGTCCTTTAATGGGAACCTTTTCTGGAACGTAGCCTGTAGTTGATTAGTTTATTTAGAATTATTCAAGACATCAATGAGCGGTCATATGAGCCATAGCTGTGGCAGATTACTGGTCGCGTATAATATAAATCGCCATTGACATGACAAGAAGAAGAATGAGCGATGCTTAAAAGGAACTTTTTAAAGTAAATATGACTATTTTAAATCCAAGCCCACTACAACCACCAACCAACACTGAATTCAATGCCTAAAATTTCCCAGTCATCCAACATGCGCCGGGTTCATTTCTATTCCGCTGTACATACAAGCGCTCATAAATAACGCCTAGACTCCGAATGTATTCCAATATTGAGATTATTAGTTGTGTCAAAGGGCAATAACTTAGTCGTGTCCCACATTAAGTGCGAATGTTTGAACTATAGCGGTTACGTCTGCTAAGTTAGGTGGCGACGGAGAAATGCTAAATTGTCTCCGTTTATATATTGAATATTCAATATACTGCAAAGTCTTGTTACTATTATTAATTAACATACATAAAACATAACTTAACGCCTTTTATCCCCGAAAGGGTAGGCACAGGTGTATTACACACCCACATTTCGCCAGTTATGTTTTGGTCTTAATATAATAGGCAAAGAGTATACAAATACTACGTAAGAAGAGGCGGATGTGCCATAGATCATGCGAGACTTTCAGCTTTGTATGAAACGTGCAGGGAGAACTCGTACCAACATAAAGATACTAATAGACATCGTTTTTAGGGTTCCGTACCTCACAAGGTAAAAAAGGAACCCTTATAAGATCACTTTCTTGTCCGTCTGTCTGTCTGTCTGTCTGTCTGTCTGTCTGTCTGTCTGTCTGTCCGTGTGTCACTACCGATTTTCTCAGGAACGGGTAGACCTAGCAAATTGAAATTTATACCAGATACTGAGGTCTATGGTTCCTATTAGGTGTGTAAAAATCAGGGTCCTGGGTCGACCCGATAAAAAGATATGGTCAAAATTAGGTTTTTGCGAAAACTTGTAAGCACCAAAATTAACCTTAATGTTCAACTTTTTTTAATTTTCGGAATTTTTCCTTTACTTGTGCTGTAAGACCTTGGTTTTGACAAAAATTGACAATTTTAGGTCAACCGTAAGTACCCTATAGGTTTTGGGTCGAAAACCTATATGGTAGTTCCCGTTGAACTAGAATCACGAAATTTGGCCAAAAGCAGGGTCCTACAGCACAAATAAAGGAAAAATTCTGAAAATTTGAAAAAGTTGTAAATTAAGGTTAATTTTCGTACTTGTTAATGGAGAGAAGCGATCGATAGAGACCGCTAGGGGGCGCATTTAGAAAATGTATGGAAATTGTTCCTGTCGTCTAGGCTATCGTCCACCGTGACGATTGAGTGCAAACTGGTACTAGACCCTCAGATTTAGAAGACTAGCGTAATTAGCACCAACCTCAAATAAGGTAAAATGCGTACGGAACCCTCGGTGCGCGAGTCAGACTCGCACTTGTCCGATTTTATATGTTGTCAGCATTGTCATATTCGTCAATATAGGGATGTACCCTCTAGTGATTAACGAAAAATCGATATCGATAATATCGGTAAGAGAAATAATTATAATTATGTTTCGACTAGAATTATACTTTTCCAACACAAATAAAAGATGTATTTAATAATTATGTGTTTATTCAAACAAATTAGCCTATTCTATAAATCTATTCTAGATTAGCGAAGAAAATACGCAGAACTAAAAGATATATGTATGTACATGTAATGGAAAGGTTTTCAACATTTATTCTGTAATAGGATTTAAAGAAATGTCTATAGATACAAGGCACAGCTGTTTTTCTGACTTGAGTTCCCTTTTTTTAAGTCTTTCGACTTAAAATGCTTGCCACACACATAGTTCAACTGATGTAATTTTTCAATGGGCACATAAATCAAGTCTTGGTTTCCAGTTGCAGCTACCCATTTTTACAACTAAAAAGAAAAAAAAGAATAGATTTTTTAGTCCTTGTGCCAATTTCTAATAACGGATTATCAATAACTGACAGGCAGCACTATTGTTTACCTACAAAGAACTAGGATATGAAACTTTAGAATATTTCTTTATTTTTTATGTTTCATTGAAATATATCACATTATATAACATTATAAATATTGATTGATCTTTATCTAGGGACATTTTGCCATAAATACCTACCCTTTTTTCATTGCTTGACCGGCATGTTGTATGCCATATTTCGCACGTTATTTTGCTTGTTTTCATTGCGCTCCTTTCAATGCTAATCAAATAAATATAGTAACACTAACACTAAAAGTGTAAAATCACATTTATTTTTATTATTTCAAATTTATACACAATTATTTCAAATGTAATAACTTAGTGAAACTAATATATCGCGATAAAATCCGTAAACTGTAGTTTAAATTCAATGAGTAACATTCGCGTAAACCCAAGAAGATACTAAATGCTTTTATCTGTTTAAAAAAGGAAACCTCGTTAAATTATCAAAGCAGATACCCAAGTGCTTGTAATCCCTTAACATTAATAGGAACTTCGTATTTTTTTATTATAGCACTAGCAAATGAGCGGAGGCGGCTCACCTTGTGGCAATTACCGTACTTTGGTAAATGCATAACGGACGCAACATGGGTGCGAGCC
Source organism: Euclidia mi (assembly GCA_944739405.2). Lineage (NCBI taxonomy): Eukaryota > Metazoa > Arthropoda > Insecta > Lepidoptera > Erebidae > Euclidia > Euclidia mi. Next base: position 33,559,890 of record OX123205.2, on the reverse strand, counting down.
ACAGTACGTCTATTTTGATACTGCCTTTGGCATTTTTATTCACTGTTAAAAATGTTACCATAAGTACATACGCATAGGAAAGGCAGTAGGCTCATCAAAAAAATCAGGACACTATATACTTTTATAATCCTTTATAAAAGGACCGAGGAGATGTTTATCATTATAGTATAAAACAACATTTACCGCATGGCGGCCATTATAGAATTCGTCGTCTTGAATTATATTTTTTGCTTTTGTCGCGGCAATAGAAGTACACACTCTAGAATTTTAAGTTTCTATTTATGAATTCTTGAGGTGCAAACCTGCAAACCACTATATCATGACAGACAGGCGAACAACGGAGGCTTAGTACCGTTTTCACCCTTCGAGTACGAGACCCTGATATTCACAACGTCGTATGTCAAGATGCGAGTTCTAAAGTATATTAAACAATATATTGATGGTAAAGATACCATCGTGTTCAAGAGAACAAACTATGAATTAAGTGATTACATTGGGCTGCCGACTGTACCATAGTAAAAACAGAATAGTAGGATAGCTTCATACAAATCGGCCGCCGCCGCCGCCGCGCTGGTTTGAATGTATGCGTGACTCGCCGGGGCGCCGTGTACGCACGCACTTTTCACGCACACAATCTCACGAGCGCGGCAAGCTCAGCGCGGATTCAGTGCGGGATGCGCCGCGCGTCTGATCGCGCGCATTCATGTAGGTTGTGTACACTGCTCGCCCGCTCGAATTGTTTATGTACATTCAGTTTTGTAATAAACGTTATTAATATTATACAATGTGTTAAACGACAGTAAATTAAACTTGTTACATTTTTCTCGCTATAAAGGGCATTTAGATAGTTATAATATAACGCTTAGCTAGTCAGTAGGTATTTGAAAAAAAATATATGCAAGCTTAAATTCTGTAGTATTCAGCGCAATCACTTAAAAAAAACGGCGAAAAAGCGCGCGCGCCGACAAAGCCGGCGCCGCGGTGTAAACACGTGACAACCCGTGCGTCATCGCAAGAGTAGGCAATTAACTCGCCGAGCGGCCTTAGCTAACCTACTATTCTGTTTTTACTATGACTGTACGGCAATCTTTACATCCAAATTAGCACGTCAGACGCCGTATGGCTATGCGAAGTAGTTATTTGTGAACGGACTTTCGGTATGCAATTATGTCTTCAACCGTTTTTGTTTGAGAGTTCAACGAGTAACAGGCAAAAATCCAAGAGAATTACTTTATTGTTGTTATATAGACTCACACCTGTATCCCCGAAGAGGTAGGCAGAGGTGAAGTATTTCACCCACATTTCGCCATGTTATTAATTTTGGGCGAGTTTATTGCCCATACCAAGCATATTGCGCGACTCCGTGCTGCTACTGAAAATTTTGAAAACTTAGTAACACTTTTGAATCGAACCCGGGTTCTCTCGGCCAGCAGACGCAAACGCTATCCGCTGGACCCCAGAGGCAGTTTTTTGACCATTAGGGATTTGTTTGTGCAAATTCGTCAAATTAAGTTATACTGGTATGTTTCTGGCTGAAGATACAGTCGCGTGTCTACATTTCATTTGGTTTAGTGTTCATTCCTTGTTTGAGAAATTGTTTGCTACTTTATTACATATCTAAGTACTAGTTGCTTTTTATGTAATTAGTTCAAAAAGTAGTAGTGTCTAAGTAGTAGATCTTTTTGTGTCGAAGTCAAGGAGGAGAGAAATCTCGAAATCGAATTCGGCATTAAACTAGAATGTTAGTAATAAAGGATGGCATTGCCACGCCCTCCATTTAAGCTCAATAAAACCTTACAAAGTGAGTCAGCGAAAATATATTTAATTTTGATTTTCTTGATTTCCAGTTGTTTGTTGTACAAAGTTTAACAATAAACAATTTATGCAAATAACACTAAATTGCTTTAGGAAATAATAACGATTTCATTGTTACAACCAACGTTAGAATTGCGGATACCACGAGAACAGTCTAATGGGCATTTTGTCTTAGATTGTACAAGAAGCATTAAGCATTGTTAGCTTTTTATTAGAATAGAGTTCAACGACCGATGAAATGAGATTTCGCGTTGTCTCGTAGGCTACTTAAAGGTACTGCTCGTCTTTATAATAATTTATGACCACACGGTGGAGGAAAAGATAGTGAGGCAACCTGCATGTCTGAAAGTTCTTCTTAATGTTCTCGAAAGACAGAATGATTCAAAAGAGTGACATGAGTTTCTTCCAAACTCTTCTTATGGCCCTAAGCTACCATTCCAAACCTCATCATCATCAGCTCTTTACCCGTTATACTATCCCACTGCTGGGCACGGGCCTCTTCTCACTATGAGATGAGAAGGGTAAGGCCATAGCCCACCACACTGGCCAAGTGCGGGTTGGTAGACTTAACATGGCTTTCGAAAACATTACGGAAAACTCTCAGACATGCAGGTTTCCTCACGATGTTTTCCTTCACCCGTTAGCAAGCGATAATTAACAATTTAATACGCACTTAACTCTGAAAAGTCATTGGTGCATGCCGTGGATTCAAACCTGAGACCCCCTGCATAGCAGTCTGTCGGTCTCTCAACTCAGCTATCGCTGCACGAACTTGGTTAAGTGTTGCCTTGTAACCTATAAGAATAAATTAATTTGGATTTGACACGTGAATTCTGCCAACCCCAATTGGCCAGCGTGGTGGACTTGGCCTTGCCCTTCGTAATCAGAAGAGTTCCATGCCCAACAGTGGGACGGCGGCAGTTAATACTCACTACACTTCGGAAATAAAAATAAAGTATGGAATGAATCTAACAGGAGCGATAATAAAATGGAGAAATGAAAATTGAAGATTTCTACGCAGTCTCGTATTCGAACTAACAGTGGCCATTCTTGACTTTTTGTTGATTTGTTGCAGCCGTGGAATAGATCATAAAACAAGACTGATAGTGATGATTTTACATAAATTAACCCACACATATATGTCATTACATTGACAAAATTTACTTTAAGACTGGAAAATGTCGCTTGAATCAGAAGAATATACAAAACCATCATTACACCTTAAATATTTATCTTCAGTTTCAGTAGATAATTATCATGTGACACTGTTTTATGCCTCTTTACAGAAAAAGGTACCCTTACCGTACCTAGTCACTATTTCGTTGAAGGATAGCCCTTCGGCGACAATTACGATTATAATGATATGGCCTCCACCTACGTATTTATACGAATGATGTGTGATGTACAGAAGCCTGTGGTTATTTTTAGGTGTCTTCACTTTTGGTTGCCGTTATTTAAAAGGTACTGTTACGTAAAGATGTACATGTTTGCTATATGTGATGGGATTTGCTATATGGGACTTAAGGAGTGCACTAAGAAGAGATTTGATGAAATGCCCACAGCATTGAGGCAATTCGGTTAAATTTAAAAAAAAATGTGTACGAAGCTGCCGGCATCCTTAATTTATCTATGACAATTAACTCCCCACAGCGACTCCCTCTGACTAGCCTAGTCAAAGCGAGTTGTTAAAGTGAGTTTGTACCTTCAAATATTGTGTTATGAAAACTATACTTTCTGACCATTTGGTCGTATAACTTGTACAGCTTAGCACTTCACGGAAACAATACTAATACGTAAATTAATATCTTCATATTACGGATATACGAATAGATCTAAGCTGCTAATTACGCAAATTCATACCGAAACCCAATCAATATATAATTAAGCTGGCACATTCAAACAGTATCTATGTAACAATTACAATAATTAAGTTGGGAGGCTGTCCCTCACAAACTTGGTGATTAATTAAATTTGTCATGTTTAATGACGTCATCGGATATGACGCCATGGAGATGACGTTGCGTGTCTTTTGAGATGAAAAGAATTGCGTGTTATGTAATGCTTGTGTAGTATTAAAATGTAGTAAAAACCGGCGTTGAAATAGATGTCGTTTTCCATCTTATACCCGGTGCGCTGTAGCGTGGTGCGGATGACAGTTGCCTATATGACGTTGACATCCGTCAGTACCCCATGACTAGGGATGTGACGTTATGCGATTCATTTTTATCGATCTTACGATACTCACAGCATAAATCTAGTTCACATTAATAGTGTTATCAAAATTTGAGTGTTATTCGGTTTTGCAGTATAACTACGTGTATAAACTTGTCAATATATATCTTTTATAGCTACATAATAATATAAAACTAGCTGGCACGCTACCATTCGGTACAAGTTAATAAACCCCCAAACCAATCCAACCGCAAAAGCGAGTTGGTAAAGTGGCTGACTACGGAATTCAATATTCGATCTATAGATAGATCTGTAGATTTCAGATTAATTTTTGACATAACTCCATACAAAATATGTCAAATAGGAATCTCGAATCTCGAAATCCATGTAGGGATCAAATATTGAAAATGGTCGTTAATGAAAACGGAGTTATAGCAGATATAAAAATGTTAAAGGCAGAGCTTATTGCCTTAGTATGGCGTCATAAGCCACCTCTCGGAATCTCGAATCTCCAGATCCATGTATGGATCAAATATTGAAAATGGCCGTTAATGCAAACGGAGTTACAGCAGATATAAAAATGTTAAAGGCAGAGCTTATTGCCTTAGTACGGCGTCATAAGCCACCAACTCCTACCTATGCTCTGGGCGAAATGGCGAAAAAAAAAGGCCACCAGGTCCTTCGACTACCACCCTACCATTGCCACTATAACGTTATTGAGATGATTTGAGCCCAAATAAAAGGTCACGCCGCAAGAAATAATACTTCGCCGCCATTTACGGCAAATAAAATGTTGCTCCTACTGCAAGCGGCCATCAACAATGTTCAACCTGAAAACTGGTCGAAGGTTGTGAATAAAACAAATGCCCCTCTTTGTTTTATTCACAACCTTCGACCAGTTTTCAGGTTCTGATTGGGATCGTGACATCCACATTGACAATATAATGGAGTCATCGTTGATAATATCCGTCAAAGATACAGATGATGAATTTTGTGACAATTCAGATGTTGCTGACTCTGATACGAGTTTAGACGAATGAAATCTATTATATATATATATATATATATATATATATATATATATATATATATGGTCTGTTGTTTCATTAATATAATTATAGACTTTTTACAATATGATTTGAAATACGCCCAATATACGTTTTTCATTCTAAAAACATCGAATATCCATCGTAGCAGTACATCCCATCACTAAATACGTCTATGGCGTTACCTTATATGCATAAAATTTTGCTTATTTTTTCTTTCCATTAGATTTTATTTGGAGACTATAATTCTGGTTGGGTATAATTTTATGTACCACAGTAATTAATGATTTAAAATGTTACGAAAGTGGTACAACAGAAATACTAAGTCATAATTTGTAAATCGCGGCAACTTTCAAAAGTAAAATGAAACGTTACTGAAACTGCCATCCGCACCATGCTACAGCGCACATAGTACCTATAATTATTTCAAATACATATTTCATCATCATCAACATATTACAATACATACTTATTTACCTATAAATTTTTAATCTTGCTTATCTAGCCACCGTTAATACCCACCCTTTCAAGAATAACGTTGTATTTGCGATTCTGATTTGGAGGTCATACGACAATAGTCAAGCAAAAAAAAATGTTTTTTATTTTTTTTTTATAGACTCACGCCTGTATCCCCGAAGGGGTAGGCAGAGATGTAATAATACAACCACATTTCGCCACGAATTTTTAAGTCCCAGGTAATAGGGGGCGAGCCTATTGCCGTTACCGGGCACATCACCAGACTCCGTGCTGCTACTGGGAATTCGTAAAAACCCAGTAACACTTTTGCCCGATCCGGGAATCAAACCTGGGACCTCCGAACAGTAGTCACATACGCTATCCACTGGACCACGGAGGCAGTCCAGTAGGCAGAGCTAAAAAAATATTTTACCTATATATAAAAAGAAAACACGTGGCAGTTTTCAGAATACATTGAATCAATACTTTTTCACACACCTATAGAATAACTAAAGAGTCTGGCGAAAACTGCTAGATTGGTAAAGAAACACCAGACCTCACATCTGAGACCTCACATCTAACGTTTAAGAATTTTAAGCTTCTTGGCCTTATATACGCATACAAGGCTGATAATAATATCTTGATCACAAATATTGGCAACAAGAACCAAACTCAAATATTGAATATTGCGACGAAAGATGCTGCAAACATCGAACGAAATATTTTAGTAGAAATATTACATTTCAGATACAGTTTACTAGATTTTTGATGTTCAATATAGTGTCGAGATTTACGGGTTGACGGCCATATTAATAACGTGCAAAATAAAAACCACGAGACTAACAGAGTTCGTTCACCTATTGACGAAAAATGAAATGGCAAAATAAACAATATAAAAATTCAGAAACGCACTTCCTTTTTGAAATATTTAATTCGCGGGAGGCAACGAACCGTATTCACATTGTACGTGGTTGAATAGGTACATCGACAACACGACTACATATTATTAAAAATTGTTTTCGCGACCTACAGTGAGCGAGTTACTTAAATTATGATCATTTCATTACAAGTGGCATCAAGAAGTATTTAATTAACTGTAAATAAAAATTAATATTTTTGTCTTTGTACACACGGCTCCTCGGCAATTATGATGTAGGAAATAAGTATTATAATCGTATTGCAACTGTAAAGCTTGACTCGTTGTCGTGTGTACAAAGGAACGGGAAAACTGAAACGCCAGTACGGTATTGGATTTGCCATCAAGATGCTTTAGAATCGGGTAAGATTCTTGTTGATGATTGATGATGATTATTTTATTCGGCTCGAGCATCATCATCCTCATCAGATCTATAAATCTGACCCACTGCTGGGTAAAGGCCTCTTCTCACTATGAGCAGTAAAATTTTCATGAATTTCGAGGGCCACACGAGTTCTCCATCTGATAATGATAGCGCCACTTACTAATAATGCCAATGAGGCATTACTACTCAGAAGTAGGATAAAGTTGTATCAACCGTTTTCTCCCGTATAGAGAAGAAAAAGAGAAGCATGTAATATGGATCTGCGTCAGCGTTGAAGGAAAACATCGTGAAGAAAACTGCTTTTCTGAGAGTTTTATTTATGTTCTTGAAAGTCATGTGAAGTCTGTTAACCCGCACTTGGCCGCGCGTGGTTAACTATAGCCTTTATCAAAGTTGCAAGAGGCCCGTGCCTAGCAGTGGTTCTATTACTTAACCACTACAGGGGGCTTATTCACTATGACCATTTTGAAGTCTTAACGTGTTTTAACGTGCTAGTTACCCACGTCGGCACGTTATTGGCTTAAACGGTATTCACTATGCCAACTTCAAGTTTGACAAGCACGGTAGCGCACGTTTCGGACACGGTTTTAGTTGTCAAAATTCCGTGAGCTAAGAGGTCACGTAACATGCACGTAACGCGTTTATTGTAAAACGATAGAGTATAAATAAGTACTAAGTTTATTTGTTTTATATTATTTTCAGTGTCCGTTAGTGGTTAAATGCTAAGTTTATTTGCTTTTTTATTTACCAGTGTCCGTGTCAAAGTTATTTAATTAAATATTATGTTTTATCAAAAGTGACGCCTGTCGCTGGCGCCAGCGTCTCACTCGTCTTCGGATAAATAATAAATCCATTATGATTTATTAGATTCTGTTAGAATTGGGCTATTTGCTGCACTAACCGAACTTATATTTCTTATATTGTAGCGCGACTGCAACTGTCATGTCTGTCATCAATGTCATCATTATGTTTTCGTTCAAAAATTGACTTATGTACAAAAGATGAATTAAACTTTGAAGACTATTTTTTATTTTGAGATTGTTCCTGGCGAAATTGAACTAAAATAATATAATTTAAGTTTTATTAGCCTTTTCTATTTGTACTGTAGCTTTTAGTGAAAATGACAAGTTAGTAAAATAATATTTATAAAATCGAAAGTGAGCCGGCAAACCGGCATTAAGATTTATGAACGAATGTTGTGAAATTGATAACTAGGCATAGACAAGCTGTCGTATGGCATGCTGAATACAATATTTTGATTGTCACGTTACTGAAACACGTTTACGTCTAGTGCACGTCACGACGACACACGTCTTGAGCATGGTATTTCAGTGGTCATAGTGAATAAGCCCCCTGGGCTGATAATGATGATGGTAGGGAGGTCAACTCTCCGCCGTTCTCTCTCTCTCTCTCTCTGAATACTTACAATTTGACTTCTATTGGGGCATGTTACATTGTCAATAATATCACGATACCGTGGTAATATTGATGGTGTAATAGGCTGTATCGCGGTATCGTGATAATATCACAAATTACTCAAACATCTTGAAATCCGCGATACTCAGGGGGCGGGGCTTCAATATTATTGAAATGTAAGCGCATCGAGATATTTTTCTGTCAGTATGCGTTCGCAGCAAAGAGTTTGGACGTTTAGACTAGAGAGAACATGCCCTATAAATTTCCTTATACCGAACGTGCAACATGTAATGTCAGTTGGTCTTAGTTGGTTAATCATAACGTCAAATTACGCGTCTCATTTAAAGAGGCATATACTCTTTACATACTCATATCTTTGACTACATTCTCTAAATAGCCGTGCTGTGATCTGTCATCAGTGTAAAATTTGTTTGGCGTTTGTGTTTACATTTTTAATAACTTTTTTGCATTTAAATAGTAAGTAAACTTATAATAATTAAATAGTGTACTCATTAATTAATACACATCGAGTATGTGATATCGGGATGTGGATGCCGCTATTCTCGGAACGGAAATAACAGGAGAAACTTTATCTTCTAGCAGTGAGTCGGAATTTTCCAACAAATTTATTTACTTTTCTCGTATTAATGCTATAATGAGTGTTAAGTTTACACAATATCATTGTGTTGCAAGTCAAAGGAACAGCTTGCATACGTATGTGTTATGAATTTAACTCACAAATTGTTATTTTGTACATTTATTGATTTAATAGCCTTAGTGATGGGATTTGACAGTGAAAGGAGATATCGATGTTTTTTCATTGAGGGATAAATACTGAAACTAACTATCGGACATGAATGTAAAACTGTCGCTGGAAGCGACAGCGGGTAGCCGCGGTTGCTAAGTTGGCAATAAACAATGACGTCCAGCGGTCTAATTTTCTATCGCGCGTTTGATAGTAAGCGCAGTTTAATGTACATAATTTACTTAGATACCTACTTTAAAAGTAGCGTCTATTAACCTAAAGCCAAGTGTTCCAGTGTACGCGCGTGTGTAGGCTTACATTTTTGCATCTATAAAATAGTAGATGGATTAGGGATGTGAGTAGCATTTTTTATTATTAAGAAGGTGTTTTATATTACAGGTTGCCTATTAATGACGTCACAAGAAAACGTTGGATAAATGCCGTTGGACGGCCTAGTTTGATTTAGCAGAAGTACCACCGTATTTGTTCACGTCATTTTGAGATAGACTGTTTTTAAAGACAGAAAGCACCTGGCGTCGTTTAAAACCGAAAGCTCTGCCTACATTACATTTATGCCCGGACATTGCACACCCGGTAGAATTATTTATCCAAAGCTAAACAAAAAGTGTGTAATTTTAGTTTGAACATATTAATAAAATATAATAATTACAACGATTTTAATTAATCTATCTACTTCTATATTATTTATCATATTAGTGCTATCCTGACTGATCAAAGACGTCTTGCCTTGTAGTCCGCTACATAATATTCTACCATAAAATATAATATTCTTTCACATTCACACAACATTATCTGGTCCCAAACTAAGCATATCTTGTACTGCGAGTACAAGACAATCGATAAACATGCAAATATACTTTTCTGTAAATATATTACATATTATACATAGTACCATCCAGACCAAGACAAACATCCATATTCATGCACACAAATGTTTGACTTGAGAGCGGGAATCAAACCCGCAAGCTTCGGCATGGCAGTCGGATTACCTACAACTCTAAAAAAATCGAGCAGTGTCCAACGTTAGCGATAGCAAGCAACGTGATATGATGCGACGCAAACAAATTGCCAAAGCCTGCCGTGCCGCATTAGCCAATCTGGTATAATTCGTACAATACATAATCTAAGTGACAGTTTCTTAGCATCTCATCGCCACGCATCGCTCATTAGTTTATGAATACTTTTTGTCAATAGATTTTATGGCTAAAACGAACAATTAAACACGTGAATTATTTTAGTACTGTCTGTCTGGCAAGTCTTTGCAAAGCACTGTCCTGCGTCGACAGCAAAAACTACAATTTCAATATTTTAGCTGTTTACTTCTACGGCTTAAATATATCGACACATACTAAAGTTAGACATTTGACCAAAAATATTTATCGATAAATCATCACTGTTACGAACAACACTCGGTTTCCTAACTCTATGTTTTGTCTACTGTTTGCCTACCACGCGGCTGCTATAAGAGCGTGCTGCTAAACCTATCGACAGCTCTTTCTATCATACTGCATGTGCCATTAGAAAGAAGATATCAATCATAGCAACCGCTGTTGTTATTTAGTGTTACTTCTATGCCTTAGGTTATATTTCTTTGGTTCGCAGCAATGGCGAAACGACGTCAAAGTTGTGACGATTCGTATGTCTTGTCAAAGTGACGATGACGAATTACGCTCCATCGTTGATGCAGGAGGTAAAAATGATCTGGAGGAATTACCTAATTCTTCTTTATGAAACATGCCCGTCCTTGTGGAACCCAAAAGATAAAAATTAATTAAATAAAATTAATAAAAATGAAGACTTCGGCAAGTTGTTGTTGTTTCTGAGTGTTAGTATACATACATATTACATAGTCTCACGCCTATAACCTCGAAGAGGTAGGCAGAGGTGTATTTTCACACCCACTTTTCGCCAGATATACTTTAGTCCCACGTAATAAGTGGCGAGCCTATTGCCGTACCGGGCACATTTCCAGACTCCGTGCTGCTACTGTTCGTTAAAGAAACACCCAATAACACTGCCCGACCCAGGAATCGAACCCGGGACCTCCCGATCCCACGCGCACATTTATGCCGCGAGACCAACGAGGCAGTCGTATAGGGTTTGATGTCGAGGTTTCCGTCTCTACGCAAAGATGGTATTTGCATCGTGTTATCCCTTAGTCGCCTCTTACGACACCCACGGAAAGATGGAAAGGAAAAAAGGGGGTGGTGAGTTGGTGACACTTGTGTTCTATGCCGTTAACCACACGGCTAACTGTAGTCTGTTAGTAAATGTGTATATTGATTTCGTTTTGAAATCCAGTCTTTTACCCAACACTTTCTCTTTTTGCGCTTAGTTTTAATGCGCATACGCGTATTATTGCTATAGCGGCTTTCCTTTTAGAATCCATGTTCTTTTTAAAATTTGTTCAAATTTAATCTTGCACTAAACACTACTTTCTACAGTAGTTTCAAACGCGTACTGATGATGATATTATTGATAATATAACAGTCCATGTCAATACTTGTGATATCGTGATACTAGGATCATGATAATATTGACAAGTGTAACATGCCCCATTTGGTTCATCCCGCGATATAGTATGTATGTAATCTTAAATAATTACGTGATGAAGTCCCCTTACAAAGATGCAGCATGTTTTGTATGGTTAATTGTTTCTGTCCGATGTCATGGCCCCGGTAAACGGGAACGCCTTAAGGAATGCTGGCTTGACGTCGTAAGGGATGATATGCGTGCTAATAAACTAGCCACCAAGGATGTCAAAGCCGGTGCGAAGTGGAGGAGGTGCAGCCGAAAAGCGGACCCCTAGCTCCAAGGTGAAAGTCTTGGAACTTAGCAGGGTTAGGATGATGATATCTATCCGATCTGATATTAACAATCACACTACAACAACTACATTGTATATTAAAATCAATTTAACGTAACGTTAATATATTCAACGGCAATTTATGCAAAACCGGCAACATCACACCGCATATCAATCCAACATGAACACGGAAAGTGACGTGTCAGGCAAACGTTTGATTAATTAAATTTCCGGTGACGTCACGATGGTGACTTAACAGGTTTGAATACTTTACGGCACGTTTGTTTCGTGTAATAGAGTTTGGGAGTTTTAGGGAGTTTCCCTTAATTATGTTAGGTTATCCGATTTTGATGGGGATTAATTGGATGTTAATGATCAGAACCTGATAAGCTTATAGAATATCGATGAAAAGCGACTTTCATGATCCTCCTAGCGTTATCCCAGTTAGAAGCCGGGGTCCGTTTTCTAGTCTAACCGCATTTGACTGAATATAAGTTTTCCATATAGCGACTGTCTGTCTGACTTAAGAAACGTGCACTCTACTGATTATGTAATTAATTTTGGTGCCTGTGCGTGAGCGATGTCATCCGTACGGAAGATTATGAATAAAAAGTGCCCCTATGCCATTTTATTCAGTGAGTATAGTAAAAGGCGACTAAGGAAAATACACGAAATTAATATCATATTTCGGAATTAACGGACTACTAGACATCATACCCTACATCCACCCGTCTGACCAGCGACGTCTGGCCAGCGTGGTATAGTAGGCCAAATCTTCGTATTGACCTACAATGCTATTGTGACACATATTAGGAGAAGCCTTTATCCAGCAGTGAACTGCACAAAACTATAAATATAAGCGATGCATGTTCCGTTGGTGGCGATGTATCGTACGTTTGTTTTTAATTAATTTCGGCCCAGATTATTGGACCACACCTTTTGACACTTTGTGAATTTAATAACCTATCAATCCCAGTAGACAATTATAAAAAATATGGCAAGAAAGGCGAATTAAAAATCCATTTACTTTCATAAAAAAACGCTTCAATGTTGTCGCCAATTGAAAGCACCTTTTATACTTAAAACTAACCTCTATCTCATTTTAAACCTTATACGTTAGGATATAAAATCGAAATTTCATCGAGTTGATCCTGTATACATTACCTTTAAAGTTCTGCACTTTTTTCCAAGAAAACAATTTAGCTTGCAGGCGTACTTTGGTCCATGACACTTCCTTGTCATTTGTGTTTTTATGTATATGGGAGGAATAAAGTGGCAAGCCGCTTAAAATACTGGTAATATCGCTGACGGTCTTTTTTAATTAATGAGAATTTGAGAGCATAACTATAAAGGATATTATTTTTAAGTGCAATATTATCTTAGTGGGTCGTTTACTTTGTGTAAGGAGAGAAAGACAACTAACTGGTAATTTCGAAGAGCTTTTCTGCCAGAAAATTTCCAAATGCATATTTTACTTGAATATTTATTCATTAAGTTATCAATTATCGTACAGCAGTTCGCAAATACAATCGCTAAAAATTAAGTTATGATTTAAGACAGACTATTCCATAAAATATTTAGTTATCGGTTTGCATGAGCAAATATAAGCTGCTAATCTAGAGTGCAGTCTCTTCATAAAATTTAATTTGGCGTCCTAGTGCGGGCCCACTTGGCAGTTTATCCGCACCTGGTACTATAATATTATTTTAGCAAAAATATTCTTCCGATTAAAGTGAGTTCTGTATAACTGTATAACTGAAGTATTAAAACAAAAGAAACCCGAGCCATACCAAGGAAATCCTTTATTACAGAGCACTACTAGCGAACACTGGCGAAAAGTGGGCGTTTAATATGCCTCTGCCTACCCCTCCGGGGAAACAGGCGTGAGTCTATGTATGTATGTATGTACTAACGGAGTATGGCGGGCCTTATTCTTACTGAGAGATGACTTCCTGCCGCGGGTTACCGTCGTCCCAAAAAGTAATGACTTGTCATTCAATGATACATGTATTACATATTGTGACAAGTTTGTTCCCTCTTTTTGTACCCATGTGGCCAACTGTGATGTCGGAGCTTATAGGCTACACGAATGCCGCTGTCATGCCTTGGCAGGTCTGATGATTCTTTGATTTGGACCATACCAAGATAGGTAAGACTTTCGATGCTCTTCGAAGCAACGCAGTGCCAGATATAAATGCTTTAATCAGTAGTCGTACATATATCCAAGAAATTGAACTCTTTAAACAATTGACTTAAACGACTGATACGCTCTGGAAATAGGTATTTTTCATTCACTACAATGTAACTCACATTGTGGTGAATGAGAAATACATATTTCGAGGATTTCCACAACTCAATGCGTGTTCGTATTCGAGATCTTTCTCTTAATTATTTCAAGCTTATATTATCCAGTGAACTGAATATCACAGGTATTATAATTACCAAGACGGCTTTCAATTTGAAACGTGTTCTGCACTAATTAAGTCGAACCACACAAGCCATTGAAATTGCACTGACTGTCTATTAGATAATAGCTTTGAAATGTAGATCATGCTAGTGAATAAGATGCTTTATCATACAGAATATGACCTTTGACTTTGAGCAAAACTTTGTATGGATAATAGTAAACCAATGTTAGTCTACTAATATTGGTTTTAGTCTTATAATCTATCCAAGCATAATATACTGGCAGATTATGCTCATGGAATTAATGCCGCCCATATACTTTGTGTCTATTATGTTATTAAAAAAAATGTTCTCACATTCCAACAAACCAAGGCAGTTTTCAAAACACTTCATCCAATCTAGGAATAAGTAAAGCATACACGGACATAAAGAACATCCAGACGCGTAACAACAATTTGTGGATCACCCAAAATTTGTCAAATGTATATTGAGTCGGCCTTTTAAACCACTAGATACTTCCAGCGTATTGTCTTTTTTTTAATACTGCATGTATGGCGCATTTGACTTCCACAAACTAACAATAAATTTGCAATGACTGGACCAAAATGTCTAACGTTATCCCGGTTGCATCTAAGACTTATTGTCTTGGAGCCCGGGGTCCACTTACTGGTCTAATCAGAAAGTACAGAATATTACCTTTGTATGACCTACTTTTTGTGATGAATTGGGTCAAAACTACTGAGTTATATTGGTCTACAGAAAGATATTAAATATGGGAAGCCTCTGATATTTAAGTGTTCAATGTATGCAAGTGGGTGTGTGTCTATTGCGTATTAACAGATGTGTCGGCACATACATTAGTGTTAGTAAATATGTAGAAATACCTTCTTACTGTTCACACATACATTAGCAGATATTTCGGATAATAACATGACGTTATAATTCGCAGGCTCAGCTAGTTTACGTATATACGTGCTATGTAAACACAAAATCCCATTTTCTTACACCGTATACAAATAGTATGTGTAATTTTAATTTGAACTTAAGTATATTTTATTCCAGGTAGGTACTTCAATACATTAAGTTGAGAGGTCGCTGAGAGCATGACTAGGATGAGCATAGCCAATTTCCCTTGAAAACGTAACGAGTATAAGGTACGTTTGTTTGTTAAGGTACTCACGCTCCGTTGGGATTCACAATGTTCTGGAAGCTTCGAAATAGAATAGATATAAGATTACGTATTAGAAAAAAAACTACTACTACTTATTACAATTGGATTTGTACTTATCATTTTTAATTAATTATTATGTGCTTTGCGCCAAATGATGTGAACTTAATTTAAATATGTAGGTACCTACTGTAGGTGTAAGTGCTCTTTTTTCACACAGATGCAAATAAATTTCTGAACTACTTTTTATCATAAAGGTATTCTTATCTTCCTCTTTCTCGTGTGGGTGCGTGTGTTGCCCACTCTGGTATCGGAGGTTCCAGACCGCCTAAAGGCCTTCGACATGCCCTACGACGAATCAAGTCCTGAGATAAGAACTAAGACTGACAGATTTACGTGCCCTCCGAAGCACAGTAGTGCTCTGATGGAAATGCGTGTGGCATTTCCCTGTCACCCATCCAAGGTAGTCTTATATATGCCTCTTGTGACTTATACATTTTTTACAACTGTAATATCTCAAGGACGAAAACTCTGAATTGAATTAAACTATCTCTTGACAACACACTTCCATTCTTGAACAAAATAACAATTTATATCCTTAGATAAGCTCGGTTTGCTCCAAAATACGTGCTATGGAAACGTCGAATAATGCCAGTGTTGTCAACCCGAACATTGAAAGGATTTTTCTTAGAAAAAAGCACAAAATCTGTCGCCTTGGAGAACTATTTAATAAAGGGTTGACGAGATAGGGTTGCATACGCAAGGGTAAGTTACCTATTATGAAATTATAAATGGCCGCTTATGTAGGTAGTTACATATCAGAGTATTGTGCAGGTTAAGCAACGCTGGTGCGGTCTATTTGAGGACGGGTGACCATAAAAATCTGGCTTTTAGATTTTCTTATATTTACCTAATAGCTGAATAGAAACAACTAAGTACCTACTGCTATGTTTAAAGTTACTTCGGATTACGTTATATTAATAAAATATCAACAACGATGGTTTGGACATTTGGAACGGATGGATGAAAGAAGAAATACGAAAGAAGTGTATCGTGTAAGAATGAATGGAGATGTCGGTAGGGGGCGTCCAAGACGGACGTACGCCGACCAAATAGGTGACGTACTAAAAAAGGGCCAAATTAAAAGTACCAATAACCGGCGAGCATGTATGATGAGGTTAATGAATGTCGAGGCAGCGAAAGAGGTGTGTTTGAATCAGAGCATTTGGCGTTCCATAGTCTCTGCCTACCCCAATGGGAGACAGGCGTGACGATAGATAGATAGATAGATATCAACATCATATTATGTATGGATTTGCAAAGTTATTCAAGACTAGAGGACGCCAGCAGCTACGCCTGCATTTTTTTTAAATTCACCCGTTTTGGCCGATCCCGTGGAAATTTCGGGAAATCCCTTCTTAGTGCACCCCTACGGTCCCCAAGGAACATACATGCCAAATTTCAGCTTCCTGCGCCCATTAGTTTCGGCTGTAGCGTGTCTGTCAGTCAGTCAGTAACGCAAGGATTTTATATATTAAGATTTTCTTAGTAATAATTATTATATTTTTTATTCTCAAAAATATTTTTATGAAATGTAAAAACTTTCTTGACTTATACACAAATGACGTAGGAATCACTACGTATTTAGTAAAATTGAAAGACTAAGAATGGTGCCTCCTAATATGTAATCAGACTGTATTTTATTTAGCCAATAAGCTATTAGGGTTTTTATAAAAAACTATTTTCTATTCTATTGTCTACAACGAAAACAAATTTAATTTAAGAAAATTGTTTGAATAATGTATTTATGTGGGTGAGCTTATACGACAGAGTGCATTATGCATAATATATGAACGATGTCTTGTTTAGAAGAGGATTCATTTGGGTAGGACCTTCTTAGGTTTGGGGTCATTGACCAAGGATTTGTAAACGTAACTGTCAACATGGTAAGGGACAGTTTTGCCACTGCCAGATAAGTTCCTGTTAATTTAACTGGTAAATAACATTAAAAAAAAACCTTTTAATTTTTTTTTATTTGAGCCTAAAACAAAGTAGATACAGTTCGGCGAGCGTACTCGTCCTTGTCACACGCCTACCGGTACTATCCCCGCCAGTTTCACTGTTACGAATTTTAGTGATGGGAACACATGTCGATAAAAATTTACTGTCGATATGGAGCAATACTTAACACGTTCTAACTCCCTTGGAAAACGTCCTCTCGAGGGTCCTGTTACTACCAGTGAGTGGAAACTACCCAAGAAGACTGCGCACCCAGCCGAACTACAACAAAGATCGGAACCAATCAAGACATCGAACAGATTTACTTCTTTGCACAACGAACATGCTAATGCCGATACGTCTGCAAAGTTTCGCGATGCAACATCTACAAGAAAGGTCAGTCGTATTCCTCCTATAGTATTGGATATACAACCTAATTGGACACATGATTATATCAAATCCACTATTACGACATTCGCGAAAAACTTTCACTTGCAATACAGAAACAAGAATAAAGTAGCTATTATTTGTTACACACCCGAGAGCCACCAAGCCGTCAAAGAAGGGCTTCGTGCTGAAGATATCGCCTTTCATACTTTTACACGCAAAGATGAAAAATTTTACAAAGCTGTGATATTTGGTCTACCTGATTATGTCGAAGAGCTGTTACCGATTGAACTTTCTTCACTAGGCTTCGATAAAGTAGTTGTCAAAAAAATGAAAACACCTGTAGAGAAAGCACAATACTGTCCACCTTATCTGGTTCAACTACCGCCTGGCGCAGACTTTTCCAAATTTCGCCAAATTAAACTATTATGTAATAGTGTAGTCCAGATTCAAAAATACCAGAACAACAATCGATTCGGCACTCAATGCTACAGATGTCAAGGATTTGGTCACTCTTCCCAAAATTGCAATCTGCCACCTCGCTGCGTCAAATGCACCGAAAACCAAAGAAGACGCGGGACCAGCCTGCAATGTGTTGCAACTGTGGGGGTAACCATTCAGCAAATTTTCGCCTATGCAAGGAACGGGAAAAATACTTGCAGCTCCTTCGTGACCGTCAAGAGAAACTCAACGCAGTTCGAAACTACAAACCTCCAGCAAAGTTCAGCGAAACCGATGGGCGGCCTTGGAATCATGTTGCTGCTGCTAAGCCCCTGAGCGATACTATAAAAGAAAATACCCAAGATCAAGCCACCTCAGATATGTTAGCCATATTAATGACTATAAAGACTATTAAAAGCTAATTCCTCTGCTGTAATAACATGATGGATAAAGTAATTCTCATATTGACGCACTTAGGTCAGTATGTCTAGTGATCAAAATTTACGTGTTTTATACTGGAATGCAGACGCATTCGATCTAATATCTCCGAACTGCTGCACCTGGTAAGCGAGCTCTCTGTTGATATTATAGCCCTATTTGAAACAAGATTGTCACCTCGCTGTAAAATTAGCACCCCTGGATTTAACTGTTACCGACAGGATAAAAAACTAAACGGACAGGGACAAGGAGTAGCCATTCTTGTGAAATCCGAGATCTCTCATACTCATATTATATCGCCTAAAACTCAAAACATGGAATGCATTGGTATTCAATTGGTAATATCCAATAACAATATTCTTTTCGTTTCAGCTTATCAATCACCAAATCTCCCTTTATTATCGACTGACTTAGACTTAGTGCTTAACTTAAACCCAAAGTCATTGATAATGGGTGATTTCAATACTAAGCATTCTTACTGGTATTGTCCAAATTCCAACCATCATGGTGAGATACTATTTAATCACATGATCAGAAATGAATACGATATTCTTGCACCAACTAAACCTACCTTAGTTCACTACCACAGTACTCACTGTCCATCCACACCAGATATTGTGCTTGTGAATGATGTTTATAATGTCTCTGAACCACAAACACTTACCTGTTTATCCTCTAACCACTTGCCAGTTTACTTCACTGTTGGTGGCACTCCAATAAGAAAAAAGCGGATTGCGTTCAACTACAGTCAAGCCGATTGGAAGGGCTATAGCACGGTAATAATATCTAACAGTATTGTAACTCCATACAAACGCACGAAACTCGAGTTATACCTACGCGCCTCGAGCAGAGTACCCATTAGACTGAGCGGACTGTGCCTACAGTACCCGCAGCCGCTATCGTGCCGCAGCTCGCATGCGGCGCGTCTGGTAGGTATATAACTCACGAAGGCGGCCGAGTTGCAATACTGTTTGATTATATTACCGTGGCTATAGATCATATTTAAACAAAAATATCCTTCTTAATAAAGATACATTCAACTCAGAGGAATCTATAGACCGTGCAATTGAACATTTGACCCACACAATCATACATGCTAGGGACAGAAACATACCTAAAACAATAAGTTATAGTAGCCCAAAACTTCCACGACGAATAAGATCGCATATCAAAGATAAAAATCGGTTACGTAAACAGGCTTTGAAAGAGTACTCGCCTATAACACGACGTCACTTATACTCACAAATCAATTACATGCAGTCAAGAATCAAGGCGGAAATCAAAGAATTCAACGATACTATCTGGCGACAAAAGCTGGCTAAGATAGATAATCCTGCCCTTGATTTATGGCGCATGGTAAAGTCTATTAACAGCCAAGCAGTAACGATTCCTCCTTTAAAAGTATCCGATGGTGTTAGTACCTCATCTGTCACAGAGCAATGTGAAATCTTGTCTGAGGCTTTCCTGAGTAATATGAATCTCACTAATAACTGGATAAGTGACAGTGATACGGAAACAGCGGTAGCGGAATCAATTAAAATCTTGGACGGTTACCAAATAGCAGACTATCCTTCTCTTGTCAGACCTAAAGAAGTTCATAAGTTATTTACAAAACTAAAATCTCGTAAAGCGCCCGGCTATGATGAACTGACTAATATTCTTCTTAAAAACGTTTCTCAAAAAACCACAGTTTACATAACTAAAATATTTAACAGTTGCTTGCGACTAGCATATTTTCCGAAATCATTAAAACATGCAAAAATCATAGCTATAAAAAAGCCAGGAAAAGACGAGACAATTCCATCTAACTACCGACCGATTAGTCTGCTACCTGTCATTGGTAAGCTTCTTGAATCTGTTATATTAACTCGCCTATTGAGATTCACTGAACCAATATTGGCTCCAGAACAGTTTGGTTTTCGAAGTTCACATTCAACTACTCAACAGCTGGCTAGAGTTGCAGAAGACATTGCTCACGGTTTAAATCTAGGGTTTTCTACTGGCATGATATTGTTAGATATAGAGAAAGCTTTTGATACAGTCTGGCACGAGGGACTACTTCATAAGCTTATCAAAAGCAATGTGCCTCTCTGTCTTACAAAACTTATTCAAAACTACCTAAGTAGTCGATTTTTTTCAGTTTTTATAGGTGACGAGCGTTCTGCTCCAAAAACTATCCCTGCTGGTGTCCCACAGGGCTCAATTCTTGGACCATGCTTATTTATCATTTATTTAAATGATATGCCCAAACAAGCCCACACACACCTTGCTGTCTATGCCGATGACACAGCAATATACACCAGTCATAAAAATACTGACATAATAATTGGACGTTTACAGTTATCGCTAGAACGCCTAAGCTCTTATTTTGCTACATGGAAGCTTAAGTTAAATTCTACCAAAACTGAAGGCATTATCTTCACTAGAAAACGTACCCTCCCTGCTAGGACCGTCAAATTAGACAGTTTTCAGATCCCGTGGAGTCTAACAGTGAAATACTTAGGTGTAGTGCTGGATAGGAAATTAAATTGGAACAAAAACACAGAACATGTTGTTCAAAAGAGCACCAAAGCTTTAAACTCCTTAAAACCAGTGTTAAATCGTAAATCATCCCTGAGCGCGTCGACTAAGTTTCTTATCTATACAACACTCATTAGACCTTGTCTCACATATGCGGCACCCGTGTGGTGTAGTTTGGCCGATGTAAACTACGATAAATTGCAAGTCATTCAAAATAGGGCACTTAAGGCGAGGATTTCCGAGCGCTCAAAGCTTTTGAGGCTCCCCTCTTCCCCAGTTCGCGAGTATAATTACGATCAATCGCGACGCGAGCGAGACGCGACGCACCTGCCGCCATATTATGTAGGTATAACACTTTCGCGCCACAGTATAGAAAATTGAAGCAGTATATCAATTGAAATATAAACTTACTTATCGAGTATAAATAATTTGCAAAGTTTTTGTTTTGAATAAACCTTTATGAAATTCGAAAGTAGTTTTACAAAATTGTTTTTGTTTATAGTGACAATAGTAATCAGTAGATAATTTATGAACATTATGTTTGTTGTTGATTATAAAAAAAACTTATGATCGCTCGCAATGCGAAAGTATCGCTTGTATATATATCAATCTTAGGGAAAAGGATTAGATTAATATAAATTAATTAATTCGTTGCTACTGTCAGCAAAACAACGGCATAGAACCAATAATACACATAAAGGGCTATAGTATACTTATAGCTACTTTTAATCACCAATAATTACATTTTGTTATATTTATTTTAACTATGCAATCTCTAAGATACTACTCTGTCAAAAAAGTACCGGAAAAAGATCAATAATATACAAGATTTTGATTACAGGGCAATAGTTATAGCAATATATACTCATGAAAACACACGTGCATGCATAATAAAGGTAATCACCCAGCTCCATACAAATTAAGGCTATTCTAAAAGTGCCGGCCATCGATATATATGTACTAAATATATGTCAATGGTGCCGGCCAACTAAAATAAACTTATAGAATATTACGAAATAATTTTTTTTTATTACTACACTAAGGTTCTAAGTGCAGTCTGTGAGATCATATTCCAGCTCAAAGAATCTATTCTGTTCCTAAAATAAATCCTAAGTAATTACTGTTATTTTTTTGCCTAAAATTGCATGTTGCAATTTAAATGGCATCAGGTAATGACAGGTAGTAAGCCAAGAGCGAAATATCTGATTGATAAGCATTACTGCCTCACAGAAAGAGAGGCTGACGTTCCAAGCCATCACGCACCAGACTATGGGCAGGGCAGGTAGCGAGGGTACGACTGTTAGACTACAGGCCCATGTCCAAAATGGATGGGTCCAACTGAGTGCTGATGGGCAAAGCAAACCAAGTGAACAGGATTGATACACGTATCCATTTGGGTTTGGCTGCTTTCGATAAACTGGCATTTGCTTTTACGAAGCAAGAAAAAGCAAGAATATTCAACAAGTGCGTCCTGCCAGTGCTCACCTACGGAGCCGAAACTTGGGTTACTACAGAGGCAGCGCTACAGAAACTTGAAGTTGTTCAAAGAACAATGGAGAGAAAACTGGCAGGAGTGACACTCAAAGACAGAAAGAAGAATAAATAGCTCCGAAAAGAAAGTCTAGTACCAGATGTTGCCAAAAGAGTAGCGGCCGGACATGTAGCCAGAAATCCCGAAACATGGTGCAAGCAAATATTAAAATGGCAACCATGGGATTGTAAATGACTAGCTGGAACGGCAAATGAGATGGAAAGAAAACATCATAAAGATAGCAGGCATTAATTGTTTGAAGACTGCCCAAAACAGAACGGAAAGGAATTTGTTGTAGAGGTCTACACCAAAATGGTTGGAAAAGGCTTAAGATGGTTATGTTCACGGCGCTGGGATGCATAAGCGGGGCATTCCGCCAACATTTGTAGCGCCGTTTCTTGGACAGGGTTGCGGCTGCTGTCACTATAGTGATATCCAGGTGTTGCCGACTGGCCTTTTCTCTACCAGAACCGGCCGAAACATTGGAAAGTGAGAACGTTGTGACGCAACATCTCTTCAACCACATGGTGCCATCCCTGTACATCATGCAAGACATCTGTACCTGACCGGTCATAGACATTCCTACTAAAGGTTTAGACGATATTTTTATATTTGGTCAGGAGTATTTAAAAATATGTTTTTTACTTTTTTAATGAGTCCACTGCATTTTAGGGCTCACGTATTTCACGTTAGGCTGAAAACGTATATTTGACTACCGTTACACCTCTTTGATTTACTACTTTTGTCAAAACAAAACTGCTCTACGGTACTTTGAGACATACATTCAAACCTAAATATTGTCTCAGAGAATACGCTTGTATCCTAAAATGTAATTAGCGATTGATTCGTTCCTTTATTAGATGTTAAACTGAAATACCTGATTTTTCTTCAAAAAACAATCAGCAATATTACTAATTACGGCTTTTTAAAAAACTTTTTGAATTTGACACGAAAACGCTGTAAACCATCATAGCGGTTGAGTGATATCACAAAGTACAAAACAAAACCATCCGTGAATGAAGTCTGGTCTGATGCACCCACTTTTATTTTGTTATATTCGATTTGACAGGTAGAAACTTTTACTTTTTAGTTGTATTTACTACTAAAACGTCAACAACATGAATGGTGGACGTACTATTTGACGTAATGCTCTCTGATTTGTGTTCACTGTCACAAGAATAAGTAAAAACATTATTTTAAAGTTTTAGAATCCTAAAAATTACATTAATCTTACCATTTTATAATAAACAGGAGGACGCCAGCGGCTACGCCTGCACAGTTTTTTTAATTTATCTGTTTTGACCGATCCCGTTGGGTATTTCGGGAAATCCCTTCTTAGTGCACCCCTACGGTCTCCAAGAAACATAAATGCCAAATTTCAGCTTCCTGCGCCCAATAGTTTTGGCTGTAGCTTGTCTGTCAGTCAGTCAGTAACGCAAGGATTTTATATATTATGATAATAAACTTTATTGACATCTTAAAATCATAATGGATCTATAGATACTACAATCAAACCGATTTATTCTTAGTGGACACAAGCCTATTGACTTAGATGTTTGGTGTAATAGTTAAAATGTTTACAACAGTGTGTTCTATTAAAATAACACAATTTATTGATTGGCCGGCAAAATAAAAATTAGCCCAATTTGGGTGATCTCCTTTAGGCGCTGCCATCGGCAAGTAGTAGTGAAAAATAGTTAAAATTTTACATACATACATACATGCGTACGAAATGATACTCCTACACCCACAACTGACAACGCTTATTTTCCGCCAACCAATAATAAACTCTAGTTTTCGTTATTATTTGTCGGTCAAATTGATATACCTACCTACGGACGCTTATAAAGCGGCCAAATCAAGCTACAAGAAATGCCTCAGATTCAGACGCACCATGGGATGGCGAAAATTCTGTGGGAGCATTGAATCTTGCCAACAAGCAAACCGGGTAAGGAAACTACTGGCTCAGCAACCGATGGTTGCACCAGGTACTCTCCGTAAACCGGATAACACATACACCACATCGGAGGAGGAGACAAGACGCGTCCTACTAGAAACACACTTCCCAGGCTGCGTCCTCACCCCGGTAATAACGTGGCACGATACACCAACAGTGGCGACCGAACACGAGTGGAGACACGCAAACACCGTGGTCACAGAAGAAAAACTCCGATGGGCCATCGATAGCTTCCATCCCTTCAAAGCAGCCGGACTGGACGGCATCTTCCCTGGGTTATTACAATGGGGGGGTGAACCGGTCCGCAAAAGACTTCTGGCAATCATGAGGGCTAGCCTGGCCCTTAGATATGTACCGAAGAATTGGAGGGAAGTCAAACTAATTTTCATACCAAAACCAGGCAAAACAAACTACACAAATGCAAAGTCCTTCAGACCAATAAGCCTGACCTCCTTCATGCTTAAAGCCTTGGAAAGGCTATGCGAGAGGGAATTAAGAAGTGGGGCACTTAAACACCTACCCCTACATGCCAATCAACATGCATACAGCTCAGGGAAATCGACGGAATCGGCCTTACATCAGGTCGTGAACCAGATAGAAGCTGCTATACAACAAAAAAGCATCTGTCTGGGCACCTTCATTGACATAGAAGGAGCCTTTGACAAGACAAACTTCTCCAGTATAAGCAACGCCCTAGCCAGACATGGTGTGGATCAGATGCTCATACAGTGGATCCAAAACATGCTCAGCAAAAGAGTAGTGCGCCTGCACGGCGACTCCCAGACAGCCTTGATAACTAAAGGTTGCCCGCAGGGCGGTGTACTCTCCCCGCTATTGTGGAACTTAGTCATCAATGAACTCATAGACAAACTCAACGCGAGATATTTTTACACAATAGGATATGCAGATGATCTGACCATTCTCACCTCAGGTAAGGTAACTAGTACAGTGTACAACCTTACTCAACAGGCTCTACGCATAGTAGAGTGGTGGTGTAATGAGTACGAATTATCAGTAAACCCGAACAAGACCGAACTAGTTATGTTCACACACAAACGCGCGCTGGGTACTTACCGACTGCCCAGGCTATTCAACACAGAGCTCAAGCTGTCCACCGAGGTAAAGTACCTGGGAGTCACTCTTGACAGCAAATTGACATGGAACAGCCACATGGAAAATAAGCTCAATAAAGCCAGCATCGTCTTCTGGCAGTGCAAAAAGATGAGGTAAACGATGGGGCCTATCCCCCAAAATTGTCTTATGGCTCTATAAGACAATAATACGTCCGATGATAAGCTACGGCGCAGTAGTGTGGTGGCCTCGGACCAACCTAACAACGGCCGCCAACAAGCTTCAAAAGCTTCAAAGACTTGCATGCCTAGCGGCCACGGGCTGCATGAAAACTACACCTACAGCGGCACTCGAAGTGTTGCTGGACTTGCCTCCATTGCACCTGTTCATACAACAGGAAGCAACGATGTCGGCGATCCGGCTAAGAGCTCTGAAGCTCTGGAAAGACACTAACACACCGCACACTAGCAACTTAAACACACTCTTTAAAGAAGTTCCTCTCACACAAGCCATTGGCGACCGAATACCGAAACAATTTGTTTTCGATAAGAAATACAAAATCCAACTGTACGAGGATCTACACGAGGGAGCGGTTGGCCACAACGAGCTCACGATCTTCACAGATGGGTCTAAGACGGATACAGGTACGGGTTCAGGAGTATTCTCCGAGGACCTTAACATCAACATCGCAGCACCGCTGGGAGCCTACAACACGGTCTACCAGGCCGAATGTTTTGGCATAATCCTAGCTGCCACAGCAATCATGGCACGTGAGGTAAGGGAACGATCCATTAGGATCCTCTCAGATAGTAAGGCTGTCCTCTCAGCCCTCAAAAGCCATACTATCACCTCGGCACTCACGCTTGAATGCCACCAGAAACTAACAGAGGTAGGTAAACAAAACAAATTAACACTGCAATGGATCAAGGGCCACAGTGGCTCAAGAGGGAATGACGCAGCCGACGTACTTGCCAGAAGAGGGGCCACTTTAGAGGTGGTGGGACCCGAGCCCATTATTCCCCTCCCTTCTGGTTTTTATCGCAACCTGGTAAGGAATAGGACCAGGACCCAACACAACCAGTCCTGGATTGGTATTGAAACATGTAGGCAGGCCAAGGAGGCTCTTCCCGCAGTAGACGGTAAGATAGCCAAACAAATCCTCCGGCTGTCCAAACAACAACTGCGGACAGTCACGGCCGCCTACACAGGACACGGATTCTTTAATAAACACCTATTTACTATAGGTATCACCGACAGCCCGCTGTGCAGGGCCTGTATGGCAGCAGACGAGACGGCAGCCCACCTGCTCCTCGACTGCCCTGAGGTCGCACAGTACAGGCAGCAGTACCTGACGAGATACAGCACCCTGAGGGAGGCAGTGGGCCACATCAAGAGTCTGCTGGCCTTCCTCGAAGAGCTGGGGTGGCTCGAATGAAGACACCATTCCCACCTGCACGCAAAATACACGCCAAGACGTGGAGTTGCGGAAACAGCCCGTGCCATCAAGTATCAAGTATCAAGTATACCTACTTACCTACCGAACACCTTACCTAACTTTCTAAGCTGTGACACCAGTGCATTCTTCCTCGGCGTGATAAATAATTACTATAATATTATTAGGTGTCCATTGTTCCGTGTTTGGTAATAGTGTGGAAATCAATGATATTATTGGTGGAAATAGTCAATAGAATTATTGAATAGACGGAAATCATTATTTTTTTTTTGTTTTTGATCGCGCTAGTCTTAGGAACTAGCAGGCCAATTTCTAAGATTTATTTGCTTCTCTAGCCCATTTGTTGAGGAAGGTTATACCAAATAACATCACGCTACTACCCACGAGGGTGGGGCAGTAACCATAAATACCACTAAGTAGGTAACTGCGGATATTTGTATTTATTTAGGTAGGTAGGTACCTATAAAATTCGCTTGTATAGCTTTTAGGCACATCTCACATTTTATTTCCGTATATAGGTACACAGAATAAAAGTGTGAATTATTGTATTAGGTAGGTACCCAATACAACAGTAATACACATACACACACAAAACAACAAATCAATATTTTTCTAAAGTACTGTTACCTAACTATGCTGTTGTTATCAAGTCGTTATCTTGTCCAATAATCAAAACGATATTTTTAAAACTATACTTCTTACTTATATACACTATTATTACTAACTAAAAATTTACAATACCTATTTACAAACTAAACCTAGATGTAATATATTTATCAATAAGTGATGATGACATTCGTAACTGACGATAAAATAATTCGTAATCCTGCGGTGCGCTCTGCAAACTAGCGATACGTCCTGTCTCCATTACATCCCGCTCGGGACTGAACGGCGCCGGAGAGAGCGCGTCGGCAGTATGAAATTACATATTTTTGGTATTATATTTTTGTATATATAAAAATTCATAATGTGATTGCCGAGAACCATCCGCTTTTACATGTCCTTTCTTTTGGTATACTTTTGAAAATTCTAATCCCAATACAACTCAAATGAAACGGGAAAAGTTGTTTAAACAGACCTATATGCGCGATTATTTTCTATCGTATCAAATGACAGTAATCGTGTTTCGAATGGCCGAAATATAAAGATCTAATACTGTAGAATAACATATATTTTTTTCCGAATTTAAATCTCTGTTATTTACAAATAAAACGCGTTTGCCCACGCTAGATAACACTGTATTTTGGGAAATCCTCGCCTTAAAATATCATATAATACTTCATTCCTTACCAATTTAAAAACATTGCATAAACGTATTAAATATCCACTTATAAAAGAATACATATTAAATTTGTCACGTAAATTTTATTTATACAAAAACCCATTACATCGTAACAAGCTCATTAGTAAAA
Organism: Euclidia mi; assembly: GCA_944739405.2. Classification (NCBI taxonomy): domain Eukaryota; kingdom Metazoa; phylum Arthropoda; class Insecta; order Lepidoptera; family Erebidae; genus Euclidia; species Euclidia mi. The sequence goes on along the minus strand of OX123205.2, from coordinate 33,531,330 downwards.
TAGGAAAAAGTAGATTACATACACTATGCTACTCACAGACATACAATCGATATCGGCTGCCCCATCACTATTTCTTACATGAATCATGACGTTAGCTCGCTTACCTGGCCGCCGCTGCTCGACCGGCTTTAGAACATTATTGATAATGCTACCCGCAATTTTTTAATATTACATATTTAACGTAAAATTATCACCTTTGTGTTTTAAATTATGAATGCAAAGAACAAAAGTTTTTATACGTAAATAAATACACTGTGTATTCTTGTTGTGTAAGTTAAGTAATATATTTCTGTGATGATAATGTTATTCCCTGCTAAGATTGTCATTAGCTTCTGGTAAGTTATAATAATACCTATCTGTTAACTAAATAATTAGCTACTCATGTGCATTATGTTTTTAAAAGGCGCTTAGTCTGTTAAACGGTTACGTATATTGTTTTGTGTACAAATAGAATAAGATCGTTTGTAAACAATTATTGTAACATTAAGTGATTAATAAAGACATTCAAAATCAATCAATCAAAAGTAGATACAGTTAAATCAAAATAAATAAATAAAAATGCTAAGGAAGTTAAACTGCGGGTAATGATGATGGTTCGCTTAATCAGCAATATATCACATATTTGTCGTGTGTACGGTTAGCAAAGAAAATGGTTTACCATTTATGACAAAGCTTTGTCATCACAATAACTGTAAGGTTAAGGTTACAAGTACCTATCAGAATATTATCTCAAATAAAAATCAACGTGGTTTAATAACGTGCAAATAAATTTAGACCGTAGGGCGAGATACCATGTTTTTGGCTGTCTGTACTTAAGTGAGTAGCTACCTACTGAAGCTCTAGAGCAAATCCGTTGTGACGTAATAAACCTTCTCATCAGTTGACGGGGTCAATCAATGGGTATAGTCACCAAAGCTTCAGAGCCAAGCCTTTATGACGTCACAACATTGCCACATCTTGAGATGTAATAAACCGTGTCATCAGTTGACGAGGTCAAGATAATCATCACTTAGTCTCTCAGCTGTAAGCCTGCTGCAAAGCTGGCAGTATGAACTGCTATACTTTGAGTTAATTCACCAATTGGCTCATTCTCTCAGCTGTAAGCCTGGCTGCCAGTAACAACTGCTGTACGTTGGGTTAATTAGATAGGTGTCACTTCATCTGTTGATTGTAGTTATTAGTAAGTCTAGATGTGGAGCCAGATGGCTAGAATGTTATGTTGCTAAGGTCGGCTTTGGATTGACTAGTAGCCTACGATTAGCATAATAAGGTTGAGAATATTGTACACAAAGCTGTTTACTTCATGGTGTCATAGTCTTTATTCGTGAAGGTTCTATGCTTATATTATACTTAATACAATATAACCATAGTGTCTACTAGGCATGTATATACTAATTACTTAGGACTACTCATATGCGGTTATCTGATTTAAGTCTACATCCAGCAACATGTCGAACATAAGACGTTCAGAGAAAAGAGCGATCTGTCTGCCTTTTTTAGAATAGGAGTGAGAGAGAAGTCCGAATGTAACGAAATAAGTCTCCTTCTTCCTATATTTGCTGTTCCCGTCCTAATCATTCTTTATAATTTTTATGTTGTTTTTATCCTCCTATTTATTATTTTATACTTTGTACCGATTTGTTTATAGGAATAAAGAATTTTATTTCCTTATTTTTTATCTTGAGCTGATAAACTACTCAACTCGTGACGGTCAGTTATGACCACCAACGCTTTATTATACCTATGCCTTAGAAGCTTTGGAGATTTTAACACAGAATAACAAAGACAACAAAACATGACAAAGACATGTGCGATCTCGATGTCATACCCCAGATATTCCCAAAGGATATTGCGCCACAGTTTACTAAAAGTTTTACATTGAAAAATGTTTGTATTCCATCCCGAAATTGCTTCGAGACGTGAAAAAAACTTGTTATGTTTTCACAGTTTAGTATATTATTCTCTGGAGGTTTGTGTTCTTTGTTTAATAGGATGAGGTGCAGTGTAGTATACCACTATCTTTATTATTAGTATCTTTATATATTTAGGCATGTATTACAGTAAGACACAGCATAGGTAGGCTTCCGGCAAGGTGGAGCGACAATTTGGTTAAGATCGTGGGAAGCCATTGGATGCGGGCAGCTCAAAATCTCTGTGTCGCAAAACTTGCGGGAGGTCCATGTCCTGCAGAGGATGTCTACACGTCCGAATGTCTACCAAATACATATACATTTTGAGTATGTGCTAGGCATAACATTACCTGTCCACGTTTTTAGATTCCGTGTCCTTTAAGGCGGCGCGTGAAAAGCTGTTTTTCAGGCTATCAAGGTGAGGATCATCATGCTATTATTATTGATACAATATTGGTATGATGACCTTTACTGATCAGGCGGCATTTTTCATTATTTAATAGGCAAAAATAAAAGAAAGTTAATATTAATGGCTGATTTGAAGACGTTGACTATATTTACATTTGTTACCACCACGGCTAAATTGCCATTCTAATTATTTATAATAGATATAGATATTAGACTATATGAAAATGTTTTTTTGTCTATCCTTCTTTCACGTCGCAGCGGAGCGAATTTAATTGAGATAGGTAGCTAGTTATTTCACGTTCACGTTATTTAGCCTCTACAACAGACTGTATTTTTCTTTTCTTCAACAAATGCTTAAACCGATAGTTTTCCTATACGCGAACTTGTATTATTATTTTATTACCATAGAAATATTGCTAGTGAATTGCCTGCGGTTCCTCAAGGGAAAATCCCTGAAGGAAGATTAAAGTATTTGAACCATTTCTTACTCGGCGTTCTTACGGCGTTCTTACCGTCCAAAAGAAATCGCAAATGATATAATATTCAAGCGGCCACTCGTAGTTATAATACTTATAATTCTCAGTTCGCTCGTATTCTAACACTTTAGTCATATAATATTCTTTATGAACACCTACGGTATTCTGCGGTGCGAATTCAAAGGTCAGGCGGTTAAAGATAATTTTAAAATGTTTTGAGAAGATATTTCTACTGGTTATGTTTAATTTTGACTGGCTCCGTGGTCCAGAATAGCGTTTGCGTCTGCTGATTGGTTCTCGGGTTCGATTCCCGAAGTCCCGGACGGACAAAAGTGTCAGTGAGTTTTGCTGAATTCTCATTTGCAGCATGGAGTCTGGCAAGTGCCAAGTAACGGCAATAGGCTCGCCCTCTATTACGTAGGGCCTACAATTTATAACATGGCGAAATATTATAGCAGTGGGTGTAATATTACACTTCTGCATACCCTTTCGAGGATATAGGCGTGAATCTATTAAAAATAATGTTAGATTGTTTCCGGTTCGGGTTATTGATTTTAAACTGCTCTCTCGCTAGGGATGGTAGTTTAATGGAACTTTGCAATAGTGTAGCTTATATGTGTATATCAGCATAACATATGAGCTCTCTTTTTATCCCGTTAACCGACCCGCATGCGGGCAAAGCATTGGGTAAATCTAGTACCTATTTGTATACGTAAAATTCTTGCGTTACTGACTTATAGACAACGGACATCTGAACCTATTGAGCGCAAGAAGCTGACACTTAGCATGTATGTTCCTTGAGGACCGTAGAGTTGTATTAAGAAGAAATTTTCATAACTTCCCACAGATCCCCTAAGAAACGGTAAATTTAAAATAAAATGTTCGGACGTAGCAGCGGGCATCCTCTACTATAATAAATATCAACTACTCTTTTATTGGACTCTACCTACAGTAAAACCGAAGCATGTAAACTTATGACTTAGATCGTCAATATACTGCACGAAGTTTTACCGTACATAATTCGAATTGAATATCCATTTTATTATATTCTAAAACTAACTAGGTATGTAGAATAAAAATAGACGTAGTTATTTCAACCGATGCTCCGCGGCATAAGAATATTCATTTAAATGAGATAACGTGTGTTCAACACAAAATAATATTGCTTCTCTCTCAATTTTGTTGTGGCAAATGTAGATACGTATATCTTTTAATATAGCAAGTCCTTTTAATAAAACCGTTTGACAGAGAAAGAGTTTCTCGGAGTAGGTACCTACCGATGGAAGATACGTCCCAAACATTTAGTAGGATATACGAGTATTTTTGCTCGAGTGTTTCATATTGAAATAGAACTATCTTTGTAGTTATTGTATTATAATAATTTACTAAAGTGAAGATTGTCAGAAAATAGAATAATATACTGTTTTGAAGGAAAGGGTGTTTCTCCAACTGGAGGGAGAATCCTCAAACCAGACTAAGTAGGTGATCGTGAAGCTGCTGAGGCCTTGTATCTTTTTGAGAATTTTAATAGCGTGATTTCGGGTCTAGTGTATTTTTTGCCCCTTAGATGTCGCCAGTGTCGATGGTCCTCAAAAGAGATGCAAAGAACACCTAGGCTCGAAATAACAGTTTGTGGGTACACATAAAATGTTGACTCGTGTGGGAAGTTAACCCATAACACTCGGCGTATTATCAAGCTCCAAGGCGATCACTTAAACCACTATGAAATCCGTACACCTGTCTTCTCCACCCATTCACTCCTTTTATTTTCATGTCTTTAGTTCTCTAATTTATATGCCTGTGGAAATAAAGCACCTCTTTTAAGTTACATATTTTCTAACGGCCATTTTCAATATTCGAACTATAGATAGATCTGTAGATTTTAGATTCGTGTTTGACATATTTTGTATGGAGCTGATGTCAGAAACTGTCAAAAACGAATCTAAAATCTGCAGATCTATCTATATTTCGAATATTGAATTCCGTAGTAAGTCTCGTACCACCTAATCTTTCGGTAGACACATTACTTCACTCGACACTAAGCGGAGATAATCTTTTAAAAAGCCTAACATTCATGACCTAATACTAATCCCTTGCCTTACACGAACCTTTAGTTTGAGGATCTATTGTAGATGTGTCATGACTCCAACACCGTTTAGCTATCGCTAGGCGGTGTGAGAGAATCGACAATATTACGTCTATTGTCTGTATATATATTTTTTATAGCTTCCCGCCTATATCCCAAGATCGTTAGACAGAGGTGTTATATTACACCCACATTTCGCCTTATAATTTATAGGTTCCGAGAGGGCGAGCCTGTTGCCGATAACGGGCACGTTTCGATATCGAGAATTCGGCAAAACTCAGTAACACTTTTGCCCGACTCGGGAATCAAATCCGGGATCTCCCGATCAGCAGACGCATACGCTATGCACTGGACCACGGAGACATAAAGTTAAAAATTCTCTATCGTTGGACATTTTCGTAATAAAACACTTTACGGTTTCGCACATGTGGAACGCACCCTAAGTGAGGTGAGGTATCGTGAACATATAGTTCGCGTGTGAACTAACAAGTTAGTTATATCGCGCAGGTAGGGCCGCTGTCACTCGTTGTAAATACAGCTCATATGTCACGTTACTACACGACAACCACTTGAAATTTTGTGTGGATAACATGTGTTGACTACTTTCAGGTTCGAGGATTGTCTGGACACATTGGCCTTAGATTATTTTAATTAATTGTGTTAAAGAAATATTCTTATTTACGACAATAGCGGTAACAGTCGTCCCGTGACTACGGGTGGTGTCCCATGCCGAAACCTTGAGACAAATGTTAAATATTTCCCCCTTATAACAACAATGTAATTATCGAACTGAAGACAAATTTTTAGCAGCTGCGAGATTTTAGCGTATTTTTTTTATTTGGGATCAATATATTTTAGTTATTATAATGACATGCAAATAAGTTAAGTAACCCGCTCCATCAAACCAGTTTAAAACCCTTGTTTTCCAGATTTAAATGTCTCTAATGTTGTATCTTTATCTAACACAGAGCTTTATATTCCATTTTGTTTTCTTTGCACATTGTATTTAGAAAGGCACCCTAACTGAAGTGAGGTGTCGTGAACATATGTATAGTTCGCGTGTGAACTAACTAATTACTCGTAGATATGTCTTACGCGTGGAGGCAGGACCGCTGTCACTCGGTGTAAATACAGCTTATATGTCACGTTACTACACGACAAACACTTGAAATTTTGTGTGTATGACATATGTGGTCGAGCTAATAAGCTACGATAGCCTTCTGGAGATACTAACAAACTTTAATGCAAAAGGTATTGGGTTAAAGTCAAAGTCAAAGACAAAATCATTTATTCATTTAGGCCCCAAAGTGACGCTTCTGAACGTCAAAAATTAAACTTAATTACTACATGATTCTACATTTACATTTACTGCCACGTTCGCAATGCAATAGGTAGAACCACGCAAGCCCATGATCGCAATAAAGAAAGGGTTTCTTGATGAAAAGATCGTCCGTCATTCCTCGAGTAGACAATGATATATTTTATTCGTTGTCTTAATATTTCACTCATTTTTATGTGGCCTTGGACGGAGAAAATATAAAGACCAGATGCTCGAAATGTACCATTGATTCGACTTGATTTTCTAGTTATTCGGACGATTTTATCTCGTAGAAATGTTTTTCCTTTGTTTTGTATTGGCTGTATTGCTAGTTTTCTAACGCTTCTGTTTATCCTGGAGATTGGCATCGATTCTTCGTCCTTTGTTTTCAAATACAACGTGGCAAAAAGCCATATTGGCTCCTAGTTGATTTTTATTTGGTTGGTTAACATGTATAGCTCCATGTGTTGTAGATTCACTAGTTCTGTTGGTAGTTGGTAGATGGTACAAACGGTATTAACTATTCATATTAGTGTGAACTAATACAATATATTCGACGTATTATATTTATCAGACCATACGGCATACATACCATATGTATGCTTGCTCGACTTTAGATCTAAACAAATCTCTTGCAGAATTCATTGAACCGTCATTAAATTGCTGCTAATAGCTACAAAAATTGCTTTGTATGGCAAGATAATTTCAGCAACGAATATGACCCAATATTTAAAACTCTGTTTTCGGTGTCTATGATATGGCAATCGAAACCAATACGACTATATAATAGAATAACCCTCATAATATGGTTCTAAACTTCTATTTCTTAGTTTTCTTCAATAGCAAAATTATGCAAAATACTTATGTTTTTCAGGAAGTCGTTTGTCTTGGTATGGACACATTATGCGAAGATATGATACGTATGTAGGTAAGCAAGTGATGAATATGAAGGTAGAGGGATTTTTCCACGGGTTTGGAATTTTAGCGACTTTGTAACACATACACAGATACCTCTGAAGAAATGGTATTATTTTAAGATCACAATAATATACATTGCTTGTTGATTGATATTGAGAAATATGATTTCCCGATAGAGGTTTGATATTTTTGGTTCACACTACGGTGTATATTGTCTGAGAGCATTCATGCGTAGGCTATTTCACACTGTGGTGCGAATCGGCCAAGAATTTTTTGTATTAGTTCGATTCGAAGCAACAGATATTATTTGGAATTTCGTATTCGGAGTCAATGGAAAAGTTACGTTATCCTTATGAGTGGTACAAAGCGTTTAAAAGCGGTCGAGATGTGATGGAAGTTTTGCCTCGCGCTGGTAGGCCATCAACGTCTGAAACTGAAGTTAAATTCGCAAAAGTAAAGGAAACAGTGACTGAAAATCCTCATTCAACTTTGAGAGAGATAGCCGCCGAACTTTCTGTATCTTACGAGTCGATCCGTACTGTTTTAACTAATCATTTGGGTATGAAACATGTTGCCGCTCGGCTAGTCCCAAAAGACCTAAATTTTCTCCAAAAACTCAATCTCATGAGAGTTACTGAGGACATGCTAGAAAGAGTCAATTCCGACCCAACATTCATGAAACACATACTACGGTGACGAGACGTGGGTTTACGACTTTGACAAGCAAACTAGTCAACAAGCTTCGGAGTGGCGCCTTCCAACTGAACCGAAACCGGAAAAACCACGCCAAACTCGTTCAAAAGTCATTGTCATGTTGAGTGTTTTCTTTGACTATCGCGGTGTTGTGCATGTGTGTCTTTGCGGCTAGGACTGAACTCAATTCCGGAAACAGCGTTTAAAAAATGTTTTGATTTTTGGATTATTCGTTGGCGTAAATGTGTCGTTTCTGAAGGAGCATACTTTGAAGGGTATAAAATTAATTTGGATGAATAACAAACAGTGTGTGTATTATTGTTTTTTTACCGGTAATCTCTTGGCAGAGTAGTAAGTTAAATTCCTACCTCGTGCATCCGAATCAATACATTCATTGCATTCATCTAAAAGGTATATGAACAGTGGTTGGGCGCACAGAGCAAAGTTGGGCGATACTTTCCGTAGTAGGAAAGGTCTAAAGACTCCACATTTGAATATATGTATTTCCAAATGAAAGAATATGTTTACATTTGTGCCATATCTACAGAGGGTGAAGAAATGCTTAGCAAGACTGTTGTTCTAAAAATAGACATGTGAAACCTTTTGATCTAGAGCTTTGGCGCGCCTTGGGTAAGAATACTCGAATGTCGTGACGGCAAACGGAATGACGCACTTTTTAAAAGTCACAATAATTTCCAAGGCAAAATTACGTCATTGTCAGTAATGTATTATAAATACGTATATATTTTTTATATTTTGGTTATTCATAAAATGTGACGTGATTACCTATTCCCGCGGCTTTCCATGGGCTCGGTTGAAAAACCTATTCTGATCTACATAAGCTATAATTACAGCCATTTTACTTAATTAAAATTCGTGCGGTAGCATTTCTGCGAAAGAATTACAAATATCCAAGCAACCAACCATCCTCACACATTTTATAAAAGAAGTAAGATTGGCAAGCATAAAAACATATTATAAGTTTCACGCTTATATTATAGGTTCTGCAGTATGTCTGCAGCTACGCCCGTTTTTCTTTTTAATTTAACTGTTTCTGCCCGATTGCTTGAGAATTGTGGGAAGTCCTTTCTTAGAGCATCTCTACGCTCCCCACGGGACATACCTTTTCGCAAATTTCAACTTTTAGCGTCCGATAGTTTCGGCTGCGTGTTGTCCCTAAGTCAGTCAGTAACGCATTAATTTTATATACCTATACAGCTTTTTTTCTATAGACAAGGATATCTACAAATACCTTACTCCAGATACAATTACGTTAACAACTAACTTGTCAACATTGTACACGTGTCTCGAAACTTTCCTCGTAAAAGGCAACAATAAACCTATCCGTATTTTAATATTGATTTGGCAGCGGCCCGAACTTTATTGCCCTTAAAGTTCAAGGTTATGAAAAAATGCTACGATAAGGGAGTTCTGTAATTTATTTGACACAAAGACTTTATATACTGCATCTGTGGCCCAGTGGATAGCGTATGCGTCTGCTGATCGTTAGGTCCCGGGTTCGATACCTGGGTCGGGCGATTTATTCCCATCCAGTAACACCCTAAAGTGTAACACTGTTACTCGTTGGGAATTTTTTTCCCAACTAGTAACACCCTAAGTATATGTGTTACTGGATGGGAAGAAAAAGTTGCATCGAGTAACAGATGTTACTTGTCGGGAAAACACGCGGGTAAAGTATCCCAACGAGTAACAGTGCTACTCGTTGGCAAAAGACGTGGGTAAATCATCCCATTATGTAATAAATACCTTCAGTTGTTTTTGCATATTATTTAATCATAATTATGTTTCAGTCTAATTAGTATTAATATGATTATACTACATAATCAAAGTTTTGTATATGATACATTTAAAGATGTACCAAGACTACAAAACATCTAAAGAGATTTGTTTTGTTTGCTTGTTATTTCTAGGCCTGCACAATATTGCAAGATGATAAAATGTCTGCAGCTTTAAGAATAATTAAATCTGCTAGCAATATCACCATGAATGTCGGAACAGGTACCTATCTATCATCTTATTTAAAATCTATACCCTAGAAATAAAAGTTGTTTCGTGTCTGAAAAGGTCCAAAAATAAAGAAAAGACACTTAAACATTTTGTAACAAATTTAATAAAATTTAGAAAAAACGTCATAGCTACAAAAAAATTAAATTGAAGAATTTGTTTTTGCTGGTTCATCTATGATTACCCAAAAAACCACGGAGTTTACAAAAGTTTGAAGTTCTTATCCAAAAACTAGACACTTGGAGCTACAGTTTCCTTTTTTTTATTTCCTGTACGACTATTTCTCGCGAAGTTACGGCCTGTTGAAAATTGCCCAAAAATTTTTTTTTGGTCCCTTAATTTTTTCCAGTAGTATATATTAAACTAAAAATAACTTATTGCATGAGTGCAATAAGTTACACTAAAAGTATTACAAGTTGCTTATAAGTTGAACGTTACGTTGTATGCATCACAACTTACTCATGAATAAAAGTATAAAATATCGATTAACTAATAAAATTAAAGTATAGTAAATACGTAAAATACACTAAGTAATTTACACGTATATGTGGACTAACAAATTAATCACAAGTCAGGCACACAACATACATTCGTTGGCAATAATGATCGTCAATAGTTACTCTGTTTATGTTTCATGTTTGTTACATATTTAAATGATTAACAATATAATTAAATTAAGTCTTAAAATAATAAAAAAAAACGAATTAATATATGGAAGGGAAAATTCAAAAAATTAAAATTTAGAAGTCATGAAACTCATCCGCATCGCAGTCAATTGGAAGCGTGCCCAGAAGACTGGCAGCATTGCCTCGTTGGATGGCTATACTTATTTTTGAGCCAAATACGTGCCAGCCCTCTGGTCACGCGAGGCGTCTATAAGTCTCTTTGCGAGATCTCTAAAAAGTGATCGCGCACTTGGACCCCGTGGCCCCAATGTTTCGACCCCAAACGGCTCAAATACATAATCTCCTATTAGATTTACATATTTGCACCGTTCGAGTGTCTCCGCTGTAGCAGCAGCAGCGCCCGCAGAACCTGCTGTGCTGGGAAGATGAGATGGCGCAAGGGTATCGACACATGTTGCGTCCCATACCAAAGGCCTACCCAGCTTCCACGGCAGTAACGACATCCCGTCTGGTCTTTTGCCATCGTCGCGTGCCAAGCCTTGAGGTTCAAGTTCAAGTTCACAATCAAAATTATGTTGGTTACATAATTTTGATTGTGATAGTTTTAGTTTTAGTTCCAGTAGATATCTATCAAAAACTTTGTACCGAATTTTATCAATATTGATTTAATTGAGATATTTAAATTACTAGTCTCTAAGTTACTTTTAGTTTAATATACACTACTGGAAAAAATTGAGGGATCAAAAAAAAATCCTAAATTTTTGGCAATTTTCAACAGGCCGTAACTTCGCGAGAAATAGTCGTACAGGAAATCAAAATAAAGGAAACGGTAGCTCCAAGTGTCTAGTTTTTGGATAAGAACTTCAAACTTTTGTAAACTCCGTGGTTTTTTGGGTAATCATAGATGAACCAGCAAAAACAAATTCTTCAATTTAATTTTTTTGTAGCTATGACGTTTTTTCTAAATTTTATTAAATTTGTTACAAAATGTTTAAGTGTCTTTTCTTTATTTTTGGACCTTTTCAGACACGAAACAACTTTTATTCCTAGGGTATAGATTTTAAATAAGATGATAGATAGGTACCTGTTCCGACATTCATGGTGATATTGCTAGCAGATTTAATTATTCTTAAAGCTGCAGACATTTTATCATCTTGCAATATTGTGCAGGCCTAGAAATAACAAGCAAACAAAACAAATCTCTTTAGATGTTTTGTAGTCTTGGTACATCTTAAAATGTATCATATACAAAACTTTGATTATGTAGTATAATCATATTAACTAGAGGACCCGTGCTGTTCCACAGCATATTTTAATATTATAAAAAGCTCTTACATATAGGTATGATGAGTACATTGTAGCCTTATCTAATAAGTAAAAAGATGATATTCTTACCATCTTAAATACTCGTATATATATCACAAAACTTCTTTTCTCACAACATTATCTTTGCGTTGCACCTTAGGTATCGTGAAATTTCCACCTTGGCATTACTGAATGGTTTGCCGCGCAATAGGGATATAATCTTAATATATAAAATCCTTGCGTTACTGACTGACTGACAGACACGCTACAGCCGAAACTATTAGGCGCAGGAAGCTGAAATTTGGCATGTATGTTCCTTGGGGACCGTAGGGGTGCACTAAGAAGGGATTTCCCGAAATTCCCACGGGATCGACCAAAACGGGTAAATTAAAAAAAAATGCAGGCATAGCTGCTGGCGTCCTCTAGTAATTATATAATATATACGTATTACTGAAATAGAGGATATCAATTCGATATGTATGTATGTAATATTATTGGAATTGCGTAATTTTCATATAATATATGATAATCTGTTAGGACTTCCAAATAAATATACAACATTTCAAAGATGTATGTATGTTTGTCTACGAAAATCTCCAAAACTACTGATTGGAATGAGACTGTTTCTTGTATTGACTAACATTGACTCCAACTTAGGGAACAGAGCAAGTTTCATCAAATTCGGTTCAGTGGTTTTCAAATGGTAGAATTAATCAAATCAGAACCCGTTTCCACCCGTATTTTTTTAGCAGTAGGATGGTCTGGTCCGGTGATGGCCCGGATGGTCCTATCCGGTACCAAATCTCCAACAGGGCCGTCATTGACCAAGATTCTTTGTTCAAACTTTCTCTGAGTATTTTTCAATTTCCTTCCAAGAACCATAATTATAATTGAAAACACAACTACTCACAAAAAATACGTTATTAATTTAGAAACCTAAGTAACTAACTTACGCTAACTTCACTTTTTTTTATTTTTTCAGTCAATATTTTACTATCAAAATAAAAAATATAGATAAACAACTTTTTTCTTAGAAGTAAGAAAATAGGTTTTATTTCTGTTATCCAGCTAAATATTTCTGTGAGAAGCACGATTTATTTTGTTTTGTGTATGCGTGTGATTAATCCATCATAATTTAGAAATGTAATAATTACGTTTATGTTTTCTTTAGTTACCTGATAGAAATGGTAGTTTTGGTAGGAATGTAGCTTTGGTAGTAATCGTAAGTAACATTGCTACCAAAACTACTTTATATGCCAAATCTACCAAAACCACTATTCCTACCGAAAATATTATTCCTATCAAAACTACTATTTGTTCCAAAACTACTATTCGTACTAACACTAACATATCTACCATTTTTTTCAAAACTTCCATTTCTACCAAAACCGCCGGTGCTATCAAAAGTGCATTTTCTCTCAAAACCACTATTCTTACCAAGGCTACAATTTCTACCATAACTACCTACCACCTTGTAATATAATTATTAACAATAGTACCGCTGTACCTAATATGTTCCACATAAAAAAATTAAGATGCCCGAAGAACGTCCGTTATTTAAAAACACAAAAAATTTCCTAACATATAAAATATAACGTAATTTACCCGTCTATAGGGTAGATTTTCCCAACATTTGGGGAAAATTCCTCGGGTCGCGGGTATACTGACGTCTTTACCGCGAACCCGTCATGAGGGTCGATTGAGGAACACCGCGGTGTTTTAGTGGGTACCCCCGAACATCTAGGGGGGGGGGGGGAGAGCCGAACCACACACCCCTCCTCCACCTGCCACTCCACTTGGCGGAGGGATCCCTTTGAGGGACAGTCCGTAACTGGATTACTGGATTTCATCGCGATACAAAAAAAGGGGGAAAATTCCTCAACATCAGAGATCAGTTCACCCAACATTAAGCGTTAACTGGTAACATTCGGGGAATATTACCTGCCATCAGCGATAATTCACTATGGTGATAATATTACCAACATCGGGTATAATTTTACACACCACCACCTCACACCCGTATGAAAGTAAGGCAAGGTCACCTTAAGGAGGCTTAACGGTTTTTCCTGGCAGTTACCGCAAGGAACTTATTAGATGCCATAAAAATATTTTTGAATTTAGAACCGTCCATGTAGAGAGAAAGCAATGGAATCTTAAGAAATTTATAGGAAAATATTGAAAAATAAGTTCAATGTCCACACCTATCTTCCTTCAAACTTTCCCAATTTAAATGAGCATACCATCAAATGAAAGAGCTCTTTTCAGCGCGTGTTATAGGCCTATAACGAAACGCCTACCTCAATGAGAACCAGATATATAGAAGCAGAAAGTCATTGACTACGGCTACGAAAACGTAAAAAATGCATGGGAGAAAACTGTTTTTGCATATAACTTGATGAATGTGCAAGTAAGGTAATTTCTAATGCTTGATGACAAATCTATGCAGCGAGAGCTTTCATTTAAAAAAAAAACATGCGAGTCGGTTGGGTAGAACGTGCTGGCCGACTCGTATTATAAAACACAAATTCTTTTAATATATAGATACTAATTAGACTGAAACATAATTATGATTAAATAATATGCAAAAACAACTGAAGGTATTTATTACATAATAGGATGATTTTCCCGCGTCTTTTGCCAACGAGTAGCACTGTTACTCGTTGGGATACTTTACCCGCGCGTTTGCCCAACAAGTAATATCTGTTACTCGATGCAACTTTGTATTCCCATCCAGTAACACATATACTTAGGGTGTTACTCGTTGGGAAAAAAATTCCCAACGAGTAACAGTGTTACACTTTAGGGTGTTACTGGATGGGAAGGCATGTGTCAGTAGCAGTACGGAGTCTGGTAGTGCAGTGCAAAGTGCCCGGTAACGGCAATATGCTCGCCCTCTATTACGTGGGACCTTAAATTCATAATATGGCGAAATTTAGGTGCAATATTTCACCTCTGCCTATTCCTTCGGGCTACAGGCGTAAATCTATATACATATACTTAAATAGGGTTTAGGTAATGGCTCTATCTATCGCTCTTGAAGATTTGGCATCCAATGTCGAGTACAATTTTCTGGCCTCTGGTACGTTGAGGGGAATCTTGGACATTATGCGTGGTGTAAATGTGAGGGGAAGCGTTTTCTGGTATACGAAAAGCCTATACTGTAATGCTGACTCCGGGCTCCAAGGTCGAAGGTCTTGGATCGCAACCGGTACAACACTAGGATGATGTCATCGTCAAATCTCTAAGGGCAATCTGTAAGGGCAGCTATGACCTAGACTTTAAGCGATGGTCTCAGGATTAAACATGTTATTATTACGGTGTGTGTTTTCGAAGTCAGTTTGTGAGTTTTTGAGTTCGCATCCAATTGATAAATCAATTTATATATTTTACTATAGTCTCCGCCTATGTGACAATAGATAGATACAGAAGTAAAAATATTACATTGTAGTGTCTGTGCGAAAAAAGGTAGGTACATATGCGTTTCATCAACATTTAATTTTGGACGTGTACTTACCAAATTTTTACACACACCATAGTAGAAGAAATGCAGATGGAAATGGAATCTACATGAATATACTTTTAAAGCACTTTTGAAAATTAAAGCGCTGGTTTATTGTTCGTCATTCATTAAATAATAAAAAGCTCGCCGTCTCTTTTAAGACCATACGATCTTTCAGCACGTACGTTCATAAATCCGTAAATTCTGCCTTACGACGCGATCAGAATAATTCATATCTTAGTACATGTAAGTGCGATTCGGAGTGCCAACTCTTTGTAATGCACTCAATAAATAGCCCGATCTCTGTTTGTGGGACGCTTAGCGTTTTGACACAATATTTCTCTTTTTTATGTCGGCTATACCCTGCCTTTGGAAGTGAAGCACGTAGTAATGTTTGAGATTGTTATGGAATCCTGAAATATTGTTTTTTAAGATTTCATGAACATAAAAAAGTCAACCCACGCTGAAATAGAAATCAATGTTATTGTTGGGGAAATAAATGATACTTTTTTCATTAATAAAATGGCAACACATTTCTTAAATTTCATTCTTTGTAAATTTTTAAGTGAACATCAAAACTTTTATATTGCCACTTTTATTTTTTCAATACAGTAAGCATTTTATAGAAAAATTAATTATTAATTTGAAACTATGTGCAATTGACTCATAGTATTAAAAATTTAAACATTTTATATGGACCTAATACCTACCTTAGTTATTAACATACCACCAACTTGTATTAAACACTTCTGCCATATAGCGCCTAACACTGAGATTGAGTACTTTATTAAGTAGTAAACAAACTAATAGTTCAGCTAATAGTCGGTGTGGCTAATATAATATTCATAGTCTATAAAACTGTCCAAAACACAAAACAAGATCTAGATCATAATTATATTTGTATCTATAATCGCCTACTAGGTGACATTAGAACTAAAACATCGATTGTCCTCAAAAATCAAATTCTAGACATCTAAGTGGCCCTAAAATCACAACGATAGCTTAACCAAGCCTTTTTTTTTGGTGTCGGGTTGGAAAATCCTCATGGAGTCCCTCCGCCTTCCTTTCCTTCCTTGGGAGGGAAGGGCGAATAATGAATTGGTTCATAGGTCAGATGTAAGAACTGTAAAATTTGGAGTCCCACAGGGTAGTGTCCTGGGACCTTGGCTGTTCAATATTTATATAAATGACCTCCTATGATATGACTTTAACTTAAAAATTAACTTAGATAAAACAAAAATAATTGAATTTAAACAAAGAAAAGAAAGAACCGATAAGAAATTAAATATTAATTACAATGGTTATCAATTTACAGAGAGCGAATCAACTACATTTCTTGGGTTAAAAATAGATGAAAAACTAAACTGGAAAGACCATGTAGACTATGTATGTACCAAAATGAGTCAGTCCGCATATGGACTATATAAGCTAAAAAATATAGCCAATACATCAACATTAATAACAGCCTATCATGGCATTGTCGTATCAACATTACGGTACGGAATAACATTTTGGGGCAATTCCACTGACTGGCTATCAGCATTTAAAGTTCAAAAGCGGTGCATTCGAACAATTTTTGGTATAAAGGTACCTGATAGTTGCAAACCGTACTTTGTAAATAATAATCTGTTGACCCTGCCTTGCATTTACATAAAGGAGTGTGCTGTGTTTGTGAAACAAAATATGGAATTATTTAAAAAAAAATCAAGTATTCGACATGCTGGTAAATTGTGTGTTGTCGAAAGTAAAACGGCGCTAATGCACAAAAGCTTCTTTTGCACTGCACCACGCATTTACAACAAATTACCTACTCAAATTAAAAATATTGAAAATCTACAATTATTTAAAAGGCATCTTCAAAAACTGCTTGTAGTTAAATGCTATTACTCGCTGCAGGAATATTTAGATGATACACATAATGCAAATAATTAATTAGAAATAAACTTTATTTATTTTTAAATTATAATATTTACTTATATACATTTGACATTTTAATTGTGATTAGCTAACATTGTACTTTCACAATTATTATTGATCTTAATATATAAAATCCTTGCGTTACTGACTGACTGACAGACATGCTACAGCCGAAACTATTGGGCGCAGCAAGCTGAAATTTGGCATGTATGTTCCTTGGGAACCGTAGGGGTGCACTAAGAAGGGATTTCCCGAAATTCCCACGGGATCGGCCAAAAGGGGTAAATTAAAAAAAATGCAGGCGTAGCTGCTGGCGTCCTCTAGTATTTTATAATTTCATTTTTAATTATTTCATGACATTTTAATATTCTTATTTCTAAATTATGACATTTTGGACTCTTATTTGACATTGTATATTTTCACGTTAAACTGTAATAATTTATGTTGATTTTAATTTTATAATAAGTAATAGTTTACTGTTTCTGTGTTTGCATGGCTAATTGATGGGATATGGTAATAGAACAATGTATTTATTATTAAGATTTGCAAATGTATACCCATATTCGCAAATTAATAAATGAATTATGAATTAGGGATATACGCAGACAACTTTGGCCTACACTGATGATTATTTAATATCAATTTTGTTAACACAAATTATTCTTGCTGGAACTATCAATAGTTTCTTTATAACTTAGTTTGAGTACCTCCGAGTATACATTTATGTATACTATAGTGTATATATTATGTATACTGTACGTGTGTAATATATTGAATTAAATCTAATCCTATGGTTCTTGTTGTATCTTTCGCAGTGTTTGGTTCGGACTGTTGTACAGTGTTGTTTACATTTTGGGGTGCATTTTATAAGCTTTGTAATTGGACAGTGTAAAATGGTATTCTCCTGTATGATGAGCTATTAAATTTGCCAATCTCGTATTTCTTGATAAAAGCTAATATTTAAATCGTTATTTTTATTTTTTTTTGGTACAGGATGTAAAGATGTTTTTCTACAGCTTGAAACGGGCGTGTGGAAGAAAGGTTAGTAAGGAGGTATTTTTATTGTTTTACATTCGCAGGGGCCTTTGCAGTCTATTCTAAAATATAGGTTTGATTTACCTTTCAGATGAGTACGGTGTATGTATCTGCTAATCTGACGCGTAAATCCTATAAAACCTGCATTGTACACCATATATACAGTGTTTTGTTTTGAATCATAGGTACTTTATGTCTCTAAGAAAACAGCAGTTATTATGTGACGATGGGTTTTGCAACCCATATCAGAACGTCGATGCAAATACATTCACATTCTTTAAGGAATTATGCGGAATAAGACCCATTATTATGAATATTAGTTCCTATATAACATAGTCCTTAAAAACTGTCAAAGCTAGCTATACATAACTTCTGTCATACTTGAATATAAGTAAAATAGTAAATCAAATAAAGTCAAAGTAAATAAAAAAGTAAATGCTTGAAGAGTATTTAACACATAACACATTACAGACTTTTTAATTTTCTTGTCAAAGTTATATTGTTTAGTAATAGACTAAGATCCCGTGACAAATTAGTGCACTCATCGAGTTTTTGCTTAAAACCAAATTTTTAAGTATATTAATGATTAGGAGAATACATTTATACTAGGTTGCCTATTAAAATTTGGCCGCAAGTATGTTTAATTAAATGATTGTTAATTGATTTTTGGAAGATACTTTCGTTCATTCGTTTTATAAGTAAAATATCGTCTACATCACGGCTATACATACAAAGATTCTGAAAAACCACGGTTGCCATTGTTCATCTGGCCGCACCTCCTCGCAGCCAGGTGTAACCAGGTATGATTTCGATACATTTTTACGTTCATAACGTTTATTTACGATTTATATATCAAATGAAAGCTATTTTTTTTCTGATTCTGATTATATATGGTTGCCTAATTAAATCCAGCCGCAAATAAGGGTTGCCGGCTGTTGAAGATTGTAAATATTTAAAGTAGAGTGAAAGAGAGTTATAGGGGGAATTCCCGTAACGCCGGATGGCACCTAGCGCCGAACACTACACTATCTCAACAAGTAATCTTCCACATATTTTTAAATCGTGAGCAACAATTTAAAAATATGTGGAAGAGGTGCGGGATAACATATCAATACAGGATCACACAACGCGGTTTTCCAGTGCTGCGACTGATCACAGCGGTAGCAGCATTTTGCTGTTTATAGCGGCAAAGCATTGCGTCACGTTACTCTATTATGTCTACATATATAAGTCCGAGTGGTGACGGATTAAGAATACGGATTGTCACCACCCCATATCATCCCATGGGTGTCGTAAGAGGCGACAGAGGGAGCATATTATGCAGAGAACAGCACTGTAAGAGAAGGACAACTTGATACAAACCCTATACCAACCCGTTTGGCCAGCGTGGTATAGTAGGCCAATTCCTCCTTTCAAAGGAGAGGCCTAGTCCAGCAGTGGACTGTTAAAGGCTGATGATGATGATGATGACTCTATTATGTAATTATTCTATATAAGGTTATATATTATGATTTATTTTAATATGTCACTGAATATAGTGTGCCATCGGGATTCGTAAAATATGCCGGTTGGCGTAGCGGGAGTGTGAGCGACTGCTACGTCGAAGGTCGCGGGTTCGACTTCCACTCAAGTCAAACATTTGTGTGGATGAAGATGGATGTTTGTCTTGGTCTAGGTCTTTCTATGTATAATATGTATGTATTTACAAAAAAAAGTATACTTACATGTATGTTTATCCATTATCTAGTACCCATAGTACAAGCTCTGCTTAGTTTGGGACTAGATAGTGTTGTGTGAATGTGAAAAAAAAAGTAACACACCAGTGCCATGAAAACCTGTCTAGTGATCAAATATCTTAACAACAAACCTGGAACCAGCAGTATGAAGACGTCGACTAGTTTTTGTTTAGCAGTTGGTCAGAATATTCTTAAATTGTTAAAATTACCTGATTTCACGATGAACAGATTAGCAACTTGACAAATAAAATGTGTGAGAAAGTGAAATAAGTGAAATTTTAACGTCGTCACCGTCGTGTAGAATTGTAGCTGAAGAGACAAAACTCATGTTCTTTTTGAAAAAGGAAAGAAATGGACATCAAGTACAAAAAGAACAATAAATTAAAAATGTAGACAAACCAAACTTATGAAAGTTTATGGGATAAGTGGAGGTAAGCTAACAAAAAGATGTCACTATCTCAAATATTCTACATAGAAAAACACGTGTCACGACGAATCATGATGAAGACACATGGTTACTATGCTCCAGATGCCAAGGGTGCGCTTTTGAAGCTTTTGCAGAAGTTCTTGAATGTGGAGACGTCGTCGAGATATACGCGATCAATGGCCGATGTTTGGCAGATGTCCGGCGCTAGTCTGTAAACTAATTGTGTGTCCGGTACTAGGTGCCAGTTTTTACAATAACATTTTTCTTTATCTAAACTTAATTGAAGTTCCTGATTATATTTTATACGGAAATCGTATTTTTGTTGATAGATTAAGATTTAATAAGTCAACAAATTAAAAATTAATTAAACTTACATTTCTTAAAATAGTTTTTATTTTATTTCCTAAAAACCTTAGGTGTCCGCCACTGGGGAACTTCACCCTATACGTGACATCATTTGTCAGACGAGAACGATTGACAGCTCTGTGACGCTTTAAGCCATTGCGCATGCGTCAAATGCTAGTCAACCCTTAGATTATATAACTATTAGATGGAGGCATACGACCCCAAGACCGTCACTAATAATCTGACATAGGTGGCCAAATGGGTGGCCATTATCCGTTAAAATGTAATAGAACTTCATTTAAAACTTTGAGACTTCGGTCTTCGGTCATAGACATTTTAATAATTATTCGTATAAATATTGTGACGTATTAACATAGTAACGTTATAACTTTATCGATACTTAAATTTTACAGACTAGCTTCAGTACACCGCGGGTCTTACTAATCGCATAAAAAGGTAGTTTATTGTGATGTATAAGCTATACTACAATATATCAATAAAAATATTGTTTCACGATAGAGTATCCTCAATTTTTCTCGTTTATAAATGTTTTTTTGTAAAACCATCTGCCGCAAACAACTACTAAGCCATGCAATTTTGTCATGATGTTTTCCTTCATCATAGCAAGCCAAGCTTCTAGTAACCAGAGATTCATGCAGTAAATTTGAAAACCGATGCGTTAAAATGATATTTTCACAGACTTTGTCACTGCTTGGAGTGGTTACCGATGTTACAATAAATATCGTTTGCTTTATTCATGTTAAAATGTTAAGTAAAATAAAAAAAGCATTTCAGTGCACGTGTGAGGTTTGGTCATGGGAGAAATAATCTAACGGTGTATATTTTTATTGCCAGTCAAATTAACTATACTGTACCTGGAGGCAAGCAGACATTGAAGATACTGAACTTCAAGGTCTGCTTGACTCAGCTAAGAACCACAATTTGTTTATTTGCTCCTGTAGTTGCTTACATAAATGCAGATCTATTTTTTGAACGGATGTATGTCATCAATAACATTATTATGACTCTTTCCTAGGTTCAAATTATTTTGTTGATATTTATATTTGATATATATTCCTTAATTTACTTGATTGAGGAATTATCATCATTCTTTCGATATTTATTCTGGGTAAATCAGATCTGATGATTTATTTCAAATTATTCTAACTTATCAAATTATAATGTAATGTTCAGTACATCCGTGAACATGGCGCTTGCAACAGTGCCGAAATATCGGTTACTCCAAACAAAGGTACGTGGTATATATCCCGAAACACAATTTAAAACAAGTTTAAATGACCACGAAAGTTTAAATTCCTATATTACCAAATTTAGTGTGAACCGACGAAAATTCGAAACGGCTTTTGTATACATATATTATAATATCTTACTCTAACACTAGAAATAATTCATAAGTCAAAGTAAATATATTGGGTATAACTGCTGTTTTTATGCGGTTTCTATGTATATTCCTTATTCTCAGGAGCTGTCTGACACATTATGTTACGCATATAACTCTCTTTCACTCTACCTTAAATATTTACAATCTTCAACAGCCGGCAACCCTTATTTGCGGCTGGATTTAATTAGGCAACCATATATCATCAGAATCAGAAAAAAAATAGCTTTCATTTGATATATAAATCATAAATAAACGTTATGAACGTAAAAATGTTTCGAAATCATATCTGGTTACACCTGGCTGCGAGGAGGTGCGGCCAGGTGAACAATGGCAACCGTGGTTTTTCAGAATCTTTATATGTATAGGCGTGATGTAGACGATATTTTACTTATAAAACGAATGAACGAAAGTATCTTCCAAAAATCAATTAACAATCACTTAATTAAACATACTTGCGGCCAAATTTTAATAGGCAACCTAGTAGATATGTATTCTCCTAATCATAAATATACTTAAACATTTGGTTTTAAGCAAAAACTCGATGAGTGCACTAATTTGTCGTGGGATCTCGTACTAAACTATCAAATTACTTTTTATCTGCTTTTACAATATTTGTACTGATATTTATATCTGAAATGGTATTTATTTCATATTACATAAATTAACTTTTATCATGTTTTAAAATTAAAAAGGCGGCGATAGCCCAGTGGTGTACGTAACGGACTGCCGAGCCGAGACGATGGTCTCGGGTTCGATCCCCAGTTACCCCTGGCACACACCTATGACTTTTCGAAGTTATGTGTGTATTAAAAATATTAATTATCGGTCGCTTAACAATGTGCCCGGTAGATGGCAATAGGCTCGCCCCCTATTACATTGGGACCGAAACATATCTGGCGAAGTGTGGGTGTGTAATACACCTCTGCCTACCCCTTCGAGGATAAAAGGCGTGAAGATATGTTATGTTATGTTTAAAATAAGCCTATTTAATATATACAAGACGAAAAATAAATTAAAATTAAATTTAGAAGGCGTCATGAAAGTCATCCGCATCGCAGTCAATCGGAAGCGTGCCCAGAAGACTGGCGGCATTGCCTCGTTGTATAGCAATGATATTTGATTATTTCCAATCGCATTACCAAAATAGTAGAAATCCCTTGGGGGGCAAAATTTCGCCTGCTGTGGAGATTGTTGCCTCGATTTTCCTTATTCCCCTTGTTGAACCATTCGCTTAAATTCTGTTTCAAAACTTGTTAAACAACTTCTAAACATAGACTTTTTTTTTGTGTTTGTTTGTTTTGATTTGGTTTTGATAAAACAAAATATTTTTTGTTCTTTATTCTGTTATTTTCTTATTGTAATGATACTTTCTTTTAAGGAAGATACGGATATCTCTTAACTGTATTTGTATTACTTGTTAAGTATTCTGAGACTGGAGAAATCTATACTAATATTATAAAGCTGAAGAGTTTGTTTGCTTGAACGCGCTAATCTCAGGCAGTACTGGTCTATATTTTTATTTGAATATCTTTCAGTGTTAAGTAGCCCATTTTTTTGTACATGAAAGATATAACATCACGCTATGAGCCACGGGAGCGGAGCAGTAGCCTTAAATTACGCAGGTGTAACCGGTGCAGGGGTTCATCAGTCTAGTTGTTGTATAAACATAACTGGGCCTGGTCCTTTTGTTGAGCTCTCTAAAATAAAGTTACTTTATTGTTGTCTCTGACTTACAGTTGAATGAAAAGGTAAGAATGATTTAGAGATTTCGACAAAATCATAAGTTTTAGGCGAAAACCGAATAGAATATTTTTTAAGGCAAAGTTTTGCAAATCCCAATTATTACCATATTTAATTTTGTCATACAGAACAGAATCGTCGGAAGTAGAATTTACATGTGTATTTATTAACTTTTTTCAAACTTTCACGAATTGTACTCATACTTATGTTTAATCGGCCTATATCGTGTGAAATAAGGAAATTAAAATGTTAAATACCTCTTATATGTCCCGACGTTTCAGGGTAGTTTACACCAACCGTGGTCACGGGTTGCCTGATGTATTCATTGCTGTCAATGCTGAAAAATATGCTGTTAAAAACGTCAGAATAATAAGTTGTGACGTTTTTAATAGCGCTTTTTAGTGACAGACAGACTTTGGTACATAAAGTTAAACATACATATTTATACATTCTGTTGAATAACTATTAAACTTCATAATTACGTAGCTTATAGGTATATACTGTGTCTCTGTCGGTTATGGCAAATCACAACTAGATCTTACTTCAGTAACACTAGAATCTTTCCGAGAAACGACAGCCTCAGACTATTTCGGATGTGTTGACATGGATGTTACTCTTCATTAAAAAAATCAGAACTGCACATATGCCTTTAGAGTTAGATTTGTATGTCACTCTGTATAATTGTCATTGTGAGTGATAGAGTAAGGATCGTAGGACTATATGCTGTTCTGCAATCTCTAGGTAAGTTATGTTTGTTCCGTTATTGCAAGACACTGAGGGAGTTATACAAATAGCATAGGTATTATTCGCCTGTTGGCAAAGTGGCTAGTGGCTGTGACTAAAATGCTACTAAACGTTTTCTTTGTTGTTATGGGTTAAGTACGAAAATAGCCCTATTCCAGCAATGGACACCGTCGTAAAAGTAGGTACCCATTATTGAAATTACTTATTCTTCAAACGAATAGTTCCGACAATTTTCTATTCTGAAAAGTACTTATTCCTTTATGAACTTATTTTTACAATGTCACATTCTGGAAATAGCTTATAAAATGGTTAACTAGTCTAAATAATAAAAAGGCGATCGATGCCCACTAAAACAGCGTTCAACAAACATATTGAATTCAGGGACTAACATATTTTTTATTATTATTATTACATATTTTTCTTGCTTTTCAATTTAATTAAAATTTTCTTATTTTATTGTTCTATAGTTCAAAACGTATTTAAAATCTTGCATTATAAAATGTGTTAATCGCTAATACCGCGCATGCTGTGACACCTTAAAATGTACCTTTGTTACTACAAGTAACAATTACTGGTAGTCCAAAATAAAAAAATAAAATAAAAAATCGCAATGTATAATATAAATAATTAAATTTCGTTGTTACTTTTGCTCTTTTTTCTGTTTTCTTCAAATATCGCGTAGAATTGATAAGATAATTTTTAATACTTCATCGTCGGCGATATTTATTTATTTATTTATTAGATGCACAAGACAAGTAACAATCAAAGTAAAAATTAAATATACAATATACAATGTTCTGATTCTGGATTGCAACTCAAAAATATGTGCATACAGTAAAAACAGTACTTATTATCTAAATTACATTAGGTGACTAAATACGTACGTATTGAGTGTTAATACTTACATTATAGTTTATGTTGCTGTACGAACCGAACACTAAGTATGTCAGGCTCAGATAAATTATATAAAAGGGTCTGAACTCGAGACCTTGTATCTTGGAACAAGTTATTCACTTACGGCCATTTTCAATATTCGAACTATAGATAGATCTGTAGATTTTAGATACGTGTTTGACATATTTAGTATGGAGCTTATGTCAAAAACTGTCAAAAACGAATCTAAAATCTACAGATCTATCTAAAATTCGAATATTGAATTCCGCAGTTAAAGTGTACTTAATTGATTAGCTTTACTTTGCTTTATTTATATACTAGATGTGCCCGCGACTCCGTTCGCACGTAATTATTTTTTCATTAGACTACAGAATTCTTAACTAAAACGTTTAAGTTGCATATTTTACCTATGTAGTAGTATTATATCAATAGTGTAGATGTAGATATCCTAAAAGTAACTCGAAAAGCAATAAATTATCAGTTCAGTATTATCAAATACAGGATGTCACGGGACCCATCACCAAGCCGAAATCTACTCGTTATGCACATCATGCCAAGTCATACTAAGCAAAAAAACTGGGAAACGATTTTTTTAGTGGACACATTTTTTATTAAAGCCGCAATTAAAATTGCGCGCATGCAATGCTCTAAATAGTTACCTGCTTATACTTGGGTGCATAGGACATCTATAGAACACATTCGACGACCGGTTGCCGCAGCGGGAGTGTAAGCGACTGCTACGCCGAACGGCTCCTATTTTTGGGAGCAGGGTCACAAGAGAACCTAACATAACCTATTAAGTTTTCTGAGTGGATAAGTTTCCCGAGCGAACGAAACTTTTCATATCAAATGATATTTTGTAAAAAGATCATCATATTTGGTGTACAAATAGTATTTTAGTGTGCAAGTCAGTATTTTAGTGAAATAATAAAGTATTTTTGCGTAACTCACTTTAGTGTGTTACATAACATTTTTGATACGCTGTTAAAAATATTCCATAAAAAAATAGTGGTGTATTTAAGCCATCTTCATGAAGCAATATTATTTCAGCTCTTTGTTGCACCTTTAAACTTGCCATTTTATTACAATAAGTACCTAAGTGTTTTCATAATAATATTAAAATACAGAAGTTTTACAGCAAAATAAATGCAATTCTGTTATTATGTCAAATTATTTCATCGACCTAAAAATATTCATACTCTTTTTGTTTGAATCGATGCCTTCCCAATGATTGAAAAGTAATAAGTACTCAGATATAACATTTTAGACCTTGCTGAACCTAGCGTGACAAAGAATGTAATTTGAAAAGTGGTAAACATTTTTAGACCGCGACCGTACATAGTTTTTTTTTATTCTTGCTTTCTGCAGTCATTAGTCAGGAGTCCCATGGTAAAAACATCATACGAATTACATATCAATAATAATGTCATGATGGCCCTCACCTTGGTGGCCTAGAGAGCAGCTTTTTTACGCCCAACTAATGAACAATATTGTGTGCCTCACACAGTTTTGCCTCGTTTGGGATTGAACCTACAGCACTCAGCACAGTTTTGAACGGCAAAGCCACTGCTGAAACCACTACGCCATACGTGCAGACAAAAATAAAGATGCAATAGTTTTTAATTAATTATTCTACATTAATCAAAAACATGGCAATAACTTGTATGTTTCAATTAAAGTAAAATACGTACATGTAGGTACTTGTTTGTTTAATACACGTACCAATAATTTTTTTCCCAATTAACAAAAAATATTTTCATGTCAGTTATCATTGCGATGTATTCAAAGTATGTTTCTGCTCAAATGTTTTCACATTTTAGTTGCCTATTCAACACATCATGTCAATTTTTACCGTCCCTTCTTTTACATATATGTCCCTACATTTAGTAATACTATATTATTATGTATTTTCCGAGTGATGACGTTTAGAACAAAGGTGTCACTAACACATCTTATTCCATGGGTGTCGTAATAGGCGACTAGGCAGAATACACGATAGTATCTCGCAGAAGAAACAAAAAACTCATCAAAGCATTAATCCAATCTGACATATCCTCCTATAATATTATTTAGGTATATTACAACTTAACTATCTCAAAATAATATCCTAAGAAAATTATATACAGACCATACAAAAAATAAAATTAACTAATTTAGAGGGCGTCATAAAAGCCCTACACATCGTCGTCGACCGGGAGCGTGCCCAGAACGCAGGCAGCATTGCCACGTTGTATGGCAATGCTTAACTTTTGGGCTAAGTACACTCCAGCCTTCTGGTCACACGAGGCGTCGACCAGCCTCTTTGCGAGATCTCTTAACAGAGATCTATTGCTTCGCTATGATATTGTCACGCAAATATGGAGTGGCTTATGTCCAGCTGTGGACTGCAAAAAAGGCGTTCTGCTGCTATTGTTCACTACGATCGGTGAATGCGGTTACCAGAGGTTTAATCCTTTTTAAGGCAAAGGGAAATAGAGGATTTGATTTGGTAAAATAGAGGAATTTTATGGTGGGAATCATATTCCCTTTGCCTGCGGGTGAATTTGAATTTTTGCTTCGCTTGTGCTGATGAGTGAGAGAAGAGACAATAAGGAAGCTTCGGACGACTAAGAGGTAGAGCATGCGCTTGAGCATTTATTTGAGTTACCAGAAGACCCTGAAAATTCAGACGATGACCTAGAAGAAGAAGGAGCTCCATACAGTACAGCTAGGCTGCAGAAAATGTTGGAGGATCTCGACGAACCAGCAGTGTCTCCGCATCTTCTACGTAGTCAACCCAGCCCACAATCATCGGATGTTATGGACACTGAAGTTGTTTCACCTGCTGTCATAGAACTTCCTTCAACATCTGTGTTACCAGATTCACCACCATTACCAGATTCTAGCGACACTGACGAGCCGGACGTTGACGATGCCAATTGGAAAAATATCATGGTTGCCCAGGCCAGGCCCCAGCTATGGCTAAAGGGTTAAGCACTCTTTAGTACGATATATTTATTTTCTGTCAGTGACGGGCAGACGAAATAAGAAGGGGAAGGGGAAACGTTTAGGAGAAGAGGAAGAGGCTAGCTGCTGGCCTTCTTGGCCTCTGCTAGCTTTAGAATCGCTAGTGATAGTAAGTTGATTGTCGTCTTAGGCCTAAGCTTAACCACTTACACCAGACATGCCGAAGCTTGTTAGATTCCTTACTTTATAAAAATGAACTTTTTGATGGCTGTAGCTACGATCTCAATGTGAGTGTAAATGTTTTCACATTCATAAGTGATTCCTCGTGACCTGAATGAATAAATACGACTGCCTTATTCATTTTCCTGTTACAGAGGAAAAAGTCCTTTGTGAACCTTATACAAACATATTCGCAATAGACGGCTTACCAGTTTATATAGTTATGTTTATTTTCCATTGCCGCACTAACTAAAAGATTGCAGGAAAATCTATAAATTATCATAAAGGTATAATTCCATGCTTTGCGATCGATCGCAGCCAGGCGCGATTGATCTCGTTTGGCAGACGTGAACGAGTGATGCGACAATAGTGCAGAGTATGAGAATGCATGGCAACGTTACTAAGCTCGGCGACAGACGCGCGCGGCCAATAACCGACGTAGACTGCGTGCCATTCACACGAAATTGCACGGTTAGCAAAAAAAGTACACACTTCAAAATCTTTGCGACTTTTTTATGAATTAATAATCTCCGATGGATATTATTAATGTATAAATTCAGATTTAGTTTAGTTTTCTTAGTTCAAAAGCCCACTCGATATTGAGACTAAAATGATTTGTGACGATGCAATCATAAAAAATCACGTAAATATATAACAACTCATATTGCTGACTCTTCCTGAAATTCACCAGACTGTCTTCAAAATACATTCGTATCAATCAATAATATAAATTTAATCGCCTTCATCCTAAATGCGATTATGTAAATAACCTTCCAAGTTATTAATATTAAACAATATTTCGATCAAAAACCCGTGACGGCTGAACATTTGAATCCAATCAGCCGTTTTCCGACTACGTTTCGCCTCACCTCCACGGCAGGAATCGAGCATTTTCAAAATTTTCTCAACAGAATACCAATGATTGAAATGCCTTAAAATATTATTTTGGAATTTTCTGTCTGACATTTTTCGTTCGCAAGGCCAGCTAAGTGAAGTGTTCAAGTTTAATATACTTTTTGCTTTACGCGAATATTCAGTTTTTCATTTTAGCGTAGTACGTGTTTCTCATTACTCTAGAAAATTTGTTAATACTAGACATAGTTTCATTTGGATATAAGCTCCTTGATTGCTTTTAAAGGATTTAGCTTTTTGCTGCCTGTGGTAGAGATAGACTAGTATTAATTTTCATAAAAAAAGGCTTGGCAAGCTTTATAATGTTTATTTTGCGCGCAGGCACTCGACAATCGTTTAAATCTCGCAACGTCGGAAAATACCGAGGTATTTATGCCATAAACTAGAGGACGCCAGTAGCTACGCCTGCATTTTTTTTAATTTACCCTTTTTGGCCGATCCCGTGGGAATTTCGGGAAATCCCTTCTTAGTGCACCCCTACGGTCCCCAAGGAACATACATGCCAAATTTCAGATTTCTGCGCCCAATAGTTTCGGCTGTAGCGTGTCTGTCAGTCAGTCAGTAACGCAAGGATTTTATATATTAAGATATATTATTTATGGAGATTAAAACTCGTTTGATAAACATGTATAATCATAATCAGCCTTTTGTAGTCTACAGTTGGCCATAGGTCTCGCCTAATTTACGTACCTACTGAATAGAAATAAAAATTATAGTTGTAGGAAACGTTTACACAAATATATTAAAGGGCTTAATTACAACCGATTTAGCAACACGAGTATTAAAGTATAATACCTACATTACCAAAGAGACTGAATCAGATATTGAACTTGAATAAGTTTTGATAATAGAGTATTGTCACCACATTTACATTTATTTTGTTCCACTTTCTTATCAAATCTTCTTATCGAAGGATTTCTGCGTTTGACTATGAAAACCTTTATTTAGATCTACTCTTGAAAGTTGGGATCTGTCTTTTGCAAATATGGTTTTGTCAAATGATAATTATGACTTGACTGGTTTTGTACTTTTAACATCGACAATCGCAGTAAATAAGATATTTAGGCATGATTACCTCATTTTTTATTGTTTGGTTAAACGCGCTCATATCAGGAACTACTGGTTCGACTTGAAAAATATTTTTGTGTTTGATAGTCCATATTATATCTGTAAGTATCTACATGCGATAAATGGTAAACAGAATTCCAAAAGCACACGTTGGCTGTAAATTAAAATACACAAATTCAAATAAATCATTCCCTTACAGTTACTAGTCAACAAAAAGAAAGCGATAATTGCAATAGCTCCATCAAATACTTCAATTATTAAGTATTAAATTGTTAATTATCGCTTGCTAATCGGTGAAGGAAAACATCGTGAGGAAACCTGCATATCTGAGAGTTCTCCATAATATGCTCGAAAGACGTGTGAAGTCTGCCAACCCGCACTTGGCCCGCGTGGTGGACTATGGCCTGACCCTTCTCATAGTAAGAAGAGACCCGTGCCCATTAGTGGGGCAGTGTAAAGGGCTGATGATGATGATGATGCTTACTGAAATTTTCTTAGCAAATATAATCGAAATTCAATGTTTAACCGTTGTCAGTTACCATAGGTTAGGCTCTCTTTAATCTATGGTCAAATTGTTTTATAGTTATCAACCTTGGCGTGGACACAGAAAAATGCAAAATTTACATTCTACAGCAATTTATTTTTTACTTTTCAAAGAGATTTTAGTTGAAACCATGACGATAATATTGAGTGTTTCTGCATAAAAAAAACCTTCTGTATTGAAATCAAAATCCCGAATCAAATGTTTTTAAGCGCTTACTTGTGCCCTGTAAATACTTTTCTCAGTCAGGCTTTCCCCAATCGTTACCCAGCGCATTTACCAATACACAACTTTTAACTTAGCTTACTATAGCTGTCAACTATATCCCACCAATTTACCAACACCACTTACCTCATTGCCATTCTACCCCAATATTATCCAATTACCCTCAATTTAGTAGTCTTTATATTCCAACATAATTATATTCGGTCTATTAACGTGCCTAAGTTATTCTGAGCAGGCCATTTTCGGCTCTGCCGACCTCATTTGAAATGTCAAACAGTTTAAAATAAAATTCTAGGTAATGGCATTCTTGGCCGTCTGAAAATTTTGAATTTGTGTGTGTCTCTATTGTCCTTTAAAGTCGAGTACCCGGACTTTGAAGATGAAAATTAGGAGAATCTTGGTAATTATCTTTAAAGGACTCCTCAAAGAAATGGTTTGTGAATTACGCAGGATTTATTTTTATTTAATGGTTGTTAATTGTCATAAGACTCATTTGCAATTTTAATAGATGAAAATCAATCCTTTATATTGATGACATTAAAAAGTTACATAAATAACACTAGATTAAAGAAGTTATATTTCTATTAATCAAATTATTGTATAAAGGAAACCAATACTCTGCGTACAATTTTAGTCATAGTAAGCATCATTTCTGTACGTAAACTGTCCCTTTTGTTGGCATTGTGTTTATAAACTGTCTGTCTGTCGACTGCTGGGCACAAGTATCTTCTCACTATGAGAATGGTTAGGCCATAGCCCACCACACTGGCTAAGTCTGAATTGGAGACTTCACATGTCTTTCGAGAACATTATGAGGAACTTGCTCAGCTCCGGACAACTTTTTTTCTGCAACATTTATTTTCTTCTCACTGCAAAATTTTTTTTTGTTTCGCCGAAGTCCTGTATATTTTAAAGCTTAGCTAGTAGATGTAGATACAGCGCCAAAGTCTAGCTAAACAGTTGCAGTACGATTTTGATACTTATTTCCTACGCCATAAGAACAGTAAAGAGGTCAAAGTGTGTAGGACGCATAAACTAATGTGTTCCCGGAAATCATTCATTGACGAAGCTTTTGAAAACCTTATTCTATATACCGGCTATTTCACAAAGTAGTTGAATGTAATACATGAATAAATGGTGCCTACATATTTAAGTGTCTATCTATATACCTATTTAGAAAATGTACACTATGCCTTAACAGCCTTCTATCTTCTCTGCTTGTTCGGTTACACACTCATTTCATATCAAATTATTTACCGCTGACTTAAATATTCGATCTATCCATTTTTTGTGATTTTATATTCATTTTTGACATACAAAATATGTCAAACACGTATCTCGAATCTCCAAATCAGTTAAACTTTGCACGTCACCGTGCTATTTTATTATTTATAAAGTAATTAGTTATATTTAAAGTAATCTATGTAGGTCCCTTGCTTGGCGTTTACAGACCATTGCCGTTAAAAAATTCAAATATAAGCTATTTGAATTTTTTGCGTTCCAAAATTGTTTAACTAAATGGTTTTGCGAAATAGCAAAGCATTTAAATGAGAAATATGCAAATATGATCCAAATTATATAAATCTATATATAATATTTTTACAATCCAACGAAACTCCCACAAAATATTTACAAAATAAAAAACATTCTTTTTTCTTTCAGGTACGAATTTATGCCTGTCTTCGAATCAAATTACTTAAACACCGAAATGTAAGTAATTAATTTTACACAGCTAACAGCTCTTTAAGGGGTCACAGCCGATCTGATATGAATATTACCCCTTACTCCGAAGAAATGTCAGATAGAAAGACAGGCAACAAAGTGAGGCTTTCAAAAGGGGTAACATTTCCGTTTCGTTATCCTTACGTATAAGTGGTGTTATAAATACATGATATGTCATATCGTCAAATAGACAGGTGTTCTTGGCAAAATATTCAGCTGATTGATATTAATTTTAGAGATTCGTTCTACTTCTTGGTGCAGGATGAATGTTTGTCATACATTTCGGAGAAAACTATTGAATGTATTTTAATGAAACTGTGCAGTGATATAGCTTTAATTACTTCAGAATCACACACAGATTACCTTTTGTCGCGATGGCCGAAAAGCACGGGGTCGACATCTAGTTCACTGTAGTATAATTATACCTAGTTGTTCTTGTATCCTACAAAGGACAAAATTTTAGCTCCTGACATTTCAACGGTCATGCTTATCATGGTGGCATATTCAAATCGCTAGTCAAATTCTCATACATCACAAAAATATACATACAGTTCTTAAAAAGTAAAATAATGTGGTGCCTGTACTAGGGTAAACCTGTGCCACAGGCGTTAAAGGCACTTACAGTAAGTGCTTTTGATCTGAGTTATGAAGTCATCACAATATTTATCATAAACATATTAAACGTAATGTGTATATGTACTCTAAATAAAAATATACCTACTTAAAACTAATATGAAACCTATAATTATTTGACCACAGTCAGCAGTTCTTCGGTCTGATCATATTTTTAAGTTTGTAAATACTGATAGACGCATTGTTTCGATCTTACATAACTTAGGTCATAAATAGATGTTTCTTTGTTTATTTTGTTATAAAGATAGGGACCCAGAAATGTGAAAAATCTATGAGTAAAGACAAACTTTGATTCAGAGCTTGAACTACAGATAATATCTTTCCGTCTCTTGGTGTTAATAAGGTTGGCGTTGTACATAAGCGCAGTGTGTTGTTTTAGTACAGTGGACAATATAAACAGTTGACGGACCGTTAGCACTTCGCATGATTCATACAGAAGGCTAGTAGAAAATCGGTAAGGTCGGCGGGTGGCCACTTTAAAAAGGGCTCTTTGCGCTCGCTCTATAGAGAGCATTAAAGATTATCCTATACATCCCCACGAGGTAATGCAGTATTGGATTATGGACTGACACAATGCCTGGTACATCTGTATAATGAGGTTATGGTCTAAAATAAAGCGAAGTTTCTTAAATACAAATAAAAGTTTTCGTAGCCTAGACGTTAAAGCGGCGATATGTTGTTTATAGGAAAGGGTTTCGTCCAATATAATCCCTAAATACTTAATATTAGTAGTGTGTAAGTGCTATTAATTGCCGGACAGGTGCAAATGTTGTTTGAGTTAAGATAACAGTTATGTGCATATAAGTGAAAAGAATTATTATGTGCTTGGGGGTTACGCATACAAAATTGAACGAATTTAGTCTTATCAGTATTAAAGGTTAGTCGATTATGTTTAAGCCAATTATTTACTACGTTAAACCCTTGTTGTGCATACTTCTGAGCTTCCGTAATAGTGTTTGCTGAGAAAATAAGCGCAGTGTCGTCAGCATACGTAACAATAGTGCCATGATGTAGGTTTAGGTTACAGAGATCATTTATATACACTAGAAAGAGTGTTTCTCCGAGCACACTTCCTTGAGGAATGCCGAATTGGGGTAATAGTAATTCGGAACTGATGACGTTGTCTATTTTGACACATTCATTTAATTATTGCGATAAAACACTGACTTTCTTTTCTCTCTTTCCTTTTCTTTTTATAAAAAGACCACACCCGCACTAGGAATAAATCCTGTGTTGCGGGGCACTTTCTTCTCTTCTCTCAGCATGTCTTTTTCGTCCACTGCTGGACGTATGCCTCTTGCATGGCCCTCCACTCCGCTCTGGATGCGGCGATTCTTGTCCAGGTCGGCCCAGCCGTCTTTTTGATGTCGTCCGACCATCTGGCTGCTGGTCTGCCCACACTTCGGCTTCCCGTCCTGGGTCTCCAATGCAGGGTTCTCTGGCTCCATCTGTCGTCATCTCTCCGGCATATATGGCCGGCCCATTGCCACTTTAGGCTCGCAACTCGTTCGCCAATATCAGTGACTTTGGTGCGTTTGCGAATGTCTACGTTTCTTATTTTATCTCGCAGAGAGACGCCGAGCATTGACCTTTCCATAGCCCTTTGTGCCACTTTAAAGCGATGGATTAACCCAACAGTAAGCGTCCATGTTTCGCAAGCATAAGTCATTACTGGGAGAACACATTGGTTGTATATCCGAGTCTTAAGTGTCTGTGGGATTGTGGACTTAAGAACATAAGCGAGCCTGCCAAATGCTCCCCAACCCAGTTGTATTCGCCTGTCGATTTCCGCTGATAGCGAGTCTTTATTAAGTACAATTTTATGACCCAAGTAGATATAGCTGCTAACTTGTTCAATCGTTGCGCCTTGTATTGAAATTGGTGCACTGCTAGTGGTGCTCATCCACTTCGTTTTTTCCAAATTCATTTTCAGGCCAACTCGTAGAGACGCCTGACTTAGATCTCCGAGCATTACTTCTAGATCTTTTGGCGACTCACTGAGTAGAACGATATCGTCGGCGAAACGCAGGTGGTTTAGATACTGACCGTCAACATTGATGCCCCTGCCCTTCCAATCAAGAGTCTTAAATATATCTTCCATGGCATTTGTGAATAGCTTCGGAGATATTACATCTCCTTGGCGTACGCCCCTCTTGATTGGTACGGTGGTTGTTGTGCCCTGGATTTGTACCGTCATTGTAGCTGCTCGGTATAGGCTTTTCAGAATTTGGACATAGCGGTAGTCGACACGACAGCGCTGTAGTGAATTAAACACAGCCCAGTGTTCCACAGAGTCAAATGCCTTTTCATAATCTACGAAGGCAAGGTAGAGTGGCCGATTATATTCTTGTGATTTTTGTATCACTTGCCTTAATGTAAATATATGGTCGGTTGTGCTATAGCCGCTTCTAAATCCCGCTTGTTCCTTGGGTTGGTATTCATCGAAACGCTTTGAAAGTCTTGATGTAATAACGCGGGAGAACACTTTATACACTTGACTCAACAGCGAGATAGGGCGGTAATTTTCTAGCTTGGTTTTAGCACCTTTCTTATGGAATAGGACGACAATACTATCAAGCCATTTGGTTGGTATGCTACCAGTGAAAAGCGCTTCGTTGAAGAGCAAACGGAGTTCCTTTACGATGGTATGGCCTCCTGCCTTTAGCAGTTCCGTGGTTATACCGTCTTCTCCGGGTGCTTTATATTGCTTGAGTTGCTTTATTGCCTGTTTCACTTCGTAGCTACTTATTTCCGGAATATCCTCAGTATAATGTCTTGTCAGAGGGGCTCGTTTATCTCTAGTATCTACGTTAGCGGGTTCACTGGTATAGGTGTTATATAATTTTGAGTAAAATTGGGCAACAGTACTCCTTATACTCGTGATATCCGAGACTATTTCACCTGCATTGCTTTCTAGTTTACTCAGCTGACTTCTGCCACTGCTAATAGCCCTATCAAATACTTTAGGTCCGCGGTATCGTTCAATAAGACGTTGTATCCTTTCAGTATTCCTTTTTCGAATATCGCGTCTTATTGCTTTGGATATTTTCTTGTTCAGATTACGATGTTCCTGAGAGTTGTAACTCGCTGAGCCTAAGTTTCTCCGATGTTGCAGCAGCTGTTTTGTCTCCTGAGTAAAGTCGTCTTTTTCTCGAACTGTTTGGCCAAAAACTACTTTTGCTGTATCTGTGATGGCAGTTGTAAATGCTAGGTATTTGTCGTCTAGGCTTTTTTCGAAGAATTCTGCCTCAGTTCGGGTAAGAGCCTGACTGAGCTTTTGTTCAAATTCTTCATGAACACCTTTGGGGATAAATAAATTAGACAGGGGCTTATTGACGGGCACTTTACAAACATATAAATACCGGACACAATGAACACCCAGATTCGAAACAACAATTTATGGATCACACAAAGTATTGTATCGTATGGGAATCGAACCCACCACACTCGGCGACTGTCAAGCGGCGAGGCGACCACTTAAACCACTACGCCAACCGTACAGTCAAACATGTCAAGTTTCGAGAATGCACTTTTCGAAATAGTTTTAGTGCTTTACTTTTCTTCAGAGGTATATTGCCTACGGGTGTCAAAAAGGTGGAGCCGACAGGATATTGTGTCCGTGTTTATTTTTATGAGGACCGCACAATAAGTGTCATTAAGTAAACTTATTATTATTTCAATATTAGTAAAACTCAATGGAAAATAAATTGATTACCTAGTTTTATATTGTACCTGCTACTAAAGTCAAGTGCAAACATATCAGAAGGCCAGTTCTCGTATTTAACAGACACTGACACTGAATTTTGACTGAACTGCGATTTAATTTTGAATTGACTCACAATTGGTATTCTGCTTCACTTAATCTCATTACAGTATGATTTCGATATAATCAATTTATAATCTCTTGTTGATCTCAGAGGTAATGTCAAAAACTCAAAAACAAAAACATTAATGTGGCCATTGTATGGGAAAATACATTAATAGGAATGGTTAAAATTAATATACAACTAAGTAATAAAATTTCGTTAAGTAAATGTATTGGTTCCTTGGATCGTGTGGATTATTTTCAATAGGTATAGCCATTGCGACCCAAATCCACTCATACTTATTTTATATATAAAACAATAACAAAGTAACAAACACTTATTTTGCTCAATTGTCAACAATAGTCAGCTGTGAACTGTCAAACCGTAGTATCATTTGGTTTTAGCTACAGTTTAACATTTGTTGTACGTAAATAATTACCAGAATACCGTCCACACTAGTTCACACTTGGTTCAACTTTCGATGTAGTCCCGATCTCATTCAAGTGTCAGTTAAGTTACGAGAATACCATTTATGACACCGAGACTAGATTGATATTGGAATTTGAACAAATATAATTACCAGAATTGGCCTTCAGGATTAATCTGTATACGAGATAAAATTCATCCGTTACTGACTAACAGACAAAGCACAGCCAGAGCTATTGGATGCAAGAAGCTGAAATTTGGTATGTACATATGTTCATTTGGCATAAAATAAATATTTAATTTTATCCAATTTGGTGCAGTCATTTGGAAGTAATACGCGTACATTTCGGGGATAAATTTTTATTTATACAAATTATGATAACATATTATCTGTTTCTTTTTAATATAAGACAAGGTTTCACAACAAAAAAATATTTCATAATTTCCAACCATTTCTCCACTGTTACTTACACTTTTCGATTCGATTTGTGAACCAGACTATTATATTAATCTCTCATCTTTCAATTTGATTTATTATAGGTACCCAACGTGACCTAAATCGTAACGTCTAAGCTTATTAAAATCTTTCCCAGTATTTCTTTTTCCAAACACCCATTCATCACTTTTGTATTTCAGCTAAAATAATATTTATAAGTCTAACTCTTGAAATGGCCAGTCCGGGACGTCCGCGTCCTTTGAAAATATAACGGTTGGGCCTTCTATTGAATAGTTAGGTTAGGTTGAGGGAGCGCTGACACTTCTGCCCCTGTGTCTAGGTGATTCATTTATCATGTCCGGTTTACGTCCTTAATGGACTTTAGGGATAGTTGCTAACTTTTAAAGGATTATTTTTGTATTTTAGCTGAAAGCAAAGAGAACACGCCGGAGTAAGACTATATTCCAAACCCAATTTCCAGATAAATTATAACCTAACCAGTCATCATCGTCCATGCAATATCTCGTTTACATCTAAGATTCACGCTGCGAGCTCCAACTGAATCTTAGATGTCAACGAGATAGGTCTTATTTCTAGCCTTGCTAGATTTGATAGATTATTAGAATGGATAGACTACCGTCTGCTTTCTGCCATGACTGCATTGTGTGCTTTTGAATAATGTCAGCATATAGGAGGGTTATAACTACGTATCAACTGTCATACCCCTATATGTGATATTTCGATTTCTGTTATAACGACCGATCTCGTTAAGTAGTGATAGCGCTGTGTGTGCAACAGTGCTGAAAACAACGTGGCCTACTTTAACATTTTGATTTCGATGCAACTTCAGTCTCAGACAAATTTGATAGAAGAAGGCCGATTGCTGAGAGCATTAAACGTTTTAAATGTAATCTGTACATCCCTGAATATCATTTTTTTTAATATTATATCAATTTTATTTTAAGGTTTAGATACAATTGCATTTAAACTAACTATAACTAAGTGGTTATTTACACATAAATTAAAACAATAATATTAATAGATATACTAGGTATTTTTATTTCGGCTGAAAAAGGCTACACCGTAAAAGCCCAATTGTATTAAGGCTTAAAGTAATTTTAATGCTATTATAAAACGTGTATTATTTCGCAGTGTATTGTAAAAATAATTGATTATATATATCCATTTTCGGTGAATCGTGGTCATTATTGTGGAATTACGTTATGATTACCCTTGTTCTTTAAAATTTATGTACTTTTATGTTTAATCATATTTTACT
This sequence comes from Euclidia mi, assembly GCA_944739405.2. Lineage (NCBI taxonomy): Eukaryota > Metazoa > Arthropoda > Insecta > Lepidoptera > Erebidae > Euclidia > Euclidia mi. The sequence goes on along the minus strand of OX123205.2, from coordinate 33,491,613 downwards.
TTAAGCTGATTATGATTTTGTTGGAGTTTGACTTGAATTGAGAGCAAATAATTAGTTAGTAGTTAATTTAAATAGCAAATAATAGTAAGCAAATAATGAGAAAGAGTTATTTTATTTAAGACTTGACTTTGCCCGCAGCTCCGCCCGCATGGGACGCTTTACCCACTTAGGAGAAGAATTAAAAAATCCTCTCTGAGTGCACCACTATGGTCCCCATGGAACATTCCTTGCCAATTTACCTGCTTCCTGCGCCCGATAGTTTTGACTGTCTATTCAGTCAGTCAGTAATACAAGACTTCTTGTATTTACTGTAAAAAAAACTAAATGCAGGGTGATAGTGTAAAATTTAATTCTAGATCTTTCGGCGTAATAGCTGTAACTATCTATGCCTACTAGTGTAAATTATTTGATAGATAAGGAGTAAAAAATAAACACTTGCAAAGCAAGGTCTGCAAATAATGCTCTTCTTTTAGACTTAACTATTTAAAAAACAAATAGTTTCCAGGTTTTTGCAGGAAATAATTGCATTCAGGCGTGATTTTGCAAGTGAACACTGACCGTTATCTCGCGGGACCAAGCTGTTTGTAAAGCTGCGTTTGCAACAAAGATGAGCGAACTAACAGAGCGGAGTGACGCATCCTTATTTCAAGTAGATAAAGTAGCTATGGATAGCACGCTATTTAATGTGAGTGAAGCTAAAAAAAGTTAAACTTCCCGTTAATACATGCGTCAACACGACACGGCATGAGACGCCAATGATTAAATCAGTGAGACCTGTATAAAAGACTGTGTACACTTATATTTAGAGTGAATCATGATCTTTTATTTTACTGGATGAGCTACGAAGACCAGCGGGAGTGAAACCAGCTACTATGCCGAAGGTCTTGTTTTAGATTCTCGCTCAAGTTAAATATTTGTGTGCTTAAGTATGGATGTTTGCCTTGGTGTTTCTGTGTTTATCACATATATATAAAGAATAAACTTATTCATGAATGTTTATCTATTGTCTAGTACTCATATCACAAGTTCTGCTTAGGTTGGCACTAGATGTTGTTGTGTGTACGTGGTAGCATATTATAGTATGTGTAGTTCCTCGACACCCGCTCATAATAATAATATGCTGAAGTTTTCTTTTTTTTGCTTCACACGCAATATAACGTACCTATAGGCTGTATCTACCTTATATTTTCTTAGTAGGTACACCGCTCATCTCTCTCGCCCATCTTTGCTGAATTCACAACCTAACGTAATGTTGTTTAAACTTTTGGTATAAATAGCTCGGCCCGCAGCGTTTAATTGAATATTTTTATGCCCGTGAAATTTCAATATTTACATACTTTCTGTGCGGTGTTCCGTAACGGGTGTTGCGGCTAAAAAAGTTAATCCCGTATGTTGACGGCAATTAAATCCGATTTACAAATGCTTGTTTTTCCAGAGAAATCTAGATATTGTCGAAAAATAAAATTTAAGTGGTAACTACCACTATGTTTATCAAAAATATACAATACGCTCCACATCATCAGAGTTGTTTCTAATCTCTCCTACTGCTAGGCACAAGCTTGTAATAATCAAACTCGAGAGCCTCTGCGTGTAGCAGCCGGCCAACAATCCATAAACCAGACATTATCAAACGCGCTTGACCTCGTGAAAAGATAAATTCTTGTATATCACGGCTGAAAAAAATTAAAAAAAAAACTTAATATTGTGGTCAATAAACTCCATTCAGAGTTACACCATTATTTTACATAATTTGTGATCGCTCACGGAAACACATTTAATGACACGGAACTCTGCTCCGAACAAACACACATTTCTACACGTTTTTATTTATTTGAAATAAATTATGTAGGCTAGCGAGATTGTTTACACATCTAACTTTTATAGATGTGGAATATATATTAGCTATTCAATTGGTGTAAATAATTATTATTATTATGAAAAGCTAAACATTTTCCCCTGCGATTAATTAGATTCGACTTTGTTAGATTTCTGTATATAGAAAGTAGAGATGGTATGTCTGGCTCTGCTTACTGACTTATGCTTTTGAATCATTAAGACCATCAGTTTCGTAGTTTGTCTTTCTCTTCATCTTGTCTTGTTATTAAATGGATTTATGAACCAATATTTACTCATCAGGTCTTAAAGATATGAACCTTACACTCGGCAGTCACAATGCTGTATCACTCTAATTGACAGAGTGAGATTGAATAAGTATTAAGAAAAACATTGTTTACAAGTCTTTAAAAGCGTCCAATCAAGTGGCTAAACTTATCAGCTCTATAAACTGTACAGGTTACATAAAAATCTATGATAGTTTGATTCCGTTAGGAAATTCTCAGTAGCAGCACGGAGTCTGGTAATATGCCCGGTACGGCAATAGGCTCGCCCCCTATTACGTGGGACTAAACTAAATCTGGCGAAAAGTGGGTGTAGAAATATACCCCTGCCTACCTCTTCGGGGATATAGGCGTGAGTATGTATGTATGTAGTTTGACTCCAGGATCCGACTAAGAAACATAAATACTATTTACTTTTGCCTTCCGCTATTTCTGATAGTATCTAACCTACTTATCCATTGAATATATGCAGCTTTAAGGTACCATTAGCCGAGTATCCTATCAATTGTAGCAAGCCGATAAACCTTGAAAATCTCTTTTATCGCATTCTGTACTTTTATACAAATACCCTTAAAAAGCCTTCGGCGGACCTCAAACGGGTCTTGGCTATGAAAGGGTGGCTATAAAAACCTATAGTTTTCCGTATAAGTATTATCGTATGAGTGGGTGTGTAATGTTATGTTCGCAAATACACATGTGTTTAAACTTTTACTATGAGGGTACTCTGAAATCCGAGCAGTTTATGGCCTACTGAAGTATCGTAAAATCTTACGTTCTATCGCTTAAAGATAGGAGGCAAGCGGGACCAGAACAACAATGTTTTAACCATAAATTATAAATTAGATATATATAAATTAGACCGGTGCCGGTACTATTTTTTGGAAGCTTTAAAAAGTGTTATGTATGTTTTTGTATGTTATGGTACGTGCTTCTTTTTTGGGTTACTTTCTGTGGCCTAAAGAGTTTAAAAAAATGCATGGTGGATCAGATTTTATATTTGACTAGAGGATGTATAGCTACGACCGCACATTTCATTTTGATTCTGCGCGATCCATGGGTGTTCTGGGCAAACCCTTCTTATTGCATTTTTTCTACACGCTATCTGTCAGTCAGTCAGTAAGGCAAGAAGTTTATATACACAGATATGTTAATAAAAAAATGTCAGATAGTAGATGTACGTCGTAACTTTATCGTCGCGATGACCAGCTTTTTACAGCGGTACAAAATGCACTATTTTTTTACCTCGACAACAGATCCTCTTAACGGATTTTATTTCGTCCTATCGAATCCGGTTTTAGCTGACATCTCCAGCCTTTAATCTGCTTACCATTTTAGCCTCAGTGATTAAGCAGTTTCCATATTTAGTCATGAGTGTATAATAAGTTGAGAAAGGGTATCCTTATTACGTCCTTCGTTCTTCGTGCACAATGCACATAGGTACCCACAAAGAGAAGGATTATTGATCTGGCAACACAATTTTTAAGAATCGTCGTTTAATCTACTTTTTTTTTGTTGCAAGAGTGTGCTCAACTCTGATGTCGATCTTTCTAAGGCCTCTAAAAGGCCGTTTGAAGACCTCCAACGTGGTCTAACAATACTTGTACTGAGACAAGCACAGAGACTGACAGCTTTACGTGTCTTCCTAACATGGTAGTTTGATATAAATGCCATATGCGGTCACCCATACACGCCGCAACCTATAGAAGCCGAATTACTACAAGCCAAGTCAAGTTATGAGCGTTACTACTATTTTTCAACTTAAAAGCAAAACTTCAACGAATTTCCTCTGAGCTTTCGCTTCGTTTCATCACGTGTAGTTTAATTGCCTCCACTCCACGTGAAACTATAAAAACAACAAAAATAATCATACTTAAATTGCCAATTGAACAAACTCAAACACATTTTAGCTTTTAGAATAAAACTTTCCCCCGACCATATACCCTGAAAACTTCTACATTACTTGGTGATACGCAAGAAAAAAACCTTTTTCGCTTGTGTTGAACTTGCCAAAGTTAGGTAAAAGTCTAATGAAATTGAAATTAAATGAAGTTTTATGAAAGCGCTTGCTGGCGGTCTTAACAAGCTATTTCTGGTTTGGGTTCAAACTTTCATGTGTAGAGAAACGACTCAAATAAACAAGAATAAATAATGTAGATGCAAACCATGTAAATGAGATTTTATCAACATTGGAAAAGAACACAAAATTACATGTAGAATATAATAACTTGTGGCTAATTTCGCCGTAACTTTGAAGAAGCTGATACGTCAACTATGAAGACTACTGACGCTGGAAAATGTTTACACAAAAGCGTAATCATTTCAAATTCTTTTCAAAAACCTTTATATCGACGACATATTAATAAGTAAGTATTCATTATAAGCAGACAGAAATTTCAGAGAAGACATTTTTATACATGGCATTGACATTTATTCATGCTTCTATTAACTAGCTAATTTTGGGTCTACCAATATACGGTTTGAAGAATTTACCTTTAATTACAGCCAAAACTACACACCTGCTACAGCCGAACTATTTCTAAACAAGGTAAAATCAATTGTATCTAGTTGTATTAGGGTTATTTATACACTATTCCGATTTATAGTAGCAATTCAATTTCCAAGACAATGTCTTGCCTAAACAATTTACTAACGTGCTAGCTTGAGACAAGCAAGTGTGTGTCCAATCCAATACGTACGGTAACGTGAACACAAATGTATCTTTGGCAGTATACTTATCTTCTACCTTTAGGAGAACAGTCTTACTACCGTCCAAGGTAGATTAAAAATTATATTAATGGAATTGAAATAATAGTACGACAGCTGTTTATCTAAATTGTACGTTGACCTTACGCAACGTCCGTCATGTAGTATTGTGTAAAAATTGATTTTGACGAAAATACTGATACGAACGATTTTTTTGTGTGAAATACATGCTATAAAAAGCTTCTATATAATGGGCTGAGTACATAGTTTTCAGGAAAACACTGACTTATAATACAGGCTGTATTATTATACTCTAGAAATAACCAGTATAAAATATGTATTCCGTAGGTAACGTCGATGATAGCACTGCTTGCTTCAATTACTTGCTTCGTTTGCACTCATCACGTTGTTAATCAAACACTAGCCAGTGGCTTGGTCAAAGAACGTCCAGTTAAGTTTCCTTATATTTTTATTTTTGTCTCATTTTATTTACTTTTCAAATCGCAGTAGTCTTTCATTTTCTTTATGTCTTATTTTATGGAATCTAATATAACGAATTATAATAAACGCATGTTTGAATTTTAATAATAGTTAAATCTGATGTGTGGCTTTTCGTTTATTATAAGTCTTACATCGCGAAACTTCCGTAGATTTAGCTGTGTATGTAAAATTCTTGCATTGCTGACTGACTGTTAGACAACACGCAGCCTAAACTTGGGAACCGTACACGAAAATGGGATCTCCCGAAATTCCCACTGGATCGGGAAGAAATAGTTACTTTAAAATATTGTGCAGCCGTATCTGCATCCTCTTGTGTTGTCTCAAATGTTTTACTGCCACACTTTAAAACTTGACAATGCATCTACTACAGGTATTGTAGTAGATATAGCACTCCCCCAAATTCTCGTCCCTTGCACCAAACCAAATAATCTAACGTTGCCTGTTTCATGCGTAGCGTTATATTGTCGTTGTACATAGAAATGGCAAAAGCGTCGAATCGTGTCCTGCTTTTAAAATTTGCTCTAATCTCACAGTTTTAAGCCAGATTTTGTTTTGTTTACTTTAAAATCGTCGCCATTTTCTTGTAAAAACAGCAAATGGGGGAGAAGTTTCTACTTAAAACTTTGTTTGATTATTTTTTAAGTTCATTATTATGTGACATTTCTTGTTTTGTTTCTTAATGCCTTGAAGAGTTTACCTAGGCTTTTATTAACAAAGTGACAACGTAAACTTGTGTTGTTAAGGATAAGTATTTTATATTCACGTTTTGCCGACTCCATTTTAAACTAGATTTCGCCCACGGCTCCGCCTGCAAAAATCCTCTCGTAAAGCAAGGAGCATCTCGTAATGCATACACTTTTTTTATGGTAATGTGCGGCAAACGAGCAGACGGATTGCCTGATGGTAAGCAATTACCGCCGCCCATGGACACAAGCAACACCACAGGAGTCACAAGTGCGTTGCCGCCCCTTTGGAGTTGGGAAAAGGGGTAGGATGAGGAGTGGGATCAGAGAGAAGGGATAGGGGATAGGGCCTCCGGCACTCTCACTCACCGAACGAAACGCAACAGTTTAGGTATTCTTACTTTACGTCGATTTTGTGTGAGAGGGTAGTACTTCCCCGGTCGAGCCGGCCCATTCATGCTGAAATCAGCAAGGCTCTACTACCTAGGAACAAATTTTAGCACTTTTACACTGCCCGAGGACCAAATTTTAGCTGCTTGCGCCTTATTTGTTTTGATCCCCTATCAGTGATTCTTAATACGGGTACTGTAAATAATATAAATAATATCGTATACCATGATTATTCCAAGAGGTAGCTGGTAGGAGCTACCTGAACCTTTACACTTACTTAATTTTCGTGTCGATGGCAATACTTTAGATAGCTTTGCCCCGATACTCGGTCACTCGAATTGCGTTTGGCTTTCCTTGATATTATATGCTTGGCGACTTATCTGTACTTTAATATTATAAAGCTGAAGAGTTTATTTGTTTGTTTGGCTGAACGCACTAATCTCAGGAACTACTGGCCTGATTTAAAAAACTATTTCAGTGTCAGATAGCCCATTTATCGAGGAAGGCTATAGGTTATATATAACATCACGCTATGAGCCACGCGAGCGGAGCAGTAGCTCTAAAAACGCGGATGTAACTGCGGGCTCATCTAGCCTGAATCATTTAAGTCGTCAAACGTACACGACTATGTGCTTGCCGGATACGTATATCTTTAACACTCATTTGTGACCTAATATCCAGAATACCTTCCAGCTTTATTATCAAACTTCATTTAGGGTAACCAACGCATTAGGTTGTTCATGTGCCAACTTTGCTCTGACCCTGCTATCGCCCGCTTTACATTCATAATTGTATAGGCTCGTGAAATCCCTTGTACATGGGACGATTTTCCGTCCAATTTTACTGGACTGAGGATCAAATTGTTTTGGGTAGAAGTTAGTTGGTCAATGTAAGGTAGGTAATTGGGTAAAGGAGAGCGTGAAAACTGATCGACCAACATCTATTATTGTATATCCTGATAGGTCAATATCTTTTGTCTAGCTGTAAGCGAAGTGCTTAGTGAATCATTAAACGTAACGATAAAAGAAGAATAATGTAACTTCTCCTTACGAGTAGTGCGGGTTGGCAGAATTCACATGTCTTTCGGAAACATTATGGAGAACACAGGAAGCTTGCATATCTGAGCTTCTTCACGACGTTGTGCATAATCGTTAAACACGCGATATTTTACAAATATATACACACCTAACTTCGAAAAATCACGCGCCTAGAATTTAAACCCAAGATTCTCTGCTTACAGTCCGTGGGTTTCTCCACTAGGTCATAAATTGCTTAACTTTATCCAGGTAGTCATCTTTAACGTAAGTTTACTTTAGGTGCGGTATCATAAACTTATGTTGATCACAATTTACATTTACAATCGAAGCTATAAAAATTGCTACTGATTTTTTAAAATTATAATATGCCTTTTATTTTAGGGCTTTTGAGTATAGAACCAAGATCTTATGAAAATTGGTGATTAGATAGTCTACGTGTGTAAAGGCAAATCAGGGCAGTATCGTATTGAAGCTGTTAAGGGTTGAAATTTCATCTTGTATACTTATTACCTATACAAAAAACTCGACCAAACCTACGTGTAGTTTCAAAACAAATGGCCAATAGAAAAACAATTCTTTTTTAATCACGATTTTAATACGGGAAACCAAACAAACTAAAAGAAACTCAAGTAGGTATTCATTTTCTAGAGTACGAGAAATTAATATTTATGCAAAGTAAAACTGAAACGGTATACGCCTTCCTCCAAAGTTAAGTGGAAAGGTATGAAATGTTTTTAATATACCGGTGTATATATACAGCAATTTTAGAAAGAATATAGTTGAAAGTAGTTATTGGATTGTTTAAATTGGTTGGTTTCTAGTTTATAATCTTAAAAGCGTTTGTTTTAGTATGAGGCAATGGGTTATAGACCATATAGTATTTTTCTTGTTTTAAAAATGTGTTATGGCACACGATATTATTAAGATTGCGGACTAAACTGGATTCGTGCTGTGGATGATGATGATGATGATAATTAGTACGAAGAGAATAAATACGAAAATAATATCATCTATCTATCATCAACGCGTGTGGACGGAGACACCTAGTTTGTTAAAAAAGCAAATAAGTTTATGAAATGCAAATAGCTGTTCCAATCGTCTTAGTTTTAGATTGGTACATTCTTAACCTGATCCATGCATATTATAAAAAAGTCCCCGCCCCAGCATATCTGTCTGTATGAACGGGATAAGCTAAAAACTACCGAACGGATTATTGTACGGCTTTTTACCAATAAATGGGGTGGTTCTTGAGGAAGGTTTAAGTGTATTTACGCAGGCGAAGTTTAGTAATGAATAGAGTGAAATGCATTCCAACATACGACTAGGCATTCTTAACTCTTGCTTAGGTAAGATTAACGTGAGTAAAGCTTTAGAAAAGCCAAAGAAGGTAGGTACACTATAGATCTAAGACTGAGTTTCAAGAACATAAACGTCAATGGCGAATCGTGCTTGACGTGTTCAAGTTGCACAAAAATATGTGAAGCTGCCTGTTTTTTGTATTTGTTACCACACACTATGGGATTAATCTAAAGTTTTAAGGTATTTTTTGTCAAGCTGAAACTATAATACAATGGGCTTAAATATGACGAAGATACTTCGGGGAAAGGGAAGGGGAAAAGAAGGTATAAATGTTTAGGACAGACAAAGTCGTGGGCAATATTAAGATCAGATCAAGCGACTATGAAGTTATATTAAAAATAAATAATAAAAACGGCATATTTCAGCGGGCATATTAAAATATTTACGACGATTCAAAAGTAATATTTCTTAGTAACTTATATTGCCTCACTGTTGGGCTGGCTGGCTGGGCTGCTGGTCTCCCTTACATTCCTCCAAGCGTTTCTGACCTGTGGTCAGTTCTTATCGTAATCAACAAGCAAAAATTTTGATGCTCTTATACTATTTTCTCAAGTCCCCAAAATTATTAATAAAAGTGAATCCCTCAGAACTCAATAGATGCAAGGCACATTCGCAAAATTGTTTACCATATATCTGCTAATACATAGCTTTCAAGCGTGGTAACCAAGGCAGTGTTAAGCGCAGAGAGTTGACACGTATTGGAGTGTTTGCAGTTTGCTGATGTCCAATTAACAACACATGGAAAACCAGGTCGACGAGAGCAAATTATAATTGTTTATTTAGCTTACTTGACAAGCTGCTGAAGCTGTACAAGTGTTATTCACATTGCTTGCCTTGTATAATCATTTGGTCCATAGCATAGTATCTAAAACGACATGTCTTGACTGACGAATATTTGCAGGATAAATAGGTACAACAGCAGCTAGAAATATGAAATTATTTATTACAGTGGGTTTCTCTTATAACGAAGGCATCCACTAAGGAAGGATTTTTTATATTCCATCTATGAACGAGGGAAAAGGAGAGAGGCAAAAGCGATGAAAGTTTAGGTCAAGTGAAACTGCGGGCAACTGCTAACTAGTGATAAAAAGCTTTGGCGAGTTGAAAATAAGGGCTTTGCAATGTGTATAATAAGATTAAGTTTGAAAATGTACTGGTAGATTTACAAAAATGTACTCGGGATCGAGTGCATAAATGGTGGCAGCTGTCAAATTGGAACCTGTAATTATTTACGAAATTCGAGGTGACCAAAATTAATTAATAGCAATTAAATCGTTAGTTACTTTGTAATTTAACACTTAAATGATATAAATCATTATGTACATATTTCCATTTAAACACAGTATTTTCACAAAGTACATGTTTAATCATTAAATTGGCTCAGGCTTAAAGTCTCCCTATATAATATTAATTTCTTTCAAGCTTAAATAAATCATCATCATCCTTACTTTTGCCCATTGTATCCGAGACTTAAGTTTTCCAAGCAAGGTTTAAATAACCAAGTGATTTTTTTTTATCTTTATGATAAAAAAGTACATTTATACGTGATACTTTTCCCTACAGGTATACTTACTGCAAAATAAATTAATTTCTATTTTTTCAAATGACAATTTGATAGTGTGTTTCGTTGTTTAAACACATGACCACACATGTTTCAGTTACTGATTTCCCTTGTGTAGTTAAAAAAAATTAATTGCACTCAAAACAGCATTGGTTTTCGTGATTTGGAAGAAAATAACTTGTTTGGTAAGAATACTTCTGAGGGCCTCTAAGAAGCTGTAAACATCAATACTTGAGAAAATATCACTGACTAATCTAATCTGACTGACTCAGTTTTGTAAAATCTTTTTTGGGAAAGAAATCTGTACGAAAAGAATAGCGAAGTGTTCATTATCATTTTCTAACCAATTTATTAATGTTTTGGTATATTGAGATTAAAAGAAAAATATTTTTATAATATGTTTTGCTGAGCTGATTTATTTCCGCAAGTAGTCAGACATAGGTTCCCAGGTCTGACTACAAGATCATCAATTAAACGATCCAAGGCTCAGCCATTTTGAACTAAAAATGTTCCATACATAGTTACGTACCCTCTAGCGTTTGAATATAAGTATGTAGGTACGTTTTATAATTTTCTAATCATTTGTAAAGATTTATTCAACAAGTAGCGTTCCGAAAAATTGTGATCGTTCTTGTAAAAAAATATTAAGAATTACTGAAATAATATGTTGGCACTTCACTGTCATTATAGACGTTCAAATTATCCGATAATTCACAAAAGAAAATTCTTTCTAGCACGTCGCCTCTCATCCGTCAATAAATTCCTTCCCAGAGTAAATATAAATAATATTATTCAATTACAACACGGGCATGAAAAACAACGTGATCCGTCAAATATGCTTCGAAGCGAAGCGTTCTCTTTGCTTCGGAGTGAAAGGAAGAGTTCGTGTTGCTTTGGAAGTTTAAACCGCAGCCATCATTACCGCGCGTAATTTAATGTGTGGACGTCCTTTGTTACTATTAATTTATTACGACGGAAAATTAATAGCTTGTGACATTTATGTTTGTTCGTCTTTTGTTTGGTAATTAAATGTAGGATAAGTGAATAGCTTTAAGGCTTTGGTGGTAAAAGCGGGAGGATTTTTATTGAGTCGGTCTTTATAGATGACTAGATTACTATTATAATTCACGTTGAATAAAGTTGTAATTCTGTCTCCAAGACTGCTAAATGTCTACATAATTTTCACAAGAAAATGTGAGTTATAGTGCGTTGGTTTTGTACAGATGTCTTACAAGCTTTTCTAAATTATTGCCAGCTTTAAAACGAAGTATTTAAAAAGCTACCATCAGTAAATATCACCATACTTCAAATCGTATTTTAACGTTACTCTAACTTTAAATTATTGCCAGTAAATAAAACACAACCACCCATAAGAAAGGAAAACATAAATATCCAATCGTAGTAGGTAATTATAAGTTTTCAAAACAACTGTAATAATTTAAAGTAATGAAAATGGAGGTGTTGCCAGCCGGCGCAATTTAATTTCAAGAAAAATAAGGACGGGCAAATGGAGTTCGCTACTCGGTCCTTTACAGCTTAATAAGATGAGGTTTTAATATATTACATTACACGCATCTACACTGTAACACAACGACCACACCTATATATTCAGTGAATTTCTGATCAAACTAACAACACGTAGAATATATTGCGAAATCATCATCAGCCTTGTCTATGAACTGTCCCACTGCTGAGCACGGGTCTATTCTGAATATGAGAAGGGTAAGGCCTTAGTCAACCACGCTGGTCAAGTACGGGTTGGCAGACTTCACATTTCTTTCGCGAACATTATGGACCTACATTAATGTGACCTCGAAGACATGTAGGTTTCCTCACGATGTTTTCCTTCGCCGAGCTTCCTTTTTAGCAAGCGATAATTAACTTTTCAATACATATGTATACATAACTTCGAAAAGTTATTGGTGCGTACCGTGGATTTGAACCCGAGACCCTCTGCGTAGCAGTCTGCCTGTCTCTCCACTAGGCTATCGCTGTATGCATCTCGAAATAACATATTAAAGACCAGCTTCCTCCGGCGTTCTTAAAACCCTGATGGTAAGTTGGATTCCATTAAATTATACAACAGTACCTTTTTCATGGATTACTCCGACCACAGGGGAAAACCGCTTGAAATTTGGACAAAAACTTTATGAAACTCAAAAACTTTTTAAGTTTTTTTCTCAAAAGTTTTTAGCGAGCGGGCAGACAGATAGACCCGGAAGGAAAGTGTTTTATAATATTACTAGCTTGTGCCCGCGGCTTCGCTCGCGTAAATTCGGGGTTCTCTATTTATAAAATATCATCTATGTTCGGGTTAAAACAAATCTCTTTTATTGGGCGGATATTTCTATAATTGTCGTTTTAACTGTTTAAGAAATATAACTGCAAAAAGTATTTACACTTATAAATTACTTAGTTCTAAGACTTAGTAGTACCTACTCAAAATGTATGACCCTGCTATCCGAAATCAGTGACATTTCGCTAGAGTAGCCAATATGACAACTGCGATTTGTCTGTCAGAACCATTAATATTTAACAAAATACTCGACAATCCGAATTCTTTATTTCATTTTAATCGAAATCTTTATTTTTTAATGTTTTATTATGAATAATAAATCAGGTAAGGATTATAATAAATATATTAAAATAGATTTGACACAGCGATGGTAGCGCAGTCGGTCGGTTCCAATGTGAAACATGCCAAAATCAACAACAACTTACAAATTAAAAATTAACTAAAAAACATTTTCCAGTGAACTAAATAGTGAATCTAAACCATTCTCAAGTCCCCTTGATCACACACAAAAAATTTCATCAACATCGGTTCAGTTGTTTAGGAGGAGTTCAGTGACATACACACGCACACAAGAAATATACTTATATATAAAGATGGGTATGAATAGTGAAAATGTGTAAAAATTTGTGCTAGCTTGGTTTTTTGTCCGTTGACCCTAAATCGTTCTAATTTTCATGGCCTGTTTGTTAGACTTTATAAACATTGAACATAATAGTTCTAAATATAGTTTTCTCTAAAACGTTTTTATTGATGGACGTTTACATTAATAGCTTTCTCTTGTTTCTCGTTAATTATAGTACTTCTAGTTTTGTTAGCATTTTAGTGTCAAACAACCGGCAATCGAGTAAAAGTTAATTGTCAATTAATTTAACGGCAGGTATTTATGGCTTCTTGGAAAGATCGTTAGAAAAACCGTCTGGTTATATTCAACCGGGAAGTCATTTTGGTTCTTCTATAAAATTGGAAGGAGGTTTTAACGTACCGACGAATAACCTGAATGAAATTAAATTGAAAACAACAATTCATAAAGAAAAAAAGAAATGCCCCTGGTTTTTATTTTTAGTACTATTTTTAAACCATCGCATCTCAATTATATTGGAGTCGAAACGCCATTAGGTCACAACACAAAACAAATGTGGAGGCATATAATGCTATATGCAGTAGCGTCCGCAATTTTTTTACTCTCGTTTATAGGTATATTAAGTCGAAAATCTGCTACTTCCTTTTGATACTTACCTGACTTTTATAATAGAGCATATTTTAAGAACATTCTATACTAATATAATAAAGAGGAAAGATTTGTATTTTTATCTACACTAATATTATAGAGAGGAAACAATTTTATTTTTGTTTGTAATGGATAAACTCAAAAATTACTGGACCGATTTAAAAAATTCTGTCACCATTAGAAAGCTACATTATCTGCGAGTAACATAGGCTATATTTTATCTTAGAAAAATAGGGGTCCTTAAGATATTTGGGTTTTTCGGGTACGCGAAGTAGTTCCCTCAGGGCGCGGGTGAAACCGCGGGATACGGCTAGTATTTTTATATTTTTGTATTTTTGTATGTTTCTTACGAATAAACTAAAAAGTAATGGACGGATATTAAAATTTATTTCACCATTGTAATGCGACATTATCCCTGTAATAAATATAGCCTATGTTACTCATAACGTCATAACATAGGCTACATTTATTACTTGTAAATAATAGGGATAATTACAAAAACATCAACAATGTAACCCAAGGCGTAAGAAATTTTTCGAGAAAATGTCTTTCATGGCGTGCGCTGCTAAAACTATTAATGATACAGAAAAATAAGGTACTACTTTATTAAAGTACTCATTATTACCTACAATAAAGCCCGTAATAGCATAGATCTATCTCCTAAGGAAAACCATCAGTAACCATATTTATCAATAAAAAAATAGAAAAAAATTATGGGTTGTTTTGGAAGCTATTTTAAGCAATGCAGTATTATTTCTTATCCAATTAATGCTATTTATGCTAGATATGTTGTGTATTTAATGTTGATAGAAATTTTCTTTTACAGTATATCATTATAATGAATATCTTAAAAGATGTAGCAAAATTAAAATAACGCGTGAGAAAATAAAATCACCGCTCGCACACCGATATTTTCTCGGGACGGGACTGTCTTGATGCGATCGATTATTTAAAATGTATAATAATTAAATAAATAATTTTATGTTTAAGATGACTATTTCAATACCTGTAGATTGCATTTTGTATTATTCAAACTGAACATGCCATTCAAATTAAATTACAAATGTAAGAGTACGGCATGGCGGGTGTATCAAATGGAAATGTGGGTAATTCCACTAGAAATTAATTACCTACCTAAATTAAACTAAAAGTAAACTATTTATCCACGTACAGCGTTTCGCAGTCCACAGCTGGACAAGGCCATCACGGTAGCAGTGAATGAATTGGAAGATTTGGCCTAGGTACTATACCTAACCGCGCTAGCCAGACGTCAGAATCTCCATATCAACATATGGAGATTGATGTAGAGTTTCCGTATCTTCGCAAAGTGACTATATGCTTCATGTATTTTCCTTAGACGCGTCTTAAGACACCCACGGAATAAAATGGGGTAGTGATGCTTTGTATTCTCAATCTAAATCAAAACAATGGATAACAAGCTGAGCCCGCGGCTACACCCATGCTATTTAAGGCTACTGCGCCGCACCCGTGGCTCATAGTATAATGTTATATGGACTATGGCCGTTCTCAATAGTCGCGGATGCATGATGAATTAAATGAATATCGAAGAAGCGAAAGAGGTATGTTGAAACCGAAGCATGTGGCGTTAGTCTCTGCCTACACTTATGAGAGACAGGCTTGACGATATAGATAGATAGAAAGAATCATAACTTGACGCCTATTAACCTAAGAACAAACTAAAACTATTAACTAAAGGTAGAGGTGTATCACACACCCACACTTCGCCAGTTATGTCTCGGTCCCAATGTAATAGGTGGCCAGCCTATTGCCATCTACCGGGCAGATTATTAAGCGAACAATAATTAACATTTTAGTACACACATAACTTCGAAAAGTCAGAGGTGTGTGCCCGGGGTACGGCGGCGATAGATAGAGAGATAATTTAAAAACGTGCGAAGCCGAGGCGGGCTGCTAGTAACATATAAAAAGAAATCTTTGCTGCTCTGCTGCAGGGTGTTTTAGTATTCCTTTGTTCTATGTTCCTTCTAAAACAGGTAAAAATTGCTTTATATTTTCAAATAAAACTTCATGTCGAAGCACACATATTTAAACGTAGATGAATTTTATATGGAAGGCTAATTGGAAATTATGTTCGTCGAGACTGCCATACTTGATTAGCGTGGTGGAATATGTCGTAACTCTTCGTATACTGAGAAGAGAATCGGTTCAATCCTAGGTTATGCAACTTTGTCACCGTCTGTTTTCTAGATGGGGACCGGAGAGCATAGAAATCTACCAAAACTGGCCGTGGAGAAGGTCTTTGACGATGCAAAACTCCATGCAGTAAAAACCTACTTAGTCTAAAGTTCTTTGTATTAATTTTCTTGTAGTGGTCATAATTATATCAAGTGTTTCATGAAAATGCAAATTTTCTACCAAATCTGGTCAGACACAGTGCCGAACTTATTTCTCTATATACAGAACTACTCACTATTATATTATCATCAGCCTTTAATAGTCCACTGCTGGACTAGGCCTCTCCTTTGGAAGGAGGAATTGGCCTACTATACCACGCTGGCCAAGCGGGTTGGTATAGGGTATGTATCAAGTTTTCCTTCTCTTACAGTGCTGTTCTCTGCATAATATGCTCCCTCTGTCGGCTCTTACGACACCCATGGGATGATATGGGGTGGTGACAATTCGTATTCTTAATCCGTCACCACACGGACATTATATTATAAAAGCTCTTTAATCGTGCGAAAATACTGCACTACAACCAATTAGCGCTGGTATATCCCAGTCAGAATAAAAAAAACTCCTTAATTACACTTTTATCTCTAATAGATACATAAATAAATAAAAGCCTCTTCAACGAATTTCCTCCGATAACAAAAATGGGATTTAATATATTCTTGTAAAATAAAAATACATAGTACTGTCAACCCTTTGTACTGCCTGTAACAGATCATAGTCAAGATTAGAGTTATTTTTAGGCCTACTGTAGCGTGTCATTCAGTACTAAATGACTGCGTTTACTGCTCGGCTGTTGAAAAGTATGGGTTTATCGGGGAAAGCCTGTCAGACGTATCCGATGAGGTTATCGCTGTTTTCTGGCGACGGCAATTTGGTAGGAATTTGGTTTGGTTCTATCGTTCTTGTTGTCTTTCAACGGTTTTGCTGAACTTAAGGTTAGTGTGCTGCCCGTACAAGAAATAAAGTCATCTGTTAGTTAACTTAAAGTTTGTTATCTTCTAGGTAATCCGGAAACTTTATCTAACTTAATAACAATTGAAGAAGACATAGTTTGTAGCTTTCTGATTACGGTACACACTCTTCAATTGTCAATATTGACCTAATTCGGCTGTTATACTCATTAAACTAGAATGTGCTTATGTATTGCAGTATTTTACAATAACACCGAGTGAGAAAATATGGTGTTTAGAGATGTGAATCATTTTTTGCTTCACGCAACTAGGTTTCCTCACTTTGTTTAAATAAGAACCTAAGTTGATTTTCGGCATAGGCAAATTCAGATGCCTATTTTCAGGCATCTTCATCTTTTGCTTTGGTATAAACTTTCACCTTGGAGCCCAGGACTCACTTTTTAGTCTAACCAGCTAAATCAGAATATTAGCTTAAACTACTCCAAATGTATTTCTTCCTTCAATCTAAAATGAAGATTACACAGATAGGTACATGTTCCACTTGAACAAAAATCTGTTTCCAATGAACTTGTCTAAAAGTAATCAACTTTTTAAGTTACGCAAGTCGCCCGGGCTGTTTTGAAACACTTTCTAACAGTTCACTTGTTACTTGTTACACTTCACATATTGTCTCCGGAAAGTTTCCTTAGATTTAGAAATGGGGTTTAAGTATTCTTAAATTTTATTTTGCTCCGCCTAAACTACAATTGATTAATTATCTGAAGTATCATTCTATTATTAACTATCTGAAGTATTATTTGTGTACTAAACAGTGACTTATCCAGTTAGGAAATTGGTATACAATGGGATTGCTGAGAAAAGTGAACGCAAATACGTTTTTCATACAAAATTATTGAACGGCTCTCAATCGCGTAAATGAAACTAATTTAAGGTATTGCAACGCCTGTAGTCACGGAGGGACTGGTGAAAGCTCAGCGTCGTCTTGTGGAAGTGCAGGTTTCGGCACCTACCTTCACTTGATTTTTATTTATAATCGCACTGTCGGTACGGCACACTACACTTATGACGTCTAAATACGTATTATACTGGTCATCTTATCCAATTTTATTAATTATACTAGAGGATGCCCAAAGGCAGCGATAGCCCAGTGGAGATACCAACAGACCGCCATGCAGAGGGTATCCACGACGCGCACCAATGACTTTTCGGAGTTATGTGCGTATTGAATTGTTAATTATCGCTTGTCCCGTACCTCGGAGAGCACGTTAAGCCGTCGGTCCCGGTCGTCATGAAGATCTTTGACTATCGTTACAGGGCGTCAGTACCTTCTAAAATAAACTGACACTAGGCTTAACCATGTAATATCGCTATCCCTTTGGGTTGCGGAGGTCAGACAGGCAGTCGCTCCGTGGAAAAGCTAATATTCAGCCAAATCTGGTTAAGCTAGTAAGCGGACCCCAGATTGAAACTGGGATAACGCTAAGAGGATGATGATACTAGAGGTTGCCCGCGGTTACACCCGCGTTATTTAAGGCTACTGCTCCGCTCCTGTCGTTCATAGCGCAATGTTATATAGTCTATAGCCTTCTTCGATAAATGGGCTATCTAACACTGAAACAAACAAACAAACAAACTCTTCAGATTTATATATTAGTATAAGATTTGATACTGTAAACAGAACGTCGATGGTCTTTTAAACTGTACTAATAAAAAAAATAATAAGAAAAAAAAATACTAAAATTAAAACTTAAAAATTGCAACTAAAATGTTAACAAGGTATTTAGTTTCTTTTTTAAAAAAAGAGAACCGCCTTCAAAAAATCGACCCACTGAAAAATACGAAATAATTTTTACATACGCTACCTCTAATCCTCTCAAATTTCCTTTCGAATTTCTCCCAAAAACTATTTACTAAATTAAACTAAATACTTCGTTTTTGAAGTCGGTAGCGTATGTAAAAATTATTTCGTATTTTTCAGTGGGTCGATTTTTTGAAGGCGGTTCTCTTTTTTTAAAAAAGAAACTAAATACCTTGTTAACATTTTAGTTGCAATTTTTAAGTTTTAATTTTAGTATTTTTTTTCTTATTATTTTTATTTCATACTTTTTAGTGTTCGGTACTTCGTTCGTTTAGTTCAGGTTTTGTGTTAACTACTGTTTTATTTATTTCATACTTTTTAGTGATAGGTACTCCATTTACTTTAAGTTTTAGGCTAATTAATAGTTTGTTTATAGTGAGATTCTTCAATTATTTTAGTGATAAGTTTTCTGCTAGTATCAATCTGTAATCATGACTTTAACATAGGTACCTTCTCTTCTTCTGTGTTGCTTAGGCTTGATGCTGCGAGAGGGAGATGAGTCTAGGGAATCAGCTACATACGGAAGGACGCCCTCCGCAAAGGCTGCTCCGGCTGATCCAAACAAATGTAGCGGGCTTGTACATACTATTGAATTGGTTGTGTGCTCTTGTATTATGCTCTGGAGAAATATGCCAATAACGGATGGCTTAGCGAACGGCAATGGGTGTTCCTAAAGGAATTAAATGGCCGGCACTAAGAAGAGATCAACTTGAGCCAGCTGAACTGCCTGATGCGGATGCCATTTTGATATTATTTGATGATCCATCAATAGCATTGCGTCTTTAAGATGATGATGGATACATTTCCATAGCTCTAGTGACAGCGACCTATCAAGGCAATCGCGGTTATGGTGATATCGAGAGACGGATGGTGCGAGTCATATTGAGTTAGGCTGTGACGGTACACAAAGTTGCAAGGATGTACACTTAGTTCCGCAGTAATCGACCTAGGGCCTAATATCTTTGCTAAAGGCCAATGCTATGTTGCCTTGAGTCGGGTCAAATCCCTAAAAGGCATGGCTGTAAGTGATATTGACTCGAACAAATTACTCAACCATCCCCACGACAACAGAGCCTTATCCGAAATGACAAGAATGAGAAATATGCTCTCGCATTAGATTCTTTCACCGACTTTCTTTGTTTTTTGTTAATCGCAGTGACATAGACACGTACACTCGTACACACGCACACACACACACACACACACACACACACACACACACACACACACACACACACACACACACACACACACACACACACACACAAACACACACAGACACACACACAAACACACACACACACACGTACACACGTACAAACACACACACATAATACATACAAACATACTTACTATGAACCAATATATGTATACGGGTCAAACGGAAAACCTTTCTTTTTTTGAAGTCGGTTAAAATACTAAAACTTTCTCCTAACTGTAACAAATACTTTTTCTGAAAACTGCATAAAAATCGGTTCAGCCAAACTCGAGTTAATCGTGGGCAAACTTACATATATACGGGTCAAACTCAGAACCTTCTTTTGTTGAAGTCGGTTAAGGGCCTAAAACCTTCTCCTAAGTGTAATAAATACTTTTTTCTGAAAACTGCATAAAAATCGGTTCAGCCAAACACGAGTTAATCGTGGGCAAACCTACATATATACGGGTAAAACTCAGAACCTTCTTTTTTCGAAGTCGGTTAAGAGCCTAAAACCTTCTCCTAAGTGTAACAAATACTTTTCTGAAAACCGCATCAAAATCGGTTCATCCAAACGTGAGATAATCGCGGACAAACATACATACATACATACAGGTCAAACTGAGAACCTCCTTTTTTTTTGAAGTCGGTTAAAAACAATTTCATTTGATTACGATTTTCGTTGATTTGATTCGATTGAAGAATCTCGAAACATCAGTAGGTAGGTACCTTCAACATAAATCGCTAATCGCGCCTCTCTTCCTCAAAGACACATAAGTCATCGACAATGTCCTGAACGTGAGAATAGGACAATCCGCAACCGGTCCGATGAAGTCACGAGCCGCGAAAGGACTAATATTGAAATTTTGTTGCCTACCCGCAAATAAAATGTTTTGTAATCACCCTTAACGTGCACATAAAAGATATAGAAATGGCGAATCGTAAAGTCTTGTTTTTATTATGTATAGATTTTGCCCGTGGCTTCACTTGTCGCATAGAAATCCAGTGTGCTGTAATAAATTTTGGGATAAAAAGATACAAAACTACTGTCTCGGTTATAACTTTGGGCTGGTGGAAAAGTTGGCTATGAACGTTCGTCGGTCGATTGGATAGTTCTAGAAATGAAAATTAGGGAATTTAATGTGGATTTAACATATTAGACTATGCTTCAGATTTTGCTCTGTAGTATTTGTGATGTCATGTGTAATTTATGTTGGTTCAGTCATTGCTCTGTGTCCATATACGGTAAAATATCTATAAAATGTACGGCAATAGGCTCGCCCCCTATTACGTGGGACTAAAGTATATCTGGCGAAAAGTGGGTGTAGAAATGCACCTCTGCCTACCCCTTCGGGGATAAAAGGCGTATCGATATGTATGTATGTATGTATCTATAAAATGTTTAGGACTATTTCGACGAAGTTAAGGAACTCTCGTCGAAGCGATTGGTTGGTTAGTTTCCAAGCATTAGGTTATGTTTCAATTTTAGGATTTGTTATCTTGGTTGGACTAGAATTTATTTCTATATTCTCCGTAACGGAAATACAGATGCTTACATAGAAAAAAAATACTTTTAATAATTATCATCCGTTAAAAATATGGATGTCAAATACCTCTCTGTCTACCCCGTGATGATTTTGCTTAATATTTCATTTTATGAAGGAGTAACAGACAAACACACCTTTGGTTTGTACATATTTAAGATCATAAAACCTATTTTATTGCAAACGTTTTAGATATTATGAGATGATAAGTGTTTTACTTTTATTGTGGCATAGAAATTGAATAATATCTACAGTAGAAGAGTAGGCTGTAATCTTATTTAAGTTAATGTGCACTTGCACGTATTATACCTACACATCGTACTCTTTTTTACAAAAAGGCTAATAGGATTTGAATTATTTACCATTTTTATTTATGCAGTTCAAAGAGTCGATAAATTACATATACATAAAAATTTTATACTATATTCGTATGTCAAAATAAAATGTAATAAAAATCATTTGATCACTTACATGTGTACAATGTGCTTATAAGCGTAAAATACAAAAAGATTTAACTTAAAGATTTTATTTCGTTTTGTTTGTTATCTTGTTTTTTGTACCTATACACGAAGGATACCCAAGTAACTGGTTTGCCCGCTGCCTATTGTGGACAAACAGTTGGGATGGGTATGAGTGTCCCTTACAAACGTTCTATGTCTACCCACTAAAACTATCGCACTGTCCAACGACGTCTCGTAGTGGCCGCGCGAATCGCGATTAGCATACTTTTTCACGACCACACCGCGCTGGGAGCAACCTCCATTTCACGGATGATACAACCCATGCCAAAACATCGGACCAAATAGATGGTACCTATTTCAAATGTCCAAAATAACCAAAATATATTTTTTTATTTTTTTTTCTGTATATATTTTTTTGTATGTTCTGTATATATTTCTTTGTATAGTATTTTAAGACTTAGTTACGTTTCAATCTGATATATATATATATATAAAGTTGTAAAATAAATTAATAAAGGTACCAAAATGAAATATTCACCTAATATTAATTGAAACTCTATTCTCTACTCAAGTGATACATGACAGCAAAACGGGATACCTTTATAAAAAACAAGGCTCAAAATCAACTGAAACGTCATCATAACACCATCTAAAAGGGTACGATCATACAAAATAATAGGCCCCTTCCCCAGACCAGCGTGTCATATACCAATTTTAAAACATTACACGTATATTTGTGCTGTTTCACGTTCAAAACGGGAGTTTTCTCACGCCCGTGTAGAAAGGCTTATGAGGCTGATTTCAACTTTGAATTTTGCGTATTATCGGTACAAGTTAGAGAAGTAAAGCTGAAGAGCTTAGAACATTCAATATACTTAGAGATATATTGCATTCTTAGCATCACTATAAAGACAGTAAACTTTCAGTCTCTATGTAATTGTTAGGTAGTACATTTTTGCTTGACGGACTGGTATTGCCTGTTCACAAAAAAACAGCGTCAGAGTATGCCGGCTGGTTGAATACCATTGACTAGGCGGTTAATTCTTTTATTGAATGAAGCAATTGACCTGCTGGCCGAGGTTTGTAGTGGTATCATTTATTATCATCTTCACCACGATCTCAGCGTTATCCTAGTAACAACCAAGACTTTTAAAAGTTAATATTTATACCTATTCCATACAGCATGTTAACTTTTTGTAACTGTAGTCCAGTGTTAAGTTATTTGAGGACGCTGAATCCCTAAAACGAATATCAAAAGTCTTGATTACATGATTACTGGAACCAACTGTTTAACATGCGTTATCTACTAAGGCACGGGCCAACTAAGTACCCACTTAACTTTGAGCAGTCAGTGATGCGCTGTCGCACCGTGGTAGGCTGTCGTTAAAATTAAATGAAGCGGCAAAAATATTAAAATGTCTGTCTTATTAAAAACACATTACTGGTTATGGATGCTACGCTTCTGTATACCACTTAGGCACGATGCTAAATAGTTATGAATTTATGGTAGCTGCAGTAAAGAAGCTATAATTACTAGTATAAACATTGCATTATACTGCTGAGATATAACATAATAACAGTTTGTTAGTTTTAAGATCGCATAATTAAAGTCATTATTACGTCTCATTAACTTATTTAGTCATCGTACGATGTTTAAAACACAAGCTTTCGTAAAACTGACAGCCTGTATCATACTATTTCTTACTGAAGCATATTGCTTAACTAATAAAATAATAACAGAAAGAACATGCCCAGAATATTAGAATAAGGTTTATGAACAAGGTACCTTAAGTTAAAATAATACGAATGATTTCTTTTGTGAGTAACTACATGAAAAAGTAGCTCAGTAAGTAAAATAACCTGTTTTTTCACGAACTTGAATTTCCTTTAAAATTAATTTGAAACGTGCCTTATTATTGCAGTCGAAACATACTAACAAAAAAAATCTCCTTGCATATCAGCAAATTTTCAATAAATTTTCAAAAGCTTTTTTCTATTACATTAGAGAAAAGCTTTCTAAACTGTATCGTGATGATCTATCACGACAACAACGGCACTCACTAAATCTTAAGTACGGCAGTTTAGGTGCTGCGTTGATAGAAGACTAAAATTATTAAAAATTAACGCTTCCTCTTATATTTATACCACGCTAACAACTCAGTTTCTACTCCCTAAGCTCAGTAGTTAGTCGACTGAATGCGAGCTTGCTGTTATACAACTACACATCATATATACAGACTTTCATTCACGTTTACTGCCGTAGTGCAAACACACACGGAGAGAGCCAGATACATTTCTACATACATAGATAGGAATTCATTGCCTACATAATAATATAGAATAGATACGTACAGGTATCTAGTCCAATGACGTCTATTGACATCATAACTTCTCGCCTTTTACCCCGAAGGACACTACACTACACTTCGCCAGTTATGTTTGGTCCCTATGTAATAGCGGGCGAGCCTATTGCCTTCTACCGGGCACGTTATTAAACGAGCGATAATTGTAATTTTTTGATACACACATAACTTCGAAAAGTCAGAGCTGTGTGCCCGGGGCACTTGGGGATTGAACCGAGACCATCGTCTCGGCAGTCCGTTACGTACATCACTGGGCTATCGCCACTGTATGTTTTAATAATCTTTTCTCATCCTAGCGCTATTCCAGTTAAAAACCAGGGCCCACTATCTAATCTAACCGGATTTAGCTGAATATTAGCTTTTCCCCATAGCGATTGCTGACCTCTGCAACCCAAAGGATAGCTACATTCCATGACCAATTAATTCAGAGGTACCGACTCCCTGTAACGACTTTCAACCGATGGTTTTCCGAGGCACGAAGCAAGCTATAATTTACACAACTCCGAAAAGTCATTGGTGGGCGCCTTGGATTCGAACCGACGTCAAGAAGACCGAGGAATGACTGGAGAGTCTGCGGACTTCTAACCTTGTACGTCATCTGAGCAACCACGACCCCTGTAAAGATGTACGATAGAGATGTTCAATGCGGCAAAGCGACGAAGATGTACGATAGAGATGTTCAATGCGGAAAATGCGTAGTTATATGATGTTTTGAATTTCATGTCGTGCTGTGATTGGGGTGAGTCTTGGTTAACACGTCTTGAGTCACTTGGAACTACGTAGAAAATCGGTGAAACTAAATTTGTCAGATCTTGACATTCTTTCCAACTTTATCCATGAGGAAAGGTAGCAATAAATAAAATTTTGTTTAGTCGACAACATCAATAGCCAATAGTTTCGGATCCAATAATGGATGGTCGAGATACTTGTGTTAGGATAGAACTTCTAAGAGCCGTGACCAATACTAATATTAGGTCGCTTTGGGCAGTTGAGTCTGGTGTTTCCTTCTAAAGGCTTAGCTTCTAGACATCGCATGTACTCATTCCTCATCATTCTCACTGCCTACCCTTTCAAGAAAACACAAGCGCGATTATAACCCACTGTAACTGAGAATATAATTCCAAATTGAATTTAATTTCTTCAAAGAAATGCGTAATCCTGTCCACACGACGCGCGACGTCTGGAAGTCAATTTAACTTGAAGTTTGTTTGCATAACTCATAACTTGCAACTTTTCAGTCGGTATAACTTGCGTGACAGCTTCTCCACGTCTTGATTAATACGGAGTTTGGGGGGAATTAATATTATCATCAATCTTATGTATGTATTCTCGAGGGTATACAGTGATGTATTAGTCATAAAATTTATTATATATATTATGCATGAATATCTATGTACATACGTTTATCATCACATCTGTATCTGTGTGAATGCGATAAAGTCAGAAAGTACTGAATGGATTGTTGGACGCTTTTTATCCATGGATAGTATAATGCCCGAGGAAGGTTTAGGTTTATAATTAAATTTAGCCATATAAAAAGCATTGTTTAAATATAAGAAGTCTTCACCGTCCAAAAACTATGTGGTTCACAATTCTCTCTTCTTCAGATTAAAGCATCGTTGTCAAAAACATGCCTTGCCAGCATCAAACGGACGTATGAAAATATTGGCACATATATTCAACCGCTTCGTAAATTTGCTCAGCAACAGAATCTGTCGTATATTTATTATTAGACTCACGCCTGTACGAAGAGGTTGGCAGAGTTGTATATTACACCCACATTTCGACGTGTTGAGTTTTCGGTCCCTCGTAACAGAGGGCGTGCCTATTGCCGATATTGGGGACATTGCCTAACTTCGTGCTGCTACTGAGAATTCGAAAAAAAGCCCATTAACACTTTATGTCCGACCTAGGAATAGACCCCACCGCGGAGGCAGTTTGCCCTGTGTCTCAAACTCATATACTTAGTACATATTACGTAAAAGTAATACATTCTTCTTTTTTTCAAAATGCTGCAGCATATTCAGTTAATCTTTCTTTTATGTGTTCGTTATTATCAGAAAGTTTGTACGGAAAAAAGTAAATATATAAAGAAAGATAGCGTTATGAAGTTCACCGGGTCAACTAGTAATCTATAAATTAAATACATAATAAAAAATATTTTTAAATAAAAAAAACCGACTTTAAAAACACTTAGGAACTAAAAAACAAAAAATAATTGGTTTTGGAGCAAAAAATTTTGGAGTCGGTGCCAAGTGCCTATTTCTGATCTGACTATATATAACTTTCGTTGTTGATAGAATAGGTAGTTTGTAATTTATTTTTTTGCGTAAGGGCTTGGCACCGTCTCCAAAAATGTTTGCTCCAAAACCAATTATTTTTTGTTTTTTAGTTCCTAAGTGTTTTTGAAGTCGGTTTTTTTTTATTTAAAAATAATTTTTATTTTTTGCTTTTTAGTGGTATGATGATACCACTAAAAAGCAAAAAATCAAATCATCAGCCCTTTATACTGTCCCACTACTGGGCACGGGCCTCTTCTCACTATGAGAAGGGTAAGGCCATAGTCCACCACGCTGGCCAAGTGCGGGTTGGCAGACTTCACATGTCTTTCGAGAACATTATGGAAAACTCTCAGACATGCAGGTTGCCTCACGATGTTTTCCTTCACCGATTAGCAAGCGATAATTAACAATTTTAATACGCATTTAACTCCGAAAAGTCAGTGGTGCGTGCCGTGGATTCGAACCCGAGACCCTCTGCATAGCAGTCTGTCGGTCTCTCCACTCAGCTATCGCTGCTCTTAGTGGTATACTAATAAAAAATAGTAATAAGTGGTAAGTAGGTACATAGGATAGTGTAGGTGATACATGATGGGGAGGTCTTCCTTACGTGCCTCAATTCTGAAATGTAGACCTGCACCTTTCTGGAAATTTCATTTTTTTTATTTCAACTAACTAGCCTAAACACGTTCGTTTCAGTTCCATCATCAGATCCCGGAAATCATCTAATACCAAAGTATTTGCCAAGACAAAACAAACGAGCCTTAACACGATGAAATTGCGTAATTGTATTACAAAGATCCCATGGCCACCTTCCTGCTCCATCATCAGAGTTTGGTAAACATTCAGCACTAAAGTCCATGTAAAGACAAATCAAACGAGCCCAAACTCAATGGGATTGCGTCTTTGTATTACAAAGATCCCATGGCGACCTTCCTGCTCCATCATCAGACCCTGCAAAACATCCAGTACCAAAATCCATGTAAATACGAATCAAACGACCCTAAACTCAATGAGATTGGGTTATTGTATCACAAAGATCTCATGGTTACCTTCCAACTCTATCATCAGACCATGAAAATAATACAGCATGAAAGACTATATCTAACAAGCCCAAACTCGACGGCATTGTCAAATCGCTTCAAGTGTGTTTATAAAATTTGAAGAGTTCCTTCGATTTTTTCAGGATTCCATGATCAGATTCTGACCTGATGATCATGGGACCAACTAGGAGGTATACTCTTTCAATCAAAACAAGAATTTTCGAAATCGGTCCAGGCGTCTTAGAGAAATCGGGGAACATACATAAAAAAAAAGATTCCGACGAATTGAGAACCTCCTCCTTTTTTTGAAGTCGGTTAAAAACAAAAAACATGCTGCAGACATGTGCTTCATACTATACAAGACAACAACCCACACAAAGAACACGTAAACTCAATATCACAATCAGAAGTGAAATCCTCACAAAGGCCCAGTAGCTATAAACACAAACAAACAATAATATCTCATACACATAATAGTTGCGTGAACAGTTATTATTAAACTGGTGTTGTGAGCATCCTGTCAGTGATAACTTATAAAGTTATGATAGCACAATTTCAAGCTTTTCAAACATAAGCTCGCTGCGAGCGGTAGAAAACGTCATTCCGCGTATTTTATGCGTTTATGAGGAATACGGATGCAAAGAATGGAGAACATGTAGTCAGTTGACGTGGAAAACAATAAACAAGATACGAATAATATCACAATTGAACTGTTGAATGGGATCTGCAATGCTTGAAATGCGCACTTTGCCAGGTTATGAATTTAGTTTCTAAACGTAAATATGCGGAATATACTTGAATCAATAATTACATCATTATTGAACTTAATATTCATAGTGTTTACAGGCGAACCTAATGCCAAGGGCATTATCTGCCAGCCTAAGTCTCTTACTTAAATACCTTAGAGTGGTGCAGAGAAAAAATAAGTACCTAACTATGTTTCTTTTCATGGAAAAGTAGTAGAACTCGCATACAATTGTCATGATTTCCCATCTTGAAAGTGTTGCTCAAACTGGACTTGACACAGCATAGGTCTCGAGAAAAGACATACGACAATGAGCTTATATCTTGTCGAGCAATTTTGATAAAGCTTTCTTCAAAATAACAACTTACATTTTGATTTCTTCCCTTCTACGAAGAAGTGTGCTATTAACATTGGGACTGTTGTAATTATTGTACTTGGCATCGGTTGATAGAAGTGTTGTGGAAACAACACTTCTTTGTCAAATAGGTACATAAATTGTATAAAAATAATTGTACCTTAAAAGTACATTGCATTTCAATTTTTGCTCAGTCTTCCGTGACCACGGTTCCTGCAGTTGCAAAAACGTCGTATTTTAATAAATAATGTAGTTTCTAGATCATTCTGTTTCGATGTTCTGTCAGTAAAACCAACATATCTCGATAAAATCCGTAAACAGCAGTTTAATTTAAATGTAACTCACAGTTCAATATTTGTGGGTCTAAAAACTAAATTGCTTGCCACTCTACCTAGCAGTGTGTCACAAAACCGTTTTGTCGGACTTCATATTCCGTTCATTCGTATTTGCAACGCGTTGCATATAAACTTGATACAATTGCGTTGGCCTTTGGTATATATGTAAGTATAAAAGCCCGAAGTACGGTAAATCTTAAAATTTACCAGTAAATCCTAAGATTTACCAGCATGAGTTGGTAAATGCCCGAATTTTTAAATAAAACAAAAATTGTTGACGCAGGTCTCCTATTTTTGTGTTAATTCACAAGAGAACCTAACAAAGGATTAACTGGTAAATATTAAGATTTACCCTACCTCGGGCTTTTACAGTAACATATATACAACATCGAAACCTTTTCATTAATTCTACTCATACGCGTGTTAAAGAAAATTTGATTATTCTGATATGACTGAATACGTTAAACGCTTTGTGATTAATTGATACTTCTTTTCTTTAGCTTCACTACGGCGAAGACAAAAGGAAGGAAGACATTAGGTGCGACTATAGCTTTAGTTGTTTTGGGTTTCTATCTGAATTACCTATTTTCTTGTTTCGTTCTTTTTAGACCTACATTTCACGTAGCCGGGGTAAAGATTTTTACCTTTTTTTTATTCGTGTGAGTGCATGGACAACTCTTGTGTCTGAGTTTATAGACCGCCCAAAGCCCTCTGACATGGCCTAACGATTCTTGTTTTGATTGACGTGCCTGGGCTCAAATAATTGAGCTGGCGAATTCAAAATTTTCTGATGAGATTGGTAGTTCCTGAGATTGACGAATCCCAATATTGTAGAATGTGTTTATTTGTTTGTTTGTCCTTCTTTCACGTCCCATCAGAGTAATATTATGGTATAATTTTTATGTGGGCAGTTAAGAGCATTGAGAGTGCTATGCTATTTTTCACCACGAATAATTCTAGTTGAACATAAAAAACATGGTATATTAAAACATTTTACAATGCTACACATAATTCAATTCCTATATTCAATACCGAGAAACAGTACGCTAAGACCGCCAAGCTTTGCTTGGTCATCCTGATTGTTCCGATCACCAATTAGTGTATTTGGTCGAGCTTCCCAAGACACAAGGCTAACTGGAATGCCTTGGATAGCTTGAATAATTCACGTCTTGGCCGCAAAGTGCGAAGTGTAAAGTGTAGTGTTCAGTTTGCCACTTTGTATGAGGAATATAACAAGGTTGGCACTTGGTAGGAAACTTGGTTGAATCTAGAGTTTGTCGATGTGATACTACGTTTTGTTAAAAAAATTAAGAAATATCTTTCTACAATCAAATACAAAAGTTTGTGAGGATGGATGGGCGTATGGATTTTTGTAATTCTTTCTTGCAAAAACTACTGAACACATTTTGATGATACTTTGCTGTTATATTTTACTATTTTATAAATGTGAAAGTTTGTGAGGATGGTTTTATAGAGGTATGGATGTTTGGTACTCTTACACATAAAAACTACTAAATAGATTTTGATGAAAAGTTTCAGTAATTAAACTTCATCATCATCATCAGCCCTTTATACTGTGCCACTGCTGGGCACGGGCCTCTTCCCATTATGAGAAGGGTAAGGCCATAGTCCACCACGCTGGCAAAATGCGGGTTGGCAGACTTCACATGTCTTTCGAGAACATTATGGAGAACTCTCAGACATGCAGGTTTCCTCAGGATGTTTTCCTTCACCGTTTAGCAAGCGATAATTACGCACATAACTCCGAAAAGTCATCGGTGCGCGCTGTGGATTCGAACCCGAACCCTCTGCGTAGTATCCGTATATGTGTATATAGGCGCGATAGTCGACACTCACGCGAGTAGAGCCGGACGAAGTCTAGTAACTTATATTCCAAAGTGTGTTTATTGAATGTATGGATTGATGAATGAATTTTTCTTGAATTAGTATGGATTTATTTGCAGATAATTGGCTGCACAGCAAACTTTCAGCCCTTCGCAGTTTACTGCTGGGCAAAGGCTTAATTTACGTCACAATAGCAATATGGGTAAATAGGAGGCATTGGCCACGCTGGCCTGACAGTATAGAATGTCGAGTTTGCTGTCTCTTCCCAAAGATACTATTAGCTTCGTGCCTTAGTCACCAATTAAAATAAAATAAGTACATTAATAATTTTTCCACATTTATACTTCAGAAATTCTAGATAAGTCGCACCAAGGTAGACTGTTATAAAGTTTAATTTGAACTACAAAGTATAACTAAGACAGATTTTATACTGGAACAAAAAGTTTTGTAAGATAATTCTTGTGAAGTATGAGGTAGTTTTATGAATTAATGGTCTCTGAATGTTGGAGTTGTCTCACTTTGTTGCAACGTTGATAACCTTCTGGTTAAAAAGCTCTTTATATTATTCATATTATGTTAACTAGTTTTAGTTTTTGAGCATTTACATTTTACTTCCAAATTACTGGTTACTTCATTCGTACGGTTCCGAACGTTGATGTTGCAATTTCTTCTGAAGATCGCTCTTGCGACCTTTGGACTAGTTTCCAAAGGTCGCAAGAGCGACCTTCAGAAGACAGCGATATTCACATGGGAATTCAAAGAAATGCAGAGTGATCAAACCCACAGTGACAGCGGTAGCGGTGAAGAAAACATCGTGAGAACACCTGATCTGCATGTCTGATCTAATGTGGATATTAAAGAAAATCGCACCCATACCCAAACAGTGTCTCATATAGTTTGTCGTGTTCACATATTGCATCATTATAATGTAAGTAATTCATGTTGCTTCTCTAATTATGTTCATAAAAAAGGCTGCTTACGAAAATATATGGCTTCAAATATGTCTGCATAAAGCCATTTACTAGTAAAGTAAATTAGTTGGAAAGAAATATAAGCGTTTAATACGTGTAAAATATAAATTCCCTATGGATGCAACTTAACAATATATTATTCAAGAATGCACTAGTATTCTAGCTTGAAAATTGGGGCGTAATCTACGTAATATTATAATTTCCCTGAAAAGTGTGTAGGTAAACTAAAAATTTATGTTCAAGTTTTAATAATATTTTGATATTAAAATAATATTAATGAAAAATGAGATCTGTTCTTCAATTATCCCGAAATGTTAAATTTATAACGATTTATATCTGGATTAAAATATCTACTTAATTTTTAGAATATATTTACTTTCAAATATTTACTTAATTTTTGGTTCACAGAAAGAACTTCATTTTACGATGTATTTAGCAAGTAATACATATGAACGGACACTATGCATGCTTAAAATAATCTAGTGATTCATCATCATCATATCAGCCAAACGACGTCCACTGCTGGACATAGGCCTCTCCCAAGGTTCTCCACGCAGACCGGTCTTGAGCCGCCCGCATCCAACCGCCTCCCGCGATCTTGACGAGGTCGTCGTTCCACCTTGCGGGGGGCCTACCTCTGCTGCGTCGTCCGGTACGTGGCCGCCACTCCAGAACCTTTCTGCCCCAACGGCCATCGGTTCTTCGAGCTATGTGCCCTGCCCACTGCCACTTCATCTTGGCTATCCGGAGAGCTATGTCGGCGACTTTGGTTCTACTGCGGATCTCCTCATTTCTGATTCGATCTAGCAGGGAAACTCCAAGCATAGCTCTCTCCATCGCCCTCTGAGTGACCTTGAGCCTTCTGATAAGGCCCATAGTGAGCGACCACGTCTCTGATCCGTAAGTCATCACTGGCAACACACACTGGTCAAAGACTTTTGTCTTGAGCCACTGCGGGATATCGGACGAGAAGATATGTCGTAGCTTCCCGAACGCTGCCCAACCGAGTTGGATTCGACAATTGACCTCCTTCTCGAAGTTTGACCTACCTAATTGGACTACTTGTCCCAGGTAGGTATACTTGTCGACAACTTCGAGTGTAGAGTTCCCACCCTGAATAGGAGCAGGTACAACATGGACGTTCGACATGATTTTCGTCTTGTCCATGTTCATCTTAAGACCTACTTGTTGGGAGACTCTACAGAGGCCATCAAGCATTGTGCCTAGGTCTTCCACGGTCTCAGCCATGACTACGATATCGAATCGAAGGTGAGTGATGTACTCGCCGTTGATGTTGATGCCGAGTCCATTCCAGTCCAGAAGCTTGAAAACATCCTCCAGCGCAGTGGTAAACAATTTCGGGGATATGACATCCCCCTGTCTCACCCCTCGCTGGAGTTGAATAGGTTTCGATCTCTGGTCCTTTAGGCGGACTGACATAGTGGCGTTTTCATACAAACACTTCAGCACTTCGATATATCGGTAGTCAATCCGACACCGTTGGAGAGACTGTAGCACCGCCCAGGTTTCAATCGAATCGAAGGCTTTCTCATAGTCCACAAACGCCAAGCATAGGGACTGGTTATACTCCTCGGACTTCTGTATAACCTGCCGCAGCGTATGTATGTGGTCTATGGTACTATAGCCTTTACGGAAACCGGCTTGTTCGGGAGGCTGGAAGTCGTCTAGCTTGCTCTCGAGACGATTCGTGATGACCCTCGAAAACAGCTTGTAGACGTGGCTCAGAAGTGTGATGGGTCTGTAGTTCTTTAAGAGGGTGTTATCCCCTTTCTTAAAGAAAAGCACCACCACACCTTTCTTCTCTTCTTCTCGGGCTTCTCTAGCGGGTGCACCGCCGGCCTTTAGAAGCTCGCTCGTAATTCCGTCATCACCCGGAGCCTTGTTGTTTTTGAGCTGTTTGAGAGCCACACTAATCTCGTGCATGCTGACGTCCGGGATATCTTCGGTATAGTGTCGGGTCAATCCAGCTCTAGGGTCTGACGCTGGAGTGCTTGCGGGTTGTTGCGTTGTCGTGTAAAGCTGTCCATAGAACCTTTCGATCTCCTCCAAGAGCTCAGGCTTGGACGATACGATTCTGCCATCTTCCGTCTTCAGCTTTGTCAGCTGACTCTGCCCAACAGACAGATCCCTCTGAAACACTTTGGAACCCTTATTCTGCTCGATCGCCTCACGAACACATTTTGTGTTGTATTGGCGGAGATCGCGAGTCAGAGACTTAGAGATCTGTCTGTTGAGGTGCCGATATTTTGGCATGTCGTTTGAGGATAGCAGAACCATCTTGCGCCTTTCCTCTAACAGCTCGAGGGTCGGAGCCGAGATCTTGCTGGTTCTCTTGCTTTTCTGGGGCTTAAAGAATTTAGCCCCTGTTGTATGGACAGCATCCACGAACCCGTTACTGTACTCGTCCACATCTACGCATTCGCCCAGGCATTCGAAACGGTTCTTGAGTTCGACCTGAAAGCTCTCGGGGTTTTGGATATGAACCGGTGCCGGTCGGAGCTTGGACTTTATCAACCTCCACCGTTCGAGGCTTGTACAGATATTCAATATGCCTCTTACCATTCGGTGATCGCTCCCCACTTTAAGTGAATTGATCACGGAGACATCATTGAATATCTGCCTCTTCGTCTGTCGACATGATAAAGTCGATCTCATTTTTGGTTGCACCATCTGGACTTACCCAGGTTCACTTGCGGCATTCTCGCTTCTTGAAGAAGGAGTTCATCATATAGAGTCCTTCCTTCTCCATAAAGTTAGCCAGCAAGTGACCCCGGGAATTCCGATGCCCATAACCAAATTGCCCCACTCTCAGCTCATCACCGTTGCGTTTGCCCAGTTTCGCGTTAAAATCTCCCATGACCACGGTGGAATGGGTTTTGTAGCCATGTATAGCCCGAGATATATCCTCGTACATGGCTTCCACCTCCTCATCGAGGTGTGACGAGGTCGGAGCGTATACCTGTATGACCTTCAGCGAATACCGCTTGGATATTCTGAGAATAAGGTACGCTACCCTGCTTGACACACTCCCGATATTTACCACGTTGGTCACGAGAGATTTGTGGACGATGAACCCGACACCACCTTGGGACTGTTGGTCGCCCTCCCGGTAGAAGAGCAAGTTACCGGAATTGAGAACTATCGAGTCCTCCCCCTGTCTTCGGACTTCGGATAGGCCTATGATATCCCATCGCAACTTGCTCAATTCTTCTTCCAGCTCGACAATCTTCTCGTCGGTCCGCAGTGTGCGCGTGTTCAGTGTTGCCAGGGCCAATTGTCGTTGGTGGTGGTAGCCCGATCTCTTCCGGAGATTCTTTGCACCCCTTGCCCCGCCGTTACCATGGCCGCTACCATAACCAGGACTAGCGGGGCCGCCGGGGACTAGGGGCCGGTTTTTATAGGTGTGGTTCATATGGGGCGATTTGCCATAATCGCCACGCTTGGCAGGCGTATTGGCGATTGCAGTGGCGGAAGTCTTTAGTGCTGGACGCTGCTGCCCATCTAGCATCTTGGGATTTTCTTCCGCCAGGTTCGGATGGTTTGACCGCCATATTTCGGTTGACTGCTTGCGCTGGGGGAGATAGTATGACGAGTATCTACTCGTCAGATTAACTCCCCCAGTGGGCGGTGGGGTCGTCACGTCCCGACGCCGAAATCTAGTGATTATTTTGTTTAATTGCATAAGTATACGTAATATGTATGTTTATAGTCTTATTATTTTCGTGTGAGATTGTGGCCAGCTTTGGAGTCGGAGTTTAGGTATACTCCGCCCGAACGATACCGACCTAGCTTAACGATGCATGTCCTGAGACTAGAACCCAGATCGCAGGCCTTACTTGTGCTCCGAAGCAAGGTAACACTCTGATATACATACCGCAACTAGCGATCCCCCATCCAAGTTGTGAACTGTGTTGACGTTGCCTAACTTTGTGGATCCATTACGATCGGTAAGTCAAGGCTCGCTATGTTTTAGAGTGTAAAAAAGAGAATATTGTTCTTTTCTTTCTATTCGTAGGTAAGCTATTTATACTGATTTGTAAATTTATTAAATATTGATTGTGTTAGGCTTCAATCGCATACGTAAGCGTGCATGGATTCAAATTTGGGGTTAAAAAAATGGGGTGTCCCAAAGGCGTTTAAAACTATTATTTATATATTGCCTCTATATATATATTAAATTCTCATGTTGCTGACTGACTGACAGCCAACGCACAGCCTAAACTATTATGTATGTTCCTTGGGGACCATAGTGATACCGTACCACTAAGAACGGATTGCCCGAAATTCTATTATCGGGTAGAAAAGTTCAAGTAAAACGAAATGCGCGGGCGTAGCTGCGGGCATACTCTATTTCGTCATATTTCATAGGTACGGGAAAATTTGGTAATTGTACACTTCCTACTCGTTATCCTCATATCGATTATAATTGCTGTCGAACCCATCTCAAAATCAATTTGCATCTTAATTGATTAATTGTTTTATTCGTGGAAATGCTACACATTGTCTCAGTTTAAGTACATATAATTGAAACTATTTAGTTTACCGATTTTATTAAGATAACATTTAAACCGAATGATCTAGAAACAACAATATTTATTATAATAATCCGACGTTTCGACTACTTATCAGGAACAGTGGTCTCGGAAATCTGAGGTGACAATTGTCATCATTAGACTGATGACAGGGTCCTAAGCTGGAGGAAAGTTCCAACCATCTTAATTATAATAGGGAAGGTGGTTAGAGATGGAATTCTCATTGGTGTACACCGACCGGGTTGATCTATAAGTACTTTTAAAAATATTCACACTCTTGTACTGCCCCAGTGTTAGATCAAAATTAGTAAATATCACAAAACTGGAGCTCCTTTAATTTTTGCAAGGATTATTTCCTATGCATTTATATTCAAAATATTAATAAAATTCATAACAGTGTAGCCCCAAGCTAGCAGAGAGAGACGGATTATAAATCAATATACCTACGAATTCTCTGTTTAGGCTTAAAAAAGCCATCAAGGGAATTACGTCAGAGGGGCAGCCGCATTTAAGTTCATGCTGATTTTATCAAAATATCATCAGTAATGGGTACTTTGGTATTTCCGCGATACCTTAAAGCACGATCATCATTCTAACTATATAAAGGCAGACCTACATATCGCAATGGCCCTGTATTTGGTAGTTATGTGCACAGCAGAATACAGCTATGATAAGCGAAATTTGTTTCGCTTTTGATGAAAACTTCTTTTAATATTTGATGAATGAACCAACGCAATCCAATGGAATGTATGCTTGTGTCTAAAATGACTTTGTAGATGATTATGTCTTCTTGTACGCTACTAAATTGGCAAGGAATCATAAAATCGTTTAATAGTAAATGGTGGCCGTATCTAGCGGCGAAATTAGTGCAATTTACCGAATTTTCAATAGGTAATAATGTCATATGCCACCAAACATAGAATATTGTGGCAACTGCAATCAAGTCCTGCAACTATCCCCGTGACGTCCCTATCTTCTTCTCTTCTCCGTATTATTTTTGTTTTTTTTTTGACAAACATGTTCTTCAATTAATTGGCCGCTGCAGCTTCCTACCAAGGCTTATGTTTGCAAATGTTTGCTTACTGAAATGATGGCTCGGTGAAAAACGTAGCTTATATAGGAAACCACCTTCTCTGAAATCGTGAGTATCTATTGCAGTGTCCAGCCTTATGGTTCACACATTGCTAAGACTCGAGGGAGCTTTATACGAACAGTATTGGTGATTTACAAAATAGGCCCAGTTTCAGTAAGGAAACAAGGGAATACCGAGACGTCCACTTTGTTATCGTTCCAATACAGTCGTTCACTCAATAAGTGAATGAGCAAAAGAAAGAACAGCTAGGTTTTCAGCTTTTACTGTATTTTTGTTAAAAGATAAGTACTAGCTTATCTCTTCATATAATATTATGAATTTTCGCTATTTATTGTTTTTCGGGATATGAATTACCATTCATTGGGTACAAGCAAATTCTTTTGTTAAAGGCATTATAAGACTGAACTATTTTAGGTTTTGTGACATATTTGCCTATGGCGTAGCTCATATTAAGCATGCATAGTGTTCGTTCATATGTATTACTTGCTAAATACATCGTAAAATGAAGTTCTTTCTGTGAACCAAAAATTAAGTAAATATTTGAAAGTAAATATAAATTTCAAAAAATTAAGTAGATATTTTAATCCAGATATAAATCGTTATAAATATAACATTTCGGAATAATTGAAGAACAGATCTCATTTTTCATTAATATTATTTTAATATCAAAATTTTATTAAAACTTGAACAAAAATTTTTAGTTTACCTACACACTTTTCTGGGAAATTATAATATTACGTAGAGTACGCCCCAATTTTCAAGCTAGAACACTAGTGCATTCTTGAATTATATATTGTTAAGTTGCATCTAAAGGGAATTTATATTTTACACGTATTAAACGCTTATATTTCTTTCCAAGTAATTTACTTTACTAGTAAATGGCTTTATGCAGACATATTTGAAGCCATATATTTTCGTAAGCAGCCCTCATTTTTCATGAACATAATTAGAGAAGTAACATGGATTACTTACATTATAATCATGCAATATGTGAACACGACAAACTATATGAGACACTGTTTGGGTATGGGTGCGATTTTCTTTAATATCCACATTAGATCAGACATGCAGATCAGGTGTTCTCACGATGTTTTCTTCACCGCTACCGCTGTCACTGTGGGTTTGATCACTCTGCATTTCTTTGAATTCCCATTTGAATATCTCTGCTTCACGAAAACAACAACAATCGAAAATCTAAATCCAACACAAATTAAACAAAATTTAACAAACTGGCACGACCTGACTTCAATTTGAAAGTTGTGCCACGGTACCTGGCTATGTTGCAGTAATATTTTCTGTATAATTACACTTAACTAATAAAGATCAGCTTTGTTTCCGCGAATATTACGTTTATGTGTCAAATTTACTAATTATACTAAAATACTTAATACAGTCACGTTGGCTTGGTTTATACTAGGGTGAAGTGGCGGATTCTCCCGCCCAATTCTAGTAATCCTTGAAAACTCAAAAAATATCAAACTTGCTTTTCATCACGATTTCGTAATTATTCCTGTAGGTTGAAGTTATCTTACATACTTTTACACTTAGGAAAAAATTAATTCATTCACATTTTGCAGTAATGATGAGTTTCCTGCAAAAAAAGGTGAAGACACAACTTGCCGTACTAAGAATAAATTTTGTATCATATGCAAACATTCAACCAAAGAACACAAAGAACAACAAAACACAACTATTGTATCAGGCAAACTGCTGGCCTATTTCAGGCTTCGAACCTAGTATTCTCAAGACCTTCATTATCCCCGAGACGACTGCTCTAACCAATACACCAGCCGCATAGGCAAGCTATTACTCTAAATCAGCTTCCTCATATTGAATGAGTTATTGAATTCGTTAAAGTAGTTTTGGAGTGTCTTGACAACAAACAAACAAAAAATCCTTCAGTATAGTATTAGTGCGTATGACATAGGATCGGGTGATAATTACCTAGTTGACTATTTTTGTTTATTAGCCAAGTTAGACCAGACATACGGTTGTCCTCTCGCTCCCGGCCGTAGTTCTGTCTATGGTCCGGAGTGAGAGGTCCTGGAACGCCGTCGCCTCCTTCTGCGAAGCAGTCATGCTGAGCAAGGAGGCGGCGGAGCGGGAGAGGGAAATACACCGCCCCCTCCCCAACCGTAGGTCCGGGCGTCGAGGACGTCGCACAAGAGACGTCCTCCGACCACCCTAAATTTTGTGCCTGCGGACGGTGAGCGCTGGGGCTGCTCCCTGTCCGCCAAAAGGCGGGAGGCGGCGCGTGTCCTCGCCGTCTCCCAAGTAGCTTTGTAAGGTGATGGATGCGAGAAGTTTGATGGATGCAAGAAGTTTGACGGATGATTGCGAGATCATGATGAGACGGGGCCCGCCAACACCAACGGGGGACCAATCCCGGGCGGGGTCGCGAGAAAGTATGCTAATCGCGAATCGCGTGACCCCGCCAACATACGGGACCCGTAGGGACACCGCGGTGGGTTTTAATGGGTAAGTTAGACCAGACGGCTTAAGGTAATCCTGAAAGTCAACTTCATTACGAGGGTGTAAAAAGATTTTTTGTTGATTAACTGAAGGGTGCGGCATGTTTGAGTCATGTTTATGTATTACTGAAGTAAAGTTAATATACTGATAGAGCTTTGCCATATTTTTGTATGTGAAAGGTAGGGGTAAAGTGGCTAATTGCCACTTTTCTAGGGGTAAAGCGTCCCTTGCCAGTATACAATTTTATCGATTCGCCAGGTTAAGCACGGAACTCACTGTATCGTTTATAGATGGGTATGACCGGTTGCAGCAGCGATGGCTGAGCGGAGAGACAGACAAACTGCTACGCAGAGGGTCTCGGGTTCGAATCCACGGCACGCACCAATGACTTTTTGGAGTTAAGTGCGTATAAAATTGTTAATTATCGCTTGCTAATCGGTGAAGGAATACATCGTGAGGAAACCTGCATGTCTGAGAGTTCTGCATAATGTTCTTGAAAGACATGTGAAGTCTGACAACCCGCACTAGACAAGCGTGGTGAACTATGGCCTTGCCCTTCTCATAGTGAGAAGAGGCCCGTGCCCAGCAGTGGGACAGTATAAAGGGCTGATGATTATGACCGGTTGGTCCCAAAAAGTCACATCGTGCCGTGCCTCTGGGTTTTTGTAAAGTTCGCCTGTAAAAAAGTCAGGTCCCTCAAATATACCAGATATCCTACATAACATACATAACTTCACGCCTTTTATCCCCCAAGGAGTAGGCAGAGGTGTATTACACACCCACATTTCACACGTTATGGTTAGCTCCCAATGTAATAGAGGGTGTGCCATCTACCGGGGACATTATTAAGCGAGCGATAATTAACTTTTTCAATGCACACATAGCTTCGAGAAGTCAGAGGTGTGTGCCCAGGGTACCTGGGGATTGAACCCGTCACGATTGTCTCCACTAGGCGGCTGTCCGTTACGTACAGCACTAGCCTGTCCCCGCTGATATTTGAGGAAATAATCTAAGCAATGGCATATTGCCGATAAACCTGCCCCAATTTTTACAACCGTATTCTCTACTACTCCATAATTCATCCTTTAACACTATTACTCCTCATATGTAATTAATTATACATATTATTACAAGACCTGAAAGCACCCATGAATATTCTTGGCCGCCATATTTTTAACACCTAGGTGCACCAGAAATATGAACACATGCAAAAGTAATTATAGCATAGTGCTATTAGACACTTTAAAGTGTCAGGGAGGCTATTAAAAGTGAAATATTTAGAACATTTGCTTATGCACCACGTATATATTGTGCATAACATGTACCTACTGCATCCTAATTATGTCATGACTGTTTTAGATTAAGTTGGCTTGGTGACAAATTGATCCCATAAAAACAATACTTGTCAAAAATAATAAGTCTCGCGACCATCTCGCGACCGTAAAAATTTATGAGATCCATGTAATACCAAGTCGGTTAATTAAAAATCTTTATGTTTTAAATAAATATATTGACTTGGCAATCGCATTAAACAATCTTATTGATATAGGTATGTATTACTTATGAGATACATTGTGTTTTCATCGCGAGGTCGCGAGACTTGGTATTTTTGACAAGTATTGTTTTTATGGGATCTCATTTCTTTTTGTAGATAATCTTAATTTTGTCCTTTCCGGTACCTTCTACTACTTGTACACCAACAACGAATTTTCTTAATTAAAGCTCTAACTGCAATTGGGATTTTGTAACCCTTTGTATTTATATCAGATTACAAAGTTATTTATGCAGTTGATGTATCTCGAAAACTGGACAGACATTGAAAAATATTTAAATTTTTCCTTGATTCATATACTAAACAATAATCGTATTCTAAATTTAAAGCTTCTATGTCTGCTAGAAGTGCCTTAGACTTTTGATGATCGGTCAGTGAGTGACACAATTAAGAAATTTGACACGTTATAATTTTTTAATTACTTGTTCAAATTGAATGAAATTTGAAAAACACCATGTTTATACAATGCCTGCATGGTTTCTAAATAATCAAACTTCTAGTTTTATCCACAACGAAGTTATAGGGGGTCGAATATGGCCTGAATTGCTTCGAGAAAAGGATGGTACGGCCGCGCAGCTTTTTTGCTCGAGATTTGTTCGCACTTGGTTAAAATATATGTGTGTGTGTGAGTGAATAAATTTAACCTTAAAGTACCGCTGTTACGTTCAAACAATAAGTTCTTTCATATTTTTCTAAAATAACCATTCATATGTATTGTTGAAAATGTCACATAAGTACCGACGAGTGGTCCGACAGACCACCCGCAATCTTATTAAAATCAAAACTCACCGGAATTGCACGCACCGACATTACCACTCCCCATAAACGCTACTGTCTAGGAGACTGCTCGAGAGGTAGAGAAAAGCACAAGGGGTTACGTCTTCGCTTACATATGAAACTTGTACTGCCGAACTCTGAAAGTGTCTGTCAGACCACACCTCGGTACTCAAAGGTGAAATACTGTTTTTAATTAACGTTTAATTTATAAGTATGTTGTATTCTGAAATCATTTCATTTCTTTTCGATTTGAACAAAACGTTTTGAAAAAATCAATAAAAAGTAAATTCAACGAGAAAATCTTGAATATATAATTTTAAACTTGAATAGACACAATATTCATATATGTAAAACTCTTTATTACGAGAAATGACTTTTCACTTATTTTTTCTATCATTAAAATTATACATCATTGAGTGACTGTCAACATTCTATATAGAGTTAGCTAGCTAGAGCAGTGTTCCTTTTTGCAGGCTTCCAATCACTAAGGACTGTGTAATACACACGTTTCCTCCTTTCCATACATAAATAAAACAATCTTGACAACATCATATTCAACGCTATAGATTTCTATTCCTTTAAAGCAAGAGCCGCAATTTCCCTTTAACCTTAATAAGGAAAATGAATAAAAACAAAACCGGATAACATGAGTAAAAGGATGTATGATTTATTATATGTGGTACATAAGTTTCGTGGTAAAAATAGTATACATACTGAATTTGTCGTGATTTACTTATGAAAATGGAGGATGGGCCGATCTGTACCGTCCTATACCATAAATATTGGGAACGTGACCAATTGTGAGTGGGCTAAGTTGTGGTTTAGTAGCGAGACATATGAAGACAAATTCTGTAAAACAGGTCGGCATTGAAAAGAGGATTAGAAAACATAATATATGTATGTTACAAATACTGTTTCATATAAAGATGCGTTGAGACTTGTGTTGGATTAAAATTTTGGAAAATCGGAAGGCAAGATAAAAAATATAATCAGAGCTTTTAGAACCCTATTGTTTGACTAATAAATATTATAGGCAGCAAATTTCAGTTTGATATGCAAATCGAATTTATATTTGTTGCGATTTCTGCATTAAGTTAAAATAAAAATGGTTCCTAATAATGTAATGAGGAGTAGAGATTCTAAGAGGTTTTCACAATACTAAGAAAATAAATTTATTTATCAATTAACTGGCTGGTAGTAGTAGGTACAGGCACCGCCTTGCCAGTTGGCCGTTTTTCATACTAACAACAAAATTCTCCTGCTAGAAAGATGAAAATCGTATTGTCAAGTCGCTGATCGCTCATACTTTAATCATAATTTCTCGTATGCATTCCTGCGGCGTACGGCGTAGGGGTGAGTTAGACAAATGACGTCATCAATGATGATAGATCGCTGCACGACGGTAGTTCGACACGCCTTATCTTATTAAACGATACTTTGCAGAGGTAGAAAATCGTTGGTACAAAGTATGTGTTTGCTTAAGTGTTGTAGGGCATTTTTTGTGGTTAGATACGATATTTATTACATGATTTGTTTTGGTCAGAGATTAAGGCAGTGCTTATATAATAGACACCATACTATAATA
Source organism: Euclidia mi (assembly GCA_944739405.2). Taxonomy (NCBI): domain Eukaryota; kingdom Metazoa; phylum Arthropoda; class Insecta; order Lepidoptera; family Erebidae; genus Euclidia; species Euclidia mi. The sequence goes on along the minus strand of OX123205.2, from coordinate 33,447,584 downwards.
CTATTTATTATTTTAGATACAAGACGAAGATAATTTTATTTTATAGCTGATATAACTACATATCTTCTATGTTTTAGTTAAAATCGTGCAGTTACAAAAAGAGATGATATTAAAATTACTGGTAGTAGTCTGGCAGCCTTAAAAACATATCCCTACTAATATTATAAATTTGAAAGTGTGTATGTATGTATGTATGTTCCGTTTTCACGCTAAAATGGCTGAACAGATTTTGTTGATATTTAATATAGAGATATATTGGACCATGGAGACGGACATAGGCTACCATAAGTTGCAAAAATTAAACTGGGAGGGATTGTAGGGAGGGTAAAAGTTTGTGCGGCACAAATTTACCTCTTGGAAGTAATAACGCATGCGCTAATAATTGAGTGTTGCGCATGTGCTAACATATCTGTCAGTACTGTCACGTCATACATAATGTCATATTGTGCACGTTGAAAAACCAGCCAGTTACATTCAGTACAGCCAAAGAGGTTTGATTACTAATAATACATTCGAAATACTTAAATACTTTTGCCCCGACCTATTACATAAAATTGTTCGCATATATAAACTATAATAATTATATAATAAGCTTAAACGGCTGAAACGATTGTCCCTACTAATATTAAAAATGCGAAAATGTTTATAGAGATATATTGTGATGTTATTATGTACCTTTCAGTAGATAATGGTAGATAATGTCATGGATACTGACCGAGTCACTTTGTACCCCATAGAGTTTCTGGAGTCTTTAGAATAATCAGGTGTGTCTTCACACATCTTGAGACTGAAAGTAGATTTGTGTTACCCCGAATTTAACGCGCGCGAAGCGGCGGGCAAAAGCTAGTATTATATATGTGACTGCTGAAGATTCGTGCGGTCGCCTCTTTACGGTCACAGGCAGCTGACCATTATGATTATATTCACTCGTTTCTTAAATAAGGAGTCTTTAAGTTTTATATGTAAACAAACAATATATGGAAAGCCTTGTGATAAAAAACTCCTTCAACAATAAAAACTTTCTCTTAAAGCAACCATGCAAAACTAATGCAAAGATAATGTAAGTTAATACTTATATCACTTACACACAAGTAGACATGAGACCGATTGCCAGAACTAGCAAACATTACGTAGTCGGAGAGCAAACGATTTGTGTGGTTGGACGATCGATAGCTAGATAAGACACGTGTCTGTTTCAAACTGAAGTACGTGCTTCAGAGACCACATGTAACTACCGGTTACTAATGGTATGCAAACAATTGTATGCATTGTAATTACGACGGAAATACACTTAAGTACCAATGTCGTTTGTAGGTGAATGATATTGGCTGTGTATGGAGTGATTTAGTGTAATATTTGTCTTTTTATCGCTTGTTTATACATTTCTATGTAAGAAATTAACAGAAGAAATCCATTTAATTTTTGAGAACTTAGGTAACAGAGCTAACTGATGTAATAGCAAATAATTGCCGACTTACATGTTACTGTGTTAAAGGCGGCCACCTCTAAATGTAATAATAGTTTATTTACGCACTAATATTGTAATAATTGAGTGTATGTATTTAAAAGTTGTGTGTATGTACTCATCTGTTTCTTGTCTGGAGAGACAAGAAACAGATGAGAGGAGTCTCATAACATCTACAAGATAAAAAAGTAAAATAATTTTAATGAATGAATAACTGTACATCATTTAAATACACTAATATTCCTGCATGCAGTGAACTGAAATAAAAGGATTAAGTTTTAAATTGCTAGCTAAATTCTCGAAATTCTTTTAGCATTTTTCATTCGAAAGCTCTTCGTAATGAACCGAAACTAAGTGAGCAACTGTAAGCATATTTTTTCTTCAAAAACTGTTAAACTCTGATGCTGGCTGTTGAGCAAGCTTTTATGGAGCTCTAAAGTTTATATTTCTTGCATTAAGAAGACCTTTAAAATCCTTTACTGAGTGTTTATATAACTTTGAACAACTTGAAGAAGCTTTTGAAATTTTCTTTAGCCAATGCTTGTGCGAGTATGCGGCGATAGCCTAGTGGAGATACCATCAGTCTGCTATGCAGTGGGTATCGGGCTCGAATCCATGGCGCGCAACGCTCAGTTTTTGGAGTTGTATGCGTATTAAATTGTTCATTATTGCTTGACCGGTGCCTCGGTGAGCCCGATAAGACGTCGGTTCCGGCTGTTATGAAGATATTTGTCAATCTTTACAGGGATTCAGTACCTCTGAATAACTAGCAGTAGTCTGAATAGCTAACACTAGTCTTAACTAATGGAATATCGTTCTCCCTTTGGGTTGCCCAGGTCCAATTATATTTGGAACGAATTATTATAAAAACTGCATATTTACTATTATCCGACGATTTCCGATTTTGGCTACTTTACAGGAACCGTGGTCAAGGAAGACTTCATTCTCTAACTTAAAGATTTAATGTCACTTGAACCATACCAACGTAAAATGATCAGGCTTATAGGCTGCTTTTAAAGGACTTTTATTGCCAACTCACATCAAATCATTCTGACAGCCAATAAGCATCTAATAATTTGTTTCAATAAGTTCCAACTTCAGCTTTGTACCAAACTAAAAAAGTAAAATAATCTTTATCAGGTAAACATGAAATTAAACATGTAACCACCGAAAAAACCTTGGTTTAAAGGAAAAACGTCACTTAATTTTATGAAGTTAAGATATAAATTTGAATTAATTGGATTAACAATTGCATGGATGGCGTAGTGGTATAAACAATAATAGTCGACTGTGCCGAATGTATTGGGTTCGATTCCTACCACAGAAAACAATTTGTGATATTGGAACTAGCATCCACCCGCGGCTTCACCTGCGTATGTTACGGCTATTGTGCTAAAAGGAAGCAAACATGTTATTACTAATATAAGCTGTATAACTGAAAAGTTTTATAAAAATGAGTTCAATAGCTTTTGCATGTATGTAAGAGTAACAAACATCCATTCATCTTCACAATTTTTATCATTCACAATGGGATATTTTGGCATCATGTCATGATCGTCATGGCAAATCAATTTTATTTACATACATTTAGCTTCCATTCTTCTTTGTAGCAAGAAATCCCTAACCGTACCATGAACGGGCTCATGTCATGATTGTCATTGAAGTATCAATTTTATCCCCATACATTTAGTGTCCATTCTTCTTTGTCGAAAGAAATCCCTAGCCGTACCCCAGCTTAAGTCTGTTTACAAAATAACCAACTTGTATTTTTTTTATTTCAGGTACGCCATAATCCTCATCTAAGAATAAATTAACACGACTAACATTGCGTTAGTAAGTAATAAATTTAAAATGTTTTACAAAGTTTTTGTCGCTTACCATATTAATTACTACATAATATAATCAGATATAATTATATATTAATAAAACAGGTAACTATTTTTGGTAAGTTTTTGTTTTTACTATGTATTTGGTGTAGTGTAGCTTGACTAGGGAGTAGACAAAATATTTTGTCTCATCTTACAAGGGAAAATGTTTTCCAGGTTCTACTTATTCATAAGCCTACTGTTTATCTAAATTTGGATGTAAAATTTGTATTGACGTTCGTGGGCATCACTTAGTGACGCAAATGAAATAAAAGCGTTTTGAATATTTTTTTAATTTGAATTCAATTTGAATTTCAAAACTTGTTAACTAAATTCATATCTATACGAATAGCTCAGAACACAGTGACCTATATTTTTCTCATTTTATGTATGACAATTATTATTGGAGTATGAACTCCATCTAATGAAATATTTTCATGCATAATTGCATTCAGACATTGCAAAATAAAAAAAATGTTATTGAACACCACTCTTTCACATTTATAAGTACCGTCAGTCGAAGAATGCTCTAAAAATATATGACCTAAATACCTCCCTCAACAAAAGCTATAGAAATCAATAGCCTCATTTTTGTTTTAAACTAAACCAAAAATATCCCAACACTGCATTACAAAGAGTAGAAATAGGAATGAAATCCGTTGCTATTTTTCATCAAAAACATTCCGCAACCTCGAAGGGTGTAGCCTCCAAAGATTAATTAGGGAAAGTCAAAACAAAAAGAAATAATCGTTTTCTTTTGCCCGAATAAATCTTAAATAATAATTGTTTACGTTCCGTCTTAATTTGTGTTCTAATGCGATGTTATAAATCACATTTTCCATTATGTAATTTTATCGGCAGTTTGATTCGACTGGCAATTTGAATGATATAAATCTAGCTGTGATACTTGAATGGAATTAGGAAGTCATGTAATAATCATTTTAGCAATAACTTCTGGTTTAAGATTGGTTAACCTCTCAAATGAAACCATAAGTACCTTCCGTTGTGACGTCAAAGAACATCAAACTAACACACTTAATTTTTAACATTAGTATGAATTGTAATATAATGTTACAGTTAGTAATTAATTATGTCGTAGACCTACGCGCTTTGAAAGCCTTCATCATGAAGTAAGTCATTTCCGTTGTACCTCAGATTTTTATCTGCAAATTGTAATTAGCCTTTACCTAAACAGGGCTTGGGTTATGACTTAACTAGTAGGTACTAAATATATTGCGAAAGAAATATGGGAAATATAAAAAGCACAAATAATTACTTATTAAGTTCTGTAAGTATTCAGTTTTGTAAATACAAAACTGAACTGAATATGCTATATTTACAAAGCCTAATGATAAATATATCATAAGATATAAAAAATAAAATATGTACAATGCAGACTATACAATGATTACTCGACTTTAAAAATAAATGGAGGCTCTCAAAATTGTATCTAAGTTTATCTTTTTATGACTATATATTTGTCTAAGCTGTGTGCGTATTAAAGACTGAGATTTTGTATTAAAGACCTAGATAATTTTCAGATTAGAATTAAAACTTGAGACGTATATAAATTGGGGATTGAGTGTTTATTTTGTTAAGAAATGTGAAAATTAAATACCTAGATGTTTTGTAGTTTGGACGACTGCGTTAGCTGTAGGAGCAAGTGGAGATAAACTGGAAGACTTAGATCATTTTTGTAGGGTTATATTTAGCTTTCGTGTACACATCATGTTTTATTGAGCATGTGATATCATGACAATAGGCCGAGGAGAAAAAGTTCAGATATCAATTTGAAAATCATCATTATTGTCCTAGCATTATCCCGGCAGCATACAAGACTTTTCATTTTGAAGCCAGGGGTTCGCTTACTAGTCTAAACAGATTTGACAGAATATTGACATTCTCTCAGAGTGACTGCCGTCTGACCTCCGCACGCCAAAGTTATAGCGATATTTCATGACTTAGTTCGGGTCAAGGAAAATTATATAAGTATATCTGATTTGTGTTAAAAAATATCTAGCTTTGACTATCCCAAAATTTACAAAATTATCAAGAAATATAACAAGGTAAGTAGTCCATATAACGCAACCTGCTTCGAGGGCAAAGCTCTCGGGACTTTTATTGCGGCTGTTCATATGTTATTGGGTTTTCTCGCTATGTAATTAGGTATCGGTTGAGTTTTCGAATGGTAAAAGATTCGATGTGAAGCTAGATTGAGCTGCTGAGTGCTAGAATGTGGAAATAAATTATTTATTTTAATAGACGGGGGGACATAGCAATATATTATGAACGAAGTACAACACAGTAAACAAAAAGATTAATAATTTCTACTTGCCATTATGCGAATATTTTATATTTCGTAGTCACTTACTATATATTTGAAATGTTTTTCAGGATATATATCGCATATCGTAGTATTAATAACGCGATAATGGGTGAGAAAGTGGTTAGGCCGTTTTACTGGCTCATTCATATCATACTGCAAATAGACATCGTGATCATGGTGCTTGGAGCAGAGCGGCAATATCAGCACGTCTACAGCTACAGTTCGTGGTATATATATAAATGCCGATAAACATAAAATATACATTTTTATCGCCATCTTCAACAACAGGCACTGATAGCTGAATCTATTCTCCGAGACACGATGGAAGCAATTATCAACCTTGTTTTAACAAATCCCGCTCTAAGAATATATCCTGTGTTGCGGGAGACTTTACAAACATACAACCAACGGACACAATGAAACGCCCAAAATCGAAACAACAGTTTATAGATTACACAAAGTGTTGTCTCGAGTGAGCTTCTAACCCACAACACTCGGTGCAGTGTCCAGTGGCGAAGCGACCGCTTAAACCACTACGCCAACCGTGCAGTTACACAGAAAACTTAAAATATTATGATGTGCCGCTGTCCCAAAATTAAGACTGCGTCACAGTTTATTGTTTTCTCAATTAGACTATAGCTAGTCTTGAGAATCAAGAGTACAGGTTGAAACTAACACACACATCCAGTACACGGAAAGTCTTCCAATTCGGAAGTACTTTGTTGCACCTGCTATGTTATATTGACCTTGCAGACGGCTCTCTTTGAAGCAGTTTCTCTCGTCTCAATGTGTTAATTTAAGTACTGTTTCAAATACTGAACTAATCGAAAACAACAACTATTATTCGAATGAATTTTGAAATATTCGGCACACATTGTGATTATTTTGAAACCCCTATTCAAGTAATAAATCAATAAAACAAACTATCAAAACCGATTATTAATGTTTCTCGCATAGATCTGCCTTATGACATATCAGGCATAGTGAAATCGTTTCTTGACTTCTTCAAACTGCCTGCCACACACTCTATAATGTACCTACATTTTCCACTCTGAAACCTTTTACGTTAAAGTTTTACCAACATTGCGGTTTAAGAAGTACTTAATTAAGTTTAATTAGCTGCTTTGTAAAGTGTGTAAAAAAAATTTCGTATACCTGCTGAAATGCCAGAGTGTGGGATTTATGCTGGTTTAAGATGCGTAAGCATTTACTATCAGTTTAGTTGACAGAGTGAAATCGAGTTGACAGTCACAAAAATCGTGATTTGGTTAAGAGGTACACTGGTACAACACTTTATTTATAGTCTGTTAACCAGTCGAAATTACACGAGAGTATCGCGTATATAGCCATCTCAATCAATCTATCGTACGTTAGTACATACATATATATATCGATGATTGTAGTCTACTACTGCACATAGGCCTGTTTCAACACGCGCCGCAGTATACGATCCTACGGCCCAGCCACCATTTTGAGGTCTTCGGTGCACCAGGGGAGGGGCCTCTCTGCCTTAGGCTTACCGCATCGTGGTCTCCACTTCAGGACGTGCTTGCCGTATCGGCCACACGCGCATTGGTTATCCCGTGATTGAAGTAGGTAGCTCTAAAATCAACCGGAACATCGGGTGATAACAAAACTTCAAAACATTTTTAATCTTTCTGCTTAAATTTAATTGTTATGAGACCAAAATAAACAGCGATAAAACACCTCATTAATAGTTTGAGTTCAACGAACCTAAATCCTCGCGATAGACGTAGACATACAGCCAAACTTTACTCCACCAACTATCGAATATTTATTATTCACATTTTATGTACGATGGCAACTCGTGAAGACAAATTGTACTACTTCCTTAGACATAAATGAGACTAAGGATAGTGTATGTCCGTTCCTTTTCTTGTCTATTCTTGTAAATTGGCGCCATAAGTCTTACCGCTTTATTACAGGCTTGAGCACTGGATTTACTTTGCTACCTTTATATTTTATTTTGTTGGTTGGCTATTTAGATAGTAAAGACGTAAAAATATTAAGAGGAAAATGGTTTCGGAATTGTTGCTTTCTTTCTTTCTTTCACGGTTTATGATCTTTTGTTGGTATGATGAGCTACCCAAAGCATGACTTGGCTTGCAGTTCGTATTAGATCGGAAGTTAGGCAAAGTTTTCACAGGTCACCACTTGGATAAGTCATCAGGGTCTGACCGCTAGTTGTGGCATTTATATCAGCGCTATCTTGCTTCTCAAGGACATGAAGCCAAAGGTCCCAATTCTTATCTAAGGATAAGAATTGTTTGACCATGTCGGAGGCCTTCGGGCAGTTCAAAAACTCTGACACCTGATTTGGCCACATACTCCCCCGAAAAGAAGTAGTTAGTTAACCTAACGATTCGAGTCCCTGTCGGGCAAAATGTTGAGATTTTCTATTAGATAATTCTGTATAGTCAGACACTGTATAATCAACAAATAAAGGATTATCGACTTTTAGATTTATTGCCTGAAAGTGTATTGTCTGTGTGATTGAAATAATCTTAGCAAAAAATTGACTTAGGATATTGTAGTACGACCAAAGTTGAATCCTAGCCTAATTTGATGCCAATGATGTAAGTACCTAATATGTGGTTGGGCTTTTTTTAATCGTACACGTAGAGTTTTTTTGGGTAATTTGGAAAGGTAAACTTAGAGCTTTGATCTTTATTACTTGCATATAGTATGTACTATGGGTACCGTCATATATTTTTATGACTTCATCGGCTCTGCTTTCTAGCCAGATTTGACAGAGATCTGAATGTATGAAATACCGGCAATTCGAGAAAAAGGTTAAATAAAAAAAAAAGTGCGGGCATTCTGGGCTGAATGTGTAGTATTGGGCATATAGTTTGGATATATCAGTATAGACATTATAAAATTGTTAATTAAAATACTAGTCTGAATAAAGCATCCATCAATTTCAGTACGTAATAGGCTGTTAATAGGTATTTATATTTTTTCTAGACACCTAAAAATGGACTCTTAATTAACCTTTCCATTTAATGTACCTACCTACGTTTTAATGAAGTTAGTATTAATGAAAAGAAGTGAGTCCAGAGTCCTAATTAAAATAAAAGTTCAATTTCGCCATTCTCATTTAATTAATAGTACTTAAAATACATGAGAGCAAAGGTAACAAAAGATAATAGGTCAGGTACTTATATATTTTGTGATACTGTTTTATTCATTGGAAGAAAGGAAAAAAGTAAAATTTAATATAATCTGTACATGTGCGTTCGATTGCTGGGCACAGGCGTATTCCGATAAAAGTAGGGTTAAGAAATAGTCCGCCACGCGGCCAAGTGGGGGCTGCCAGACTTTACAGGTCTTTCGGAAATATTATGGAGAACTCCCAGACAGTCATGTTCCCTCACGATGTTTTCCTTCATCGTTAAGCAAGCGCTAATTTACAATTAAAGACGTGCGTTACTTCGACAAGTCATTGGTGCGAGCTGTAGATTTGAACTAGAGGTCGGTTTCTCCACTAGACTATAATAAAAAATATTCTACTACAGTCACTATCTCGTCCAAATCTAAGCAGAGTTTGTACTATGGGTACTAGACAATGGATAAACACACATATAATAATATATCTATATACATACATATTACACATAGAAGCACCCAGCTATTCTATCGCTTTTTGTACTTACTGAGACAATAAATAAACTGAAATTAGAATGTGCCACGATTTGCTGATAAAATAATGACAATAAAGGTGCTGATACACTTGACCAGTCACCTGTAATGAGCAGTCTTGCAAATGTTACATAATAGAAAAACAAATAGATATATATAGTATTTTAGCTACCATTCTTCCGAGCGTTTTGGTGAGTACCTATTCTAGTGAATAGACTGTCAATTTGCTTCGAGCTTTTTGCTGATTACAGCGCTAGAACGATCGTGACAATATTCGTGGCGATGTTTGGCTCTGTTCGTTGTTCAGTTTGTCAAATTTAAAAATTGCGAATGCTCGTTATTGTGTTACAGACGAATGCTCAAATCTATCAGCATCATACTATTCCAAACCATAAAACTAGTCGTTTCTCATCGTAATAATGATTGAGCTGTCACTTCGAACATTTCACAGCACTCTTGTTACGCTTGTAGGTAATACAAAAGTGTTAGCTAACCGTTTCCTTGCATACATGCAATACGTACATGTACGTAATTGTTTCATGTTCGACAACTTACCGCCTGTTTCTATGTTTACTTACACTATTTCTCTACGCCTGACAATGCGTTACATAATTGCAAACAAATTGCATAATACATAATACTAATTCAAAATATACATATATTCACATTTTTTGTTAGTATTGGTTGGTTATACCTTCAGATGTTATAATCGGTATGATTCTGTTAAGAGACTTACAGGTTCCGGTCTTATTCCTACGAAGCGCTTAATGATTTTGCGAAGTTAATCATCCTTCTTCTAAACTTTTGGCTGAGCCCATGGCAACAATTTCATTATTGCGCCGTAGCTCATAACGTAGATGATGTTATATATATCCAGCAGATACAGATATCCAACACATTGAATCATTTCTGAGATAAGAGCTTTCAACCAACCAGACAAACCAACTTTTCAGATTTATAATATTGGTATAGATTAATTTGCATCTGCAAGTCAGCGAGATTTCACATAAAAATCTTGAAATATAATGCTATCAATTTATTTTTTTCTTCTAACGCGCCACAATAAAAAATCACTGTTACAACAAAACCCACCTTCAAGACTGATTTACATAAAGAAAGATAACGGAAACTATTACTACTTCCAACACGAAATTCGAGCGTCCAAATAGTCTTCAGCAAAAACCACGGACAAGTGCTATCTCATGTACTTAGTATTAAGGCTATGTTTTCACAAAAGATGTGCAAGACAGGTGAGCGGTGCGACGAAAATATAATTTCGTGTTCTACTATAAGATAAACCAAAATAAATACATACATTATTGGGCCCTAAAAAATATACACATTTGTAAAGTGAATTAAAAAGTACGACTAGTATGCACTCGCTAAAAGCTATTATGTGAACATAATGACATAATATTTGCAATCATGTGAGGCGATGTTGTAGTAAATTAAATAGATAATGAAAAACCGTCAACCTTCAAGAAAAGAGCGTACTTTTTTTTAAAACGGTCGGAAACGCCAAAATTGTAATAACATCCGACACGTCCAGTGTTGCGAGTGTACATGGGGTGCGCTAATCGCATACCAACAGACGACCCGGCTGCTCGTTTGCCTTCTATATCATAAGATAGGAAAGTTGCATAGCAATTGCCGTGGACAACTGTGGTGTCGCAGTTCCTCCGAACCATTCTTGTACTCAGAGAACAGGCATTGACGGCTTTACGTGCCTACCAAAGGTATCGCTATGTTGTAAATGCCACAACATGCTGCCACCCATCCAAATGACTGTGCAAACATTGCTTAACATTGTTGATCCATTACGAACGGCATGTCAACTCATGCTATGGGCGCTACTACTTCACCAGTAGGTATCACGGTAAATGTCTTCCTCGCACCACTACGTACATCTTTGCTATATACGCTACCTTAGATCTTCAAGATAGTAAGCATGGATGGCTATCGTGAAATCCTTTGCCAAATGATTGCCGATAACACGACGCCTTAAAGTAAGTATTCTCTAGTGGTCGATAGACAAAGGCCTGTTAACTTTTTAGTTTGTACTTTCAGTTTATTTTGCTAGTTTTATCCTGCGCTTGTATCTGCGTTTGTATCTGCGTTTGATTTTGATAAATATATACCTATGTGGTAGAATATTATATTAATAGTAGATAAATATATGGAGTGCTGGGTATTTTGATAGTCTGGGTGTTCTTAGTGGCTGTTGATTTATGTTTGTATACTCCCTAGATACAGGATTTATTTCTAGTGCTGATTTGTAGTTAATTGTTGTGTGTTTTCAACGATATTTAGGGACAATCTTTAAAAAGATTTGAAATGAAAAATAAATTAAATGAAATATTTATTTTTGCCACAAATGGCACACACTAAACATATTTGACAAAAAAATAGGTACAAAACAAATATTAAAAGAAAAACCGTAGCCTTAATAATAAAATAAAATAAAAACAAAACATATTAAAATGAAACACTAAAACCTAGACTAAAACAAATAATATAAACAAAGGGCAGATCGTTACGTCTGCTCACTGGCAACCCAACGCTTCCCGGCTGACCAGTTGGAAGCCGTCTGCCACCATTGGCCAAATAAAATACAAACAAACAAAACAACTAAAGATGGTGTCAGTGAACAGCGATACCAATCGGAAAATTTATAAATTTATTTATAAATTAAGTTAAAAAACATAAGTGGAAGTGTGTGTCTCATTGGTGCCAAAAATTGGACTACGCTCAGTATACGTTGTGGTTGTTATGCCGCAACACTGGTATTCTGCGCAATCCATTTTAGTGGCGTCGGCGCCAGTGTCTGTTTATAACTTTAAAGTACAAACTAAAATCACTTTGCTGTATGATATGTGTGAGTAGATACGATGTGTTAAACATATCAAAGCAAAATAGTGTTGAATATGTGGTGTCGTGATGCAGAACCTTGCGTGTACTAATGTAATTTTAGAGCAAGCGTCAGTTTGCTATAAGTACCAACCTATACCGCCTTGGTTTAAGCGCGCTTGCGCCCAGATTGTTAACATTATAAATAAATACATAAATAAATGGTAAGGTAATAAATGGTAATGGTAAGTAATTTTAAAGAATAGTGTAAATTAAAAATAAGATAGTCATGCCTTTTAAATAAAGTGAAAAAAAGGTTGTGTAGTTATTACAATAAGCTTGTTTTGCTACAGGACCGGAAGACAGTCCTTGAAGTTATGAAATGGTTTTGCCAGGAAGAAAATAACGAAAGCCCAACCTTCAATGCGACATTTTAAATTTAAATTTAATGATTTCATTCTGCTTGCACCGATATTGTAATAGTTTAAGCGGCCGACTTTCCACTTGTCGCTGCGCAGTTTACCATCAGTGTCATACGTTCATTCTCCACACTAGACAACATTGCGTGATTAGCAAATTATTATTTTTAGTCTGCGTGTTCTTTGAGTTCGTTGATTTAATATATGTAAGGTGTTCTGCGATACAAGTAATATCTGTAGTGCAGTTTGTTGTCTATTTAAAAAAAGAAAATTAAATCTATGTCGTGTTGTTAGAAATAATGACTTACATGAAGTACCTAACATCTCATCATATCAGCCAAGCGACGTCCACTGCTGGACATAGGCCTCCCCCAAGGTTCTCCACACAGACCGGTCTTGAGCCGCCCGCATCCAACCGCCTCCCGCGATCTTGACGAGATCGTCGGTCCACCTTGTGGGGGGCCTACCTCTGCTGCGTCGTCCGGTACGTGGCCGCCACTCCAGAACCTTTCTGCCCCAATGGCCATCGGTTCTTCTAGCTATGTGCCCTGCCCACTGCCACTTCAGCTTGGCTATCCGGAGAGCTATGTTGGCGACTTTGGTTCTACTGCGGATCTCCTCATTTCTGATTCGATCTCGCAGGTAAACTCCAAGCATAGCTCTCTCCATCGCCCTCTGAGTGACCTTGAGCCTTCTGATAAGGCCCATAGTGAGCGACCACGTCTCTGATCCGTAAGTCATCACTGGCAACACACACTGGTCAAAGACTTTCGTCTTGAGACACTGCGGGATATCGGACGAGAAGATATGTCGTAGCTTCCCGAACGCTGCCCAACCGAGTTGGATTCGACGATTGACCTCCTTCTCGAAGTTGGACCTACCTAATTGGACTACTTGTCCCAGGTAGATATACTTGTCGACAACTTCGAGCGTAGACTTCCCAACCTGAATGAACCTAACATCTAGCTCAAATAAATTACCTATTTGCTGTATGTACAGCCAATTCAAATGTTCAATTAAAATGAATCGTATTTAAATATGGTTAAAGTATTGCCGATTCCCTCCAGATGTCAGTTTAAAACAAACCATTTATCTTCAAGCGCACTGGAGATATTTAGCATTTTTCTTAATCCATCAATGCACGTTCAGTAACTGGGCCAAACTCCTCCACTAAAAGTTATATTGAATCCTTGACAGTTATTAATACAGTTCTAAAGTATTGGCATTTTTCGATCCAATGAATATAATAAACTAACTTAGATTTAATATACATATTTTCATTGTGGGTGTGTAATACACATCTGCCTACCCCTTCGTGGATAAAAGGCGTGAAGTTATGTTATGTTATTATATTTTCATTGTATACCGCTGTGTGTTTTGTATACCGTTGTATACTGCATGTAGTCAGCTTTGATCTGCTTACATGTATGGACTCCGTCACGCATAATGTACTAAACGGCTGAACCGATTTGGGAAAAATTTGTTTTAGTTGCGGGATCATTTTAACGTTTCTTATTTATGATGATATGGAGATGGTTAGCGGTATTGTTATGCTGGATTCTTTTCGTTATAATATATTTGAATCCAACAAGACAAAAACTATAACATCTCACTTTTTAAATTTATATTTTAACTAGAGGACCCGTGCTGCTCCACAGCATATTTTAATATTATAAAAAAGCTCTTACATACATTGTAGCCTTATCTAATAAGAAAAAAGATGATATTCTTACCAAAAATATAATATATCACAAAACTTATTTTCTCACAACATTGGCTTTGCGTTGCACCATAGGTATCGTGAAATTTCCACCTTGGCATTACTGAATGGTTTGCCACGCAATAGGGATATATATAATATGTATAACTGAACATTGACGAAAGAAAGTTCTTCAATATGAATGTGCTGCCCTACCATTCTTTCCATTAGGACACTATAATGTCCTTCGTCCAGGTGCCCAGAAAATAGCAAGTTATGAACAATTTTGCCAGTACCATAGTCAGTAATCGTATTACTGTTTTCCAGGTGAACTCTGAATTGACACTCGGGATATAGCTCACTTACACTCTGAAGTTCAGCATGCCCTGCGTACTGTCCATTGGCACTCATCACACGTTTGTAATCATTTGTAATGGTCTGGCCATATGCTTCGTCTCCAACAGTGAAGTTACTATACACATACCACTTATTGACAATGTTATCAACAGTGGCCAAACGAATTTCATAATATTTATTCTCACTTCCATATAAACAATAAGAAATTGCGCGGAATAAGCAATTACCGTCACCAAGAATGGAAATCATTTGAAAATTGTTGATGGTAGAATTAATTAAATCTGAACCCGTTTCCACCCTTATTTTTTTAGCAGTAGGAGGACCATTCGGTACCAAATCTCCAACAGGGCCGTCATTGACCAAGATACTTTGTTCAAACTTTCTCTGAGCATTTTTCAATTTCCTTCCAAGAACCATCATTATAATTGAAAACACAAATACTCACAAAAAATACGTTATTAAATCAGAAACTTAAGTAACTAACTTACGCTAACTTCACTTTTTTCTTTATCTGTCAATATTTTACTATCAAAATTTAAAATATTGATAAATAACTCTTTTTTTATAAGTAAGAAAATAGGTTTTATTTCTGTTATCCAGCTAAACATTTCTGTGAGAAGCACGATTTATTTTGTTTTGTGTATGGGTGTGATTAATCCATCATAATTTAGAAATGTAATAATGAAGTTTATAGTTTTGGTCAAAATTGTACTTTTGGTAGGAATAGTAGCTTTGGTAGCAATCGTAAGTAACATTGCTAACAAAACTACAATATATGCCAAAATACCATTTCTACCAAAACTACTATTCCTATCGAAACTACTTCACTCATATCTACCATTTTTTAAACTACCATTTCTACCAAAACCGCCGGTGCTGTCAAAAGTACCTAACTTTTCTCTCAAAACTACTACTCTTACCAAAGCTACAATTTCTACCATAACTACCACTTGTAATAATATAATTATATGACAATAGTACTATGAATCGCTGTAATATGTTCCACATAAAAAAAATGAAGATGCCCGAAGAAAGTCCGTAATTTAAAAACACAAAAATGTTCCTAACATAAAACGTAAGGAAAATTCCTCACCATCAGAGATCAGTTCACCCAACATTAAGGGTTAACTGAACATTCTAAGTAGTGAAGGGTATATTACCTGCCATCAGCGATAACTAATTCACTATAGTGATAATTTGACCAACATCGGGTATAATTTTACACACCACCACACTCACACCCGTATGAAAGTAAGGCAAGGTCACCTTAAGGAGGCATAACGTTTTTTACTGGCAGTTACCGCAAGGAACTTATTAGATGCCATAAAAATATTTTTGAATTAAGAACCGTCCATGTAGAGAGAAAGCAATGGAATCTTAAGAAATTTATAGGAAAATATTGAAAAATAAGTTCAATGTCCACACCTATTTTCCTTCAAACTTACCCAATTTAAATGAACATACCATCAAATGAAAGAGCTCTTTTCAGCGCGTGTTTTAGGCCTATAACGAAATTCCTACCTCAATGAGAACCAGATATATAGAAGCAGAAAGTCATTGACTACGGCTACGAAAACGTAAAAAAATTATGAGAGAAAACTGATTTTGTATATAACTTGATGAATTTGCAAGGTAGGTAATTTCTAATGCTTGATGACAAATCTATGCAGCGAGAGCTTTCATTAAAAAAATAATCATCGGAATCGGTTTCGTAGAACGGGCTGGCCGACTCGTATTATAAAACACAAATTCTTTTAATATATATGTCGGCGGATTGCTTGATTCTTGGTCGGTATCAACACTTCACATAGTTCACATCACAGTTTGTTATAAGTTCACACCAAATCAAATTTAACAAAACTGACTATAACTATTTTGTATTACTGAACACGAAACGAGTGACAGTTTCTAGGTACTTGTTGTCCGCCTGGAGTCTCCAAGAGAAGTGATAGTTGTCGTTGCTCCGTTGAACGTCAACCGTCATCCCCCCTCTTCGATTGTAGCGAACGTGACGCGTAGACTCTGTCTAAGCGCGCAATCTTCGCACTTCCGTTTCGTAGTCAATTGACGTCCTATACTTATGACCATTCCGATACGGCCATCCTACAAGACACACGTCCCTGTGTGTTAATCTGTAACAAAATTTTACACGCACAGTATCACATTGCTCGGTCACTCCTGACTTAACCCAGGTAAGGGTTGAATCAAAACAGTGTTAGGATTCCAATCAAATTTTCTACAAAATTACCTCCTACATTACATTCTATTATAGGAGCTGGATTCAGAGCATCACTGACAATACAGTCAATTACCATAGGGCATAGACTCACGTTATAATCAAATCAAATAACTAAAGCTCTACATGTGATTCATAACCGTTCAGTAACCTCCAGTTACTAAACCAGGCACTCAACCAGCCACTCGGTTGCCCCCATTCAGTAACCTCCCGTTACTAAACCAGGACTTACACCAGTCACTCGGTTGCCACCCATTTATCTGCGCCAATCAAACATCAGAGTCGTCTGCGTACCTACCGTGTACTCACGGACAACTGCCTTCACAGTTGTATTGATCCGATTTGTACTGATTAACGGCTATTACGGCTACAAATCGACCTAGGACATTTAATCACACAACCAATCAACATGTCAGCCTAGTTTTCTACTGTCTTGTCAGTATTAAGGTTCACAATTTGCTCTCTTTAAGATCGTCAGTTATGCTCTGATCCTCTGGCACAAAGTTTCAGTATCAAAATCAATAATCAGGAAACTCAAAGTAAAACTGACATTTCACTATCGCGTTATCTCTCAAGATTTTTTTTTTCAAACCAAGTAAACCATAACATTTAAGCTCTACATGTGATCATACGCATAGCCCAGTAACCTCCAGTTACTCTACATTCTGCGAACCCTACATGGGAACGCCAAATCTCTCTAGGACTATGGTTTCCACTGAAACCCGACCTGACCCGCCAGAGCTGACTGCAATACCGCCTACTCACGGACTACTAAGTTAGTAGACGCCGATTTCTACCGAGCTACGGCTACACGTCAGCCTCTGGTACGGTCCGATCCGATCATCATGTAAACTTAACACTTTCTTCAATATCAGAACTACTTTGTTCTACCTCAATTTCGTCAGTTGTACTTTGACCTTCAGGCATTTTCGCAACCTGTCGAGTGCGTACTTACAGTAACGCTTAGAATTAAGGGCTTTGCGATTATAAAGATCATCGTAAAGAACTTCTGTGACCTCAGATAGGCCTTTATACTTTAAGATATTTCAAACCAAGTTAACCAAAACATTTAAGCTAAGGTCTTTGGACTCTACATCTTCTAACCTTTAATAAACTACCTTCACTTTCATTGCCAGTTTCGGCCAAATATGCTTTAGCTATACCAGTTACCAGGCTCTTCAAAGCCACATACAGGCCTCACACAGGCCCCGCGCCACACACGGGCCGCGCGCCACACACGGGCCGCACGCCACACACGGGCCGCACGCCACACACGGGCCGCGCCACACACGGGCTATGCTGGCCACCAAGCCACACTCGCCACCAGGCCGCGCCGGCCGCCAGACCGCGCCGGCCGAAAGACCGCGCCGGCCGCCAGGCCGCGCCGGCCACTATGCCGCGCCGGCCACCATGCCGCGCCGGCCACTAGGCCGCGCCGGCCATCAGGCCACGCTAGCCACCAGGATTACCCAAAAAGGAAATAAATCTACCATAAGTAATTCAAAGATTCGTCTTCGTAAATTTTAAGCGATTATCAAATTCGTTTACAACTTCACAACTGCACAGAACGTAACTCCCGTCCATTCTCTCAATGATCTATGTCAAAACTGGATTTGACCACTGACAAAAACTAAAACCAAATGCGAACATGGCGAGAACCGATAAGCTACTTTCGGACAAACTGATTTCCTTTGGCTACATAGAGGTAACGACTACAGTTCTGAGATAACCAATCGACAGTCTATGAGTACTTTCAGATTCTCGCAACACGCTCTTTTCATACAACACAGAAACCAGAGGTAGATAATATTAGCGATCAAAAATCAAATGAGAGCTACTTGAGTAGCAGGGTATCCGTGATTGAGATCAACAACCATACTTTAATGTACTTCGCTCTAGGATTAAGAGAAAATTCTTGAAGAGCAATCCTAGTCGTTCGGCCATCCCTGGCACAAGTCGGTGGGCAGTAAAAGGTACCTACTCTGATCAAAAAAAAAAGAAAATCACAACTAACTCTTTCTCTCGAAGCTGTCATGTTATGCAACACACGTACTTGCTCAAATAATAGGAAACTAAAATATTGCATTGCTCATACTCTGACATCCATCGGGTCTTCAACATCACGCTATGCAACCTCCATCCGGTTACACAACACCACCTGGATAATCATTTCGAGCGTAACAAAGTAATCCTAAACTAGGTTTGTTCAACATGTTGCTTTGGTTTTCCTTATCACATAGCAAACTATAAAAAAAAACTTACTAGGCTGATAGTTCAGATGTTAGGTTTACTACCAAGTATCTAATCAGTCTTTATATAGATATCATAGATAGTCTAAATACGAAGCTTATCCTAACCTAATCATAAGCGATACAGCAACGGACCTTTCGCGTTCAAGACGATGGACAACGTTTGTGATACTATGACAATACACTAACTGTCTTATTTGTTCATCAACGGAGACTATGAATAACACAAAAGTTCAAGGGTAAACTTAGCCTAGTTTACCCTTGAGCTTTTGTGTTATTCACAGAAACCACCACCAGAAAGGCACTTTACCGGTCCAACCAATGGCAACGCATGGCTAAACATGCAGCCACACCAACGGCTTATCTAGTTTATGCAAATCTACACTGACGGTAACGTGGGTACCACAAAATTATCACAACAACGACTAACAAAGTGCCCATTTAATGAGAATAAGGTTAAGTATACAATCACTAACGATCACTAACCTAGTTCTACCTACAATGAATATTAAAATCTCTGTAATTGATTATCGTAACGCACTACGATGATAACTCAATCATTTTCTTCTACGTCTAATAATCGAGTTTAACGGCTTCTACTAGAAACACTATCACTCCTAAACGTCCTAAGCGTAACTTGAAATTGGCCAGAGAACTCGGGGCACTTGATAAAAACTCCCGATACGCTGGGAGTTTTTATCAAGTGTACATGAATTTAAAAAAACATACAGTAGGTAACTTTCATTATATTCAATTTTAAGAATTTAATTCTACTAGTGGTGACATCTAATAATCAGAGTAAGCAACATTTTAATGTGACATGTTAATTTATGCACACAAAAAGCAGGTGTAATTGCAACACCGAGATCGTCTGTATAACTCAGAAATACAACGAGTAACATTGTCACTTTTTACTTATGCTCTGATCACGTTTTTTAAACGAAAACCGTTACGTATTATCAACACCACGAGTCGATAAAATAACGGCGCTAGTAATATCTTTTGACTATGGTCAGGTTACACTAACCAACCAACCGCACTCGTCTAAACAGCACTGCAGTTCACACGTCTATTTAAGAAATAAAAGCTACAAACTGATCTACACAAAATCAGAACAGTCAGAAGCAATAGCTCCGCATAGCCTTACACCATGAATTTAGTATGTACGATTCGATTAGTTTACCAACTTTAGCGCCGCTGCCCTGCGAAGGACAGTCTAGACCGGAGTTATTGTTCTAGATTTAGCAGAAAACCAACCAAGCTGGGTGATGATTCTAAAACCAATATTACAACTGCACTACAACAATAACTAGCACGTTTCACTCAAACGCAGTTGCTTGGAATAATGCAAGTCGGCCTGTACGCTCACTATCGTTACTATTACAGTCCACAAAGTAAGACCCAGACAAGATAATCTATTTTCAAGCATAATATGATCAGAAGGTTCGTGAGAGCGAGCCACCCTCGCATAAAGAAATAAAAATAATCGCTTTCTATTTAACTGGCGTATCAAACTCAAAATCTCCGTTCGAAATCTACGCTATAGCTAAGTCACTGTGGTAGTCAGACAACCATAGGCTAACATAAAATACAGCAAAGGTCGCAATATCGTTCAGTACTACCCACATATATTTTTTTTTGTATTTTTCTTCTTTAAGCTATTAAAAAGAAGATTATTCATGAGATCATGCCATTGCCATGGGAAACACGACACCGTAAAAGACAAACGGGTCCACAACTCAGTGTCTCGTGTAGGAATCGAACCTACAACATTCGGTACGATGTGATGGCGATATCACTATTATGACATTTCCAAGGTTAAACGCGTAATGTTTTTCAACTACCGCCACTAAACAAAATTGGCAGTACCAACAAAAAAAAATCAGACAAATTACGCTCACCACGGTGGCAGTTGACAGTTTAGCTGATTCACCAATATAGCAGTGTTAGCAGTCGCCCTCGCTCGCGCCTTGTGGTCGCGCTAGTCCATAATGCCACCTCTGATGTCGACGGATTGCTTGATTCTTGGTCGGTATCAACACTTCACATAGTTCACATCACAGTTTGTTATAAGTTCACACCAAATCAAATTTAACAAAACTGACTATAACTATTTTGTATTACTGAACACGAAACGAGTGACAGTTTCTAGGTACTTGTTGTCCGCCTGGAGTCTCCAAGAGAAGTGATAGTTGTCGTTGCTCCGTTGAACGTCAACCGTCATCCCCCCTCTTCGACTGTAGCGAACGTGACGCGTAGACTCTGTCGAAGCGCGCAATCTTCGCACTTCCGTTTCGTAGTCAATTTACGTCCTATACTGATGACCATTCCGTTAGCTTCCATTCCATCAGCTTAATAGAGGAAGTAGCTACACGAACGTATTTTCGAGTGGGACAAGTCAGCGATTAGGGAAGGAATGGGTTATGTTAAATTGCTCTGGCTTTTATACGGAAATCACCTCTAATTAGGCTCTAATTCTTTTAAGGGAACTATTAATTAATTTAGTTTAGTTACGAGCCTAGCAATAGATACATCATGGTGATTTTTGTTTTTAGTTTTCACAGTTTAGTTTGCAACTAAATCAGTCAATCGTCAGTTTTCAAATGACTTCTATAGGTTTAAACATTCGTTTGCGAAATAAAAGAACTTACTAGGTACCCTAATATGATAACCTGTTGTGTTTCAGTGTTCGCCTCGCCTCCTTGCCTACATACATACACATAGTCATATACTCACGCCTTTTTCCCGTCGGGGTAGGCAGAGACAACAGACCGCCACTTGCTTAATGTCCCTACAAACTTCCCGCGCTTCCTCTACACCTACACTCATTACTCTTTTCATACATGCTCACCGGTTTCGGGAACTTCGGACCTTGCAGTTTTTTAGGTCGTCGCCAATTTGGTCGACGAATGTCCGACGAGGTCTGCCGCGACCGACTTGCCCACACACATTTGCCTTATAGATCTGTATCGTCCTCGTTGCATTGCGATTAAAACGACACGGGACAATATTTAATTTCCCAAACAATTTTATGTGTCTAGTTTTCCTTTGTTTAAATGATTATAGTGTGCTCTCCCGCATAGAAACCTATCGGACAGCGGGCTTTTATAAAATATATCTTAAATTGGTTTGCTATTGTACTACAGAAGAAGAAAATACTTTGGACATAGCCTTTTACGAAGGCGTTTTAACTGTTTCCCCCAACATAAATCTTCGATCAAAATATTTCGTGATTAACATGAAATTTAGAAACCGCTGTTTCATCGTGAACCTTATTTAATATAAGCGGAACTCCGGATTTGCAAGCAATTTAATAGGATTATTTTAGCTTACCAAGAGGGCTTACATCCAAGTTGCTATTTCCCTTCCATTAAAATGCCAGATATGGCGAGAAAATTTTGGACTATTATTACAATGTTTGAAATTGTTACTGAAGAGTAGTGAATGTAGAGGAAGCACGTGAGGTTTCTAAGGATAGAAACAAATGCATCTATTGTCTCTGCATACCTCAACGGTAAAAAGGCGTGAGTATGTGTATGTATGTTATAATTGTTTAACTTGTGATGCATCAGTTGTAGCATTTTGCTCATATGTGTGCTCAGTGAAATGTTGCCGATATTATAATTTGCTAGTATAATTGTTTTATCCTACTGACTTAAGCCGTGTTCAGATTTGGCTAACGCGCAGTGATGTGATTCACGTGGTGAGGAAACTATCGGTTTCATACATTTTATATAGTTGCGCTTATTTTTCTCTGATGTGCTCTGTCGTGACGGCGTATGTCGTGCCGCGTCAGTAGCGAACCCGATCTGGGTCAAAAAGATGAGGTGCGTAAATTGTCTTCTTGCTAGAATTTCTCCTTAATTACTACCAAGTAATAGTACTTATTATTAAGGTTGCCAGAAACACTGAAAAGTTCAGCGTATCTTTCAACTGCACCCGATGTCACGGGAAAAAGCTAGCCTGAAATAAATTCTACTGGAAATACCGCAGTTAAATCGCGACACACGGATATTGCTCAATTACTGATATGATACAACTGTGTCATATCTATACAATACGGCCCGTAAATAATAATTACGATACATAGTTAATTTTTAACTCGCAGTGGCGTGTCCGATATAGAAATAATTAACATGAATATGAACAATAACTATGCAAATAGTTAAATATAGTAATACATCCATAATAATATTATAACTATAAAAGTGTATAATGTATTATGTGTATGTATAATTATGTAAGATTGTTATATTTTAATAAAGGATATTTTATTTTAATGAAACCGTTTATACCCGATGCCGTGTTAATTTTGGAAAATCTCTTCTCAGTGCACCCTCACGGTCTCGAAAGAGCATACATGCCTTTAGCTACTTTCGTCGAATGGTTTTGGCTGTGTGTTGAGTGACAGTCAGTAACACAAGAATTTCATATATACAGATACAAAAGAGTATAATAATATATTATGTATGATTATTATGTTTTATATTTTATGATTGATTTTCAAGTCAAAGTGGCCAAACAATTTATCATAACTTTTATACAAAAATAATGAGTTGGAAACAATAGAATATTTGTAAGGGTTAAAATGGGAGTAAAAATTACTATGATATAATTTCGTTCTTGATTGCATCCTCCTACGTGATTGCGCATATGGATAGTAATAGTATCGTAAATAGTAGCTCAGTAACTTTTATAGTATTGTTCACTCTGACATCGGAGATTATGAGACGGCCCAAAAATAGTAGTTCTGTAACATCGTTCTTACAAAATAATTATGTGTATCATCTTCATCATCATCCGACATATTACGAATACGTATTCCTCTTTAAAAAGTCGCCAGAATTTTATATCGGTGTGGCATGTTGTAAAATTACCAGGGGACAGTTCTGTCTGTCCCTCGCAGTCGGGTGCGGTCGCGGGAGGAGAGGCGTGTCGGTGTTGCGTTGCCGCGCGCCCTATCTCCCGCGACCAAATGGGGGCGCACCATTCGATGCGTCGCGGTGGGGCCGCAGAGGAAGAGGAGATGCGGTGTTGCGTTGTCGTCCTCCCTATCCTCTGCGGCCGCTGGGCGTTTTGGCGGCGGAGTCCAACACCTTAATCCGTCGCCAAGGGGGTTTCGTTCGGGGCCTGCCTGACCATCTGGCGGGCCAATACCCGTCGGAGGGTGGCGACGAGTGCTTTGGTGATGCCCCACCCTCCGACACACGGGTACATGGCGGAAGTCGAGGTGGTTTTTAGTGGAAACACCACATACTCCGGCTCTTATTTCCCCCAAGAGTCGGAGGTCCGAAGGGATTTTCCACCTCGTAAAACAAAAAAAAAAAAAAAGGTAAACCCGCCGCGGCTCGGGGTAACCAACCATATCCACAATGCTTGAGGTGGCCGCTTGAAATTCATATTCTACCATTTTAAAAATGTTACCCCGTGGCAGCCTGTGAAAATTTCATGTGGCTTAGGATCTAAATCTCTGATCTCTCTAGCTCTCGTAGTTCAGATACACTGGGGGAATGATTTCCATGCTGCCAAGCGGCAATTTGGGTCATAGAAAGTTTGTCTTCAGAGTGCCTATACTAAATGTGGTTTTATTGTAATCTGAGTTCGTTGGTTATAATTTACTATACGAGTGTGCCGCCATATTTTAAATATCACTAGAGATTTGATAGCTAAGCAACTATTTGCACTGGTGTCTACTGCTTGAAATATAGAGGCCTTCATCAGACTTTTGTAGTCCACTGCTGGCAACAAACCGCACCTAATCTGCGTAAGTTGCTGCACATTGTTCTAACGCAGTAAGTACCTACTACCACGTTCAGTAGAACTTACTGCGTTTATAAATTTTGCACAATAGCATTGTGTTTATAGGTGGACTTTGCATACTATGAATACCATGGTCGGAGGAGGTTGCCTTAGAATCAGATGCCGAATTTTTGTCTCACGCCTATATACCCGAAGGGGTAGATGGAGGTGTAATATTACACCCACATTTCCCCATGTCATTTTAGGTTCCACGTAATAGCGGGCGAGCCTATTGCCGTTACCGGGCAAATCACCAGACTCTGTATCGCTACTGAGTATTCAGAAAAACCTAGTAACACTTTGTCCGACCCGGGAATCGAACCCGGGACCTCAGATTTGACGCATTCGCTATCAACTGGACCACGGAGGCAATTGTTTGTCTCTTCCTCAAGATACTATTTTCTTCCTGTATGTTTCTTAGTTGCCTCTCACGTAGAGATCCTTTGTATTCTCAATCACTATCAGTATCTATTAATATCTGTGGTACGTCGTCGTTCATTCCCTAAAGTTTCTGAGAGTCATGACTGATGGCTTAGCGAGCTATCCAAAACATCGGGCAGGCTATAATGGACAAGTGAATACGCACATAATGTGGAAGATGAGCTCTGTATATAATTATATGAAAGTATGTGTGTCCACACACAGAGGATATCAGAAGTGTATTGGTCTCACAACATAACGATATTAACGTCTTAACGTTTTCCTTCATATTTTCAGTTATTAAATACATATTCTCTTCATATTTTCAAGTCTACACATCCTACGTATCCTCCCCGTAGCGCTCCCGTTACGAGGTTTGTCGATAAAATAACAATAAAATAATAACACACCCACTATCGCATTTCTTATATTACTCAAGTAATAACACGGCAAATAATATCTTCCAACTAGAAAGAAAATCCCGAGGTAATATAGATTGCGAATATGGCTTGCTACGACCGTCTACGGTTACGAGCGCTACGGTACTCGTAGAACCGCTACGTATTCACGTTTCGATACGCAAGAAATTATCACTAGCGAAATACATTGCAATTTTTTATTACAACTCGAGAATTTTCGTAAGAAAATGTATTTAGTATTTATTTATTAAACGTATGTTCTTTCACGGCGCAATGGTTTAATCAAAAGATATTTAAGTAGAAAACAGAAACAGATTTTATTCTTTCGGGTGCTGGCTTACTTAACTTATATTTTTAGTTTATTTTTTGTCGAGACACACGCAAAGAGAAGCTTTTAAATATAAATGTATCGTACAAAGCAATACACGCTGATTTTTTATTGGTTTTGGAGCGAAAGCCAATGCAAAATTGATTGTGATGTAAGCAGAAGACTGTAAAGGTAAATGATTTGATATATTGATTGTTGTGAATACCTACGTTGATAACATGTTTTAAACACGCCAGAAATAAGTAAATACCTAAATTCGGCTTTTACTTGTTATTGAAAATGATTATGTACCTACGACTAATACGTAACTAATAATAAGTTCTTCGTTCTTTCTTCTACTAGTTTATTATGATTGCGTGAGCCCACAGCTTATTTCTGTCGACTTACGAAGGAATAGGTACAGCTATTTAGTTACATGTGTTTATTATTTTAATCATTATTATGTGCTTAAAATTATTGAAGATGTCATCCTAATTAATTTGTGTTTTGTAAGTACGTAAATTAGGTATCACGATCCATCCGTACTTCTTAGTGCTGTGCTGACTGATACGTGTTTTATGTGTAGGTAGTTACCTGCTGTTACACGAGCTGTAGGTACCTAAAACAGCTGTTGACCTTGCTGCGCGACGTCAACAGCTGTTTAACGTACAGCGCGCCGACGCGCTCGATCGAGTCGTGCGTTACTACGTATTTTCTAGAGTTATTTACTTTTATAACTTTTCTATTTTACGTGGTAGGTAAATTTTGATTTTGTATATGAATAGCAGATATTTTTTCCAACGTGAGGTTTTTTTTCCTAAATCAATAAAAAATCAGCGTGTATAATATTCTAGACAATGAATAATTAGTGCTGCATTAACTTACATTTATGAGAAATCTTACTCGTTGAAATTATTATTTTCAAAGGATTTTATTACAATATACTTACTTAGATTACATTATTTATATATTAGAACAAAATTATTTCTGTTTATAAATAAAATAAAATATCATCATACCATTGCTGAATATGGGCCTCTGTCTTATGGTTTTGGTAACATTGTACTTTTAGTAGCATTTCGGCATATCATCATATCAGCCAAACGACGTCCACTGCTGGACATAGGCCTCTCCCAAGGTTCTCCACACAGACCGGTCTTGAGCCGCCCGCATCCAACCGCCTTCCGCGATCTTGACGAGATCGTCGGTCCACCTTGCGGGGGGCCTACCTCTGCTGCGTCGTCCGGTACGTGGCCGCCACTCCAGAACCTTTCTGTCCCAACGGCCATCGGTTCTTAGAGCTATGTGCCCTGCCCACTGCCACTTCAGCTTGGCTATCCGGAGAGCTATGTCGGCGACTTTGGTTCTACTGTGGGTCTCCTCATTTCTGATTCGATCTCGCAGGGAAACTCAAAGCATAGCTCTCTCCATCGCCCTCTGAGTGACCTTGAGCCTTCTGATAAGGCCCATAGTGAGCGACCACGTCTCTGATCCGTAAGTCATCACTGGTAACACACTGGTCAAAGACTTTCATCTTGAGACATTGCGGGATATCGGACGAGAATATATGTCGTAGCTTCCCGAACGCTGCCCAACCGAGTTGGATTCGACGATTGACCTCCTTCTCGAAGTTGGACCTACCTAATTGGATTACTTGTCCCAGGTAGATATACTTGTCGACAACTTCGAGCGTAGAGTTCCTAACCTGAATAGGAGCAGGTACAACATGGACGTTCGACATGATTTTCGTCTTGTCCATGTTCATCTTAAGACCTACTTGTTGGGAGACTCTACAGAGGCCATCGAGCATTGTGCCGAGGTCTTCCATGGTCTCAGCCATGACTACGATATCGTCTTCCTTCGATTCGCAGGTGAGTGATGTAATCGCCGTTGATATTGATGCCGAGTCCATTCCAGTCCAGAAGCTTGAAAACATCCTCCAGCGCAGTGGTAAAAAGTTACGGGGATATGACATCCCCTGTCTCACTCCTCGCTGGAGTTGAATAGGTTTCGAACTCTGGTCCTGGAGGCGGACTGACATAGTGGCGTTTTCATACTAGCACTTCAGCACTTCGATATATCGGTAGTCAATCCGGCACCGTTGGAGAGACTGTAGCACCGCCCAGGTTTCGATCGAATCGAAGGCTTTCTCATAGTCCACAAACACCAAGCATAGGGGCTGGTTATACTCCTCGGACTTCTGTATAACCTGCCGCAGCGTATGTATGTGGTCTATGGTACTATAGCCTTTACGGAAACCGGCTTGTTCGGGAGGCTGGAAGTCGTCTAGCTTGCTCTTGAGACGATTCGTGATGACCCTCGAAAACAGCTTGTAGATGTGGCTCAGAAGTGTGATGGGTCTGTAGTTCTTTAAGAGGGTTTTATCCCCTTTCTTAAAGAAAAGCACCACCACACCTCTGTGCCACGCCTGTGGCGTTTTACCCTCGAGAATGACGGAATTAAATAGCTTCCGAAGGGCTTCTCTAGCGGGTGCACCGCCAGACTTCAGAAGCTCGCTCGTAATTCCGTCATCACTCGGCGCCTTGTTGTTTTTGAGCTGTTTGAGAGCCACACTAATCTCGTGCATGCTGACGTCCGGGATATCTTCGGTATAGTGTCGGGTCAATCCATCTCTGGGGTCTGACGCTGGAGTACTTGCGGGTTGTTGCGTTGTCGTGTATAGCTGTCCATAGAACCTTTCGGCATATAGACATGAAATAATCCAATGACGATATCCGATTGACTGCTTTTAATTGAACCTGCCAAAAATACAGAAAGATAAACAAGTACAAAGCTAATTTTCATCTTCGTCTACCAAAGTACCAATGCGACGTATTATTGCTTGGCTTGCTTAGTCTATAATACCTCCATGGGTATCAGTAATGTAATATTCTCTTTAGTCACGGGTATGGCCGTAAACTAGTTTTATTGGCAGCCATGATACCTTTCACCATGGTGTTATGGTAGTATTGGTTGGCAAAGTTTGGTAATGAAGATCATCTGATATCATTGGGCGTACTTTATCGTTTATAAGTAGACAGTGTGAGGTTATATCTTGATTTCTAGTCAGTACAACATTTTTTTAAATATAAACCAACTTTGAATTAATAAAATTTACATAAAAAGTTTCATACAAGTTCTGACCTTCTCTGTTCTCCCTCAGGAGGGAATCAAAAACCATCCTCTCTCTGTGCTCTCCTACACTCTCCAAGGAGCAAGGAGCTACAAGCCTAATATTTCGTAGGAGTAGTAGTATCAGCTGTGCTTTGTTTATTAGTCAGTCAGTCAGTAACGGAAGAGTCTTATGTAAGTATTGTCTGTCCGTCTTGCGATTGAGATGTGAGTTCGAGGGCCGTGATGCTTTACGAGACTTCCTACTTATCCGACCGTGATTAGCGTCTTCGTTGATACATTTCGGTTTGACCAAACTACCAAAAAATATTATACGTATTTTTAATTTCAAAGAGAACAAAATCACTAACATTACTGATAAAAGTTAGTAATTTGTATTAAAAGTATATTGATTCAAAAGATTTCAACATTTGTAGTATCAAAATTCCAGTCCATTATTTCGGCCTAGTCTCTGAATTTTATCCACTTTACTTATCTGAAACAGATATAAATCTAGCATTAACTGTCTTGAAGACGTGATAAAATATACCGTGTTAGTACCAGCCTTTCTTAAAAAAAAACGATGTAATTCTTCACTTCATCTGATATGGCAAACTTAGCCAGACAGACAGGCAGATAAAGATGCGTTAGCTAAAAAGGTCACAGGTTATAAAGACAATAAAAAGCTCTCTCAATCTTACCTTTGTTTAAGAAAAATCGGTACCGTTTGTCAGACAAAATCGTAAGGCAGTAGGTATTAAAGATGTGTGAAGTAGCTAAGAGATGTTACGGAGATAATGATGGGGTCCTGAAGTCTCATTTAATTTTCAAGTTTTGTTTTCTTTTTATAAAAACTACTTTTGCACTAAGTGGATAAAGGTGCATCTGATGTCGCTGTCGACTTTATAAACATTCAGTTAACGGACACAAAGTACAGCTAGACTCGAAACAACAATTTGTGGATCACACAAAGTGTTGTCTCCTTTGGGGTTCGAACCAATAACAAACGCTGCAGATCTAAATGGCAAGGTCAGTGCTTAAATCACACATGTAATTTCGGCCACGATGGTTAGTGTCCACAGGGACTAGTCAATTGTGCCAGAGCTATTATAGTGTTTAATTGAGTCTGCAAATCCAAGTGCACCCTCAATTCCCTCACTCTCATAGTCCGATGAGACGGCATATCCGACAAGACCAGAGAGAGATTGGGCGCAGCACCAACGGCTTAATGTATTTTTTGTGCTTGACACCGAGCTTCTATTAGAAAGTTGTTAACAAAAAAAACCATCATCACAATACATTTTGTTCGACCTGGTCATCAAACCTGAAAGCTCAAGACCTGCAGTTGATTAAACTACCACTGAACACAGAGACATTCTCACGAAACGCACCAAAGGTTTTTTTAAAGTTTTGTTAAAACGGTCAATACACCGACGGTTGTAACAGCATATCATGCACATGCGGAATCAATACTGCGTTATAGCATAATCTTCTGGGGAAACTCCACCGACTGGGAGTATGTTTTCAGAGCACAAAAGCAATGTGTTAGGGCAATTTATAGGTTAAAAAGAACCGACAGTTGTAAACCAATATTTAAGGAACTTAATTTACTAACTCTTCCAAGTATTTATATTTTTGAAGTTGCTATATTTGTAAAAAAGAATATGCATCTCTTTACTAAGTTCCAGGGCAGCCGCCATCAATACAAAATAAAACCACATATTTAAATAATAGCATTTTTTGTATGGCATCAAGAATTTTTAATAAACTCCCAGAGAATCTTTGTCAGGATAACATATTACACTTCAAAATAAAAATTATTTTTAAATAAAAAAGAAAACCGACTTCAAAAATCACTGAGGAACTAAAAAGCAAAAAATAATTGGTTTTGGAGCAAATCTTTTTGGAGTCGATGCCAAGCCAAGTCTTTCTGATCTGACTATAAAACCTCTGCACTTTTTTATATAACTTTCGTTGTTCATTGAATAGGTAGTTAGTAGTTTAGTAACTTTTTGCGTAAGGGCTTGGCACCGGCTCCAAAAAGTTTTGCTCCAAAACCAATTATTTTTTTGCTTTTTAGTTCCTCAGTGATTTTTGAAGTCGGTTTTCTTTTTTATTAAAAAATAATTTTTATTTTTCCTTTTTAGTGCTATACTAATAAAAAAATAGTAATAGGTGGTAAGTAGCTACATAGGTTGGTGTAGGTGGTACATGATGCCTTCCTTACGTGCCTCAATTCTGAAATGTAGACCTGTACCTTTCTGGCAATTTCAAGTATTTTTTTTATTTCAACTTATTAGCCTACACACGTTCGTTTTAGTTCCATCATCAGATCCCGGCAATCATCCAGTACCAAAGTGTTTGCCAAGACAAAACAAAGGAGCCTAAACTCGATGAGATTGCGTTATTGTATTACAAAGATCCCATGGCAACCTTCCTGCTCTATCATCAGACTTTGGAAAACATTCAGCACTTAAGTCCATGTAAAGACAAATCAAACGAGACCAAACTCAATGGGATTGCGTAATTGTATTACAATTATCCCATGGCTACCTTCCTGCTCCATCATCAGAGTTTGGTAAATATTCAGCACAAAAGTCCATGCAAAGACAAATCAAAAGAGCCCAAACTCAATGGGTTTGAATCTTTGTATTATAAAGATCCCATGGCCACCTTCCTGCTCCATCATCAGAGTTTGGTAAACATTCAGCATTAAAGTCCATGTAAAGACGAATCAAACGACCCCAAGCTCAATGGGATTGCGTCTTTGTATTAAAAAGATCCCATGGCCAATTTCCTGCTCCATCATCAGACCCTGGAAAATATCCAGTACCAAATTCCATGTAAAGACGAATCAAACGACCCTAAATTCGATGAGATTGGGTTGATTGGTTTGTGATACAACAACCCAATCTGGGTTGTTGTATCACAAAGATCTCATGGTTACCTTCCAGCTCTATCATCAGACCATAGAAATCATCCAGCATCAAAGTCTATGTAAAGACGACTCAAACGAGCCCAAACTCGACGGCATTGGGTTGTTATCGTCAAATCGCTTCAAGTGTGCTTATAAAATTTGAAGAGTTCCTCCGATTTTTTCAGGATTCCATGATCAAATCCTGACCTGATGATCATGGGACCAATTAGGAGGTATACTCTTTCAATCAAAACAATAAATTTTGAAATCGGTCAAGGCGTCTTAGAGAAATCGGGGAACATACATAAAAAACAAAGATTCCGACGAATTGAGAACCTCCTCCTTTTTTTTGAAGTCGGTTAATAAAATTAAAAAATATATTACTAGAAAAGGTTTATTACAGCGTGAAGGAATACTTGGGAGATAAATGTATAATTAATTAATTGACATATTTTATATATTAAGTATTATTATTATTTTATTTTTATTTTTTTGACATCTGTTGGCAACCCAACATTTTTATGTGTTGGTACACATGTATATTAGTGTGTAAGATTTATATTTTATGTGTTGGTAACGCTATGCGGCCCCACCCGCACTTCTTCCCTAACTGTGGTACAAGCGAATACACGCATTTTTACCTCACGGACCTCGTTTAATTTAAACCAGCCCCAAAAACAATTAAACTTCTTTTCATGGTCCTTCGAATGGTGAGGTACCGCGAGTGTAAACAAATAAAGTGCAAGATCGTTGTTCAGGACAGTTTTTACGACGCCCGAAACGGTTACAATCTCCACGTCTGTTGCCGTCGTGTGAGTGATTACCGATCAAACTCGTCGACAGCTGAAGCCGTCAACGGTGTATTCAATACTCATCATATATTATTTCCATTACCTACAAAAGAAAAACAGCGGAACTTCCAATTTTAACCGCCAAAAGGAAGATTGGAGAAATTCGGCGTTTCCAGAAAGAAAGAGATCTTTCTGCTACTCGCCGCTGCACGGCGCTGTGTGTCCTACTAGCGTGCAGTGAAGTCACGGTATTGGTCAAAACTTTTTGTTGTAGCGGCCGCGCCTCAACGCCATTGGCCACACTACCATTGCCGATTGCGTGTAATTGCAAGCGTGGCGCCACCATCTTCCATCTTGCCGTCGAACGCCGCGACAGGACGCCATCCCGCCATTTTTAGCTTCAACAACTTTGTGTAAAGACTTTAAGTTTTTTGTTTAAGTTCTGTCTTGCCAAGTGCGTATTATTTTAGCGTCATAATTATTAATTCAGTGAACGTGTATTAGTGCGTGCGCTGCAAATATGACCGAGAGTACGAATATAGAGGCAGAGCTATCTGCTTTAATTAGAAAGCGTGCCGTTCTGAAAGGGGCACTAACAAAGTGTTTTAATTTCTTTTCTAATGCGGATATCGACATTAATCCGCACATGTTAAGTGTCAAAGAAGAAAGGTTACGATCGTCCTTCGAAAAGTACGAGGCGCTTAATCTCGAAATATGTGCTTTAGAGCCGTCAAGTGATGATTCGGAGGCTGTCGAAGCCAAATATGTTGAAACTTTATCTATCATCAAGCGTTTCTCTGTTGAGGCATCTTCTGCGCCGCATCCAGCGTCTTCAAATAAAGACCAGATTGCATCAACACGCTTACCTAAAATAAACATTCCGTCGTTTACGAGTAAATATTCTGAATATAAACCCTTTATAAGCTTATTCAACGCTTTAATTGATAAAAATAATAGTTTGCAAAAAATTCAGAAGCTATTTTATCTACGTAGTTGTTTACAAAACGAACCTCTTGAGTTAATAAAAAACCTACCACTCCTGCCTGAAAGTTATGATGAGGCTTGTAAAATACTCAATGATCGATATGATAATGTATATAAAATAACTTCTGAACACATTTATATCTTATTAGACATGCCAGCAGTCATAAAGTCAACGGCTCAAAACATTAGACAGTTTGTCTCGATAATTAAACAACAGTTAAGTGCTTTAAAAAATTTAAAACATGATGTATCCTTATGGGATCCATTAATACTTTGCATATTAACTCGAAAGTTAGATAATTATTGCAATAGGGAATTTCAAGTCTGAAACTGTCCCCCAAACATTGAGCTGGCCGACAAAGATTAAATTTTAATATGCCAAGTGTAATACTGCTGATTAGCTGATTTATTTTTATTAGCTGATTTATTTTTCCAGCTGTTGCTGCCTTCTGAGCATCAAGCCAGTCTCCATGAGCAGGCGCAGGAGGAAGCCAGCCCTAGTGCAACAGTTGTTCCAGTACTTTGCACTCAATTTGGTTATGTAATCGCTGGGTCTTTGCCAGCCTCTCAAGGGCCACAACAAGTAACCTCTTTATTTTGCAAAACTTGTGACAATACTTTAAATGACTGTTTAACTGAATTTTTTAATACTGAAAGCATACCTGAATATTTTTCTGAATCTTTGCCAGAACATGATGCTTGTGAAAAAATATTCAATGATACAGTAACTTTAGACACTAAAAATAATAAATTTCAAGTTAGTTTGCCTCTTAAATTGCCACTAGAATCTATTAATGAAAATCTTGGTAACTCTTTTAATTTAGCACTAAAACGATTTTTAAACTTAGAACAGAGACTTCAAAAAGATGACCTAGTTTTCCAACTGTATAAAGATTTTATTCATGATAACATTGAGCAAGATCATGGTACTATTATAGACATCAGTCAATATGACCTCCATTCAGATCCTGTCTATTTTTTACCACATCATCCTGTACTAAGGTTTGATAAAAGGACTACTAAGTGTAGAGTTGTTTTCGATGGGTCCATGAAAACTAATAAAAAAGTGTCATTAAATGATATGTTACTTAATGGGCCTGTGGTTCAAAACGAGTTATTAGACATTTTGCTACTTTTTAATAATAATAATAATAATAATAATAAAATTTTAATTCAGAATTACTTCCATATTTTGTTAGTTACAGTGTTCTTAACCTAGTGTTAGTAAAAACATTTATGAATTAAAACAACGACAACGTGTCAGGCGCTTGCTTTTGCGTGTAGGCCTATCCAATGCCTCATCAGTACTGAGTCCCAGCGGCTGGCACACGCGGTCAGGATGGTGCTGGGGCCGCCGCGCACCCGCGCCATTAAAGACGCACTTCGCTTGCGTATGACGGCGTGAAAGCCGTCCACGCGCGCCTCCGCGAACATACCACTCGCGCTGCAGTACCGCGGCAGCCCCATCATCACCCTGAACGCGTTATTATATTGCACACGCAGGGCGTCGTATGTCCTCCGCGTGTATTTGGCCCACAAACTGCAGGTGTAGAAGGTCTGGCAGAAAGCTCTAAATAGTGTGACCTTCACTTGTTCAGTACACCGTACGAATCTGCGAGCCAACATGTTACAGCGAACAGACAACGCCCTGCGTTCCCTCTCCATATCCATATCGTCTTTAAGGTCCTCGGTGACCCAGTGGCCCAGATACTTGAAATGAGTGACTTGGTTTAATGGTGTACCATAGAGTGAAACGGGAGGTACAACTGTGACCTCTTTTTTTGGTGCTTTAAATACCATAAGCTCACTCTTTTTCACATTGTATTTGAGCCCCTGGGCTGCCGCATAATCTTCACATATACGGAGTAGCTTGCGCAGCGCACCGATTGAAGGGCTGAGCAGGACCATGTCATCCGCATAGCTTATATTATTAACGCAAATTCCTTCTATGTGACATCCGATGCCGGTGCTGCTCAGCTCTGCAATCAGGCGGTCCATATATAAATTAAATAATTTCGGTGAGGTCAGCCCCCCCTGCCTCACTCCACACTCCAATACGAAATCGTCCGACTTACTGGCCGCCCACCTAACAGCATTTTTCTGATTTTTGTACCAGTACTCAAATATAGATACAATTTCAGGGGGCAAACTAGTGTCTTGGTACATTTTAGTCCACAACAGGTCGTACGACACTAAGTCAAATGCCCTGGACAGGTCCAAGAAACATGCGTATACTGGGGTTTTACGAGCGGTGTAGTATTGCACAGTCTGCTTAAGGCACAAAATCGCACTTTCAGTAGATAGACCATTTCGAAAACCGAACTGGCCATCATGCAGTTTTATATGTTTTGTTAAATGGCCGTCAAGCAAACTGTCCAATACCTTCGCTATAACCGTGGCTAGGGAGATAGGCCTGTAGTTAGACCTGTCCGAGACATTTCCAGTCTTATTTTTTGCAATAGGGACAACAATGGTATACATGAAATCATCAGGCAGGTAAGAGTGGTTAATACAGAGATTAAACAATAGGGCCAAAACTCTAGGCAAGTGTACCCCAGCAAACCGCAGGTGCTCAATGCTGAGGCCATCATGACCTGGAGATTTTCCTCTTTTCATAGATTTAATAACTACATCAACATTCTTTGCACTAAACCTTACATTGATATCTCCAGGTATAGCCCCAGCATCAGGCACCGACCTCATCTCAGGCTGTGCGAGATTGCCAACCGGCTCAACTCTGAAATGTTGCCTAAATAATTCTGCAATGGCATCTGGCTCGTGTTCACTCTCGACGCTTACGGGCCGGCTAGGCTTTATATTCAATTTATTAGTTGATTTCCAAAATTTTGAAAAATTATTATTGGAATGGTGTCGTGCAATTATATCCATCTTAATTTGTTGTTGGTTATTTTGACACCATTTCAATTTTTCCTTGAACAGACGTCTAGACTCAGTCATTTCATTGTATAGCTGACCAGAGTTAGGTCTCCCATACCATAGCCAGTTATGATAACACTGCCGAGCCTTACCGTGAGCCTCCCTCACATGTTTATTCCAACCTATAATATGCTTGCCCCTACTGCGATTTGAATTCGTACTAGAGGAAGATTTCGCGCCTTCTGTCAATATGCATACTATATTTCTATACATATTGCTAATTAAGGATTTATGCTTATCAGAGTTGCACTTTTTATCAGCACAAGTAGCAAATTCCGATGGAAAATCAATAAGCCGCAGATTTGCGTGACAATAGTTACGGTACATTTCAATTTGACTAGGTTGCCTTTCACCCCATATTACATTATTTTTAAATTCGTTTGTTATTACAATTTTAGGTTTTATTAAATTCAAATTACATGTTCATTGCATTGGATAGTGATCCGACCAGTAGGTATCATACAATATGGTCACAGTATCGATGGTAGCGCGCGCGGCGCTCGTGACTACGCAGTGATCGAGCCACCGCCGACATCCGTGTGCGTCGCTAACAAAAGTGTGCGAGTCGTTAGGTAACAATTCGAGATCAACACATGTCCATGATTGTTCTACGCAAAAGTCTAAGAGTTGCATTGCAAATGACTCACCCGGGTGCGCGTTGAAGTCTCCCAACACAAACACAGATTCAACATCACTAACTGCAATTATAGAATTTATTTCACCTAGACATTCCGTAAACTCGATCAAGTTGTCTTTAGAGTCCGTAGGCATATACACCGATATGATTAGCAAACAACGATCTTGTACCTCAACCTTAATAGCTGCTATGCGATCACTGTTACACTTTAACACTGACACTGAGGGAAACACTGACTTCCTCCAGAGCAATGCCACACCTCCGTATGGTCGACCACGGAGCACACCTGCCGAAGTATCCACGGCAGACTTGCCAGTGAACGCAAACTTGTCACTGATGCTGTCCAGGAATGGAATATCGTGCGGCAACAGCCACGTCTCCTGTAGCGCCACAATGTCAGCTGTTTCACATATATGCCTTACACATTCGGCAGATCTTATAATATTTTTGCAGTTAAATGTCACTAACTTAGTGTGATTATTCATACGCTAGGTGCCAACAGTTCTATTATTTCGCAATCCTAGTACCGGAATTACTTCTTGCCCTGAAGTTGACAAAGCGACGGTATGCAACGCCTTCTGGCCAGAAATCATCATTCAGGAAAGTATCTAGTTTATGTTTTGGTACCAGTACTTTGTACGCATCATATAATTTAGGTACTTTCATATTCATTTTTTCCAAGTGTACAGTAACATCAGTTTTACTCGCTATGTAACTCAGTATGTCACACACGGGCACGTCCTTCGCAACATTATAAATATAGATGGGAATTTTAATATCTGCAGCTTTGAAATTCGTGTCCGCGCTCGAAACTGCCTTTCCCCTACTAGCGATAAACCGATTCCTTAAACGTCTTTTCTGTACTAGGGTCCATTCTTGGTCTTCCTTTGGTATTTTCCAGTCACCATTGCGTACAATATCAGCCAAAGATTTCCTACTGCCGAGTACACCTTGCTTTATGTTCGGAGCGGCCGTGTGTCCCGCCTCGCTCGGCACGTCGGTCGCAGCTGATTGCAGGTGAGTCATCTCGGGCTCGTCGCCGGCCGTAGAAACACAAATACTGTTGTCGTTAGCGCGATCACAATTTTGTTGTTTTAGACTTGATGAGTATATTTTTATAACAGATATAAAAAACATGTTCAGGCAAATTTCATTAAATCCTACACACAGAAGTCTTCAAAATATTCTGTGGAGGGACAATGCTACTGATATTATTCAATGTATACAGTTAAACACAGTGTCATATGGACTTAAAAGTTCATCCTTTTTGGCTACACGCTGCCTTAAGGAGCTAGCCATGAGGTATAAAGATGAGTTTCCTTTAGCTGCTTTCATTATTGACAATTCTCTTTATGTGGATGATGCTCTTGTTTCACAAAGCACCCCAGAACTTTTATTGCAATCAAAGCGCCAGCTCTGTGATCTCCTAAACAAAGGTGGATTTCAGTTACACAAATGGTTCTCAAATTGTCCAGAATTATTAAATGAAATTCCTAAGTCACAGCAACACTTTGATGATATTGAATTACAAAGTGATAAAACTTTCTTAAAAACTCTAGGTATTCATTATAATATAAGCACTGACTCCTTCATGCTTTCGTCCCCTAATAATGACGTTAATATGCCTGCTACTACTAATAATTTTACTATTGCTACAAGAAATGCTAATAATAATGATAATATGCCTGCTACTAAGCGTGAAATATTAAGTTTTATTGGTAAAATGTAGGACCCGCTTGGTCTTGCTGGCCCAGTGGTGTTAAAGGCTAAAGTGATCATGCAACAGCTATGGCAAGCGCACATATCATGGGATGAGCAGCCTCCTGAGCACTTGCTAAATGCTTGGAAAGAGTTCTATTGCAGCTTAAGTATCATGCCGCCTATACAAATACCGCGTTATGTTAATTTAAAAAATGCACGCTTAATTGAACTAATGGGTTTTTGTGATGCCTCCAGTTCTACTGCTTATGGTTGTTGTGTTTATTTGCGTGTTACTGATTTTAATGGTGATGTGAAAATTTCTTTATTGTGTTCCAAGTCACGAGTAAATCCCCTTAGTCAAAGCTTAACCGTACCAAGGCTTGAACTTAACGCGGCAGTACTTCTTGCTAAGTTAACAGCTCGAGTGAACAGAATATTGCAACTTAAATTAAAAATAGATAAAGTGGTTTTACACTCTGATTCTCAAGTTGTTTTAGCATGGATTAATACTAATGTAAACACATTGAATGTGTATGTGGCTAACAGAGTAAAAGTAATATTTCAGCTTACCCAGTCCTACACTTGGTCGTATATAGGTACTGAGAATAATCCTGCAGATTGCTTAAGCAGAGGCATCCTACCGCATGAATTGCACAGCCACGCTATGTGGTGGTCTGGCCCAAGGCTTCTTCATAATAGTGAGTATAAAATAGGGACTCAAACAGAGATTTCTCCTCCTGACTTACCTGAAATTAAGGCCTCCTCTGCATTCTCACGCGCTATGGTGTGTACGGTAAACGAAGCATATATGTGTCTAGATTTTTTAGACAAATTTTCTGATATTAATAAAATGAAACGTGTTTTAGCCTATATACTGCGTTTTGTTGATAACCTTAAGTCAAACTGTAATAAAAATAAATTAAATTATCTAACTAGTAAAGAATTAGAAAACTCATTGTTACTAATTGTTAAATATGAACAGCAAAAATATATGCAAGATACTATTAAGGATTTAAAATGTAATAATAGTACAAAAGGTACTTTAAGACAATTGTGTCCTTTCATTGATGCCAATGGTCTAATAAGAGTAGGTGGGCGCTTAGAAAATGCCTCCATACCGTTTGCTCATAAGCATCAAGTTATTTTGCCTAGACAATCTCGAATCACACACTTAATAATACAAAGTGAACATATAAAAAACCTGCATGCAGGTCAGAGACTCGTACTCTCAACTATTAACCAAAGGTTTTGGATAGTACATGGTTTAAACGAAGTAAAGAAGGTCATATATAAGTGCATTGTATGTGTAAAACTAAAAGCAAATACAGCTAAGCAGCTCATGGGGTCTTTACCCAAAGATAGAGTGAATATAAGCCGGCCATTTCAAAAAATAGGTTTAGATTTTGCCGGACCAATAATGATAAAACAAAGTCGAATTAGAAAAGCTCTAGAAACTAAAGCTTATGTATGTGTATTCGTATGTTTTGCTACTAAAGCTATACATCTTGAGTTAGCTTCTGATTTACGAACTGTAACATTTCTAGCTTGCCTCAAAAGGTTTATTTCACGTAGGGGTCTTCCAACTGATATTTACAGTGACAATGCTTCAACATTTAAGAGTGCTAATACCCAGTTAACTGAACTGTATAAGTTACAAAATTGTAAAATACATCAAGGGGAAGTTCATAATTTTGCATCCCAGCAAGGTATAAATTTTCACTTTTTGCCCTGTTATAGTCCTATATTTGCTGGTTTGGCAGAAGCTGGGGTAAAAAGCATGAAATTCCACTTGAAGCGAGTAGTACAGAAAAATTTACTGACTTATGAAGAAATGAATACTGTAATATGTCAAATTGAAGCTATTTTAAATAGTAGGCCGTTAATGCCATTATCCAATGATGTTACTGACTTTGCATGTCTTACTCCTGGTCATTTTCTTATAGGATCTGCTTTAAATACTTACCCTGAACAGGATGTGCAGGATCAGAGGAATAAATTGCAATTTTGGAAAGTTTGTACTCAAATAAAATGTTCATTTTGGAAAGTTTGGCATAAGAATTATTTAAATATTTTACAAACACGCAATAAGTGGAGAGATGGGCATCCTAATGCAAAAATAGGTTCTTTAGTTATTTTGAAAGAAGATAATACAAGTCCTCTGTATTGGCCTTTAGCTAGAATTGTCAATGTATTCCCAGGTGCTGATAATAAAGTAAGAGTTGTTGAAGTACAGACAGCAAATGGTAAAAAACATAAACGCTCAATTGTAAAAGTTTGCCTATTAGCAGTCGAATAAGCTAAGCATTAATTAATCAACATTTCAAAAATTTGTTGTTAACTTCTGTTTTTAATTTAAGCAATAATCCTTAATAGGAAGGCATATTGCATAGTAGTAACTATGTATTCAGTTTTCTTTAACGAATTTTCTGTAAAATTTACAATTCTTCGTTGTGTTTGGTGCCTACATACATAGCTTATATTATATACATTAATGTACCTTATTTTCAGACTTACCTATTTACTAAACAGTGATTTTATTAAAACAACAATTTTATTTACTGTTTATAACAATAAAGATTTGCATTGTGTGTCAAGTTTAACTTGAATCTGTTAAAATAGTTTCTGTGTAAGCTATTGTTTTTGTTTTTCTCAGGTAGGCAGTATGTTGGCAACCCAACATTTTTTATGTGTTGGTACACATGTATATTAGTGTGTAAGATTTATATTTTATGTGTTGGTAACGCTATGCGGCCCCGCCCGCACTTCTTCCCTAACTGTGGTACAAGCGAATACACGCATTTTTACCTCACGGACCTCGTTTAATTTAAACCAGCCCCAAAAACAATTAAACTTCTTTTCAGTTATATTGAGTTATATTTTATTTTTTGACATTAATTTACATTGATTATTTTAAATTCTAATGGACATTATTTTTATTATATAAATTTTACATGCCTTAACGGTAGAATATGGAGAAACATAAGATTTTCTTTTTTTTATAATACCAACACTGTACCCATTTACGCAAAATAAATGATTGATTGATTAAAAATAATCTGAAACATATCTTGAAATGAATGCAGTTGGTGAATATTTCCCTCGCTCCGATAACTTGCACAGTTCCTGTCAGTTCGCAGTCTAAAGCATGAATGACGAGA
The DNA here is from genome assembly GCA_944739405.2 of Euclidia mi. Lineage (NCBI taxonomy): Eukaryota > Metazoa > Arthropoda > Insecta > Lepidoptera > Erebidae > Euclidia > Euclidia mi. The sequence continues at coordinate 33,405,277 of OX123205.2, read as the reverse complement.
ATAAGGGAGTTCTGAAAAGGTGACGGAGAGAATACAGTATCCGACCGTATTGCTTCCGTTTAAACAAAGATCTACCCGCATAGCGGAACGAACAGGTGTAACTGGGATTGGAATCTTAATAACCTTGTGTGAAGGTACATGTTGTATTGTACTTGATGAATTGCGAAATATAAGGATTCTTTTTTTTGTTCTTACAGCCTTTTAAAGGTTAAGTATTTATTTCATTTATTTATAGACTGACGCCTGTATCTCCGAAGGGGTAGGCAGAGGCGTAGTAAATAAAGGTTAATATAGTATTTGGCTTTATATTAATTTTTGGTTATGTAACGTGAAATTCTTGTGCAGGTTGTGGAGAATTTCACTTATTATAACCACGCCTTTTTCACGTCGGGGTAGGCAGGGATAACAGAACGCCACTTGTTCCTATTCTTACAAACCTCACGCGCTTCCTCTACACTCATTACTCTTTTCATATATGCTCGCCGGTTTCGGGTACTTCGTACCTTGCGTATTAAAAGTATCTGTATTATAAGGTACTAGGAAGTGTCTTATTTAATTCCATCTTTACCTCTCATCTATACTGTATTAAGGACTCTAGGTTTATAACAGACGAAATAGTTTTGTGATTTGTGAATGACTGCACGGTTGGCGTAGTGGTTTAAGCGGCCGCCTCGCCACTTGACACTGCGCCGAGTGCTGTGGGTTCGATCCCCACACGAGGCAACACTTTGTGTAATTCACAAATTGTTGTTTCGAGTCTGGATGTTCATTGTGTCCGTTAGTTGTATGTTTGTAAAGTCCCCCGCGACACAGGATTTAGTCCTAATGCGGGAGTTGTCTTTTTAAAAGAAAAAGAAAAAACAAAGAATTAATAGATCAAAGATAAAACAAATCGGTATTTGCCATCTTTTACTGCCTTTTTGCAGTCCACTGTTGGACAAAATTTTTGGCAGTTGGATTTTCATAATTTGACTTGCACTGTATTGTGAGTCAATAGGAGGATCTGGCGTACCATACCACGCTTGCCAGACGGGTTGGCATAGGGCTTGATGTCAAGTTTTCCGTCTCTTCGCAAAACTATTATTTGTTTCGTGTATTTTCTTTAGTTGCTTCTTACGACACCCACGGATTTAATTGGGGTAGTGACACTATGTATCCTTAATCTTAAGAATAATATTCAAGAAAAAATCTTGGTCTTTTTTTTTAAATAGTAGTGTTCGGGCAAAAGCTAGTCAAGAAGTTTGTGCCATAAATATATACAAATCTTAACTTCACGCCTTTATCTCCGAAGGGGTAGGCAGAGGTGTATTACACACCCACACTTCGCCAGTTATGTTCCGGTCCCAATGTAATTGGGGACGAGCCTATTGCCATCTATCGGGCACATTGCTAAGCGAGCGATAATTCACATTTTTAATACACACATAAATTCGAAAAGTCAGAGGTGTGTGCTCGAGGTAACTGGGAATCGAACCCGAGAACATCGTCTCGGCAGTCCGTTACGTACACCACTGGGCTATCGCCGCTGTATAAATATTAAATACAAAATATACTTAGTTTATGTTTATACAAACTATATTTTACTTTAAGTATTAGAACGAATATGATTAATTCCAGCTTTGTACAAGTAAATAAGAAACGTATTTTATCACTTACGGAGTGGTTTGCTGTTATTGATGTTCATATAAGCAGCAGATTCAATGAAGGATGCATGTATGATTCATAACTCTTTTTATTTTTGTGACAGTTATTTATTGACGAAACACACGCAATATAAATAATGTGTACTTCATATTTTAGTAATTCTAGAAAACATCGGTACTATTTTTATTTGCTTTTTCAGTAGTGGTAATAAAAATGTTGAAGTAATTTTCACTTTTCTTTTAGAGTCATATTTTATCTTTACAGCATTTCGCACGTCACTCCTGGTCGTAATTAAGCCTAATTTGCGTCATACCATTGTGAGTGTTTTGGAGGATTATGCCTACTATATAACAGGCTGGCCAGGCGGGTAATTATAGGATTCGATGTCGAGATTTCCGTCTCTGCCCAAAGATAATTCTGTGTTTCTTTTTTCAGTTGACCCTTTACGACTAAAGAAATAATAGTAAGTCTTACACAATATAATAAGCAATATTATGCAGCTTCATCAAAACTTGGTATAAAAAGTACCGAATTTTCAGGCCTTATAAGGTGTCAATCTTGTGACTTCAAGGTCGACCGTCCTAAACGTATAATCTCATTTCAACATTAAGACCAATTTGATTTAAAGAATTTCTCGACTTATCTTTATTCTTGAAACCAAACTGGTAAGTAATTTAGAAGGATATTTTTTCACAACATAATAACATATTGTGAAAATATAATGGTTTCATTTTCTTCTAGTAGCGTCTAAGCTTTTTTTTTTCACTCATAAAACAGGCAAGTCAAGTCTCCCTCTCTCGTCTCTCTCAAAAGTATCTGGATTTTCTCTTAGTGTTTGGATCCAGGTCGTAAAATTAGCCATTTAGTTGCAATTTCGCACGTAACATTATATAAAAAACCAAATTCGAAATAAGTAGCAACACTTTTTCATAAATGGCCTTAAATTGTAAATAAGTAAACATACCTATGTGAATTGAATTTTATATTAAACATAAGTTAGGTAGATATTTGGTAGTCCAGGCATTGTGTTTCAATAGAAACATAGGAGTAATTAGTTTCTTTTTCTCATTACAGGTACCTACATTTCACAAATTAAGGACACTATGATATAAACGAACACATAATATCTGCAGTAGGTAAGTAAGTCAACAGAAACTTTTTACATTTATACTATGAATATGAAACTAAACTTCTTATTCTGAAGCTTCCTTTAAATCAGTCATATACATTGTGACGTTATAAATAAAAAAAAACTCATTAAAGTCAATGTAGAAAGCATATTGCAGAGAGGTTGGACTAGGTTTAGACAAGGTTATATTTCTTTGGCATATTGTGTCATGGTTCAATAATCGTCAAATATATAAAAAAATGCGAAACGATGTCACAAGGCCTTTAAAATAAAATTTATTGCTAACACGTTTTCAGATTTTATGGATCCTATCATCTAGACTTAGCACTGCATTGAGTATTATACTAGAGTTTGCCCGCTGCTGCTCCCGCGTAGTAGTCGGTTATCGCGGCAATATTTGAAATAAAAGTGTGTTCATTTTTTTTTTCGGGATCAATAGATTTTATAACGCATTAGTTGGTAGGAATCCATACTAATGTTACAAACGCGAAATAATGTATTTTTATATTTTTTTCACGTCGCAATGGAGCAATTGTATGGTATGGTTTCTGTGTGTGAAGATAGTTTGGAGGCTGACATAGGCTTTTTACCGTGATAATCGAATACCTCGTTAGCAGAGCTGCGGGTTAAGTCTAGTACGATATACAATGCATGGATCTGCATGTGCAAAATATTTTAATAACATAATATAGGCAGTAGCTTATTGACCTTAAATTATTTCACACAGTGTGCGATGACATAAGACCTTATTTTCCTTAAATGTTACTTGGATAGTAAATCAGAAAAATCTGTTTACTGGTACAGAAAAAGACTGCACGGTAGGTACGTGTGCTAGTGTGTGTTAGGTACCTGCAATGCGATCCCGCGGCGATCAGATGAGCGGTGGCGGCGGTCAAAACACTGAACTGATTTTTGAAATGCACGATTAGAAAAAAAAAAACGTTTTAGCGAGTTATTTTTTCATGAAATATGTATTCAATTATAGTAGTATATTCACACCCAAAATATTTTGCAAATGCATATCTGTATTTTAAAAAAGGGATGAGGTAAATGAATAAAAGTAAATTACAAAGAGAAAAACTCACACACTAATGAAATATTGATGTTTGTAAACTCTGCCGAAGTCTGTTAGTGATTTAACGGTATATTGGCCACATCGTACTTTACAATTGATGACGTAATTTATTCGTACCATCCAATATAGTTTCAATTCTTGAGTTTTAAATTTGAAATTGTACGTTTCTTTATATTCGTACGTTCATTTTAAAATTTAGATCTCTTAAAATTGCTGCCTCCGTGGTCCAGTGGATAGCGTATACGTCTACTGATCGGATCCTGGGTTCGATTCTCGGGTCGGGCAAAAGTGTAACTGAGATTTCAGAAATCTCAGTAGCAGCACGAAGTCTGGCTATGTGCCCAGTAACGGAAATATACGGCGTGCCCTCTATTACATGGGACCTAAAATTCGTAAGGCGAAATGCAGCTCTACCTACCCTTTCGGACATACAGGCGTGAAGAATTCTTTTTAAAGAAAATAAATTTCAAAACGAAAGCTTCTAAATACTGATGTGTGTAAACACTTTAGAGATCCGTCAGTGTCGTATCACGGTGAGGTAACTGTCTATCGGCCGCATCGCGCTGTACGATTGATGACGTCATTTGTCCCTACCATCGCACCTAATATAGTTTGAGTTATCGACACCCACACGTATATTGACTTGGAGAAAGAAAAGGTTTTTTTGGTAATGTTATGTGTGTTCGCGTTTGGCGATGTGATTGTGGCGGAAGATTTGCTTTGTGTACATTTTTCGAAAGTTAGGGAAGAAAATATATTTTCGTGCTATCTGCAGGTATAACAGTACAAAATAGAGTGGTGAGGTCCGCGCACGCCGTCCGCACGCTCGGGGCACGCACATACCCAACGTGAGGGAGGCCATCTATTTAATCAATGTAGTATGTAGTAATCAATCTAAATGTAATGCCATAAAGTATATAAAATGTAACACATACTAGATACAAACACATTCTTCATATGTATAATACTTAACTTACCTAGTATATTCACAGCTAAATTAACAAGAACATAACCTCAGCCGCAAACCATTAGCCTAACGAGACCTCACCCTTATATAGACGACGCAATATTTTTTGTTGAATCAAATATATTAAAGGTTGGTGTGTGTTGCGCGCGACATATTTTATTGTTGACAGTTTTTTATTTATCATTGTGTCTAGGGTTGAAAATACTTCTATACCTATATTTTAATAGGAGTTGCGGTTGACAGGGAGAAATTTTGGTTCAAATTTTCGGTACTTAGGCTTGTTGAAGTAACTGAAGTAACATTCATTTATCGTCACTTAAGTTGTGAGGTTTAATATTATATTGTAAGGTATCTAGCAGTTTTACTTAGGTACTGTAGTAGCATGTACAAAGATACGATAGTACACAGATTTAAAACGATTATTTGTTGAGTATGCTGACTTTCCTGCGCAAGACGGACCGACGACGCGACGATATGGTTAAGATCGCCGAAAGCGTTTGTATGCGAGCGGCTCAAAATTGGTCTGTGTGGCGAGCCTTGCTGGAAGCCTATATGCAGTATTGGACGTCTCAAGGCTGTGATGATGATAAAAAGTGTGCAAACAATAGGTACCTACTTTTTCCAGACTTTGTATTTTTCCAGTCGCACTTTGGAAATAATTATTGTAAATAAATAATGATGTCTTTGCCCGACAACATTCTATGAAACGCAATTAAAGGATAAGTCTAAACGATTCGCCGTCTACAAAGGTCCTAAGTTAACAAAAGGACAATTAGGTATCTTAAGTACAATGAGTTTTTAGTAAGGCCGAGGTGTAACTGCGAGCGGGTAAATTACGCTTGGTTAAAACTGCAACCTTCAGAAACGTCAGCAAAAACAGAGATATATAATTATGAATATCTTAGTAATCGCAATTATATTAAGTGAACTTCTATGGTCCGCAGAAATTTCAAACTTTCGTCCCGTGTGGGCGATTGAACTCACAAAGTACAGCCAACGCGATTTTACGCAATTAAGACCCGCTTAATCATTTTGTACGATGTATACAAATCGCGAAAGTTTAAAATGAATTAATATTGTGGTCGAATGTTTCTAAAGGCGTTACAGTCCCCGTTGCGTCACACACACTAGCTCTGTAGTTTGTTATTTTACTTGGTGTCGGCCAACAGCTGTTCAGATGCTGAACTCAAATGGATATGGCTTCTCCTATATTCGCTGAGCAATGTAGATATAATACTAAGGTGACACTCACACCACGGCAAAACACATACATCGTAGAATAATATTCAATAATTTCAAATTTAATTTCTGACTTCCTGTCCTCCAAATACGGTTAGCGTAATTGAGTCTTCGTGCTTTTAAACGTTAACGAAAAATCTATTGATTAGTCGACCAAAAGCTTTGTCAAGTATTCTTCTTTTTTATGTGAGGATGTGGCCAACTCAGTTGTCAGAGTTTTCAGACCACCCTAAGGCCTCCAGCATGGCCTAACGATTCTTTCCTGTCAGCTTTACGTGCCCTCCGAAGCACGATAGTAATGATCCGCTTTAGGTGCCAAACGTGGTTACACCTCCAAGTGGCACCTGCGCAAGCATTGCTTTACTTTGCCAACCTATTACGAAAGGCAAGCCACGTCACATTTTGAGCGCTACTAATATAACAAAAATAGATATAACTTAAATATAAAGTCAAATCATACACTAGACCACAAGTATTTTATTAAGTTTATAATTTATTCGTTTCATCAGCAACTGCTACTAAAGCAAATTTTTCGATGTGAATATTTTATACGCTAAAATTATTTATGTACCTACATTAACTTTTGTGTATTACCGAGATTGCCTGCTTTACATTAGTTTTCCATATGGAAATAAGTTACTTTGTTGAACTAGTAGCAATATTGTTTTAATAAAATAACCTTTGAACTTGATTCGTAAATACCGACGGTTGTATAATTTTAACAGGTTCCGTATTTCTCGTGTACGTAAGTGATCTTATAAATTATTTGCGGTTAGTTGAAAAGGAAATAATTAAATGCTTTGCATCCCGCAAAGCATTTAATTATTTCCTTTTCAGCGTAACTATTTCCTGATAGGGATTTTATTTGTGATTCCGTGTAAGTAAAAGTAAAAGCAATATATGTTGTAAACTGCCTTGGCTAGTATTTTCACTCCTAAAGCAATCATTTTGGTTATATGTATTTCGTATTATATGTATCTTTTGTATCGTGAGATTCGCGACTGACTGCAAAATATAAAAAACAGTCTGGACTAGACTAAAGACTTGTGTATCACACGAAGTTGTCCCGTTTGGGCATCGAACCCACTGGACTTAATGTTAAACCACTACATCACCTGTTCAGAATTGTATCCAACATGACCAATCTAATAAAAAAATGTTTAGAGCGAATTATAAAATCGCTATCTATCGCACCTAGTCTTACTTCTTGTCAGTTTTGGAAAAGCAAGAAGTATCAATTCTTGCTACCTAAAATGTAATTTAATTTAGTTGTGTCACCTATTGTTTTAGAACTAAAGTTTGGAGGACGAACTTAATTACTTTGTAAATTCTCGTTAAGCAAATATATGTCGCAACGCGTAACGTACATACTTACCAAGATGTTACCTAAACTGAGCACTAGATGTCGCTCGTGAGAGTGCGTGTGACATAATCAGCCTGTCACTTGTCAAGTTCGCGAAACGTCAATGTCAATTTTATTCGTGAGCACATTCGGCCTGTCATTTGTCAAAGTGCAGAGGCGATGTCGATTAAGTCAGTCAGTTGAGTCCGCACGTTGCAAGCGAGAGTGAGCTCACGAAAGGCATCCGTTTCCATCCGATTAGTTTGTGAATAATTGTGATTGGTGATATTCTTAAATCATTAAAGAAGACATTTACTATCCATTTGTGGTGTTATTTCGTATCCCCACAAGATGCAAGAGGAGAATAACCGTGTACCAGATGACTGCAACTTTATGGGTTCCCCGTCATCAGAATTGGGATGGGACCACAACGACCCACGTGTTCAAAATGGAGACGCTAGTAACGAAAAATTGCTGGGCCTGTTGGAACTACAAAATCGTAATTTTCTGACGCTGATGCAAGCCATGAAAATACCTCCTACATCGTCGCATGCCCTTTGTTTACCGGACTTCGATCCTGAGCAACAAGATATGGATGCACGTGCTTGGGTGACGACTTCAGACATGTGATTGAAGATCAAGACCCGCATTGCGCCCCACTTGTGGTCGCACTAATGCGTATCGTTTCCTGGGATGATATTGTGCAATGCAGTGTGCACAAGGGCGCGAGCGATAGAGACTGCTAACGCTGCTATGTTGGTGAATCAGCTGAGCAATCAATTGCAACCTTGGTGAGCGTATTTTGTCTGATTTCTTTATTGGTACCTACTGCCAATTTTGTTAAGTGACGGTACTTGTAAAACATTACGCGTTTAACCTTGGAAATGTCATAATCGTTGTGGTGATATCGCCATCACACCGTACCGAGCGTTGTTGCTTCGATTCCTACACGAGAAACTGAGTTGTGGACCCGTTTGACTTTTACGGTGTCGTGTTTCCCATGGCAATGGCATGATCTCATGAATAATCTTCTTTTTAATAGCTCAAAGAAGAAAAAGACAATAAAATATATGTGGGTAGTACTGAACGATATTGCGACCTTTGCTGTCTTTTATGTTAGCTTATGTATTTTATGTGTGACTACCACAGTGCCCTAGCTATAGCGTAGATATCGAATGGAGGTTTTGAGTTTGATACGCCGGTTAAAAAGAAATCGATTATTTTTACTTCTACATGCGAGGGTGGCTCGCACTCACGACCCTTGTGATCATATTATGCTTGCTTGCAAATAGATTATCTTGTCTCGGTCTTACTTTATGGACTGTATCAGTAACGAGAGTGAGCGTACAGGCCGACTTGCATTATTCCAAACAAGTGCGGTAGGTTAGTTAGTGTAACCTGACCATAGTCAAAAGATATTACTAGCGCCGTTATTTTATCGACTCGTGGTGTTGATAATACTTAACGGTTTTCGTTTAAACGTGATCAAAGCCTAAGTAAAAAGTGGCACTGTTACTCGTTGTAATTCTGAGTTGTACCGACGATCTCGGTGTTGCAATTACACCTGCTTTTTTGTGTGCATAAATTTTTAACATGTCACATTAAAATGTTTCTTACTGTAATTATTAGATGGCACCACTAGTAGAATTAAACTCAATTTTAAGATTTTACGTGTGAAAATTACCTACTATGCGTTTTTAAATTCATGTGATACGCTGGGAGTTTTTACCAAGTGCCCCGAGTTCTCTGGCCAATTTCAAGTTATGTTTAGGACGTTTAGGAGTGATAGTGTTTCTAGTAGAAGCTGTTAAACTCGGTTATTAGACGTAGAAGAAAATGATTGAGTTATCATCGTAGTGCGTCAGTCATCAGTTTCAGAGAGTTTAATTTTCATTGTAGGTAGAACTAGGTTAGTGATCGTTAGTGATGATTGTATGCTTAACCTTATTCTCATTAAATGGGTTCTTCGTTAGTCGTTGCTGTGATAGTTTTGTGGTACCCACGTTACCGTCAGTGTAGCTTTGCATAAACTGGATAAGCCGTTTGTGCGGCTGCATGTTTAGCCATGCGTTGCCATTGGTTGGACCGGTAAAGTGCCTTTCTGGTTAGCCTAGTTTACCCTTGAGCTTTGTGTTAGTCAAGACGGCCGTTAGTGCATTGTCATAGTATCACAAACGTTGTCCATCATCTTGAACGCGAAAGGTCCGTTGCTGTATCGCTAAAGATTAGGTTAGGATACCCTTCGTATTTAGACTATCTATGACAAAATGGTCCGTGTGGTGACGGATTAAGAATACGGAATGTCACCACTCCATATCATCCCGTGGGTGTCGTAAGAGCCGACAGAGGGAGCATTTTATGCAGAGAACAACACTGTAAGAGAAGGAAAACTTGATACAAACCCTATACCAACCCGTTTGGCCAGCGTGGTATAGTAGGCCAATTCCTCCTTTCAAAGGAGAGGCCTAGTCCAGCAGTGGACTGTCAAAGGCTGATGATGATGATGACAAAATTATAACGCTGAAAAGACCGATTGGATTCTTGGTAGTAAACTTAACATCTAAACTATCAGCCTAGTAAGATTTTCTTATAGTCAGCTGTGTGATAAGGAAAACCAAAGCAACATGACTACAAATACACTTTACGATTACTTTGTTAAACGCTCGAAATGATTATCCGGGTGGTGTTGTGTAACCGGATGGTGGTTGTAATGAGTTTCCTATTATTTTAACGAGTATGCGTGTTGTTCAACATGTCACCTTAAAGAGAAAGAAATAGTTGTGATTTTCATTAAAACCTGTAATGATTTTGATCAGAGTACCTTTTATTGCCCACCGACTTGTGCCAGGAATGGCCGAACGACTAGGATTGCTGTTCGAGAATTTTCTTTTAATTCTAGAGTGAAGTACATTAAACTGTGGTTGTTGATCGCCATCACGGATACCCTGCCACTCAAGTAGCTCTCATTTGATTTTTGATCGCTAAAATTATCTACCTCTGGTTTCTGTGTCGTATGACAACATGACATGACAGCATGTTGAGAGAATCTGAAGTTACTCATGGACTGTCGATTGGTTATCTCAGAACTGTAGTCGTTGCCTCTATGCAGCCAAAGGAAATCAGTTTGTCTGAAAGTAGTATCGGTTCTCGCCATGTTCGCATTTGGTTTTAGTTTTTTGTCAGTGGTCAAATCCAGTTTTGACATAGCTCATTGAGAGTATGGACGAGAGTTACATTCTGTGCAGTTGTGAAATTGTAAATGAATTTGATAATCGCCTAAAATTTACGAAGTGTGGACGTTGAATTAGTCTGAAAGAACCGATAATCTATTTAGTGGGTATACAATGAGACGAATCTTTAAAATACTAATGGTAGATTTGTTTTTTTTTTTTAATAAGGTTGAATTTGGTTAGAAGATGTAGAGTCCAAAGACCTTGGCTTTAATGTTTTGGTTTACTTGGTTAAAAATATCTTAAAGGCCCATTTGAGGTCACAGAAGTTCTTTACGATGATCATAATAATCGCAAAGTCTTTAATTCTAAACGTAACTGTAAGTACGCACTCTACAGGTTGAGAAAAATGCCTAAAGGTCAACAGGACCTGAAGTACAACTGACGAAATTGAGGTAGAACAAAGTAGTTCTGATATCGAAGAAAGTGTTTAAGTTTACATGATAATCGGATCGAACCGTACCAGAGGCTGACGTGTAGCCGTAGCTCGGTAGTAATCGGCGTCTAGAAACTTAGTAGTCCGTGAGTAGGCGGTATTGCAGTCAGCCCTGGTGGAGGTCGGGTTTCAGTCGCGTTCATGTGGGGTTCGCAGAAAGCAGAGTAACTGAAGGATACTGGGCTATGCATAGCTATGATCACATGTAGAGCTTAAATGTTATGGTTTACTTGGTTTGAAAAAAAAAATATCTTGAGAGATACAGCGATAGTGAAATGTCAGTTTTACTTTGAGTTCCTGATTACCTGACTGATTAAACTCGATGTTGATAGAGTAGGTTTGTATTCGTAGTTCTTGTCACTCTTATATGCCCCTGGTTAAGGGATGCCGCTGGTTAAGTGATGCCCCTGGTTAAAGGAAGCCCCTGGTCAAGGGATGCCCCTGGTTAAGGGACGCCGCTGGTTAAGTGATGCCCCTGGTTAAGGGAAGCCCCTGGTTAAGGGATGCCCCTGGTTAAGGGATGCCGCTGGTTAAGTGATGCCCCTGGTTAAGGGATGCCTCTGGTTAAGGGATGCCCCTGGTTAAGGGATGCCGCTGGCTAAGTGATGCCCCTGGTTAACATTTTCACGGACAGTAAACGAGACACAATTGAAGTTTTATTGTTATCACGTCTATAGGCGTTACTGTCCTTGAAAGTGTTAAGGGATGCTAGATGAACACTTACACGAGGACGTGTAAGGCGCAGGACGGCCGTGTCGCAACGCGTAACGTACATACTTACCAAGATGTTACCTAAACTGAGCACTAGATGTCGCTCGTGAGAGTGCGTGTGACATAATCAGCCTGTCACTTGTCAAGTTCGCGAAACGTCAATGTCAATGTCATTCGTGAGCACATTCGGCCTGTCATTTGTCAAGTGCAGAGGCGATGTCGATTAAGTCAGTCAGTTGAGTCGGCACGTTGCAAGCGAGAGTGAGCTCACGAAAGGCATCCGTTTCCATCCGATTAGTTTGTGAATAATTGTGATTGGTGATATTCTTAAATCATTAAAGAAGACATTTACTATCCATTTGTGGTGTTATTTCGTATCCCCACAAGATGCAAGAGGAGAATAACCGTGTACCCGATGACTGCAACTTTATGGGTTCCCCGTCATATATATATAATATATTATTTCTGCCAAAGTTTTCTTTATAATTTTTTTTAATTTCACATTTTTCTTTTGCAAGTACCATGACATATTAAAAAGGTGCCTATATTTCTAAGAAGATATTTTCGAAACATAATAATATTACATATGAGAATATCTTTTGTTTAATATTTTCGTAGTTATTTTTGTTAAATGTTTCGCAGTTGATATTTTAAACAAAATGGGATTATGGAAATAAGGTTTCTATGTATCTATACACGTATAAGTAGACATGTTTTAAGAAATAAAATTATAAATTATTACTATTGCAAAGCCACAATCCAGAAAATTTATTTGTAGTAAATAAAAAATTTACCACGCTATAATTGAAATGTCTGTCGTATATTCAGAATAAATCTGCAAGACTAATAAGTATTGGCAAATACATTACAGGCGCCATAGTCATCCCCCCCGCGGGATCTCCACCTTGTCGTGGTGGGGGGGCTCAGTAACCGTGGCTTGGAACCCCACGGTTAAGCTAAGAGGGATCCAGGAGGGGACGCTCCACGTGGGCTTGACGGGGCCCGCGCAGGATGCGTCCAACGGTGCGGGTGCGGGGGACAGTTCTGTCTGTCCCTCGCAGTCGGGTGCGGTCGCGGGAGGAGAGGCGTGTCGGTGTTGCGTTGCCGCGCGTCCTATCTCCCGCTACCAAATGTGGGCGCACCATTCGATGCATCGCGGTGGGGCCGCAGAGGAAGAGGAGATGCGGTGTTGCGTTGCCGTCCTCCCTATCCTCTGCGGCCGCTGAGTGTTTTGGCGGCGGAACCCAACACCTTAATCCGCCGCCAAGGGGGTTTTGTTCGGGGCCCGTCTGACCATCTGGCGGGCCAATACCCGTCGGGGGGTAGCAACGAATGCTTATGCGAATCCCTACCCTCCGACACACGGGTACATGAGGAACACGGGTTGGTTTTTAGTCAGTAAGAGTCTGACAGTCCCCTTCGTCCTTCCCCCGGGGCGGAGGGACTCCATGAGGATTTTCCAACCCGACACCAAAAAAAAAAAAGGCGCCATAGTCATTAATGAAATCTTAGTAAGTAAATTATTATTCACAAGTGTAAACTTCAGTTTAGGCATTAAAATATCCTCTGTCTGATCATAGCTCAAGCCCAAGCTATTTACGAACTTATATCCTTACATTTCTTGACATAAATAGCAAATACATATATTATTCTCCAAGCTTGCTCCATTGTAAAACTTGTCACTAGTTACATAAAATTGGCAAGGGCGGTTCTATATGAGTCCGTAGATTGACAATTTAATTTGATTGGTCGTGATTTATGAATATTATTATGTCATGCTTTGCAAAACGTGAGCTTCTCGTATATGAAGAAAAAATATGCGGTCTTAATTGGAATATTGTGTGGCAAATAAACATTTTTGTGATCTAAAGCAACTTCTACTTAAATTATTTCTTAAAAAATATATTTTTGGGACAACAAGCGCCCTAGGAATAAACTTTGTACCTATCACGACTGGTTACCAAAAAGTCACTCAAAGGACATTCATCTAATCAACTAATAAACAGAAATATTATATCTCTACTACCAGTATACTTATCACATATTTCAATACAATAAATAAATACCCATTAGAAATCATTCTTTGAACTCATTACCTGTACATTTAAAAGCAAACAACGCTTCGGAAAATCAAGCGAAACGTATAAAAAAATAGGAACCTGATCAGAGCAAACTTCTCCGAAGTGGTAATTGATTATCTTCAGCGAAGTGTAAAAGAGATGAAAGAAATATCTGATACAAAGTGAAATGACAGGAAAAATGAGGATAAAGGCAAGCCATTCTGAATAAATGAACTGTGACAGCGAAACTGACAGATATAAGTATTTTGGCTAGTTTCAGGGCCTGATAAGTTGCTGATAAATTAATTTTGTAAGATAGATCATAAAGACATGGTACCAATTATGAATTGATTTGGAAGATAGGGCCTATAAAGGTGTGATACTGAGCATTAGAAGAGCTGTATCCGTTCAATATTAATTTGACTGTTTGCCCATGATGAATGCGTCCTTGAGAAGAGATTAACAGACTTCTATGCAGAGGGCCTCGAGTTCAAACTCACGGCAACAATAAATTTTCGAAGTTATTTAATAAGTATTTCGCTTGATAAACGGTGGAAGGCAACATCTCGAGAAAAACTGCATGTGTGATTCTTTTTCGTAATGTTCATGAAAGTCCAAAGAAGTTTACCAATCCGCATTTTGCCAGAGTCATGGATGGCCTTACCCTTCTCAAAACGCAAAGAGGTCTGTGTCCAGCAGTGGGACAGTTTATAAACCAGATAAGATGAGCCTGCGGTTACACCTCCCGTGGCTTTTTTCCGATAAATGGGCTATCTAAAGCTGAAAATCGGACCAGTAGTTCCTGAGATTAGCGCGTTGAAGCAGATAAATAAACTCTTCAGCTCTATAATATTAGTATAATTTAACCTACAATTTCTAAACCACAACACACAAATTTATAAACCACTAAGGACATAGGATACATTTTATTTAGGGAACACGCGGACGATGTCGCGGCCAACAGCTAGTTAGTTATATAAGAAGCTATCGAAAGAATTTTTACGTTTCAGGACGGAAATATTGTAGATGAAACTGCTCACACCCAACTTTGCCAAAAACGAAATCGACGAACACCTCTACCGATGCAAGCAGGATTTGACTACACAAAATTACCCAGCAGTTCCTCAAACTTATAATGATATGGTAGCTTCGTACGAAAATAGAGGACTGCAACTTATTGCTCAAATGCCAAGTTTTAAATCTGTCAAATCATCGTTGTATAGATATAGAAATAAGTTAGCAGGAGTTGATAAAATCCAATGCGACAAAATAGAAGAGGTGCAAATTCCCGGATATGAAGCTTTCTTAATGGCAGATTATTATTACGACAATAAAAGAATAATTATATTTTATTCACAAAAAGCAAGAGAGTTATTAATTACAGTTAAGGATTATTACAGCGATGGAACCTTTAAAATTTGTCCAAGACCGTTTGATCAACTATATATCATTCATGGTGATATTGGAAGTACTGTGAACAGTACAAACATCGTGCCACTTGTCTACGCTCTAATGAGTGATAGACAACAATCGTCCTACGTGGCTTTATTTTCTTTAATTAAATCCCAAGTACCTGGATGGCATCCCACAAAATACAAAACTGATTATGAAAAAGCAGCTATGAGCGCCATCGCTAAAGTTTTTCCATCTGTAATAGTGAGCGGATGTTACTATCATTTTAACAAGGCTATTTGGCGTAAAGGGCGCGAGCTCGAAATCACGACATCGAACAATCCAGCAAATATCCGGGAAGTGGCATTGAGAGCTGTACTCCCTTTACTACCACCACACGGAAGCAAACAGAAGACGAGAACATGATGAAGTTTCGAGCCTATATGACAAAGCAATGGTTAAAAGAAGATTTTATACAAACTTGGAATGTATTCGGAAGTCAGCATCGCACCACTAACTGTTTGGAGGGCTGGCACAACAAATTGAATCGGGAAGTAGGGAAAAAGAAGCCCAATATCGTCCATTTTCTTAACATTATACAAAAGGATGCATCATTGGTCACAGTCCGACACACGATGATAAAAAACAAATTATATTTTTTTAAAGAAAGGCAGAAGAAATATGTACTCAAGGACGAATTTATACAAGAAATGCAGATGGAATTTCTGCATGGGAATATGTCTGTTGGACATTTTTTGGAAACACTTAGACATTGAGTTTATGTCTATAGTATAAGTGCATAATTAGTAGGTATATGTATAATTCTTAGTGTTTTAAAAAACACCATTGTAAATATTAGGGTAAAGTTACACGTGCTAATTTAGTAGCATGCTTGTTTGTCAACTTGCTCATTGATTTTGTGCCTTGTGCCGCATGTAGCATGAGACAAAATTGAACGACTCGAATTGATCTCATTCCTCCATCTCTCTCTAAGTATTCTTGAAACAAACAAATCCAAATGAAATCGACGGACGGCGCAAGGTACAAAATCGATGAGCAATATTTCAAATAAGCATACGACTAATAAGCACTTGTAACTTTACCCTTAGTGATTATCTGTGATTATACAATTAGTATTAATTAAAGTTAATTATCTGTTATTGTAACTATTAAAGGAAACATAATATTATTTTTATTTAATACTTTATAACCTTTTTGTCATTTTTATTTACTTACATAGGTAATAGTTAATATTTTTCTAATGTTGTAAGCGTGTTGACATTGTGTTGATTTTTTTATTTGATTCTATGTAGCATTACAAATAAAAAACTGAAAGTTATGGTAATTAATTATTTTTTTTTGGGGAAGGAATCGTAGCAATTGTCACCCCGGTGACAACTGGGAAAAAGACTTCCCATTTGTCCCCTCTAGTCAACTTTCAAAGGGAACAGATGGCACAAATTGTCACCCCGGTGACAACTGGGAAAATAATTCCCATCTGTCACCCCGGGGGACAGGGCTAGAGGGGACTACTGGGAATAATTCATATGTATCTGCAGGCATGCTCTAGCTTATTATAAAGTGTGACTCTAGACCGATGTGTTATACTTCTGATATATGGGCTGCTATTACTTTTCAATATTACACGCTCAAAGGTCACGTGCCCTTGACATTGTCACGTATCCAAGGTCAAGGTGATCGTATGACCGTGTTCATTATATTGATTGACACATTGTCTTAATTCCAAGTTATTAATACGATCGTAAGTCACACTTCTTGACACTGGACTGCACGGATATTGTTAGGGTCAAGGTGATTTAACTTGGAAAATTCTTAGTGATTTATTAAAAACACCAAGACGTTAATTTTACTGACTAATTTGTTTTCGTTTTATTCTTTACGAGGGGATGCCCACAGCCACGCCCGCACATTGTTTTCATTTTCCGTAGTTTGATTTGCCCGATCGCGTTAGAATTTCGGACAAGACCTTCTTAGTGCACCCTAACTCTCCATAAGGAATATAACTACATGCGTATAGCGTCCGGTAATGTCTAATCATGGAGAAGTTATACAGCATACTAACGTAGTCACCATGACCCTATCTGTCACGATTGATCGTTAGATAAATACCGTAGTGGTTTTAGGTGGTTAGCCAAATATCGCAAAAGCCGAGTCTCGCCACAGGGATTTCACCGTAAAATCAAACCAAATAGCGGTAATGTGTGCAGGATAATGAATCATTCCAGAAATAAATTAATAGGAGTAAAAAGGTAAAGAAAATGTTTTTGGGAATGTTCGATAATATGTGGATAGTAAACGAGATAAAAATACCTTGAGTCAATTACGTCGAGGCCAAAAATTTTAATAGGTACTGTTTAATGTTTCTTCGTTATATTTGTAAAGGTACTGACCTAATGTTTGATATTTACATTTATACGTTAAAACCCAAAATGAATAAATAAAAAGCACTCTAGTGTAACCGCACAAACAAACATGTTACAGTTAAATACAGGTGTTTAATTTAAGTAGGTATTCGCTAGACAATTGTATTGTGGTGACGTGGTGCTCTGAATTGTATACCGTACAATGGGCTCTATTATATGCCATTGTAATTCGCGGTTAACTAACTTTAAGACTATTTATGTGCTCTTTCAGTGGTTCGCGTAATGTTGGTGAGTTATGGTGGTTACAGACTTACTTCTAAGCACGCTGCGAATGTTCGCCGAATCCGGATGGTCGGTAATATCAGTAATAATAATAATAAAACATATTTGGTAAGTCAGTTCATCTTACACGCTGCGAATATTTGCCGAATCTAAATACACTGAAATTAAACTGAAATTATACAAAACAAAAAAAAAAAGGTAATTCAGTTCATCTTTTCAATAGTGAGTGAAATCATTTTCCTTTACAGAATACTTGTTAGTTCGTACACAGATTATTAGAACAAAAGGTTTGTTGTATAATTATCTGAGAGTTCGTTCAAAATAATGTCTGAGAAAACTTGTACTCTGTGACAGAATACTGCTCCATATTAGGTAGATACTAAGCCGATAACGAATAATAGTTTGGTAACTATGTCCAAAACCAACACAATAAGAATATTTTACTTCATAAAGATTTACTAGCGTTTTGTATTTAAATAGCTACTAAATCTTGGCAACCTATTTTTTTTCTAATAAATTTTGTCTTAAAGACCTTAACACCTAAAGTAATGAATACTTATAAAACCTTCGCCACTTTGACACATTTTTATTTACCATGGGTCATAGTCGCGTAGTTATTTGTAAATAAAGGTAAAATACTTAATAATTTGTCATTTTTAGACAGTATATAATGTTTGTATTGCTGTATATTCATTGTTCAACATGTTTTCACCATCAGTTCTCAGAACTGAAATCTAATACTAATAGATAAATAAAGCTGAAGAGTTTGTTTGTTTGCTTGAACACGCTAATCACAGGAACCACTGGTCCGATTTGAAAAAATATTTCAGTGTTAGATAGCCCATTTATCCGGAAGGTTATATGCTATATAAGATCACGCTGTGAACCACGGGAGCGGAGTAGTAGCCTTAAATATCGCAGGTATAACCGCGGGCTCATCTAGTAGGTAGATATACATATTTTACAAGTTCATCTCTGGGCCTCATCTAGTCAAAAATATTTTCTGTACGTCACATGAGTAAATAAAGTGCTGTACGTACCTCGGAGGAAGCCTCTATTCCGTAGAGGTCTTTCGGCCGAAATCATGAGTATTCATCCTATATAGACATACGTATATGTATTCTCAGAGGAGGAATAATATTATTCGGTCCCCCATTTTATCCACATTTGTCAAAGGAGGGAAACATTTTGCCAACCATTAGACACTGTCAAGCGACTACTAAGAATTGTCTTATATAAATAATAGGGAGAAGACGGCTTACTTTGTGCAAGCTTATATTCGTAGATACATAATTATACAGTTGTACGCACAGCGACAAGTTAAGATTAACAGCTGCATTACCATTTTAATCCTTATTTCCTTAGCCGTAAGAACGAGTAGCAGTGAGTACTTTCTTCATATTTTGCAAAGTATCATTACATTACTAGACAGCATTAGTTCAAGTTTGTATGTTTGTGCAGATAGTGTTTTATTTTTCATTGCTAGTCACAAAATACAATAGACATATTTATTTTTACTTTTATTTCAATAAAACATACAATAAATTATATGTAGAAAGCAACTGAAAGTATTAAATTAAAATAAGCGCAAAGATATATACAAGAATCGAAAATTAAATTTAAATTTAAAAGGTGTCATGAAAGTCATCCGCATCGCTGTCAAAAGGAAGCGAGCCCAGAAGATTGGCAGCATTGCCTCGTTGTATAGAAATGCTCATCTTTTGTGCCAAATACGTGCCAGCCCTCTAGTAACCCGAGGCGTCGATCAGTCTCTTTGCGAATTCTCTAAAAAGGGATCTCGCACTTGGACCCCATGGCCCCAATTTACATTAAGCAATCTTATAAACAATACTGCATTTATAGAAATTATTTATAAGATGTAGGTATGTGAAGCCAGCGCGCGTTCTAAGCAAGTCAACAAGAAAAAAGAAGTTTAATTTGTAAAACCACATAAATGTATAAGCGTCTAATGGTATCCCAATTTTTGTATCGAATTTTCAAAGCCTAGGTAAATAAATCGCTTTTGCTTGACACAAATATACATTTCTATTACTTATTCAAATGCTAATTCGTTCAACCGATTAAGCATTGAACAATTGCGTCGCCGCCTTTACCTTGCTGCGCTAAATAACTTTTGTAGCAATACATAGGTATATAAGAATTCTAAGTATTTCTCAGGTGTTACAAATAAGCGAACAAAATATTAACCAAAGCTAGGATATTAGATTCGAACCATTCACCGAATATCGAGGTTATCCGAAAATCCGAGATTATACGCGTGTGATTTCGGCACTAAAGTAAATTATGGTTTTGCTTATTATAATACAGCATACAGTTTAGTTAAACATAGGTGGGGTTTCGTGTTAATTAAGTTATAAGTTTGGTTTGTGAAAAGAGGAATTCGTTGTTTGGAGCCGAGCCCTAATAATTTGACTATGTAAATATTACTATGTTATAATCAATGAAATAGTTATTTCCTCTGCAGATAACTGCACTGAAAGACCTTCTTTTTATATTTTTATCGCTTCATTTTAATCTACTGCACTGCTGCGATTTATAGACGTTTTATGTCTTAATGATGTTCTAAATCTTTATTTTCAAAGAAGCATGCACAAATACAAAGCTTAGTCCTTCCTGGAAATGTGCTCTATTAAATGTTTAGCTTCCCAAATGCTTATAAACGCATCTTTTCACTTCATTCTTCTTCTTAAACATAACGTTGCCGTTTATCCGTATATCCTTCTAGTCGTAGTGACTAGAAGGATATAACCATAACACTATTCATATACATGAAAAATAAATACAGCTTCAATAAATGGTCTCGACATTATATTCTCCTGACGCCTTAAAAGAACGAGATTGAATATACAAAAGCTTTCTAACAAAGGTCATTCGTTATCTTTGCGAGGAATTCGCTGTCATTGAGACCCTTAAGGAACCTTCAGGCATTGCAATACCAACCTTATCTCTGCTGTACTGAGTCAGTTATTGTGTAGGAAGGGGAATGTTGACACATCGTAACGATACTTCTGGAAGTTGATAAAGGAAGCCCTAGTAATGTATCGGTATTCGATTTATATGTATGTAAGGTTTATAAAATAGCCTCCTTCACTTGCTGGTTGGTTAACCTCTTTTGGGAGAGGCAGTGATAGATTATGTAACCATTTCTATAGGTAATTATTTTCGTCATTAGACAAGCTTGATGTGGACTTATCATCTTAATATATAAAATCCTTGCGTTACTAAAAACGTCAAAACAGATAAATTTAAAAAACTGTGCAGGCGTTGCTGCTGGCGTCCTCTAGTGTCTTTATATAAGGTACAGAGTGTCAATAAATTTCGTTCAGTAGTTTCTCTTAAAGTTCTCCGTATAGGTATTAAGGATTCAGTTTGCGTGAATCTATTATCATCAGTCATATATATGTATTGTCCCACTGCTAGGCACAGGCCTCTACTCACTATGAGAAGGGTAAGGCGATAGTCCACCACGCTGGCCAAGTGCGAGATGGCAGACTTCACATGCCTTTCGAGAATATCATGGAGAACTCTCAGACATGCAGATTTCCTTACGATATTTTCCTTCACCGTTTAGCAAGCTATAATTAACAATTTAATACGCACTTAACTTCGAAAAGTCGTTGGTGCGTGCCGTGGATTCGAACCGAAACCCTGTGCGTAGCAGACCGTCGGTCTCTCCAATGGGCTATCGATAGATAATTATTTTTCTTCCTGGTGCACTGTGAATCATTCACGGCCTGCTACTTACTGATCTTTAAATACTTTACCCCATTGGTTCCTATAACTGCGCCACGACATACCTACCATAAACATACCTCGGTATAAACATTACCCTCGGCGTTTCATCAGCCTTCATACTGTGACGGCCGATGTCATGTCAACCCGTCGTCACGAAACACAATAATTAGCAAAGAGGTTTGAAGACTATTTTATTATTTGGAAATGAGTTTTTAATTCGATGACGTATACATTTTGTCAAGTGTTCGCCAAATTCAGCAACCGTTGACAACAAGGCGATGGCCGTGCGGATAACACATTCGTTTCGCTCGGATGGACTATAAATTGCTCAAGTTTTTATTTTAGGGTGGTTTCAGATTAGCGTTTTATACGCCCGTATAAGCTCTTTTTTGGAAGCGCATGTAGGTGCGTATAGGCGCGCCTTTTGGCACACGCGCATCTCGTACGAGCGTTGACACGCTTCTAACCTCGTATAAGCGTGAGCCGTCACAATCCATGTTGACACAGACAAGATGTCACTAGCGTTTCGAGCGAACACGCCGAAATATGTCCGTTTACGCAAGTCCAGTTTTTTGAAGCCCGTAATGTAGCGCACGTGTAAGGGCGTATGCTGAAACGACCATATACGCGCAGAAAAATAAGCTAATCTGAAACCGCTCTTAACTGATTTAGACCAAGGTAGATATTTTTGAAACGATAGAAAATTATAGGGCTTTATTTCGATATTAGGTGAAAATAAGGCGTAAAAATAAATATTTTAAATAAAAAACATTAACAGTGTGTTTGGAATATAAAAAGGCAAGTTTTCACCAAATTTCGTGTAAAAGAAAAAACTATTGTAAAAGTTAAAAATAAAAAACCAAAAACTTGGTTATTTGAATTTTTCACATAAACTATGACGTTGTGTGAATAAAGTGTAAAAACAAAAGTTGTAGATCTTTTTATTACCTACAACTTTGCCATTGACGTTTTTTCCGTAGGACTTGTAGTTTTGATGGCAATCCAGATAAACCCTTTTTTACCCTTAAAATCGCAACCCCATCCACTTCCCGACCTCAGATCGCCCGTAATTTATTTTTCCTTTAATGATCACTATATTCTCTTCCTTCTCCAATGGGTTTCATCCTACTGTAATTTTATTTTACTTTTTACCGTTTTCTAACGTATCTGCACTGATTTAATTAGAAAGCTAGGCGCACTTTTGTTGTTAATGGGTCATTCTTCAAGGCCTCGATTTTGGTGGTCACACGGCAGTATGTCAATAGTTATTGAAGTTATGGCTTTAAACTATGTTTTATATGTTTCTTTATGTAATACGGCAACCAAAAAAACAGTTTTACTGATATCGACCAACAATAAATAGCCGATATCTAAATCCAAAGACTGAAAACGGGGACAATATTGCTGTTCTCCGCATGTCACACTCATTGTGTAATTCAAACAATCGTGTATAATTTTATATTCCCTTTACGAATTGCTATGTATTATACCTTAAAATATTTGTCCCGGGTAGTCGTTTTCGAAATAAATATGGACTTATATAAATGTTATAATATTTAAGAAATTTCATATAAAATGTATCGGTCACACGATTTTGGCACTCGTGTGAACGCGTGATTCAACCCTCAATAATTTGACTATTGAATGACTTTCGGCATCTTATTTGTATTCACGCGCATCACCAGTCAGCAAGCGACGGCCGAGGGAACCACACATGATTCTCGATGGCACATACGCGACAGCAGGGGTACGTAATTATTTCGTCAATATTTTTTTTACCTACGTAGGTAAGATTCGTGGCTACTAAGTTTTAATAATTCATAGGATTCTCAACAGTTCTTATTTATTGTAATAATAGTCTGAATAGGTAAGATTGCCATAAGAGTTCTTGAATTACGATAATGTTTTACTGTAAATAGTTATTTAGGAATTACAAAAATTTCATCAGATTTGTGGCATCAGATTCGTGTTCCCAGTACCATGAATCTGACTCATTGAACCACGAATCTGATAAGCAGCTTTTTAATACCGTGTAATTTCATTTTAAACGTTATTTTACGGTTTAAAACTACTTAAAGCCATTTAATAAGCATTTTTGCGATATTTTTTTTTAACTTACCGCCGTAAATGAAAACGATATTGGAGGAGGTGGATTGTATTATTTGATTTCTTGTTGTCTTGGTGACGTTTTAGTTAATACTTTGTTTAGATGGAACATATAGACGACGCAGGCTGTTTTTATATCTATAACTCATTATGCATTGTGTAACGTGTATTATACTTATCAATTAAACTATCTTTATTACAGATCAATCTACATCTAGTCAAACATACCGTGACGTAGCCAAGAGGAGAAACTAGATCTTTCTTTGGCCATCCATCCAGTTATAATCCAACTAAATTCAAAATTAAACATCTGGTACCTAGATGATGAAACCCTAGGCGGTGACGTAGAGTCTGTGTACCAAGATCTAGCCCTTCTGAAATCAATTTTTTTATCCATAGGCTTAGAACTGAATACAAACAAATGCGAAATTTTTATTAATGACAATTTAGATAAATCCTCTATTCTTTCAAAATTTCAATATTTGGCTCCCAATATCACTCAAGTTGAAAAAAGTCCATTTCGCCTCCTGGGGTCCCCAATTTTAGACGACGGTTTTGATTCCTTTATACAGCAAAAAATTCAAAATGTTAGTGAAATTTCTGACAGGCTACTCAAAATTAATATACCTTCATTCGGCTTTCACTATTATTCGATATTGTCTTTTTATCCGTAAATTTACGCACGCATTACGGTGTTCACCTTTTTGGAAAAATCCAACTCCACTCATTCAAATTGACAAAATTATACAGAATACCCTGAGTAAAATTTTGAATGTGACCCGGAACGACCCGGTGTGGCTACAGGCGTACTTACCTGTGCGCTTGGGCGGCCTCGGCGTTCGCAAAATTACCGACGTAAGCCTGCCAGCGTTCTTGTCATCGGTCCACAGCATTGCAGAATTGACTAGGAAAATTTTAGCTCCCACACTGGTTGATTCTGAGGTGCAGTTTAAGACCGATGCCTTGAACGCTTGGAGAAATGCTTGTCCGGGAACTGAGTTATCCCGAAACTTATCCTCCCAGAGGCAATGGGATGGGCCGCTTTGCAGCATGGTACGAGAAATCCTTCTCAATACATCGTCCAAAACTGCAGAGCGTGCTCGCCTGCTGGCTGTGGGAGAGTGAGAATCGGGCCTCTGGCTCCAGGCACTGTAGGTACCTCCAATATAGGTACCATGTTGGACGATACGACCTTTCGCTTCGCTACTTGCCTCCGTTTAGGTGCGTCATGTGTCTCTCCGCATCGTTGTCACTGTGGAGAGGCTGTCGATAGCCTTGGTCACCATGGCCTGTCATGTAGCAGGAGCGCGGGTCATATTTCACGACACTCCAACCTCAATGACATACTGCGCCGTGCTCTTGCCACAGCTGGCGTTCCAGCCCAACTTGAACCTCAAGGCTTGGCACGCGACGATGGCAAAATACCAGACGGGATGTCGTTACTGCCGTGGAAGCTGGTTAGGCCTTTGGTATGGGACGAAACATGTATCGATACCCTTGCGCCATCTCATCTTCCCAGCACAGCAGGTTATCCGGGCGTTGCTGCTGCTACAGCGGAGACCCTCAAACGGCGCAAATATGTAAATCTAATAGGAGATTATGTATTTGAGCCGTTTGGGGTCGAAACATTGGGGCCATTGGGTCCAAGTGCGCGATCACTTTTTAGAGATCTTGCAAAGAGACTCATAGACGCCTCGCGTGACCAGAGGGCTGGCACGTATTTGGCTCAAAAAATAAGTATAGCCATACAACGAGGCAATGCTGCCAGTCTTCTGGGCAGGCTTCCAATTGAATGCGATGAGTTTAATGACGCCTTCTAAATTTTAATTTTTAATTTTTTGATTTTTCACTTGTAACTATATATTAATTAGTTCTTTTTAATTATTTTAAGACTTAATTTGATTATATTTAAATAATTATTGGATAATATGATCTTTGATTAATGTTTAAATAATCATTAATCAAAGACTTAATAAAATGTTTCTGTTAGTGAATTGCAAAAAATACTGTGATTTAGTAAGCTGTGTTAGATATTAATCAAAAGAAGAGTCAACGTTATATTCTTGTTGCAATTTTTTTTTCAATCCTTCTTTATGCCAGTGTGATTGTAATTAATAAGACTTTTACTTTTAATGTTACTATAATCATAAACACTGATTTATAAAATAGCTAGTAACTTTTATCAGACAATTATAAAGTAACACTGTGATGTGTGAGCTTATGCAAGATTGTAATTATACTGTACATGTTACATTTGTATTGTAACTTGTGAACATCATAAGTCAGTATGATTGTAATTATTGAACAGTATATTTGTGTTAGTTATTGAATTAAAGTGAAGTCATGTTAATAATTGAAATAAATATTACTTTTTGATTGTATTTGAGATATTTCATTAATGTTCAAACAACCTTACTATCTTAAATGTTATATCAGTGTGCCTATTGACATTGCAAATCTGAAAACATTAATATCTCATTGGATGATGACTATAATATAGACCTTCATCCTTTATGTTCGTTTAGATACGATTAGACCAATAGCTATGCAAGCAGTAACGTGTAAACTATTCTAAAGTGTGTATTTCATAGGCATATCACATAATAAAAATCTAAACTTAGATGCTTGCTTGATCTTACAGCTTATGAGTCTGTTAAACGAGCTGAAGCTGTTGATTTTAACATCAAATTTTATCATGTCAGATTCGTGGTTTGCTACGTCAGATTCGTGGCACCAACATTTTTAAAAGTGAATATTTTCTTTATTTGTCGATCGATTTTGATGTAATTACACCATTTGGTTTGTATTGTTTTGAAGTTTGATAAACAGACGCCAATATTGTGAAAATATGAAATAAAAAAAATGCCACGAATTTGATGCGAATAATCTTGCGCGAAGAATGACCCTAATACACTATGACTTTGATTGTTAAGCTTTAATATCGCCTTTGGGTTTTCTATGGAGAAATAGAGGAATAAGGTACAGCAGTAAGACTGTCGTGACAATCAATTCAAAACACTTCCTAGTCGATGTTTTCTTAAGTTATTTACTTATAGCACCTGCTTTCAGAGCGGTTACTTTTTAAAGTGGTCAAAGACGTCTTCACTGCTATATTGTACTGCTATATTGTAGCGCTCATAGCGAGACTTGGCTTGCCGTTCGTAACAGATCGACAAAGTTAAGCAACGCTTGCACAGGTCGCCACTTGGATGGGTGACCGTGTGTGGCATTTTCATCTGAGCGCTACCGTGCTTCGGAGGGCACGTAAAGCTGTCGGTCCCGGCTCTTGTCTAAAGATAAGGGTCGTTAGGCCATGTCGGAGGCCTTCGGGCGGTCTGAAAATTCCGACACCAGAGTTAGCCACACACTCACACGAAAAACAAAACAAACTGCTATATTGATATAGTAGCCGATTTGGCGCGCTAAGACCACACGAGTAACTTTAACTTACCTGGCTTTAGCGACAACAGACACACGAACTGCGTATGTATGGAAAACGAGACCGATTCTATCCCCTTTTTCTTATTCTTCATTCAACTCCATTACTGTTTCTTTGCTGCGTATCCTAAAGATGGAGTTATCATCGCGATAGGCAGCGGCTTGGTTGTGTTTTCGTACACAGCCATGTCTATGAGTCGGGTCTACCACTTCTCAGCTATCTTTTTTTTATGGACTTACGCCTTTTCTCCGAAGGGCTAGGCAGAGGTGCAATCTTACAACCACATTTCGCCATGAATTTTTAGGTTCCACGCAATACTGAGTGAGCCTATGGCCGCTACCAGGCACATCACCAGACTCCGTGCTGCTACTGAGAATTTGGAAAAACCCAGTACCACTTTTGCCCGACCCGGGAATCGAACCCGGGGCCTCCGATTAGCAGACGCATATGCTATCCTCTGGACCACGGACATTTCCATCCACATTATCATTTATCGTTGGCAATCAAAAAATTAAAGCTTAAACCTGTGGGGCAAAATTTGAAATTAATCTCTTTTAAACAAAACTTGGGTCTACAGTCTACATTTAAAAACAAACAAAGGCATATAAATATATAACGTAGGTAACGTAGGAGAATGTGGGCGTTCTTCGTCTCTCAGGTCTTCCTCCATCGTACATTTCAGGAAAATAAGATTCGGTATACACTCAATAGGTTTTACTCAAACTAATTAGTTCACTTCACAAACTAAATATGCACACGTGCCGGATGAACATGGATTACTTTTGGAAACGCGGCGAAGTCGGAAGGAGGTAGGCCACACTTGTTTCCTCCGCTGTGTTTGTCGCCAAAGTGTCCGTTGACAGCTCCACGTTCGCTTATAACTTAGACTATATATATTATGTAAATAGACGGAGGAATCCCATCACTCAAAGGTCTGGGATGGGCTCCAGTGTGGGCCCCATTACCCGTCAAAATTTAATAAAGACATAAAGACATATTTATTTCTGCATTTTGGTTGTTTACAACACTTATACATGTCAAAACCCTTTTCTAGATGAAGCCGGCTTTTCCTAGCTAAATGACTTCTTGAGAAGAAAGTCCGAAACAAACTCAGAGTCATTGTTTTTTTTGTCACATCAATTTCTTTAGTCTTTTCTTCATCTTTTAAAGTCCAGACAAAAAAGGGTTTAGTATGCAAGTACAATGCAGGAAATTATCTGACGCTTTTGACTGACTCGGCCCACTGATGGCCCGCATTCAACAGCAATCGTACGGCTCAACCTTAATTGAGGGAGCCAGCACGATCTGTATCACTATACACAATAGAACTTCATTTGAAACTTTGATACTTCGTTCATAGACATTTTGATTTATTCGTATAAAAATGTGACGCATAAACATAGTGACGTTATAACTTAATCGATACTTTTATTTTACAGACTAGCTTCGGCCCACGTATTCGCCGATGTAGGTGACAGTTATTGCAAAAAAAAGGTAGCCTTTGCACTATTGTGATGTAGAAGCTATACTGCAATATTTCTTTGAAAAATAAGTATACTTGAATATAATTATATATCTCAAGAAAAGTGTTTTCATCGATTATCACAAACTTTCGTGTTTATAAAAGTTCAAATAAAACCATCTGCTGCTAACAAGTAAGTTTAAAGCTTGTTTAATTAATTGCAAGACTTCACATGTAGGACGATACTATTAACTGTACTAAGTACTGAGTAGTCATTGACTACTTTTTTTGCAGTGGCGACAGATTGCCAAAAAACGATAAATTTGCATGATTCTAATCGTGTGAGTAATTATCACGATTATATAATCGTAGCCATGATAAACCTGTCGTCATGCAAATGACAAGTAGACTGCTGTGAACCCTTAAAATATTTGTTCTCAGTTCTCGAAAAAATGGTCGTACGTTGTTGTCCTGGGAAAGGTCTATCATTACAGACAGGTTTATTGTAGCCAATAAGCTTGATATTGTAGTGATCGACCGAGCAGAGCAATTAGCATTGATAGACGTTATTACCACATCGCATGACAGCAATGTCGTAAAAGCAGAAAAAGAGAAGGAGATCAAATATTTGGTCCCAGCTCATGAGATTGTCGATATGTGGGATGTGAACTCGGCGATCATTGTGCCGATAGTTGTGTCAGTAAATGGACTAATCGCCAAGAGCCTTTACCAACATCTAAAGATGCTTGCACTAGGCCGCAGAAAAACTAATATTTTTAAAAACAACACTTTTTGTGTTCGGTGTCAGTTAGAAGTACGCACACAATTTTATTTTCTTTCTTACTCACCATGCGGACTCCTGGTTTAATTCTTTTAAATTATATTATCTCTCAGTTATTTTAGACCTAGGCGTATCTATAAGGGTGTAATTAATTTGACCTGTATATATAATATGATTTTGTAAAGATTTGAGTTTTTTTTCTAAGTAAGCCAATGACATTGTCAGAGACTTTTTCTATTTTACCTTAAATAAATGTGATTCATTGTGTGTGAAATATTTTATTTTAAATTGACCCTGAAGTTAAATTTTATTTCTAATCTACGTATTAGTTAACTCGCTTATTACTGCAGCCTGCTCTCGATTGGTGATTTAATATAATTATGTAACCGAGCATACTAGGATCGTGCCTCCCTTCAATTTCAGAAGGTCTAATTTAGTTTGGAAGATTTTAGACAAACACTTGACGATCGTGATCGTTACTGACTGACTGACAGACACGCTACAGCCGAAACTATTGGGTGCAGGAAGCTGAAATTTGGCATGTATGTTCCTTGGGGACCGTAGGGGTGCACTAAGAAGGGATTTCCCGAAATTCCCACGGGATCGGCCAAAACGGGTAAATTAAAAAAAATGCAGGCGTAGCTGCTGGCATCCTCTAGTAAGCATATAACTTCCAAAAGTCTGAAATACGTAACGTGGTTTTGTATTCGAAAACTATTACGTGGTCATGATCTCGTCATTGACCCTATCATTGCATATAGGTAGTGATTATTAGTGATATTATGTAGTATGTAGGGTGCATAGGGTTCCCACCAAGAACTTAGGGTCCCAAGCCAACCTCACCTGCAAGTGGTGCACCTGCCGAGCAACGGACGAGGCTCTGGCAAACAAAATGTCCCAATAAGCGGCAATAGGCTCGCCACCTATTACGTGGGATCAAAACACTGGCGAAAAGTGGGCGTTTAATATGCCTCTGCCTACCCCTTCGGGGAAACAGGCGTGAGTCTATGTATGTATGTATTATGTAGGTACATCAATTGCTTTATTCACCTTAAAAAGGTAATTTAAAAATATATTTTTTATCTTAACTTATTTGCTAGTGTTTAAATATAAGCTGTATTTATTCACAAATTTTACTTTATCTGAGTCTAGTTAATATTTACGACAATTTCGAAGAATGTTCGAAGATTCGAAATTACATTTGTGTATTTATCTTTCTCTTATATGAGAAAAAAATCATAAGTCAGAGTGAAGTGCATATATTGGGTAAGGTTGCTATTTTAATGCGGTCTCTATTACTAGTCCAACCTCTCTGGCTTATAAAACATTTAATGACATTGACAGCTGTTAACTGCCAACCTCAGTGTTGCCAACCATCGTATCCGAATACGCCCAAATCTATTAAGATTTGACGTTCCGTTTTCCAATCTCCGACATATATTTTTCGTCAGTTTCAAAAACCAAGCGTACAATCTAGTGGGTATAAAAGTAGACTACCACAGACAGTCAGACATTCCACTAACGACTAGAATGACAACTGATGACTTCCAATAAAACGCTAAGTTCATAATAGACTTTATTACTATCCGCAGAGTAATACTTTTTGCTTGTTCCATTTCTGATATTGCAGAATCCAAAATGCTTGCCACAAAAATATTCAACAACCCTAATCAAATATAGACCTTATTTTTCACAAATAAAGTTGAAATTCGCTCACGATATGCACCGAAAATTTATTCGATTTCACTAAATAGAGGAAGTTTATTTTTTATTAAAAACGTTTTGAAATTTTTACGGTTTTAGATGCATATATGAATTTTAATAGTGCAATGTGTTTGTAAAGGCGGCGATAGCCGAGTGGATATACCAACAGACTGCCATGCAGAGGGTATCGGGTTCGAATCCACGGCGCGCACCAATGACTTTTCGGAGATATGTGCGTATTGAATGGTTAATTATCGCTTGTCCCGTGCCTCGGAGAGCACGTTAAGCCGTCGGTCCCGGTTGTCATGAAGATCTTTGACAGTCGTTACAGGGCGTCAGTACCTTCTAAATAAACTGACACTAGTCTAAACCATGGAATATCGCTATCCCTTCGGGTTGCGGAGGTCAGACAGGCAGTCGCTCCGTGGAAAAGCCAATATTCAGTCAAATCCGGTTAGACTAGAAAGCGGACCCCAGATTGAAACTGGGATAACGCTAAGAGGAGGATGATGAATGTGTTTGTAAAGGTTATAATGTAACCTTTACAAAACCTGCCATCAAATTTATATTAATGGCCATTTATTGAGGAAGGCTAGGCTATATTATAGCCTAGTCTTCCTCGATAAATGGCCTATCTAACACTGAAAGGATTTTTCAAATCGACCAGTAGTACTTGAGATTAGCCCGTTTAAGCAAACAAACAAAAAAAATATCTCTTTAGCTTTATATATTAAGTATTAAATGACGCACAGAAAATTAATTTGAGGTAAGGTACATATTTTTTAAGGACATAAATAGGTAAAGGTACTCAATAAAATAAATAAATACGCTATTCTCAATAAAAAATGACATGTTAACCTGCATAGCTAAATATTAAGCCATTATATAATACTATAAATACAAATTATTAGTCTACGAGGAAGAGGTTTTTTTTTATTAATTGCTTTGCAATTGTGTACACACACAATTGCACACAGGCACACAGGTACACACCTAAGTAATATATTTGATTAACTACGGAAATCAATATTCGAAATATAGATAGATCTGTAGATTTTAGATTCGTTTTTGACAGTTTTTGACATAAGCTTCATACAAAACATGTCAAACACGAATCTAAAATCTACAGATTTAGTTCGAATATTGAAAATGGCCGTATATGTATAATATATTTGATTTAATACCATGCCACGACCTATAGCAATAACCAAAATGACAGTAAACGTCAAAACAGTACATAAATAAATACACGCATTCAATGGAAACTACGGCATCGTTTCATCTTCAAACACACAACACTATTTACAAAGAAAGACGAAGCGGAATCACTCGAAGCCGGAAGAAATATTACGGATCATACGACCGAAACCCGCGGGATCAGCCGACTTTAAACAAACATAGAAATCGTATTCGGAATGAGAGATCGAAGACATTATAGTATTATACGTGATAGGTAAGGAGCTGACGGCCTGAATTTGTGTTAGGTTTTAATTTAACTAAGGCGCAAAAATTGCTATAAGAGAAGGAGAAAGTTTAAATTTAGTACCATACTTTTCGGAAATTTTATTTAAATTTAAATATATTTGTTATAATAAGTGGAAAGAGTATTTTGATGAACAGTCTGCAACAAAAGGAATATGGTATAAAACAATACAGTGTCAGCCTCTTCAAATACACTGTTTTTTTAATGTTAAAATGAACCGTAAATATGTAGTAATGCTGAACAGATTACGTTTAGGATACATTCCATCTAAGAAATTTGACTATCTAATGAGGCGAGCTATTTCACCATTTTGTGAAGTGTGTAATAAAGTAGATGATGTTCAACACGTTTTGATGGAATGTGTCAAAAACAGTAGTAAAAGAACAAGTATCATAAATATCTTAAATATAAACTGTGTAAATGTTGGTGTAGTGCAAAGCATATTAAGTAACCCCATTTCTGAAGAAGCTAAGATGTTTTGTGAATTAACTATGCCTACATCATCATAAT
The DNA here is from genome assembly GCA_944739405.2 of Euclidia mi. NCBI lineage: Eukaryota > Metazoa > Arthropoda > Insecta > Lepidoptera > Erebidae > Euclidia > Euclidia mi. Next base: position 33,372,145 of record OX123205.2, on the reverse strand, counting down.
TCTAGTAGGTAAGTATGCATGAAACCTATGTATGTATATTAGATATAAGTAAGTAATTAGTAATTTTAAAAGCTGTAAACTGTTCTTGTTATGATGGGACTGACATATAAAATTATACCTATATAAGTCCCAAAACAAATAAAGAGAAAAAAAATTAACTAAGGAGCCTTGTGTTTAATAGTGTCTTCTGTCTAAGAATACGTCAAGTTCTAAGTTGACTAGAATATTAAATTTCCTACAGCGTTCGTCGATGTTTCCGCCGGCTTAAAGTAGTATTTTTTTTGCATTTAATTATTTGTTTTTACAAAATTTTCGATTGCACTTTGGAGTTTTGTCATCTCTTTTTAAGCCAAAGATGACGATGATGTTATTCCATCGTGACTGAAAAAACGAAGGCCTAGTTTCGACACCTCAGGGTAGCCCGTAATCTTCCAGATATGTTCAAAATTGGATCTGTTTTGTTTGATTTATCTGAAAAAATGTTCGATCGGAACTTATCACGCACCGGTGAAACTAACCATAAGTATTTACTAATATTTTTGATTTTTATCATTCTATATTATCATTTACTAGACTTTTCCCGCGTGAGCCCCCTTCTTTTTTTCTTTCTTCTAGATAAAAATCGTTTTAATTATTGCCTTAGTATTGATGAAATTTTTAATTTCAGGAACACCCAGCTATTAAATCACAAGTTGTAAACATATTATAAAATAGTCGTGACAAAAACTACATTATGTATTGCTTTAATCCGCAAGCTCCCTGACTATAAGCAGTGAGACAGCGTTTCTCAAAGCGCACGGGGGAGCCATTAGAGATGATACTACTGGAACAGAGGCTTCCGTATCCTCTTATATTAAGGCTGATTTGATTTAACATCTTTTTATTTTTCCTCATATGTGTTATGGTTTTGGTGTCTTTGTATTTATTTATGTAATACTTTACGTTAAAGTTTTACTAGCCAAACAAGACCAGGTCTAAGTTTTAAGGCTAATATAGTTGGCACACAAATAAGGCTAAGCATGGCGGCTATGCGGTACCAAATACACTTAACATCTTTTCAACAGCCAGAATCGACCTGATTTCTGTAATATTTATAAAACTCGTTGCCATGAAAACAGTCTTAGAATAATTATTTATTTCGTGTTAACTTTTGCGAGTATATTCGAAGCGTATTTTTTATTGCCAGCCATCACTCCAGGTCGTGGCTCCTCCTGCTCGGAACAACAGGCAAAAACTTAACTGATATGTTTTTTTTATTAGATTGCGTTTCTGCCAAGCTTCATCCCATGCAGTTTTGTCTTCAACATAATATGAGATTTTGAAATATGATTTAATCCGTACTTTCGGAAAATTAAGATCATAAACATAGTTCAGCACAGCGGTTTTTAAGAAGTCTAGAAACATTTTCACTGCACATATTCGCAGCATATTAACAAGATCCAGGATAAGTCCTTCAGTTCGCAGATCTCTTTCAGAAGGGCCTTGTTCATTCCAGTATAACTTTAAGTCTAATCCAGGTCTAACTTAGAATCATACCTTGATCTCCTACTCATTATAAGCAATTATGCAAACACTCATTTACGCCCCTGCAATTCACCAACAAAGCAAAATTTTTCAGCTCTGCTTTAAACTATTAAAGCCCATATTATACAGCGTACTCATCATCATCATCATCGTATCAGCCAAACGACATCCACTGCTGGACATAGGCCTCCCCCAAGGTTCTCCACACAGACCGGTCTTGAGCCGCCCGGATCCAACCTCCTCCCGCGATCTTGACAAGATCGTCGGTCCACCTTGCGAGGGGCCTACCTCTGCTGCGTCGTCCGGTACGTGGCCGCCACTCCAGAACCTTTCTGCCCCAACGGCCATCGGTTCTTCGAGCTATGTGCCCTGCCCACTGCCACTTCAGCTTGGCTATCCGGAGAGCTATGTCGGCGACTTTGGTTCTACTGCGGATCTCCTCATTTCTGATTCGATCTCGCAGGGAAACTCCAAGCATAGCTCTCTCCATCGCCCTCTGAGTGACCTTGAGCCTTCTGATAAGGCCCATAGTGAGCGACCACGTCTCTGATCCGTAAGTCATCACTGGCAACACACACTGGTCAAAGACTTTCGTCTTGAGACACTGCGGGATATCGGACGAGAAGATATGTCGTAGCTTCCCGAACGCTGCCCATCCGAGTTGGATTCGACGATTGACCTCCTTCTCGAAGTTGGACCTACTAATTGGACTACTTGTCCCAGGTAGATATACTTGTCGATAACTTCGAGCGTAGAGTTCCCAACCTGAATAGGAGCAGGTACAACATGGACGTTCGACATGATTTTCGTCTTGTCCATGTTCATCTTAAGACCTACTTGTTGGGAGACTCTACAGAGGTCATCGAGTATTGTGCCTAGGTCTTCCATGGTCTCAGCCATGACTACGATATCGTCTGCGAATCGAAGGTGATTGATGTACTCGCCGTTGATGTTGATGCCGAGTCCATTCCAGTCCAGAAGCTTGAAAACATCCTCCAGCGCAGTGGTAAACAGTTTCGGGGATATGACATCCCCCTGTCTCACCCCTCGCTGGAGTTTAATAGGTTTTGAACTCTGGTCCTGGAGGCGGACTGACATAGTGGCGTTTTCATACAAACACTTCAGCACTTCGATATATCGGTAGTCAATCCGGCACCGTTGGAGAGACTGTAGCACTGCCCCGGTTTCGATCGAATCGAAGGCTTTCTCATAGTCCACAAACGCCAAGCATAGGGGCTGGTTATACTCCTCGGACTTCTGTATAACCTGCCGCAGCGTATGTATGTGGTCTATGGTACTGTAGCCTTTACGGAAACCGGCTTGTTCGGGAGGCTGGAAGTCGTCTAGCTTGCTCTCGAGACGATTCGTGATGACCCTCGAAAACAGCTTGTAGACGTGGCTCAGAAGTGTGATGGGTCTGTAGTTCTTCAAGAGGGTTTTATCCCCTTTCTTAAAGAAAAGCACCACCACACCTCTGTGCCACGCCTGTGGCGTTTTACCCTCGAGAATTACGGAATTAAATAGCTTCCGGAGGGCTTCTCTAGCGGGTGCACCGCCGGCCTTCAGAAGCTCACTCGTAATTCCGTCATCACCCGGCGCCTTGTTGTTTTTAAGCTGTTTGAGAGCCACACTAATCTCGTGCATGCTGACGTCCGGGATATCTTCGGTATAGTGTCGGGTCAATCCAGCTCTAAGGTCTGACGCTGGAGTGCTTGCGGGTTGTTGCGTTGTCGTGTATAGCTGTCCATAGAACCTTTCGATCTCCTCCAAGAGCTCAGGCTTGGACGATACGATTCTGCCATCCTCCGTCTTCAGCTTTGTCAGCTGACTCTGCCCAACAGACAGATCCCTCTGGAACACTTTGGATCCCTTATTCCGCTCGATCGCCTCACGAACACATTTTGTGTTGTATTGGCGGAGATCGCGAGTCAGAGACTTAGAGATCTGTCTGTTGAGGTGCCGATATTTCGGCATGTCGTCGGAAGATAGCGTGCTATTCAGCTGTATTTCGGCAGCAGTGGTCAAACAAATTTGCTAGTAAAATTGCCCTGACGTAACAATATTACCTTTAAATCAGTTCAGTAGGTCGCACTCTCTAAAATACGTGTAAGCAGTTGAAAATAACTGTTTTGGGTAATTTTCAAAAGTATTGCAACTGTTTTTGTCGGATTCCTGTGAAACTATGATATCCGCGATTCGCGCGACCGGGTATTCTTCATTAAGTCCACAGACGAAGGTCTGTTCTATCCACTAGAGTTCTTAGACAACACCTCTAGGGCGAAGGATGAGCCTACTAAGAGTTTTTCGTTGTAACCAAAAAGTAAAGACATAAACGAAAGTAAGATCGAGCTACCTGGCCTTCTTTTAGTGTTCAACCGTGGATTCTAGAGAACCCTATATCATACTATTATTCATCCCTTGTATTCATGATAGAAATCAACCCTTACTTCATGATTGAAAAGTGTTTATTATTCATAGTACAAATAATCAATTTTATATTGACGACTGGTTGGCGCAGCGGGAGTGTAAGCGACTGCTACGCCGCAGCTTGCGTGTTTGATTCCCGCTCTAGTCAAACATTTGTGTGTATGAACATGGATGTTTGTCTTGGTCTGGGTGTTTCTATGTATAATATGTATGTATTTACAAAAATAAAGTATATATGTATGTTTATCCATTATCTAGTATCCATAGTACAAGCTCTGCTTAGTTTGGGACTAGATGGGGATGTGTGTATGTGGTAGAATACTATTATTATTATTATTATATCCATCTACATATATATCATCTGAGATGGACTATGGTGCGTGGTGTATCAAGGATATACGTATCATACGCACATCTATCTCTTAATCCATCCGACTTTTGTTACCTTATATTCTGTATAAGGATATTCTATATATTTATGTTTTTTTTATAGACTCACGCCTGTATCCCAAAAGGGGTAGACAGAGATGTAATATTACACACATTTCGCCATGAATTTTTATGTCCCACGTAATAGGGGGTGAGCCTATTGCCGTACCGGGCACATTACCAGACTCCGTGCTGCTACTGAGCATTTCCTAACGGAAAAACCCAATATCACTTTGCCCGACCCGGGAATCGAACCCGTGACATCTCAATCCCACGCGCACATAATATGCCATGAGACCAACGAGGAACAGTTATTTTGAATTGTCAATAAATATAATGTGCCATCGGGATTCATAATAAAGATTTTGAATAATACTCGTTATTTTGATGATTGTCGAGCTAGTACCGGACACTAAGATGTCCCGTAGTACCGGACAATTTACGAATGGTTTTTACTTTTACAAGTATTTATACATAGCATTATAAGAGTTATAATAATGTTCTTTTAGGGTCTTAAATAATGGAATTATATAAAACCAGTCCTGCGGTGAAAACCTGTTTAAGGATTTTGTATCAAAGATAGATCCTCATAAAGATCCTAAATAATATCCTAATATCCTAATCCTATTATAACTCTTATAATGCTATATATAAATACTTGTAAAAGTAAAAACCATTCGTAAATTGTCCTTACTTCTCTTTTTCCATAAGGGTTGCCTGTAAGAGATTGCTTTTTAGCGATAAGGCCGCCGTTTGTGCAACATATATTTATCTATTGTAATTTCTGTGTTAAATTCATTTGGTGTACAATAAAGATTATTATTATTATTAAGATCCTATCAAAGAACCTTTAATTGGCAGTATGAAGCCGTCGACTAGTTTTGGTTCAGCCGTCGTTGAGATTATTGAAAAGCTGTTACCATTGCCTGCTTCCACGATAAAAAGATATGCAATTCGACAAATGGAATACCAAGTAAAATTTATGAAATTTTAACATCGTCTTTGATAAAGTAAGTAGCATGGTGAAACATATTTTTTGCTTTACTGGATCCTGCTGCGTTCGACTGACATAAGTATATAATTTTTTTTATATATTTTTGCGTTGAAATATATTTTCCGTTCAGTTAAATATTTTCCGTTTGACTGTTAATAAAACTTGATACCTCCAATAAACGATCAATTTTGATGCTCCTCAAATCCAAAATAACCTTTAAATATGCAAGTAAAACATATCACCGGTACACAAAATGTAGGATTAATTAAAACCAAACTGATGGAGGTGGTCGTGTTATTTTGATTTCCCCCGGCGAACCTGCTGACGTCACGACTCAACATGTTAAGCATAATCTTGTTTCACTATGTTTTACTGTCATATTTATTATGAGTCAACGGACGGATAATATGGTGAGTAATTCGGTTGATTTTTTTGGCATGTGGTATTTAGTTCGACGTTTAACGTATCATAGACGAGACTTTTTAACCGTTTGCTTAACGGCGAAGGAAGACATCGTGAGGAAAATTGCATGTCTGAGAGTTCTCTATAATGTTCTCGAAAGACATTTGAAATCTGCCAACCCGCACTTGGCCAGCGTGATGGACTATGGCTTTACCCTTCATAGTGAGAAGAAGCTCTTGCCCAGTAGTGGGTTAGTTTATATACCTACAGGGCTGATGATGATGGACGAGACTTCGTCTTTATGAGCGGACAGTGTCTGCGTTCAGACTTGGTAGTACAAGTAATACAGTAAAGGAATTTGAATCACGATCATGACGTTTAAGGATCGTTGTATATTTATTTTAATTGTTCATATTCATGGTTCTTTTTCTGGCAGTCTATAATCATGTTGCTTGCATTTCAAATAATTATATTTGACATGCATGATAATATAGGAGATTTAAAATACCGTACCTTTCCATACACTTTAAAAATATACTTTGTATAATATAATATAATTTAAAGGACACGTAGCAAAGTGATGAAACAAGTGGACTCATCAGTAGTCCTAGCCCGAACCTCGAAGTGCACGTTAAGTCGTTAGTCCCGGATGTCATAAAGACCTATGCTTTTAGGTATCGCCCTTACATATAAAACCATCAGAAACCATAGAACACATCTATTGCTTCGAGTTGCGGATGTCACAATCTAAGAAAGCTATTATACTGTCAAAGTGTTTAAACATGAAAGCTGGCTCCGAGCCGAGTAACCGAGATAAAACCAGTATGAGATGGTACATAATAATAATACACTGAGTTTATACCGCCCTAAAACGATATAAACTCGGTATTACTTAAACCGAATTGTCGCTCAAATATTCTACGCTTTCAAAAGGCTCTTACAAGATTTTGTCTACACCACAATGTCGATGATACGTATCTCTAATGAAAACCACAAAACGCTGTTTAAATATATAACTAAATAATATATAACTTTGAAACAATAATTAAAACTTATTAATAACAATGAATCTCGGTTCATCAGACCTTCCACCACATCTCGGTTTCATTTCGAATTCTTGGTAACTTCATTAACCCCAAGGCGAAAGAGTAATCTAGGATAAAATTGTGTTTTATTTCTCTGCTGTGGCAAGAAGTCATTTTATAATCCAGGTAGGTCAAGTCGGTTGCAGTATTTTTAAAGTGCTCAATTTGTATTCATTTCTTACTTTCAGAGTTACTTGTTCCAGTTATAACATGAACTATTCGTACTGTTTAGAAGTAATTAATTATTATTAAAAGTTTCTTAAGTAACGTATCTAGAAGGCTGGCGTTGCCGCTCTGTATTGCTCCTGGCTCTTTAAAAAAATAAAAACAGATTAAATAGAATGAAGGCCAGGATAGCGGTATTTCGGAATAAAATGCAATTCTTCAGAAACCATGACTTTTCGGTTCAGAAACGAAGTAACCGAATATTACAGTAAAAGATTATTTTAATGACTTTTTTGAACAGAATTTTCTTGGGATGTGCTTTACATGTTTGCCATTGACTGCGAAAGGAAATGTAAGCCGATTGGTCGCCGCATGCAATTACACTTGGGGTGATCTTCAAATTGTTATCAGTGTCCGGAGTGTAATATAATACTTTGAGCCCCTGATGGCTACGTACGTAAAATCACAATACATAACTTACGCGAAAGTAACCGCTAACGAAGAAACTATTACCATTGCCAAACAATTTGCCACCATCTTGTTGGACTTACAAGTAAAATACCTACTCATAAAACCACCTGGAAAACTTTGGTCCACCAAAAACCCTCAGTTGAAGTAACTTTCACTGCTTAACGTAAGTATCCCCTTAACGACAACATTAACAAAATGGGAGTATTCATTAAAAAAGTTCGTATGTCACTGGACTGAAATTTGCAGGAATCTTCATCAGCTCCAAAGTTTGGAGACAAAATTTTACGATACACACATGCGAAATTAGTCTCGCAAGTTACTGTAATGGCGTTTTCACTTTCCGTGCTTTTTGTTCTCAATGTGTTGTTCTATAAGTGAGAAGAAGTTTGTGTAAATGCTTAAGCTAATGCTTTATTTGCATCGAAAATTACTTTGCCTATGTTGTTATTAAGTAGGTGTATGTTGCCTTTCGAAGTTCGTGGTTATTATAAAGAAATAAGGTGAAATTATTATTTGGAAGTTGTTGGCATTATGGAATACTTGTGGCCTTCTTGATATATCAAGTCAACATTTAATTGTCAACAAGAATCTAGAAATTGTTGTATATGTATATTTTTGGAAGTTAGTCAGGGAGAGATTTGACGATCGGATTTGTAAATTGCTAAATTTGTGTCCAAAATATCAATAAACCTCCAATCTTTCTCCAGAAGTAGAGAGGTATTAAAAGTAACGTCAATGCAATAATATTTTCCAAATACAGAATAATCATAGCCTTAATACACTTCTTAATGTTGAAATGTATATGAAGCCAAATAGCTAGCATATAAATCACCAACATGTTTAACTGCACTGTTGTCTGCACGGTTGGCGTAGCGGTTCAAAGGGTTGCCTCGTCGCATGCCACTGCGTCGAGTGTTGTGGGTTCGATTTCCATACGTGACTGCACTTGGTGTGATCTATAAATTGTTGTTTCAAGTCTGGGTGTTCATTGTGTCTGTAAGTTGCATGTTTGTAAAGTCCTCCGGGATACAGAATTTATTACTAGTGCGGGCATCCTCAAAAAATATATATTATTTTAGTCTGCGTGAGTCGGTTCACTGTTTGTAAAATGAGCCGTGATACAGGCTTAATTTATTTTTCTATCAAATTATCACTGTCTTACTAAGCATTAACAAAAGGTCATAATAGTAAATTAATAAACTGTATTATTTCTTGAATAAGTGGCAGCCGAGTCTGACTCACCTATTCACCACTAGTGGTAGCGCCATCTACCTTCCTATCGATAACTAATTACATCAACGTCAATCGTTCCTCGCTTGCTTGTCCAATGCGAGCGATGCCTTTTGTTTCCGTCCCTGTCTATCCCATTCCCTAGAAGGGGCACGCCTTTCGCGGATTGGTCGCCGCGTTCATCGACGCGACAGAACAGGCTAGAAAGAACAACTCGGCTGAGGGGTGTGTATAGCATACGCGTCCCGCAAAACCGCACCGCCATATTTTTTTTTTTACCGCTCCCGGGATATAACGAGAACTAAACCACGCGCGAGTGTAGTGGAGTGATTCAACGCAGCTTCAGGATTCACGAAGACACCGGGAGGCTGCCATTTGAGAAGAAGAAGACTGATGTGTAAGGTAGGTGTGCCCTCATTCTTCCGCATCCTATAATTCCTCCTATCCCACACACTTTTCCTCCCTTACGTTTCCTAGTCGATAAGAACCCAAATCCTTACAGTTCACTTTTCCCAAATCGCCTAGGAACATGCGGTTCGCCAAAACATTTTTTGGTCCTTCGAGCCGGATTCATTTACGTTTTATACGTAACACCTCGTTATATCTCTATACCTAGGCAGTTATAGCACCTAGCTATACTCCTAGTCCATTTACATAACCGTCGCATGGTTATTTCCACATGCATCAGTAGGTAATATACTTTTATGTAGCTACCTACTTACCCAATTATTATTTCTGGAACTATCATAGTTGTCTTGTAAATCTCATATTTCAAGCACCTTTTAATTCCACCGCCTTAAAGTGTTGCCTACTTAGGTAAAATAATAGGTACTTTAGGTATTCTTATTTTGATTCGGTCTCATTAGCTTATACTTACGTAAGCATGTCACAACAAAAGAAGCCACGCGTGTCGGAAGACAGAGAGCAGACAATCTTAGAAGCAAAACGCAATATTTTATTTGAGCGTATTCAAAACATTTACGAGCGCTCAAAGACCGCCGCCGCTTCTGATAGTAATAGGGAGTCATTTCTCAGTTATTGTATGACAGTAGATAGTATTCGAACAGATTTTCATAAGTTGTTAGACGATTATAACGCAAGATTGCTTTCTACTAATCCTGATGAAAAACTGAATTATCAGGCGTACACCTCATTCGAAGATCTTTATTGTATCATTAAGCGAATACAATCACAATTAGAGGGTAAATATTCGGCACAGCCCGTTTCAGCGGCTTGCACGCCAAGATTACCGCCAATCGAGATTATGTCGTTTGACGGAGATTTACGAAATTGGCCGTTATTCTATGCGGGTTCTCTGACAGATGCTGACAGGTTGTACTATTTAATAGGTAAACTGTCACCGAAGGCTCAGTCCGTATTTGCAGGTGTCACACCCAGTGCTGATAATTATCAGGTCATATTTTAGTCACTACTTGATAGTTATCAAGACACTCGCGTCCTAGCGTCTACCTACTTTGATCAAGCTTTAAATCTTAAACTGTCCGGTGCCGCGTCTGTCGCGAATTTCCAGCTGTTTATAAATAACTTTGTTACCGCGGTCAATTCTCTTAGGTACTTAAAATTAGAAGATCTTTCCGACTTTATGTTGCTTCAACTCGCTTTAAAAAAGTTTGACAATGAAACAATTCGTGCTTTCGAAATGACAGAACGCAATAATAAAATACCTACACTAGATAGTTTTATGTCGTTCATCAAAGATCAGTGTCGAATATTTCATAATACGCAGTCTAGTTCATCTAGCCCGTCTAATACTAACAACAGCAAACAAAGGTCGAATAAAGCGCGAAATAGTAATAATAACTCGGTCCCTAATCCGCAATCTTACGTTACATGCTCGGAATCTAATAATAATAATTCACAGAAGTGTCTGTGCAGTAATATAGTGCACGACCATTTCTATAAGTGTCCCGCCTTTTATGGTTTAAATCCGACTGCTCGTTTCAAGTGCGTAAAAGAAAACAAAGCATGCATTAATTGCTTAAGTATAAAGCATAAAACGAGTGATTGTTCTAGTAAGACGAGATGTCGTTCATGTAATCAGCGACACCATTCATTGTTGCACTTCGTTAAAGGCAGTACGTTGTCAAGCTAAGCCGCTAACCTTGATACACTTACGTCGCAAGTGCAGGCCACGATAACTGCGCCTCCCACGACTCAGAATGAAATATCGTTGTGTACGACATCCATCGCGCGGGCGACGTGCACGCGCGGACGGCCCTCGCGCATCTATAATGATCCACGCGGGGCCAAGCCGCAGTGTATGGCGTCCAAGACGGTATTGTTAGCAACAGCGCAAGTTATCGTTTATGATATTAATGGATCGCCGCACGTGGTACGTTGTCTACTCGATAGCGCATCTCAGAGCAATTTGATAACTTTTGATTGTTTCAAACGCCTCGGATTGTGGAATAACTTTAAAAATACTAACTCAGTAGTCAAAGGGATCGGCGGTTCAGAAAAGCATTACAAGGGTTCCGTAGATGTTAAAATACATTCGCGTTTTGATAGGGATATTAATTTTAACATTTCTTCGCTTATCGTGGAGCGTATCACGGACGCATTGCCGAACGCTAATGTAGACGTACCATCACTCACTCACCTCGAGTCATTGCCGCTGGCAGACTCGGAGTTTGTGAATCCGGCAGACATTGATCTTTTGGTCGGAGCTGCAATATTTCCGCATTTGCTACTAACTAAAGTGGTACGTAGTAAGCAATATAACTTACCGCCCGCTATTGAGACGGTATTTGGGTATGTGATTATGGGTACCGTACCTACGTTACATACTTCTCAATATATTACGTCTTGCTGTTGTTCTTTTCTTCAAGAAAATAATATTGATTCTCTTCTCAAGCGATTTTGGGAGCTTGAAGAGGTTACCGCACCGCCCTCGATGAGCCGTAAGGATCTCGAGTGTGAAGAGCATTTCCGCGCTACCACTTTTCGTGACGACAGTGGCAGATACGTTGTGGCGTTGCCATTCTATGGTGACCCTTATTCGTTAGGCGACTCGTACGCTGCTGCGCTTAGACGTTTCCATTGTTTGGAACGTAAACTCGATGCATCACTTAAGTTACGCAGCGCCTATAATGACGTCATTCGTGACTACATAGATAAAGGTTTTTTGAGTGTAGTTATAAACAAAGAGGACAACTCTCTTCCCTCATATTATATCCCGCATCACGGCGTAGTTCGCGAAGATAAAACCTACTAATCTACTAAACTTCGTGTGGTTTTAGATGCTAGTTGTAAGACTACATCGGGTCAGTCGATTAATGACATTTTGCATGCCGGCCCTAATCTACAGGGTGATTTATTGAACATCATAATAAAGTTTCGTCTTTTCCAAATCGCTCTGTCAGCTGATTGCCGCCAAATGTTCCTCAATATCGGCGTTTGCGAGTCTAACCGTAGATTTCAACGGATCTTTTATCGTTTTAACAATAAGGAACCTTTATCTGTGTATCAGTTCAATCGTGTTTGTTTTGGACTCAAGTCTAGCCCATATCACGCGTTACGAGTTGTTCGCCAGTTGATCGCTGATGAAGGCGATCACTTTTCCGACGCAGCAGCTGTTGCTACTTCCGCTTTGTATATGGATGACATTGCCTGTAGTGTCATATCCGCTCCGCTAGCAATTTCGCTTTGTGAAGAGCTTATTCAGCTTTTCAAGCGAGGCCAGTTTGATCTTTTCAAATGGACAAGCAACTCTAAGGAGGTTCTCGCACGCATACCAGATTCTCATAAAGCTTCTCCAGACATTGAGTTTGAGAAGTCTGTACCGCATAAGGTCCTCGGTTTACGCTGGGACAAATCCTGCGATAGTTTTCGGTTTGACGTCTCACCGCCAGATGATAAGTGCACCAAACGCACTATGTTGTCCACAGTGGCTCGACTATGGGAAATAATGGGTTTTGTGGCTCCCACAATTTTGTACGCCAAGCTCTTGATCAAAGAGCTTTGGCTATCAAAGTGTGAGTGGGATGAAACACCCCCTGACCATATTGTCACCGCTTGGGGCCAGTTTTGTATTGAGCTTACCGCGCTCAATCAAATTACTATTCCGCGTCATCTTTGGTTGGTAGATGGATGTACCATCAACTTAATAGGTTTCGCTGACGCCAGCGAGCGTGCTTACGGCGGAGTCGTATATCTGCAAATCCGCTTTGGTTCTAACTACTCGGTGCAGTTAGTTTGTGCCAAGTCTAAGGTCTCGCCTGTTAAAACCATTTCGGTTGCGAGACTGAAGTTGTGCGCGGCCCTTCTGCTGTCTCAGTTGCTCCGCAAGGTTCAAGACACAGTTTTGCCCCACTACCCTATTAATAAAATATACGCATTTTCTGACTCCAAAGTAGTCCTCATTTGGATTTATTCATCTCCTCACCGCTGGCATACTTTTGTCGCCAGACGCGTTAGTAAATTGATTGAACTTGTTCCCGCTACTTGTTTCAATCACGTCGCGGGTACTGAGAACCCCGCTGATTGCTTGTCTCGTGGTGTCACTCCACTTAATCTTCTGCATCATCTATTGTGGCATCGTGGACCTTCTTTTATTTCCCATGATCCGTCAGAGTGGCCCATGCAACCCTTTGACCACAGTGCAGAAGACGAAGATGTACCCGAACGAAGTCTGTTTCTTATCCCGTGATTGCTGAGGTTGCGCAGTCTCCGATCTATGCACTCGCACTACGCATGTCATCGTGGTCTAAGTTACTCCGCGCCATCGTTTATGTCTGTAGGTTTCTTAGGCACCTACCTAATGGGACTTTTGTATCAAGTACTGACATCAAATTTGCAGAATGTAAGTTACTACGAGCTGTACAGGCTGTTCATTTTAGTAACGACATTCAAAATTTGAAAAACAATGTACCTTGTTCTCCCGCTATCCTAAGACTCAACCCATTTCTCGATGAACATGGCGTCATACGCGTTGGGGGTCGTCTGTCAAATTCGGATGAACCTTATAACTTCAAACATCCTTGCATTCTGCCGCGTCATGATCATGTTTTCGACCTTCTTGTTGATTTTTATCACAAGAAGCACCTCCATGCTGGTCCAGAGTTGCTTATGTCCTTACTTCGATGGCCCCCGCGAATAATCCGGTAATCGTAAAAGTGTAAATGTTCAGGAAAAATAAAAAACAATTTTTCCTTAATAACTCCATTAAACAACAAGTATCAGAGGCTTTTTATTTTGCATATGGAAGCTATTTTTTCAGCTATCTGGTTATTTCAACAAAATTTAAGTAGTCCCAAGGGCTTCCTTATAATTTAACTGGATGCATTTTACTATATTAGTGTAGGTCAAGCTTTGATCAGTAAGGTCACTTAGAATATTGTTCGTGTAAATTTATATTTTCAACGGTAACGGTAAAATCGTGTTGCGCTATTATTCATGTAATTTGGTTTATATACTGAACATTTGTAAAAAGCATTTATCAGGTTATTCGATTGTTTAACAGTAACGTACATTTTACTGTTATGCCTATTACTGTTTATTTGAATAGTTTACTTAAGTATAGTTATTTGATGATTATTATAATATATTTTATGAAATAAAGGACATTCTGGTAAATTAAACAACTTTGGTTAGTTTGACAAAACACGATAGTTATTATTATCATAAAAAATAGACACTGCACTAAAGACATTTACATGAATACACAATCATGAAAATTATAATAAGGTCCTATTACAGTTAAAAATCTTAATCAGAGTCCTCATCAAGACCTGATTCAGTATCACAAAAGCTTAAGTTCCTTTAAAATAGTTGATAATGGTTGGGAATTACTTGGGAGTTATGCAGGATTAGGAGATCACTATACAAAGCTTTTTTAATAGGGAGGGGCTTGTCGTATGCTGGCTTTAATTCAATACTTTCAATTGTTTTGGACACCTGTTTCTGCCGAAGCTGTCTACTTCTGCCTGCATCGTAATCTAATTTAATATAATCCTGATCAAAATCATATTTGAAAAGAAAACAGTTAGGTTTACTGTATGATACACTAACCTCTATCACATCGGACCATCGTACTTTTTCTCCTGTCTTATCTTGAAGCCATATTTTGGATTCAACAAGTTCTTTTATGTTGATGATTTCAGACTGTTGCATTTCTTTTAGGATATATTTGTCTCCGGAGACTTCAGCGTTCATGATGATATATATACTTGGTCCGGTGTGTACAAAACTTTGTTTTTCAAAGCTCTTTCAATACATGCGTGCATGGAGTCGCCTGCATTTTGGCTATGCCCACCAACAAAAAACCGATGGGTAATGTCAATTTGAAGAGTCATTGCAATGTAAAGATACAATGCAAAAATGTATCTGTTTTTATTCCGGCCTTATGGCTATTTTACTCTAGTGGTTGTTATCAACCACTAGAGTAAAATATAATTTTGCGTATATCTTCTTTCTGTCTTGACAAATTGTAACAAGCAACTCCTTATTTCGATGCACCCTTTTTTTCCGATTTGGGCTTGCCAAATATAACAGAACCCTAGTTTGTTTAGAGCGTCAAAAACTGTAAAATTAGAAATCGGGTATTTACATTTGTAGTGGAAAATTGACACTTCAGACTGTGGTACATTCAAAACGTTTTCTAAATAAAAAATGGCCACAACGGTGTCATCTTTATTTAGTGTTTCTTTTCCTTCTTTTTTAGTTTCACGAACTCTTTCTTTCACACTCTGTAATTTTCACTTTCTGTTATTTTCTTCTAAAGACGCCTTTTCAACGTAATCAGCTTGCTGATATTGTGAACATAAAGTACACTGCCCTCTTTTAGGCTTAGCAAAGGAATAGTTGTAGTTAGTATTAAACACTCTTTCATTCTGTCTGTGTTTTGAAGCCATCTCAACAATATCTGGATAGTTCTGATTTACAAACCATGACTTGTAAAGTCAGTACATTTTTGAAATATTAAGAGATTCAGACAAATATTCTAGTTTAGACTCTTTTCTCGTGTAATGCGATTCTACTTTGGGAAATATATCTTTTTATATTGAGATTTTTTGTAATAATTATTATGTAGTGTACGGTTAATGTATCTAGTGTAACAAATAATTTCAACACAATGTATATTGTTAAGAAATAAATACTTATGACTTATGACTTAATAAATAAATATGATTTCTGATACTGTCTTCTGTATCTAGCTTCATTTGATGTGATCTATTCTGATGCCTGCCTCGTTTATCGATCAAACTTTCATCTCTTTTATTCTTCTAAGGCCGCGTAAATCATTTGCTCAGTAATAGAAAGAGTGTTTAAAAAATACCTACTTTACTTGAGGGAAAAATTATGTTTAAATTAAGATCTTGAAAAGAATATTGAAATTCTCGATTGGCTAATTTATAAAAATTTGTATGTAGGGGGTAACCTGTCTTCTGTATTGAATTTTAACCTGCAACTTTTTTTACAGGCACAATTACTTAAATAAGGTAGAAAACTATTTACACGAATAATATCGTGACTGCCTCGTTGGTCTCGCGGCATAAATGTGCGCGTGGGATCGGGAGGACCCGGGTTGGATTCCTGGGTCGGGCAGTGTTATTGGGATTTTCTATCACAAAATTCTCAGTAGCAGCACGGAGTCTGGAAATGTGCCCGGTACGGCAATAAGCCCGCCCCTTATTACGTGGGACTAAAGTATATCTGGCGAAAAGTGGGTGTAGAAATACACCTCTGCCTACCCCTTCGGGGATAAAAGGCGTGACGATATGTATGTGTATGTATGTGTATATCGTTACAATGTTTACTGTCAAATCATATTGATATTTTTTTTCGTAAAGATCTAAAACCATATTATTCGTTTAAAATACATTTTAATGAATTTTTATGGAATATACGCGTAGTTTTTCATATCTTCGTAAATAAAGATAGAAAAATTCTGAAAAAAAATACATGGTGTATTTTGACTTCTACATGCCGAAAAAGGCATAACATGACAAACCCCGTAATAGGTCATTACCGGATTATTCGCGGGGGACGTCGACTTAGGCATAAATATTGGATTTTAGCCGCTCGACGAATAATTCGTCACAGAATACATAAATGTAACGTCTGTTTCAAATTTCGTCCGCGTCCGACTTTCCCTCCCATGGCAGATCTTCCTAGCCAACGCGTCAATCAAGTTGATAAAGCGTTTACACATACCGGTTGTGATTACGCAGGGCCGCTGCAGTATACGCCAGTGCGTGGTCGAGGTGTTAAAAGCCGTAAAGCTTGGCTATGTATTTTTACATGCTTAACGACGCGCGCTACGCATATTGAAGTTGCGACAGATTTAAGCACGGTGTCATTCCTTGCAGCCCTTAAACGATTTCTCTCACGGCGCGGCGCTATACAGTGTTTGTATACGGATAACGACACTTGTTTCGTGGGCGCAAGCTCTTATTTACGCGACCTCTATAAGTTCCTCAGGGAAGAATATCGTACTCGTCTTCAGGAAGAACTTTCCATAAATCATATTGACCGGAAGTTTATTCCGCCAGCATCGCCACATTTTGGTGGATGTTGGGAAAGCATGGTCAAAGTAATTAAAACGCATCTCTTCAAAGTTAAAGGTCAACAGATCCTCTCTTACGAAGAGCTTTTAACTGTCCTTGCACAAGTCGAGGCACTGATCAACTCGCGTCCGCTCACGGCATTGAGTAGTGACCCTGCAGAACCATCCGCGTTAAGCCCTGCACATTTTCTGAACACAGTGCCATTATCGTCATTTCCGGCTCCTGAAGCAGACTCTTCAAGCTTGCTCCAGAGACATACTCTGCTGGATAAACTCTTGCAGTCGTTCTGGTGGCGCTGGCGTGTGGAATATCTACACCAGCTTCAGGCTAGATCCAAGTGGAATAGTCCTGCATCCCCTATACAGGAGGGTATGTTGGTCGTCATAATACATGATAATGCTCCGCCGCTTTCATGGCCGTTAGCCATCGTAGAGAAACTACATACTTCCAAGGACGGTACAACCCGCGTTGTTACCGTGAAAACCGCGAAGAGGAGCTACGTGCGCCCTGTTGTACGTCGCTATCCGCTTCCAACTCAGTGAGATCTAGACTGAAGTTGGATCTACCTGTTAGTTTAAGTATTTAGTTTGTAGTTTTCGCTGTTATTGCGTTTGTAATTTTCGTTAAAGTTAATTTAGATTAATTTTATTATCATATCGCTGTCTTAGCCTATTGATGGGTTATGCGGTAGTACACCCAACATAGCTAAGTTCAATTCTATTTTTTTTAAAGGCAACCCTTTAGGGCCGGGGGGATATGGTAGCGCCATCTACCTTCCTATCGATAACTAATTACATCAACGTCAATCGTTCTTCGCTTGCTTGTCCAATGCGAGCGATGCCTTTTGTTTCCGTCCCTGTCTATCCCATTCCCTAGAAGGGGCACGCCTTTCGCGAATTGGTCGCCGCGTTCATCGACGCGACAGAACAGTCTAGAAAGAACGACTCTTCTGACGGGTGTGTATAGCATACGCGTCCCGCAAAACCGCACCGCCATATTTTTTTTTTACCGCTCCCGGGATATAACGAGAACTAAACCACGCGCGAGTGTAGTGGAGTGATTCAACGCAGCTTCAGGATTCTCGAAGACACCGGGAGGCTGCCATTTGAGAAGAAGAAGACTGATGTGCAAGGTAGGTGTGCCCTCATCCTTCCGCATCCTATTATTCCTCCTATCCCACACACTTTCCCACCCTTACGTTTCCTAGTCGATAAGAACCACTTTTCCCAAATCGCCTAGGAACACAACAACATTCGGTTCGCCGAAACAACTAGTAACAGTTACGTAAGTACATCGCTTTTACAGTAACATACTGCACGAATGGCACAGTATAACAAAACACGTAAAACAATAGTCGGCATACTGTTTATATATTCTTACCTGTACTGTTCCTTGGGAACCGTAAACGGGTGCACCAAGAATCGATTTTCCGAAATTCCCACAGTGAAATTTAAATAAAATGAATGTAAAAATGTGAGGGCTCACATTTTTAAAACCCCCATAGCAAACATAAACATCAAGATAGCCAAGTAGGTTTATTACTAGATTCTGTACTCTTCTGAAGACTTGTATTACTGATCCATCCAATAAAAATTTACCAAAGAAAACCAAACAGTTTAGCAATAAAGCATTCTGACTGTCAATCATATTTTATGAAATTTTATACAAATTCTTGTTTAAGTTTTATTGCAAAGTTTATCTAGTTTTACTTTGGATGCATTTTAAAGTAAAATTTATCATGAGTAAAGTTATAATTATGACATTGAAGTGGTGCATGGCAATTAATATTCAAGATAAATGGACACAAAAGAGTTCATGCAAAATTCATTTAGAACTTCGCACATAGCTCAAGCACATAATTGATGACAGTAACAGGCGAAAACAACACAAATGAAACAAAAATATATGTTCTAATAATTGTAATAATATGTAGTTAATTGAATCAGGCGTTACTTGGCGGAACTACATTGTAACCTAATGGAAGCAAGAAGAATCCACCACGCACCCTCGGATTTACCACCCCAACTATTGCAATAGAAATAGGTAGACAATACCGAACTCCTTTAAAAGGATAAGGGATAAATAGCCTCATATAGGCTCAGTCGTTGACCATCGCTCCTGAAGATGCCTCGTGCAGAGGCGAAAGGCGAAACACATCTCGAAGAATAGTTGGCGCATACAGCGGGCTGCTGCAAGTCAGGTATTATGGAACCCATACCATTCCTATATATTCCTTACCCATTTAGAGGTGTTCGGTATTGGCAGCCTTTTTCTATTGCAATAGTTGGGGTGGTCGATCCGAGGGTAAGTGGTGGGTTCCACTTTCCTTCCAATAGGTTATAATAATATGTTTTAAGTTACAGACAACGCGTGGCAACGGGCTTGTATAAATCTGTTGAAACGTCGGGGTAGTATTATAGAGAACTACGAGAACGAACTAAGACCCGTTATATAAATATATTATCTCGTGTATGTATCAAACTCGTCTGAAGCAGCTGGGCCGACTTATGAAAATGTTGACTTATATTTCGTAGGTCTGAGAAAAGGTCGTCGGCAATTGTTTACACAATATATTTTTTATTTCTTTAGTGATTGATATGCCATTGGAGAGGCCTATATCCAGCAGTGGACTCTTGCAGGTTGATGATGATGATGATAATGATGATGACATAAGTATATACACCCCCAAATTTTAATACGAGTATGGCCAAATAGCGTTTACCTCGTTAAGTATTTGGTATATAATGTTTAGAAATCGCCAGTTTATCTACAATAAGCAACCAACTAATTATATAAACGTCTCTTTAGAACATTAAGGTTCACGCCATTCCCTCGTCTACACTAAAACCCCGAACTCCACCACAATCAAACAATTAAGATGAAAAATCTAATTTTGCAATATTTTACAACGTTACTTTCCGGGAAAACGTGTGTTCGTGACACATACCGTCATATATCGAAGGTTACGTTGCTGTAAAAGAGCTAGCATACTGGCAATTTGCGAAAATATCAGCGGGTATATGAAATTTTTGGACTTGCCGTAGGAACGTGGTGCTTTGTGAGTATTTGTTGGTTGCTTGTACTAATAAGGCAAAATAGCTCTCCCTCTTGGGTTATATGGGTTGCTAACCTAGTAGTTATAATGGCACAAATAAAGTATTTGACTACATGTCTTAAGGTTTTTTCGGGTACACACTGTTGACACACAATCTTGACTGCCTACCGTTAATTTGGCTGACCATACTGCTTATCAGATGAGCGACTGGGGTCAGTCTGACCTGGAAATGATTAGCTTTCATAGTAAATTTTTGTGAAAATCTGTAATCTTGACTTGACCACGTGTTGACCTAATCACGATCAGTAATTGACAGAGCGTTAGCCTTATAACACGCACGTTCTTCGTTGTCGCACTGTTCTTTGTCCCACCTATCCATTATAAGCATGACATTTCTGTACTTTCTCAAAGCTTGTATTTGGCTAAGGGACCGCTCTGCGTGGCGATGAGTTAGACATTGCTTACAAGAGGATAGCCCAGTTTTTCTTTGCTATAATATCATTAAAAAGCCTGAGGCTATTCCATGCCTGACTTACACAGCCTACAAAATCATTATATCGCGTGTTCTCAGCTTATTCGCAGTAAACTCAGTGCTCAAAGGCAGCAAAACAGTCTTATTCAAAACACGGTCACAAACGGCCAGTGTGAAGTCTCTTTAAAGTTCCCCGTGTATTTTTCACGCGCGTACACGGTGCTTACATAGAAAGTTGTGTTTTGTGTTTCAGGTTTTCTTATTTTTCCTTAAGAAAAACTGCATGATGTGTTTCTTTGTATAACCAGGCTAGCTTTCGCGTCTGTGATGCTTCCGGGTACCGAGTGAAAGGTTTTTTATATTATGTCTGTGTCAGTTCTGTTTTCGAGAGATGTGGAGGATTGAAATTAAATTACAACGTATTTTTGCGATGTATTTTATTTTCTTTTTCTTCCTCTGCTTTTCATACGTCGTCTTAAATGAATATAAAGTTATTTGAACAGAAATATTAAACAAAGAGAGAATTATTTCTTTAAAAACGAACGGCACAAACCTGTGATTTCAAAAACTTGAAATTATGTACACTGGTTATTTGGATCGGGTTAGCTGCTTTTGAATAAATTATATATTGCAAGTTGCATAGTCGACATCTGAAATGCATAAACTGAATTATAATAAGACAACCCTTTTACTATCTTACTTTATAAAAAAATATATAATAGCTGATAATGAACATATTCGAAAGAAATATGACCCGAGAAGTTATTCTTGAGCACTCAGTCCAAGAATAACGTTTCGGTTCTTAAAACTACTTCAATAGAGAAATATTAAATAGCTGGTTTCATTTCACAATAAGTGGTTGCTTTGCCACTGCTTTATTACGCCATTAGGTATGCACATAATTTGAAATAAGCACAGGATATCACTTTGTGTGATCCAAAAATAGGGTGATACTGTCTGTTTTTGAATGCATGTAAAATCCTTGCCACATAAACAATTTTCTTAGTGCAAGAGCTGTTTTTATAGGTTATCTACTCAAAACATTACTCCAAATAAAGTTAAATATTCCCGCTTCTCTTCGTTCAAACTCTTTACCAACAAACGTTTAAGTATTCAGACCATATTTCATCATCCACAAGCAGGTATTAAGACATAGTTGTTTGTCGCATAATAGCGGCAAATATGCTAGCTGTAGTATTTGTAATTTACGATCTAGTTTCCACGCTGGCGCAGTCGTTATTGTGAGGAACCGTATGGACAGGAGAACGGTGGGGTCATGTGGTTCTTAGGTGGTATTTGTGTCTTTAGCTAAGTCGCGTACCTAAGTTGGTACTTGGTTTCATAAGTGCGTATGGATATGGATATTTTTAGCAGCACATCTGATAATAACATAATATCATGGGACAAGTTAAAGACTGAGAGTTCTCCAGGATGTTCTCGGAAGAGACGTGAGATCCGCTAACTTGCACTTAACCAGCGTTGTGGACTATGGCCTTGCCTTTTTCATAGTAAGTAAACCGTGTCCTGCAGTGGGACAGTAGGTATAAAGGCTTGATGATGAAGTTAAAGACATAGCCTGTACTATGGCAACCACATAGCTTATAAACATACTTATAAATTACTATAATCTTATTTGACGAAAGAAGTCGGCACTGAGTATCATACTTTTTCTTAAAGGCAACTCCCGCATTACGACTAAATCCTGTGTCACGGGGGACTTTACAAACATACAACAAACGGACACAATTAACACCCAGACTCGAAGCAACAATTTGTGAATTACACAAAGTGTTGCCTCATGTGGGGATCGAACCCACAACACTCGGCGCAGTGTCAGGCGGCGAGGCGGCCGCTTAAACCACTACGCCAACCGTGCAGTCAAATATATACAAAAAATGATAAATGATGCTATTGGAGTATAATGCTTAGTTTTGAACTAATATACATTTTTGTAGGAACAAGCCACTTATTCTAACCTTGATTATTAACTCCTTCCTTAATCATAATTTCTTTTACGAGCTTTTTACCATAAGTCGTTGACCTAACCGAAATCTGACTTGGCATCAAATATAGAGGTGAGATTCACCAAATACTACTGACATTTATAACATCGGAAAACTCTCAATTTAATGCCTGGCGTCCTACCAAAAGTAACTTTAAGTTATATACGTTCACTGTCATATTAATATTTGAATAACTTAGTGGATACTTAAGCACTTAGTGGATACTTGCCGTGTGGTTGACGGCATAGAATACAAGTGTCACCACCCCCTATCTTCCCGTGGGTGTCGTAAGAGGCGACTAAGGGATAACACGATGCAAATACCATCTTTGCGTAGAGACGGAAAACTCGACATCAAACCCTATACGACTGCCTCGTTGGTCTCGCGGCATAAATGTGCGCGTGGGATCGGGAGGTCCCGGGTTCGATTCCTGGGTCGGGCAGTGTTATTGGGTTTTTCTGTCACGAAATTCTAAGTAGCAGCACGGAGTCTGGAAATGTGCCCGGTACGGCAATAGGCTCGCCCCTATTACGTGGGACTAAAGTATATCTGGCGAAACTGGGTGTAGAAATACACTTCTGCCTACCCCTTCGGGGATAAAAGGCGTGACGATATGTATGTATGTATACTTGAGCATGATATGGAATACCCCTAAGATACGTAAACTTACAAAAATCGAATTCGTAATCCCGCCTAAATTCAATAATCTATTCTCAGAATAGACAAATTAGTATGATCCATGCGTCAATAAAATAGTTTACGTACAGATTGGTCTAAGGACACTGGTTTTTGCAAAAGAACATCTAAATTTAGCATTCCAACTTGACCTTGCTAGCTAAACAAAAATGTACACTCAGAGAGTTCTAGTAAAACTGGTAATTTATCCAAATAGTAACTACCAATATAAGTTGATATACAAAGAAATCGCTAAAAGGCTGATCGACGCTTCCCGTGACCAGAGGGCTGGTTTATATTTTGCAGAGAGAATAAGCATTGCCATACAACGTGGCAATGCTGCCAGCCTTCTGGGCACGCTACCAGCCGACAGCGTTGCGGAGGAATTTTTTGACGCCACGTAGTTTATATTTTTTTTATTTTTTTTATTTAGTTTAATTGGTTTAGTTTAGGATAGTTTAGTTGCATAAGTAGTTTTATTCTGTTGTATATCTTTTATTTGTTACTTCAATAAAAACTTATCATATAAACTGACTGTCCAGTTGATATACATTTACTCTCCTTTTTTACATACGGTAGGGTCTTCTCAAACTGGTATTTATTTACTCAGAAAAAACTGCGAACTAAATGCTTACTATACAACATTGGCATGCTACCAAATAGAGTCTCATTTGTGTGATGAGTTGTAAAGACTTGCCAAATGTTTTTGTACAAACTATTACTTGAATAGGACTGTACGTGTTGTACGTAAGTGATGTGCTTTCACCAAAGTCTTTGAAAGGGAGTGTTTAGTTTTATGGGATGGAGGCCAAAATAAAGCTGTGTATTCGATGAAAGGCTCTGAAATTCTTACGTTGTGATAAATATAAGTACATGGGAACAGTATTCGCAGTCCATGTGGTGACGGATTAAGAATACGGATTGTCACCACCCCATATCATCCCATGGGTGTCGTAAGAGCCGACAGAGGGAGCATGTTGTGCATAGAACAGCACTGTAGGAGAAGGAAAACTTGAAACAAACCCTATACCAACCCGTTTGGCCAGCGTGGTATAGTAGGCCAATTCCTCCTTTCAAAAGAGAGGCCTAGTCCAGCAGTGGACTGTTAAAGGCTGATGATGATGATGAACAGTATTCGCATGGAAATACCTTGGACATTCTTATTCTTCTCAAAATATAGATTTCTAGATGTACTTCGCTGGTTTCAGCTGCGTTACCTGTTGTTACGCCGTTCCTCGTTCTCTCACAACGAATCTTTACATAACATTCTCGAACGATATGTGAAGCCTGCTGTGCCGCATTTAGTCAGGGTGATGGCCTATGAGCTTACCTGGCCATGCAATGTTTGTAAAGTATACATCACATACTCAATGCAGTGGGACAGTTATACATATTGAACAGACCAGTTAAAACATATTTATCAAGCATCATTGAGGATAATTGGGTCTCCTAAACAGTAGATCCTTCGATGCCTCACAGAGAGTACAGCTATCCCACTGTGCGTATAACGATCAAACCATTTGTACCCCCTAAACAAACTTCAAAGCATTTTCTTCCAAACTTATAACTAAAAAGGTCATGATGTTTGCAACCAAGTATTGATTAACTTCAATCACGGCGCTGCCTTGCACCAATACCGCTTCAATATTCATAAAACGAACGTACTTTACAAACACTGGCGAAATGCCAGAGCCCAACTTATAATGGCTCACTCAACATTTCCTCACAATCTATTTTAATTCGAACTCTCTAAAACTTTGTCCCCAGTTATTACTTTGGATAGTCCAAAATTCCACTACGGCCTACTGGTCCGAAATTCCAGCAAGTTTACACGTAGATATATCCTTTGAGAACTCAGTTATAGAAGTTTGAGTTGCGCTAAAATTATTACGGTTGCTTACCCCTGTCAAGAACAGGGATCGTCTTTTATGCTCTTTCAGGTTATTAGGTGGGAAGAATATGTACTATATTTTATGAGGAAGGAGCAATAAAATTTGTTGGTTGTGTTGTTACTTCGATTTTAGATTGGATTGAATAATACGTTTAGTTGATTGATTTTTTTACTAGATAAGATATTTCTTTGAAATCTGGTGAGAAGCGAAGAGAGGCAAATACTGAGTCCGAATGCTGTGTATGTCACTTAAGCGGTCACCCATCCCAATAGTGACCGATGTGAACGTTGCTTAAGTTTTCCGATTTATTGTCAACGGCACACGGTCAAAGCTTATGTCTCTACTTATACTATCAGATGGGTACACAAATCGATGTTTATTACGGACTTTTTAAACCATCTTGGCGCCTAACAAAATACTGTTCCGACACGATTCTCATGCCAAAAATGCTGCCTTTTTATCTGTGAACACAAAAAATTAGTCGGATACCTGTTATAAAATATTTTAAGTGTTCTATAGCGAAATTTGAGTATAAATGCGGATGCTATTGAATTTATAATGTCCCTATGTCTAACGTTTCAGGGAAAATATCCGTGCTTATACTGCGAGTTTTTATTTTTGTATAAATTTAGCCGTCTAGAGAGTGCCAGACTAATTTATCGATTTGGGAGGTTAAGCACGTTTTATTTGTCAGGTTTATAGATGGGTGATCAGTCTGAAAACTTACACCTTTTTGAGAGAGCATGTAAAGCCGTCGCACTTGGCATCCATAGATGCATGAGAGTCGAAATCATGGAAAATTACTTTCCTTTTCGGTTTCGGAGGTCAGACCGCTTTTTGGAAAAGCAGGTATTTAGTCAAATCTGTTTAGACTAAAAAGCAAATCTCGAGTTCTAAGGTGAAGTTTTGGAGTCCCAGATAACGCTTAGATGATGACGATGACTAATTGTCTAAAATAATCTTTTTTTTATAGTCTCACACCTGTATCCCCGAAGGGGTAGGCAGAGGTGTAAATATTACACCCTCATTTCACCATGAATTTTTATCCGCTATCCACTGGACCGCTGAGGCAGTCTTAAAATAATCATATCTGCAAACACAGAATTTAGTCATCATCATAATCATTAGCCCTGTATATAAACTGTCGCACTGCTGGGCACGGATCTCTTCTTATTATGAGAAGAGTAAGGCCGTAGTCCACCACGCTAGCCAAGTGCGGGTTGGCAGATTTCACATGTCTTTCAAAAACATTATCGAGAACTGTCAGATATGCAGGTTTCCTGACGATGTTTTCCTCTACCGTTAAGCTACATCTTCTTCTTTAATTTAAGAGCCTAGCTCTTGTCGGTGCAGCTCCTTCCATTTCTTCCTATCGAGTGCCAATTCGTGAACTTTCTTATACGTCATAACCTTCACCTTCTCTTTAATTTGACTGATATAATTATACCTCGGACGACCCCTCCTCCTCTTTCCTTCAACCTTCCCTTCCACGATGTTTTTAATGTACTCGTCGTGACGTATAAGGTGTCCCATCATTTTCCCTCTCCTGTTCTCAATGCTATTCAATAGTTGTCTCTTAGTTCCTACTCTGTTTAGTACCTCTTTGTTGGTAATTTTATCCTTCCAGCTAATTCTCTCCATCCTCCTCCAGCACCACATCTCAAAAGCTTCTAGTCTGTTTATATCCTGCTTAATTAAAGTCCAGGTTTCGTAACCGTACAACGCAATGGTCCAAATGTATGTTTTTATGAAATTCTTGCGGATGTTTCTGTTAATATTAGATTTAAATATATATTTTTTGCTGTAAAAGGCTTGTTTCGCCATTGCAATTCGGCATCTGATATCAGCGGAACACCTAGAATCGTTATATTACTTCCTAAATATTTGAAACTTTGGACTTGCTCTATTACTGTGTTATTCATTTTGATGGTCTTATAAATTGGTGCTACTTTTGATGTTATTAACGTTTTAGTTTTGTTGACGTTGATTTTTAATTGGTATTCTGTGAAAACTCTGTCCATGTAGTTAAGTAGTGCCTCTAGTTGCATAATGATCTTCAGCTACCGCTGCTATACCATCTGCAAATCGTATAAACAAAACTCTTTGCCCATTGACTTTAACACCTCCAAAAGGTTGTTCTGTTATTTTTGCTATTGCCTGTTCAATGAAAATGTTAAATAATAGTGGGGATAGGGTGCAGCCTTGTCAAACTCCCTGTTTTATTTTGGCTATAGCTTTCTCCTCCCCTATTTCAATCAGCGTTTTTTGGTTGTTGTAAATTTCATATATTATGCGTCTGTCTCTGTAGTCTATTCCTGCGTTTTTAAGTGTTATCATAATTTTATTCCAGTTAGCTTTATCAAAGGCTTTTTCCAAATCTATGAATGCTAAATAAATGTTAAGTCCTAAGTCTAGTCTGCGGTCTATAAGCATTCGTAACGCCAATATGGCTTCCCTTGTGCCTTTGTTTCTTCTGAAACCGTACTGATCTGGACCAATTAGGTTATCTATTTTGCTGTAAATTCTATTGTGCATTATTTTTAAAAGTACTTTAGATGCATGAGTTATAAGGCTAAGGGTTCTTTGTTCTTCACATTTCTGAGTATTAGCTTTCTTGGGTAGAGTTATCAATTTACTTTGGCAATAGTCAGTAGGTAGGTTTACCTGATCGGTAAATTTGTGCAGTTATTTCAAACAGTTCAGTTATTGCAAGCTCATTAGAATTTCTTAGTAACTCTATAGGAATTATATCTATACCGGGGGCTTTATTATTTTGTAGTGAGTTCAGCGCTGCATCAAATTCACTCCTCAAAATTTCCGGTCCCAGGTTGTCAGGGTCTATTTTTTATTGGTTCATGCAGTAGTTCTATATCGTTATGACATAGTCCATCACCCTTATAAAGTTCTTCAATATACCTTTTCCATCGTTGCGAAATTTCTCTATTGTCAAAAATAAGATGCTTACCTTCATCCTGAATTACTGTACTTTGTCTCTTCTTGCTTCTACCCAGTTTATTTATGATTCTGTAAGCTTTGTCTGATTGTCCTTTCTTAATGTGGTGCTCAATTTTCTTAATCTGTTCTTCCATATCTATTTGTCTGAGTTCTCTACATTTTAACGTTATTCTATTAGTTAGATTTTTATACATGTTTATACTATTGCTATCATTTTAATTCCTATAAGTTCTTCTCTCTAACATTATATCTATTATATCTTGGCTAAGCCATGGTTTTCTAGAAACTATTTTCTCTTTTCCTAAATATTGATCTGCGCTAGTTTTTATTGAGTCCTTTAAATTATTCCATCTTAAGTCTACATTTTCTATATTAGACTTAAAGTCTTCACTATTCTTAAAATCAACTATTTTTATCTCCTATACTATTACTATATTGTAAGTGATACTTATTAGGTCTAACTCTTACTTTGCTGAGATCTATACTTTTTGGTCTATGTTTCCTTATATTTAACTTAGGTTCTTATTTAATATTACTAACTAGCAAATTGTGATCAGTGTTGAGGTCAGCACCCGGGAAGGTCTTGCATGAGGTGGCATTTTGGAGGAATTTATCTTTCATGATTATATAATCTAACTGATAGCGCCCAATGTCGCCTGGCATTTTCCATGTGTAAAGCCTACGTTTTGGTTGCTTAAATTTTGTGTTTAAAATACTGAGACTGTGTTCTTTGCAAAATTGCACCAACTTTTCCCCTCTTTAATTCCGATTCCCCAAACCATACTTCCCCACCACTCCTTCTTCAGCACCTTCCCCGACAACCGCGTTGAAATCCCCCATCAATATTATATTATCTTTGATTTTTACCGTCTCTATTACTGTATCTATTTGTTCGTATACGTCATCTACTTCTGTGTCAGTATAACTTCCAGTTGGCATGTAAACCTGTAGTATAACCACATTAATAGTTTTGGTGTTTAATTTAATTGCAGTAAGTCTATCAAAAATGTGTTGTATTCTCTACTAATCTTCCCCGTTTCTTGATCAAAATAATGGCTGTACCATTTCTACCCTTTTGGTGACCTGTGTAAATTACTCTGTAGTTACCACTCCAATAATCTCCACTTCCCTCCCAACGTACCGTTAAGCTAGCGATAATTAATAATTTAATACGCACATAACATCAAAAAGTCATTGGTGCGCGCCGTGGATTCGAATTCGAGTCCTTCTGCGTAGCAATCCGACGGTCTTTCCACTAGGCTATCGCCGCTCAAATATGTTAGTGACCTCATATTTGTATGATTTTTTAAAACTTACGCCAAGAGAAACCTTTACTTAGCTTAACCACGCTTTACTTCGGGCATCAAATTTATACCAGATGAGCTGATAAAGTATCATTCCTATTTATAAACTGTCCCAATAATGGACTCAATCTTCCCACAATGCAAAAATTAACCTGAGGGTCGATTTATCTGACACAGACTAATATTTTCCTCTTTTCTGTTTAAACCTGTCTACCAACACTAAAAACTGCAACGTAATCAATTTCAAGAATAACTTATTAAATATTAACTATAGCAACCCTGTGTATATAAATTTTTATCTATTAATTAAAAACAATAATTAAACAAAAGCGGCATGAAATCATTTTATAACATCATTATGCTGATAATAGCTCCATGCAATTTCCGGTTACCGGCAAAATGCATAGGTGGAATAAACAAAGGACTTTGAAAACTTTTTTATCTATGGTATTAATTCATATTCTTTGATTATTTTGATGCTATGCGTTTTGGCGAACGTGGTTGCTTAAATGTGAAAAACAACTTTTGTATTTAGCAATAAAAAGGCTATTACTTTCAAAAAGTCACCACCATGGTAGGAATAAGTCTCTGCAAATATTCAAACAACGGAACTAAATGACTATAAGACAAGAAGAAGCAATGGTGGATCACAAAGTGCTGTTCTGTGTGGGTATTGAACCCACTACACACAAATGATTCATACAGTCCAGACATATTTCTAAAACTTTAATTAAATCAGGTGCTAAATTCGAATGTTTGTGAGAATGGCTTGCACGTAATTACTGCAGGAAGGATTTTAATGAAACTTAGTAATATGGCTCATACATCAGAATACCAACTGTTGTCCCGACTCCCACGCGAGCGAAAACGAGGCATAACTATTTTCCTGTAACAAAAAAAGTCAAAATCAGAAAATGTATGAAAAATTAAAGACTTCTATGACTTATTTAAGTCAGCTTGTCTGACCGTGATTCAGACCCTAGGTTTTTAACAAAAAACGCGGCTCACCAAACCGGATGTTGATAAAGCTCCGAAGCACGTTGATCAGTGAAATGTTCCATCACAAGTGGATGGAATCCGGAACCACATTCGAGAGCGCCGTTACGTCTTGTGGGACATAATTCGATTCTGGCGAGAGACGACGATTGGAATCGTACCGATCGTTGATGGAATATCGGAGCCAATTCAACCAAGGGTGCACAGCCTATGACTGTTCAAATGTATAACTTTTTGGTGTAGTGCATACAAATAAAAATCAGCTGGTTATCATTTTAGTATTATTTACAAACATTATTCTACCGAGCAATATACATAGGTACATATTATTATTATAATAATATCTGACATAAGTTGCTTAGCAGAGTGAAATAATTCTAAATGTAGAAGTATTTCACTCTGCTAAGCAACTTACTCCATTAGCTTAGTCATTCGATAGAGAACTATATAAATTAAATATAGAGTAGAAAAAGTAACTAATAAAATCTGTTGCATAATCGGCAATTCGCATTCTGATCCTTGCAAACGGATCTGGAAATGTATTTATATAACGGGGTCTATGTCGGCTAATTATCTGCAAATACAACTGAATACCTTATTTGGCACCGACGATTCGGTATGGGTTACAACAGCCGTGGTCACGGGAAGACTTCCCATGTGTAAGTCGCGAAAGTTTAAAAGGCTCTATAAGGGCGGTTTCAGATTGGCGCATTTTTCTGCGCGTCTATGGTCATTTGAGCATACGCACTTACACGCGTGCTACATTACGCGCTTCAAAAAATCGGACTCGCATAAACGGGCATATTTCGGCGTGTTGGCTCGAAACGGTAGTGATATCTTGTCAGTGTCCACATGGATTCTGACGGCTCGCGCTTTTACAAACTTACAAGCGCGTTAACGCTCGTATGAGTGCGTGTGCCAAAAGGCGCGCCTATACACGCATAGGTACATGCGCTTTCAAACACGAGCTTATTCGCGCGTCTATAACGCTAATCTGAAACCGCCCTAACTAGATCACGAAAATTAATGATGCAAAACTACTTGGATGAATCTGCGGTTCTGCCATTCTTTATAATTCTTTAAATGTATTTTAAACTAGCTGTTTCCCGCGGTTTCACCCGCGTCCTGAGGGAACTACTAAGCGTACCCGGTTAATTTATAGCCTGAGTTACTCCGTGGTACATCAGCTATCCGCCAGTGAACGTCCCGTCAAAATCGGTCCAATTGTTCTAGAGATTAGCGAGAACAAACAGACAGACAGACAGACAAACAATTGTAAAAAATGACATTTCGGTATATGTACCGCGTATATATCCGTATGCATTTAGTAAAAAGCGGTTATTTTGATATTACAAACAGACACTCCAATTTTATTTATATGTACCTATAAAAGTACATGTAAAAATTTTAAATTCGCCATTAAAATAGTTCAGAAAATCAGTAGGAAGTTAGTTTATAATTCTGGAGGGATTGCATTTTAAATTGCTTTAGGAGTGGAGTACCTATTCATGTGGTTTGCGTGTGTTAATATTAAAGTTTAATGCTATGTTGTTGTTTTTAAGTTGCAAGAAAAATCTAATAGAATGCCCCATATTACCATATATGCCTATCGCATGCCATATTACTTGCAGTCAAGCCAAAAGAAAAGATCTGAAAATGCAGGTCACTCTTTTTATTCTGTGGAGGGTAAGGCCATAGTAAACCAAGTTGCTCAAGCGCAGGTTAGCTACGTGTCTTTAGAGAATATTATGGAGAACTTTCAGACATGCAGGATTCACCGTGGTGAATCTTTATCTTTTATTAACAATCAACTCGATCAGATCTGGGAGTTGTATATAGATATTCAACAAAGCAAAACATTTAATCGATTGAAGTTTATTCATATATTCGCGTAAGGTCACAATGTGACACTCATGAAAATTAAATAAATATTCAAGTAACAGTGGCAAACAACCTTTAAAATTACCTGTTTATCAACATCACCTTGTATATCGGTACCTATGCAGTTAACCCAAATATGCTTACTCATCGCACCTTTGAATACTCATACATACATTGATAAATAATTGTCTCTTTCAATTATAATCCTTACATGAGTAAACGAGCAAAGGCAGCGATAGCCGAGTGGATATACCAATAGACTGCCATGCAGAGGGTATCGGGTTCGAATCCACGGCACGCACCAATGACTTTTCGGAGTTATGTGCGTATTGAATTGTTAATTATCGCTTTTCCCGTGCCTCGGAGAGCACGTTAATCCGTCGGTCCCGATTGTCATGAAGATCTTTGACAGTCGTTACAGGGCGTCAGTACCTTCTAAATTAACTGACACTAGTCTAAACCATGGAATATCGCTATCCCTTCGGGTTGCGGAGGTCAGACAGGCAGTCGCTCCGTGGAAAAGCTAATATTCAGCCAAATCCGGTTAGACTAGAAAGCGGACCCTAGATTGAAACTGGGATAACGCTAAGAGGATGATGATGATGACATACATTGATAAATAAGTTACAATGTATATTACATGCTTCTTTACACATTGTCACTGATTCAGCCAACGTGCTCCAGTTGATTTTGTGTTAAAACAATCTTTATTTTTTACTTGGTTATGTATGTAGTTGGCTTTTGGTTTCTGTATGTATGCTATTTAATTTAACTTAAAATCGACTATAAATTAGGGTGCCGTACCTCACAAGATAAAAAACGGAACCTTATAAGATCACTTTCTTGTCCGTCTGTCTGGCTCTCTATCTGTCCGTGTGTTACCACCGATTTTCTCAGGAACTGGTAGGCCTAGCAAATTGAAATTTATACCAGATACTGAAGTCTATGGTTCCTATAAAGTGTATAAAAATCAGGGTCCTGGGTCAACCCGATAAAAAGATATGGTCAAAATTAGATTTTTGCGAAAACTTGTAAGTACCAAAATTAACCTTAATTTTCAACTTTTTTAATTTTCGGAATTTTTCCTTTACTTGTGCTGTAAGACCTTGGTTTTAACCAAAATTGACAATTCTAGGTCAACCGTAAGTACCCTATAGGTTTTAGGTCGAAAACCTATATGGTAGTTCCCGTTGAACTAGAATCACGAAATTTGGCCAAAAGCAGGGTCTTAGAGCACAAATAAAGGAAAAATTACAAAAAAATAAAAAAGTGGAAAATTTAAGGGTGTCCCCATACATATATAGTAGACTGCATTTAAGATAGTCCTCTAAGTTGTATGGGCGCTCATACAGATTTAGAGGACTAGCGTAATTAGCACCAACCTCAAATAAGTTAAAATGCGTACCGGAACCCTTGGTGCGCGGGTCAGACTCGCACTTGTCCGATTTTTTTTTGTAGCCTTACCCCTGTATCCCCAAATGGTTAGACAGAGGAGTAATATTATACCCACATTTCGGCTTATGAATTTTAGGACCCACGCAATGGGGGGCGAGACTATTGCTATTTAACTTGTATCTATTACGGCCCCCACATCAAGTAAGATAAGAGATAGATGACTGTTGAATATCGCTTGCTAAACTGTGAAGGAAAACATCTTGAAGAATTGTTTATGTTAGAGAGACAATGTTCGCGAAAGACGTGACATCTGCCATTTAGCCAGCTTAATGAGTTAGTGCCTTATTCTTATAATTAGAAGTGGTTTGTGCCAAGCGGTGGGGCAGAATACCAACAAGGATGATGATAAAGTGTTTAAAAGACCACAGCACAGACAGAATCTAAGTCTAAGAATATAAAACCAATCTAAATCGAAATATGCGAGCTTCATCTGGTATTGTTCTGATATTATGAAAAATGGACTATAAAACCACTAGCAGTAAATATACGAGACAAACTATCTGACAGTGCGTAGTGAAAGTTTGTCATACTTATAACAGTTGTGACTTGTTTTATGGCCGTCTGGCTTTATCACTGTTTGCGAATATCTGAAACTGATGCTACACAGCTGTGGGATAATGTCACACGCATGTGTAGTGGGTTTAGTTATTATGTTTTATAATAGTACAAATTGCGGCTTCGTCCACTATTAAATTAATTTCCTCGACTAAATACAGAAATACAAAGTATAATTTTCCCATTCCT
Source organism: Euclidia mi (assembly GCA_944739405.2). Classification (NCBI taxonomy): domain Eukaryota; kingdom Metazoa; phylum Arthropoda; class Insecta; order Lepidoptera; family Erebidae; genus Euclidia; species Euclidia mi. Next base: position 33,337,458 of record OX123205.2, on the reverse strand, counting down.
TTCCATGGATGTCACAATCGCCGGCTAAGAAAAATAGTTAGTATATTTGGTAAGAGCCGTCAAACTCAATGACAATCCCTATTTTAACACACCTGGCCCAACGTGACAAGAATGGTCAGACTAATTTGCCTATTAATACACAATGCTATTGTAGCGCAAATCATGAATGGACTGCAACAGGTGGTATGATGATTTGGAATCAAAAACAATCGTCCTCATATTTAAGCTGAAACCAACTCGTCACTTCAAACATCAATTAGTTCGACGGTACTCTTTTGACAGAGTTTGGTTGCACAAATCGCGCAGTAGTTTAAGCGGCCGCATCGGTGCCTAATACTGCGCTAAGTGTTCTGGACTCGAATCCCATTAGAAATGACACGTACGGCCCGGTCACGGCCTACAGCAGCGGGCGACAGCAGCGAGCGTTTTCGATGTACATGGCGCGTTTACTGTGACGCGGCGCGCGGCAGCCCCAGAGTAAACGCGCCATGTACATCGCTCTGCCGCGCCGCTCGCTGCTTAGACCAATCTCGTGACTAGGCCCTGTGTGTGGTCCAGATCTTTTTGATTAGAGACTTTGATGTTCTTAATGTATGTTATTTTATGTTTATAAAAGTGATAAATAATGGATAATTGCAATTATTTACCTAGTTCATACATCAGTATAATTCAGAGGCAATATTTTACCTTCACCAACGCGAGCGAAGCCACAGGCAAAAGCAAGTATTTCCTTATACTTAAACCGTTATAAGATACATTTTACTTAGCCCTCACAACTTGCAAGTCTGTGGACTTCACTAATTAATTCTAAACTTGCTTAAAATCACTTCTATAAGCTTTCACATTTACAAACTTCACAATACAGGGATTTGATACCTCAATTATCTCCGAAAAGGCTTTAAAAGACCCATCACCCTGTTTCTCCACACTCGTTAACTTTGCAAGCGTTAACTAGTAACTTTGGTAACTTCCGTATTTTCTTAGCATTTTAAGTGTTGGGGTATAATTAAGGTTGATAATATTTAATTGGGTGGTTTAAGGTTATAAGTACACAATTATAACCTTAAACCACCCAATTAAATATTCTCTCAAAACTACCAATTAGATTATCTTAAGTATTTCAAATACACATTTGAAATACTTAAGATAATCTAATTGGTAGTTTTGAGTGCCGTTAGAAGTTTAAGGTTAAGTATAATTTTAACGAGCTATGATTTATCCACGGCTCTGCCCGCATGAGCTACTGTTATATCGATATATGAAAATGTATGTACTATTTTAATGTATTAAATTTATTCCTGCAAAAAAGACATCAAAATCGGTTCACTGGTTTTTGAGCGATTATACTAGTAGAAATATGAAGTTGCTTATTGAATGCGTGATTGAATTTTGCTATTTGAATTGCTATTTGAATTATCAAACAACTTGTTAATGATAAATTAGGTAATGATTTATTCTTCTTTATAACCTACATTATGAAATTATATGTTCATTTATTTTTCGGTTAATTGATGGAATCATATTATTTCGTAGCTGCACTGCAAAGTACTAAATATTCATATATTTATCAATTGAATATATATATGCCTCAATCACGGACCGCCAGCGCCATTTGCAGCGATCCTAACAAATTGCGGTTAACCGGTACCGGTTTTTATTAATTAAAAATAAGTAAAACTGGTTTCAAAGAAATACAATATGTTGACTTTTTAACCTAAAATTATTTCAAACAGTGTGCGATGATATTTTTATTAAATGTTATAAACAGTTAAATCATGCAAAATAGGACTGTATCGCGCAGCCACTGTAGGCACGTGTGCTTGTCTGTGTTAGGTTAGGTAAGTCTCCAATGGCGATCAGCTGAGCGACGGCGGCGGTCAATACACCAAATTAATTTTCAACCTTAAGTGACTTATTTTATCATGTATTTGTATTCAGTTATCGACAATGTATATTCACCCCTAAAAATATTTCGCAAATGCAAATTAACATCCTGTATAATAGACCAATGACGTTATACAACCGGTGTTAGTGAAAAATATACTTACTATAGTGTTCAGAAACAACGTATCCATTATAATTATGAGTTTTCTTTTGTGTCAAATAAGATTTTATTTATTCAGTGCTGTTCTACACGTTGCTTTGTAAATAAACTAACTGATTTACGCGTCTACATAGGCATCTACGTAGGGCATTTTTCGATCGCCTACGCCAATCGCCAACACTCTACGAGATTCTACACACCGAAGTAATTCGTAGCACAAGTAGGGAACGAAAAATAGAGTTGTTATAAACGTAGTACAAAGGAAATTGCCGTCTTTTCCTTAATTTAAGAAAATACTCCGTCACGGAATAGCTTATCTGCACAAGTTCGATTGTTCGGAAGAACAAGCTCTCCATAGATTTGCCGGTTGTACAAAACAAATGAACGATATGCCCGGCCCGTCCTTTAGTATGGGACCAAGTTCTCTTGTTTTTGGGTAAGGATATTTCGTCTCAGTGTAAGCGGCTAAGGTGTAAAATTACGTAATTTGTGGCAAAAATATCAATCAAGGATTAAAGTTGACTGCTTTTATGGCGTAGGGGTTCAAGCGGTCTTGCCGATCGGTACTGCGCTAGAATGTTGTGGGTTCGTACCCTATACGAGACAACACTTTGTGTGATACACAATTTGTTGTTTTAAGTCTAGGTGTTCGTTGATTGAATGTCAGCCGCCACACAACATTTATTCTTAGAACAGGAGTTGTCCAATTTTGGTTGTTTTATCGAATCAATTTTAACGAAAACACATGTTTGCCTTTGTTGTATAACTCCATGTCTCTATAGTTTGCTGGTAGAAAACTCAGTTGTGAGTTAAGCTCGCAACTGTACATAAAACTTCGAGTATCTAGTTTGTTTTGAGTATCTAGTGTAAGTAGGTATACCTATATTTTTTCCTCTTTTGTTTTATTTTTGTTTCATCATCATCATCATCATATCAGCCAAACGACGTCCACTGCTGGACATAGGCCTCCCCCAAGGTTCTCCACACAGACCGGTCTTGAGCCGCCCGCATCCAACCGCCTCCCGCGATCTTGACGAGGTCGTCGGTCCACCTTGCGGGGGGCCTACCTCTGCTGCGTCGTCCGGTACGTGGCCGCCACTCCAGAACCTTTCTGCCCCAACGGCCATCGGTTCTTCGAGCTATGTGCCCTGCCCTCTGCCACTTCAGCTTGGCTATCCGGAGAGCTATGTCGGCGACTTTGCTTCTACTGCGGATCTCCTTATTTTCTGATTCTATCTCGCAGGGAAACTCCAAGCATAGCTCTCTCCATCGCCCTCTGAGTGACCTAGTTTACATTAAAGAATTAAAAAACAAATAGAATCAAATAAAACTCCCATTGTTATATTCATTTTAAAACCATCTATCAGTATTTTAAAAAGTTTTCCTATACATTTTCTTGAATAACTTGAAAAGATTTAATAAAGCTCAGCTAAGAAACTTGAAGTCCCCGTACTATCGGATATCGTAGCGCTTACTAGTCCGGCATATCATTCAATCTTTAACAACTACAACCTGAGTTTAGCCATAAATCCTATCCTGCTATCGGATCTAACGGTAAGCTAAACATACTGTATATCGCAGAATAGCTAAGGATGGTTTTAAATTTAGAACGGTTTGTGAAAATAGAATGAACAATTCTCAGACATACAGGTTTCTTCATGATGTATTTCTTTATAGTTTAGCAAGTGATCATTTACAGATAAACTGCCTTCGAAAAGTCATTAGAGGTCCTGAGAGGTTGTAAACCATTCCACGGCGGCACTACGAAATTTTTTTTTAAAGAACACGGAAGTTGTTAGATATCCATTTTCTTTTTCGCATATTGCAAAACGATTTTTTGGCGACCGTGGATGTGATAAAAACAAAAATAACACGTTATGGGCTTGGTCACCTCTGCTTTTTGTAAATATTGGTAGGAATCATTTTACTTGACTTCTTTATAGACAAATTTTATAGCAAAATAATCTATCAACTTTGAACCAAATCTCGAAGCGCCTTAGGGGCCATATTTTAGATACTTTTAGATTTTGTTATTTGTTATATAGAAAGCGAGCCCATTTTTTGCAGAATGTTATAAGTAAATTAAAAAGAGAATTGGATCACCAAGTAAATTTACATAATATATATACAGTATTTTACTTGTGACCTCGTTAAATAATAGAAATAGAAAATCTAAACGTATCTAGGCTATATCTTGAAATTGTTTCATTTTTTAGTTAAGAGCTAGAAGAATTATGTTAATATTTCTACAAGATTATTTCTTGAATAATGCAAACCTCTTGCTTTTTAATTTTACTCGCTATTATGAACATTATTATTATTATTTGCAGCCTAACTTGTCCCACTGCAGGGCAAAGGCCACCCTACCCTCTTTCTACCTTTCTCTATCGAGAGCTGTTGTTACCCACTCTTTATCAAATAGTGTAAGATCGTTTTGCCACCTAATCTTTAATCTGCCGCGAGGCCTATGTTCGATCTTTTCTGAACTTTTTTTTTTGAACAACTTTTGTCAAATATATTGATGTTTTAGGCATTGCCGATATTGCGACAAATAACAGCTGTTTCATACTATAGTCCGTTCACTGTTATTTTACCTCTAGCTGTTAGATTGGCCAACCTGGGCGTTGTGTTGCTATATTTAGTATATAATACTCCCATTTTAAATTTATACAGTATTGCTAAAAATATACTTATTTTTTTATTGCCTACGCCATCGTATTAAAAATTTGGAAGTAATGTTTGTAACAAAACCTCTTGATATCGGTATGGCTATACGCATGTACATTTATTTTCTAACTAAATAACTAATTTCCTACGAAGATAAATAGTTATAATAAAAATGTTGTCTCTTTAAAGAATACAAAGGTAAACGCATCATAATTACGTCATTATGAGGTTTTAATTATCAAATACAAAAACTGCAAATTTAATTTTCATATATTTTTTTAATAAGAATGATCCATGTGCACTGCCAATGTTATGATGATTAGTAACTGCTGTCAGATTCTCGGACTGCCAATGATGATTCGTTACTGCTGTCAGATTTTGTATCAGACTCATAATTTAATTCTATTATGAACCTGTCCATTTCAGCATCCGTAGACCCATCTGTTTCACAAAGCTTGTTTTCAATGTGGCGCACATGTTTGCATTGTTTTTGCCAGTCTTCTGCAGTGATAGATTGAAAAGCTTCTTCCGCTAAATTCACTATGTTGGTTGCCTCTTGTCCTACATTTTTGCTTGTGACTCGCCTTTTAATGAGACTCCACATAAATTCAATCGCATTTAGCTCGCAGTGGTATGGCGGCAATCTAACTACTTTGTGGCCATGAGCTTAAAGCATTTGATCAGTTTCATATATTGGAGCTTCCTTATGGTCTTTTATAATTTCATACAGTTGAGCTTTCACCATGGTAGGCAGATAAGATAACCCCTTATTTGTGATCCAGTTTTGCATTTCAGCTTCAGTAGAACTTAATGTTGGTACCTTGTTTAACTTGACTGTGTGATAAGGGGCATTATTCAAAACAACTAACTATTAGACGGCAAATAAGGAATTAGTCTTTCCAGAAGCCATTTCGTGAAATTTGTTTTGTTCATGTCTTCATTGTAATCACCCGATTTCGACTGGGATTTGAATATTAATAAAGCGTTTGGTATAAACCCTATTTCATCACCCGCATGAACTATTATTCATCGTGCACCAACGGAATCGTTTTTAAGACACCCATTTCATTTTCTATTTGCCAGCATTTATAGTACTAAATACTCCTGAAACCGTACTTGTATCAAATGGTGGTTACAGTTGGACATTCTAGTTTCCACTAAAATTGGGTAAAATGTTATGCACAGGTAACCCTATTTTACATACCTGTCATCACAGAGTACCATTCCAACATAAAGAAAACAAACACTGGCATTTGTCAGAGGTAAAATAACTGTGAACGGACTGTAGGTTGAACTTACCGCGACAAAAAGTATGGAATAGCAAATATTTATTTTGTTTTTAATTTCAGCAGTGCCCCAAAAAAAAGAAAATTTGTAACGAGTCAAGTTGAGTCATAATAAGTACAATCAATCGCCTCTTAAAAGCTCTGCACTTAACTAAGTATAAAATTGTATAACCTTTATACAACTTGTTCTATGCCTCACAATTTTGTTTGTGTGTAGGCTATAATGAGCACATTATCTCTTAGTGCCGTGTGGTTGACGGCATAGAATACAAGTGTCACCACCCCCTATCTTCTCGTGGGTGTCGTAGGAGGCGACTAAGAGATAACACGATGCAAATACCATCTTTGCGTAGAGACGGAAAACTCGACATCAAACCCTAGACGACTGCCTCGTTGGTCTCGCGGCATAAATGTGCGCGTGGGATCGGGAGGTCCCGGGTTCGATTCCTGGGTCGGGCAGTGTTATTGAATTTTCTGTTACGAAATTCTCAGTAGCAGCACGGAGTCTGGAAATGTGCCCGGTTCGGCAATAGGCTCGCCCCTTATTACGTGGGACTAAAGTATATCTGGCAAAAAGTGGGTGTAGAAATATACCTCTGCCTACCCCATCGGGGATAAAAGGCGTGACGATATGTATGTATGTATGTGTATCTCTTAGTGCGTTCGAATTAGTAGGATATTCATCATATTGATAGTTTTATTTGTATCACATTGTGTGACACATATAACTAGTATATGTAGTTTATATATAACAAACAAATACAATAAAATAGTGTTAAATAAAACGTGAACCATAAAATTGTTTTCAAAATCGCTAACATTGGGACCTGGTCTTACCTCTCACACGTCTATTCAACTGACTTGTTTCTGACTTGTATACACTGGACTACTCCAATTACACCTACATCCAAATCAATCCTTTTGCCAAAGTATCCGAATAAAGTAAATGAATATATTTGAGCTGTCTTATACATATTTTCATTGTCACTACCAGATTTACAAACTCACTTTTATCGGGACTTGAGACACTCCTTATTTGATGATGAAGTTATGTTTCGAAGAAGTATGTCATCGTCATCCTCGACCTAATATAAGTCCATTGCTGAGTATTGCTGTATCCGATGGCACACCACTCAGCTAGACTTTCTAGTCTATAGAACAATATAGACATAATGGTCTAAAACAAGTAAAGTCTTAATCAAATTGTCTTAACTGTTAGAAAGGTGAATTACCGTCGCTTTGCACGTATCGCTACAAAATGTAGAACAAAAAATAAATAAATCTTTTCGAAAATGAACCGATTATATAGGTATAATTATCAAAGGTGCTAAGCTGATATAATAGCCAACAGTGAGACCTTCGCGTTACCACACGTCTATTGAGCACGGACCCACTTCATCTGCCGCGCGCCGCGCCGGGCGAAATCGTATTTGAGAAACTTCAAGTTTGCTTTGTGTGATTATCACTATTAATTGTATTTCGATAACTACCAAGTTATGTTTAACTAGTTAACCACAGATATAGATCTACATAGATAACGCAATTATCACGATTTGTATTGAAACCAAGCGTGCCGACTTTTTAATACCTATGATGCGCGACAGTATCGCTTGTGCGATATTCATCGTCTCCTAACACACAACGTCAGATCAAACGTCCAAAGCAAACGCGGCAACGTAATGTGAATAAAGTTTACTTAACGGTAATTTATACTTAAGTATATTCTGGAACGACACGCAGCTTGGAATACTTAAAAACAGTTTTAATATGAATTTACGCTACCTTACCTGTGATAGGAAATATGTTCCTGCCTTTGGGTGCTCGAAATTTTTGGACTATTGCAGTTAATTATCACGCAACGAGGCATTTTTTTAGTCTTTTGCGGACGTTCGGCTGCAACAACGGACGCGCGGGGACTGAAGCTAGCGGCGACCAACCTCGACGCTTGGTCGGGGTTCAGACACGCGAAGTGCATGCATTTGTGTTATCTATGTAGATCTATATCTGTGTAGTTAACCATCTGTGAATTAAGCGTTATGCGTCAAATTTAAAACAATCTGTATATATAAGACTTGAGGATGCCCGCAGCTACAACCGCATATTCTTTATAATATAACTGTTTCTGCCCGTTCACATTGGAATTTCGGGAAATCTCTTAGTGTCTCTCTACGGTCATCAATTTACATGCATGCCAAATGTCTGTCAGTCAGCCAGTGACGGAAAAAAATATAAAGGTATACAGATTCTTGCGTTACTGACTGACTGACAACGCACAACTAAAACTATAGGGCGCAAGAACCTATTTACGTGGTTGAAACTCCACGGCAAGAGTAATTATAAAATATTCTACCACATGCATACAACACCATCGAGTCCCACACTAAGAGAGTTTGTGCTGAGCTCGATAATGGATAAACATACATTATATACCTTATATACCTTATTTTTAAACAGCCAGACCAAGATAAACACCATATGAAACCAGGATAACGCAAAGATGATGATGATTTAGGCTTTCGAACTTATTGTAAAGGCATTATAATTTATTGACGATTCCGTACCTAAGCTGGACCTTGTAAATCGATTTATCAATATCGCCGACTCATCCCTTTTACACAGAAGCGGTACGTTTATAAATAATGTATAGTGCTGTATTTTATCTAAGACTTTCGTTATTTATCTTGACAACTTTATTATGTGATCTTGGAAACCGTACACTGTTCACGTAAAAGTTTTTACACGGCCATAACTCCTTTTTTATTATTTCAGGTATTCTCCACTAATGGTTTCGTAAACATTAAACGGTCTGTAAGTATGTTTGCTTTGATAAGGTTCGCTATATTTTTTTACTAGGCATCTTTATAATGTGGTTGTAAGTGCTGTGAGTTTAGGTATGTTTGGCAAGAATATAAGTAAGAAAAACATCGACTGACAAATATATAAAATTGTTTATCCATGAGAATTATAAAATAACTTCTCATATGACGCTTTGGTCTAGGCATTTTCTTTTATTTTAAAGCCCAAGAATTCATGATTTACATCTTGGCTGTTTATGTATTTTTTTTTCATAAGAAGTTCTTGAAGCGTAAGATTATTATTTTTAAAATCCACCTTATACCAATAAAATATAGACTATTTTGTTTATTTCTGCTGTAAACTCTTTCAGAATTTCCGCTTAAGAGATCTCAAAGATTTATTCTCGCCGTAGCACGATTTACTTACACAAGTGTTACTTTATAAATTAATTAGTCTTCCGCTATAATAAGTGTAATCTCATGTCTTCATGGGTGTCACCATTTGGTATCTTATAAGGTCCCCGCTGCTAAACCTGGATACCATACAATTATATACCCAGCAGCGGAAGAAACAGGACTAGCCCTAAAAAATAGTGCGATGAAACTTGAATTCAATTGAGTAAGCAATTAAGTTGGCATTTGTAGCTAAGAAAACATGAATACCTCCTCTTACGACAAAAATCATGCAAAAAGTCAGCCAAATTCAACGCAATTGCATTTTCACCGTGTGAGCGATTTCTGACTTATACCTAAAAGCAATCATTGCTTTAGACCTACTAAAACCCCGCCAACTTCAGCACAACAAAATCAAAGCATAACGCATTCTCAGCAGTTTTTATCGCGGTTGAATCGGATAGGACGTCGGTCGAGGTGCGATATCCCTGAATGATTTGTACTGACAATAGTGCGTTGTCAGCCAAAAAATCCGGTGGCTCCACAAAGCGTGTTGTGAATTGGTTGGCACGTACCTAAGCATGCCGTGGGTTTCAACTCGAGAACCTCTGCATAGCAGTCTGTTAGTCTGTACATCAGTTTGTCGCTGCCTCAATATTGTATTGCTTCCTCAGTAGCCTAGCTCATCTATTTTCGTGTATGAGCAACACAAAGTTGTAAATACCATATTATGATTATATACAGCCATTCGCAGTCTACTCCTAGGAACATAAATATTAGAAGATTAATGTATCTATGTGTTACCTAAAAAGTGATTCCTCTCTCAAATATAATTCAGTGCATATCTAAACATAAATAGAAATATCGCCATTAAGCAAAATTTCGTTATTAATTATAATTTCAGAGCTTAATATTAGTTTCAAAGATATTACTTCTCAAATAAGAGTTATATGTTTCTAAACATCTGTGCTCTATTCGAACTCCGTGACAATTTAGTTGCAAAATGTTTAACTAAGCAGACTTTTAAGATTAATAAATTACTTTGATTACAACTAAGATAAAACGCCGATGGCCTGGACATAAGTACTGAAGGTTAATTTTATTTATGTAGCCAACAATTTTTCCTTGACCTTCACAACGTAGGTTGACTTTGGAGCAAAGAAGACCTGCAAATATAGCACCACTTGCACAGGCTGCAACTTGGATGGATGACCGTTTTTCGTCTCAGAATCGGAAGGCCACGACTGAGGACTGTGAAAACTCGAGTTGGACACACACTCGCATGAAAAAAAAATAAGCAAACAGGCAGAATCAGATACAGGTGGTAGGCTAAGGAGTTCAAGCTCTAACGAAGCATCTTATTACTATCATGACAGAATGACTTTTATAATTTTTCTTGATAAAACCTACCCTCAACAGAGCTCGGCCCCTTCAAATTAAAATAAGACACCCCAAACCAAAGCCTTTGTTTACCTTGACCTCGTAAGATAACTTTAGAAAAAACGAAACTGATAGTGATTGGTGACTATGTAAACCTAGAGAAGATAGGACGGTAGACAAGTTGTGTTATCAAAGAAGGAAAATACTTTGATTGCACGGATGGTGTAGTCAGTAGTGGTTTAACAGCCGCGCGGCCGTCTCGCAACTTAATACTACATCTAATGTTGTGAGTTCGATCCCCATACGGGAAAGAACTTTGTGTGATTCAGAAGTTGTTTTATTTTGTACGTTGGTTAAATGCTTGTGAAGCACTCCGCGACTCAGTATTCCTAGATTAGCTTTATGCCTTAAAAATTGGTAAAGCAATTTGGCAAACCTTTGTTAAAGTATGCAGATCGACTAGATAGACTAGACTAGACCATTAAATAATTATGTTAAATATTTTTTACCGAAATTACTATTACACCTAGGCACATAACATGTGTAATTATTACCACCATAAACATCTCCAGATCCTCCTCAACTTAGAAAAAGTTTTATACGTACCTTTATTTAGTATATTTATTTTGTAATACGTCTTACTAGAAATAAAGCTTAGCTTCAATAGGCAACCTAGAATGGATATCAATATACGTGCCCTAATAACTACTGTGATCTAGTTAACGGACCAAATACCACGAAATATCACCTAGCTCTATTGAATACGCGTACTATAAACCATTCTAACGCGTAATATGCTGCCTCAATGTAGGTCTCGAAGCGAGTAGAGTCTCCTCACTGATGTAATGGTTGTCACAAAATTAACCAACACTTATTTTTTGTATTCGCTCTAGGAATAAATCCTGTATGATACGTGGAGGACAAACCTTTCTAAAATTTGAGGTTTATATGTATGTCAGTCAAACCAATATATCGCGATAGTATCCGTAAACTATAGTTCAAATTAAATTAATACTAATTTATAAAATGTTCATGAAATAACAATAGTTCATGAATCACACGAAGTGAATCGAATCCAAAACGTTCTAAAGCAGGTTGAACTACTACGCGATTTGTTAAGACAGGATTAAAACAAAAATAAAGCTTTTAGTCTTCTATCTTTTTTATGAAATCACAGATAACATGAGATAGCATTACAACTATTTATGGAACTAGCAGTCACCTGCTCTAAACTTTCAATCATCAGTTTAGGGGCGATATACCTATTAAAAAACTCACGTATTACAGCATTCGGAATTCTAACAATCGGTCTCACCCCACACAATATACTAAAAAACCAAAATCTTTCCTTTTATTTTGAACCTACTATCCAATTTTCATGCTTAACTTCAGTAGTTTAGGTCTTCATTATGTGAGTCAGGGCAAGTAATTTTACAATAAAAATGATTAAAGCACATTGGGCAAACTGCCTCCTCTTCAATATAAGACTAACACTTAATCACTATAGGTAGCGCACCAATGTCAGCAAATTCGTTCAATTTTGGTACAACATTAGGACGTAGAAACGATCTGCCAAATATCAGTAAAACAAAGCTGGTACGACCCAAATCTTTCACTCTACGAACATTATTCACAGTATTGGAGACACAGCTGCATTCAAAGAAATATAACCTAAGGCATAGAACTAACACTAAATAACAACAGCTGTTGCTATGATTGATATCTTCTTTCTAATGGCACATGCAGTATGATAGAAAGAGCTGTCGATAGGTTTAGCAGCACGCTCCTAAAGCAGCCTCGTGGTAGGCAAACAGTAGACAAAACATAGAGTTAGGAAACCGAGTGTTGTTCGTAACAGTGATGATTTATCGATAAATATTTTTGGTCAAATGTCTAACTTTAGTATGTGTCGATATATTTATGCCGTAGAAGTAAACAACTAAAATATTGAAATTGTAGTTTTTGCTGTTGACGCCGGACAGTGCTTTTGCAGTGCAAAGACTTGCCAGACAGACAGTACTAAAAAAATCACGTGTTTTATTGTTCGTTTTAGCCATAAAATCTATTGACAAAAAGTTTTCATAAACTAATGAGCGATGCGTTGCGATGCGATGCTAAGAAACTGTCACTTAGATTATGTATTGTACGAATTATACCAGATTGGCTAATGCGACACGGCAGGCTTTGGCAATTTGTTTGCGTCGCATCATATCACGTTGATTTTTTTAGAGTTGTAGGTAATCCGACTGCCACGCCGAAGCTTGCGGGTTTGATTCCCGCTCAAGTCAAACATTTGTGTGCATGAATATGGATGTTTGTCTTGGTCTGGATGGTACTATGTATAATATGTAATATATTTACAGAAAAGTATATATGCATGTTTATCGATTTTCTAGTACCCGTAGTACAAGATATGCTTAGTTTGGGACCAGATAATGTTGTGTGAATGTGAAAGAAATCTAGGCTATATTTTATGGAAGAATATTATGTAGCGGTCTACAAGGCAAGACGTCTTTGATCAGTCAGGATAGCACTAATATGATAAATAATATAGAAGTAGGTAGATTAATTAAAACGTTGTAATTATTATATTTTATTAATTTGTTCAAACTAAAATTACACGCTTTTTTTTTAGCTTTGGATAAACAATTCTACCGGGTGTGCAATGTCCGGGCATAAATGTAATGTAGGCACAGCTTTCGGTTTTAAACGACGCCAGGTGCTTTCTGTCTTTAAAAAACAGTCTTTCTCAAAATGACGTAAACAAATACGATGGTACTTCTGATAAATCAAACTAGGCCGTCCAACGGCATTTATGCAAAGTTTTCTTGTGTCGTCATTAATAGGCAACCTGTAATAAAAAACACCTTCTTAATAATAAAAAATGCTACTCACATCCCTAATCCATCTACTATTTTATAGATGCAAAAATGTAAGCCTACACACACGCGCGTACACTGGAACACTTGGCTTTAGGTTAATAGACGCTACTTTTAAGCTAGGTATCTAAGTAAATTATGTACATTAAACTGCGTTTACTATCAAATGCGCGATAGAAAATTAGACCGCTGGACGTCTTTGTTTATTGCCAACTTAGCAACCTCGACTACCCGCTGTAGCTTCCAGCTACAGTTTTACATTCATGTCCGATAGTTAGTTTCCGTATTTATCCCTCATTCAAAAACATCGATATCTCCTTTCACTGTCAAATCCCATCACTAAGGCTATTAAATCAATAAATGTACAAAATTACAATTTGTGAGTTAAATTCATAACACATACGTATGCAAGCTGTTCCTTTGATATGCAATACAATGATATTGTGTAAACTTAACACTCATTAGAGCATTAATAAGAGAAAAGTAAATACATTTATTGGAAAATTCCGACTCACTGCTAGATGATAAAGTTTCTCCTGTTATTTCCGTTCCGAGAATAGCGGAATCCACATCCCGATATCACATACACGATGTGTATTAATTAATGAGCACACTATTTAATTGTTATAAGCTTACTTACTATTTACATGCAATAAAGTTATTAAAAATGTAAACACAAACGTCCAACAAATTTTACACTGATGACAGATCACAGCACGGCTATTTAGAGAATGTAGTCAAATATATGAGTATGTAAAGAGTCTATGCCTCTTTAAATGAGACGCGTAATTTGACGTTATGATTAACCAACTAAGACCAACTGACATTACATGTTGCACGTTCGGTATAAGGAAATTTATAGGGCATGTTCTCTCTAATCTAAACGTCCAATCTCTCTGACTGCATTGTATGCCAAAACCAATATTTTCTTAGAAAAATATATGATTCGTACTGGCGATTCTCGCCGCTTGACAGAAGTACATATTTCTTGTGGCTCTGACGTGTTCCCACGCGTTCCCACGTATCTACCTACAAGTGTTTGGGCAAGCTGTCTTTGTAAATATGGATGTTGGTTGCCTATGTATTATTCATGTACCTCGCGCGCAACAATAGTAAAAGTTGTGTGGCCAATTATTTAATAGATTAAAGCTGTTTTCTTCGGTGGAATACTAGGAATAGTTTTGTTTTTACTTCTTATTCATGTTCGTTTTTCGACCAAAGAACAATGACTAGAAAGTCTTCGTTTAAGCAATTCTTCAAACACACATATACTTATAGAAACTTACGCATAAGATAAAATACGGCTTTAAAATATTCAAACAACAGCAAAGTTCAAACAACACTCAGGCTCGGAGGCAAAGTTTTAAGATCACTCGGGAAATGAAACCATGGCAAGCGAAGCACCGGCAGTTACGAGGCGTCCGGCGAGGCGAAATCACACCTTTAGCTTTATTTTCTATATTTATTTATAATTGCCGTGTGGTGGACGGCATAGAATACAAGTGTCACCACCCCCTATCTTCCCGTGGGTGTCGTAAGAGGCGACTAAGGGATAACACGATGCAAATACCATCTTTGCGTAGAGACGGAAAACTCGACATCAAACCCTATACGACTGCCTCGTTGGTCTCGCGGCATAAATGTGCGCGTGGGATCGGGAGGTCCCGGGTTCGATTCCTGGGTCGGGCAGTGTTATTGGGTTTTTCTGTCACGAAATTCTCAGTAGCAGCACGGAGTCTGGAAATGTGCCCGGTACGGCAATAGGCTCGCCCCTTATTACGTGGGACTAAGGTACTTATATCTGGCGAAAAGTGGGTGTAGAAATACACCTCTGCCTACCCCTTCGGGGATAAAAGGCGTGACGATATGTATGTATGTATGTATTTATTTATAAATATAGTTTTAGACTTTCGAGATCCTTGTAGCATATATTAGGTACGAGGGGAGTTCAATGTATTCTCGGTATCGAGGTGATATACTAATGATAAGGGTAATTTAATTATCTCATTAGTTAATGACACTCTTTGAGGGTATAAATACAAAATTTCATTTAATTGCCACCATTAGTATTCAAGATATCATTGCGAAAAGACAACTATGATGACTGATTCGACAATGATGAAAAAAATCGAGCATCGTGCAGTGATAAAATCCCTCACAAAACAAGGAAAAACTTAAAAAATTATCCATGAAGAAATGGTGGCTGTTTACCAAGATTCTGCGTCTTCATTATCTACAATTCAGAAGTGGTCAAGTGAATTCAAACGGGGTAGAGAGAGCATTGAAGACGACCCCCGCCCGAATTTGTGCCGCTACTGAAGAAAACGTCAAATTAGTCGAAAAACTTGTACTTGAAGATGCCCGTGTAAGAGTGAAAACATTAGCAGAAATGACGAAGCTATCCGTGGGTACCATTCACACAATCCTTCATGAGCGCCTGAATTTGTCAAAGGTCAGTGCAAGATGGGTGCCGCGAATGCTCACCGCGCTACAGAAACAAGTGCGAGTTGACTGTTGTAAGGAGTTTTTGGACCTCTGTGGTGAAAATCCACAAAGTATTTTCGATCGGATTGTTACTGGTGATGAAACGTGGGTTCATCGCTATGACCCTGAGAGCAAGCAATAGTCTATGCAGTGGCACAAAAAAGGATCAGACCCGCCGAAGAAGTTCAAAGTCACTCCGTCCGCAGGAAAGCTCATGGCCACGGTGTTTTGGGATTCTAAGGGAATCTTGCTAATGGAGTACACAAAAAAGGTCAAAGTATTACTACTGCATCATACGCAACCACCCTGCGTAATTTAAAGGAGGCAATTAAAGAAAAAAGACGTGGAAAATTAACCGCAGGTGTGTTGCTGCTTCACGACAACGCGCCGGTTCACAAGGCGCGCCTTGCCCAGGCTGCTGTGCGGGAGTACGGATTTGAAGAAATCAATCATCCACCCTACAGTCCGGACCTAGCCCCTAGTGATTATTATCTATTCCCTAATCTTAAAAAAGACCTTCGTGGAAAGCATTTTTCGGACGATGAAGAGTTGAAGGGAGCAATAAACGAACATTTTTCGGGCCATGAAGAAAAATATTTTTCAGAGGGAATTGAAAAGTTACTTTCACGAACAAATAAATGTATTGAGATGTTAGGGGAGTATATTGAAAAATAAAATTTATTCAGAATTTTCCGCCTTTTCCTTCATACCTATACCGAGAATACATTGAACTCCCCTCGTACATAGTTCCTCGGTTTATAAATACCGCTTAAAATATATTTTATAAAATTGCTTCCCGAATAAAACAAACTCTAGAAACACTACTGCAAATTCCAATTTATCTTTAACTAGATATTCTAAGTTATCCCTAGTTGTCTCCGCAGCGTACTAATCTCAAAGACTATATCTAATTTATACAGGGTGGGACCGCAGTCAATCTCCGAGCAGATAAGAACGACTGTCCACCTGAATAACCTTCCGACTCACTGACTTTTCTAACAATGTACCCTTGGGTTAACAGTGGTTGCCTTTTTCACGTTTAGAGGCTGGATCTTAACAAATTATCTTTTAGGATGCGTTGGTTGATAGTAGTGAAAAAAGAAAAATGTATTTAGTTTGTTTTGGATGTGAACGCTTTTATCAATTTTTGTGTTGAAGAGTACTGTGGTTAGTTTTGAAGATTGTCATTCAAATTTCCCTTCAATCTTCGCGATTTAAATCATTTTTATGTTCCTTATATTCAAATTCAAAATCGTTTATTCATTTGGGTCACAGTGTGACGCTTATGAACGTCAAAATAATAAATTTATAAAATAATTACTTAAAGACTCTACATTTACATTTACTGCCACGTTCGCAAAGCAATAGGTAGAACCATGAGAAAGAACGGGCAATAAAACTCACGGTCACTCTTTTTCTTCGCCAGGTTTTGCATAATACACATAATTTACATTTTGTAAGGTGCTGCAACTGTTACACCTTCTATATCACTTGTATATATTTACTGTACATAATAATACTCAAGCATAATACTTTTGATGTTCATTTGGTTAGTCTCCTCAGAATAGACATGGTGAAACAGGAGCATCCACTTACATTGTATATACCTAATAATGCAGGCAATCCGCGAAAGTGATCAGACCCATGATGGAAATGATGCAGTTAAATATTAAAATCTAATACCAGCCCGCAAGACCGTCATCGACCAGTCATCGCAAGTAGCACCCGTTCACGAGTATGACGCATGTGCCAGCCATCATCCCTCTCGCCATATTAGAGGGACAGGGATGACCCGACACACGACGCCACCACAAGAAATTACATTTTAGTGAGCATGACGATAACGGTATACGAACCGGCAGTAAGAAACAATCTATTGGTATACTGACCATGACCGCCAATTACCTCCATTTTCCAGATCGTTATTATTAACATAAATCAGTGGACCGCGTGAAGGAATGCAAATGTAGAAAGAATTTTGTGAAGGTGACAAGTGAACAACGATATGATCAGGAATAAATAATGTTAAACTACATTCAACAAATCATAATAATATCCAAATCCTGCAAAAATCATGTGTTCACGAGGCACCTCCACTTAACATGTTACTAATTAAGAAGAGAGTATTTTACACAGTCATAAAAATAACAATAATGGTGAATTTAAAAAAAGCAACTAGACCCATGATGTCTTGTCATCTAGAAATTCTTTAATAGTGTAATAACCCCTTTTTAAAAGAAAATTCCTAGTAGTGGTTTTAAATTTGTGCAGAGGTAAATTCATTATTTCCAGAGGTAATTTGTTGAAGAATTGTATACCGAGTCCCGCAAATGAGTTATGAACTTTATGTAGACGGTAGTTAGTGCCCACTAGTTTATGCTTATTCCTTGTGTTCACTTTGTGCAAGTCACTATTTTTACGGTAAAGAGTTAAGTTTTTCTTAACGTACATTAAATTAGCAAATATATACTGCGATGCAACTGTAAATATTTCTACTTCTTTAAATTTATCTCGTAAAGAATCTCTAGCACCTAACTTATATATTGCACGTATGGCCCTCTTTTGAATAACAAAAATTCTCTGAATATCGGCCGCCGTACCCCATAATAGTATCCCGTAAGACATTACACTGTGAAAGTAACTAAAGTAAACTAGTCTAGCAGTATCTACGTCTGTGAATTGACGAACTTTCCTAACTGCAAATGCTGCAGAACTAAGTTTGACTGCCAGACAGGATATTTGGGCACCCCACTGAAGCTTACAATCTAAAGTTAAACCTAAAAATACAGTTGAATCAACTAGGTTAATTGTTTCGTTATTTAAAATTATATTATTAAGAACATTTTTGACATTCGGCAAAGTGAATTTCACACATTTTTTTTTGCCAGAGTTGAGTAGCAAATTATTTGTCGTGAACCAATGTAGTACTTGCGCAAGAGAATTATTTACGCTGTCAATGTTACTTGTATTACGATCAAATTTAAAAATAAGTAAAGTATCGTCAGCAAAAAGAACAATATCACATAGATTTCTAACAAAGAATGGCAAGTAATTAATATATATTAAAAAAAGAAACGGACCAATAATAGAGCCCTGTGGAACGCCCATTCCCACTGGCAAACTTTGAGACCTACTTCCACTAACATCTACATACTGAACTCTATCTCTAAGGTAACTGGCAACAAGATTGAGTGCGCTACGAGGGTCAAACTGAAAGTTCTTAGAAAATCAAAAACTGATTACATTAGCCAGTTATAAGTTTTATTATATCTTTTCAAAATATTGTCCATTGACGTCAATACACCGCTGCATGCGATGGAACCACTGGGAAAAGCACTTTGCCCACTCGTCCTTAGGGGTCTCTTCAATGGCATCGCGATACGCAGCCACCGCTTCTTCAGCATTCATAAACCGCTTTCCTTTAAGTTTTTCTTTAATTTTTGGAAATAAATAAAAATCACAAGGCGCGAGGTCGGGGCTATACGGCGGGTGACCCAGTAATTCAACGTTTGATGTCGCCAAATAGTCGATCGTTCGCTTGGCGGTGTGCGACGAGGCGTTGTCGTGGTGAAGGAGGATCCTACTGCGAGGTCGTTTCTCTCGAACTTTTTCCAAGACAAGTGGCAAACAATTGGTAGTGTACCATTCTGCAGAAACTGTTTTTTGATCCTCTAACACAATTGTTGCGAAATGACCTATCCTTCCAAAGAACGAGGCCACCATTTTTTTTCCCGCACTTCGATCTCTCTTCACTTTAGTTGGCAACTCCTCGAAAGGAAACACCCACTGAGCAGATTGTCTTTTGGTTTCAGGATCATAACAGTAAATCCAGCTTTCGTCACCTGTTAGTATGTCGAACACAGCATTTGAGTCACCTCCGTTAAATCTTTCAATCATTTTACGGCACCAATCCACACGATGGAGTTTTTGAGCCTTAGTCAAATTATGAGGTATACACCGGGCGCAAAGCTTCCTGACCGCTAAATGTTCTTGGAGGATTTTGTGCACTTGACTCATACCGATGCCTAAGCTTGTCCGAATCTGCTGATAGGTCACTCTTTTGTCAGTCTCTATCATACGCCGCACAACACAGATGTTATTTTCAGTCGTCGCCGTGGAAGGCCGTCCCTCACGTACATCATCAGTGAGATTAGTGCGACCACGTTTAAACTCATTAAACCAGTTGTAAACAGTTGCACGAGATGGGGCTTCATCGTGAAAGGCCAATCGTAGTCTATCATAACTTTCTTGTTGACTTAAATGACATCGAAAGTCATAAAAAATCATTGCACGAAAATTTTCTCGTGTTAAATTCATGTTGACGTGACACAGACAATTTTCAATTTGCCGCCAAATCGTAAAACAAATGACAAATGGATGAAATATATACTCAGTAATATTGGCAAAGAGTTCTATTTTCAAATTTTAGAATATTTTTTTTATTATATTGTTTATAAGTGGCCAGTTCTAAGAACTTTCAGTTTGACCCTCGTATCACGAATACCATAATGGTTGAGTTGACGTAAAAGTGTATCATGTTCAACACAATCAAAAGCCTTTGACAAGTCGCAAAAAACACCAATGGCATCCTTCGAATTTTCCCAAGCGTTAAAGATATGTTTTAATCGAGTTACACCGGCATCAACGGTGAAGCGACCCTTAGTGAAGCCATACTGCTCACTGTGCAATAAATTATTTGTGAGAAAGTGGCTCTCTAACTGATGCAAAATAACCTTTTCAAAAATTTTACTGATTGCAGGCAAGATAGAAATTGGCCGAAAGTTACTAGGGTCGCTTTTGGATCCTTTTTTGAAAAGTGGTATCACCTTGCTGTGTTTCATTAAATCAGGAAATACCCCTTTATCCACGCATCTATTAAATACTGCAGCTAAATATGGAGCTATGCTAAAAACGATTTGGCGAACAAGACTAACTGAAATACCCCATAAGTCAATAGATTTCTTAATTTCTCAATAGAGGTCTTTAATGTCTTGAGGATGTCATTGGTGTCAATGTATTTAAAATTAAACAGCACGTCACACTCATTCACATTGCCCCTAACTAACATCTCTGCTTTGCTTGGGCATGAGTCTAAAGACTTGGTTGTTTTCACTGGTATGTTTATGAAGAAGTTGTTAAAAGTCTGAGCAACATCAATTTTCTTTGTAACTATTTCTCCATTACATTTTAATTCATAGCTATTATCTACTAACTTAGCTCGAGCAGTCTCACTGTTAATAATGTTCCAAGTTGTTTTTATTTTGTTCTTGGATTCTTTAATTTTATTACTTATAAATATAGACTTAGCTGAAGCACATGCTCTCTTAAAAACTTTTGAGTAATTTCTTACATATTCAATAAATGAAGGATTAAAATTGTATTGCTTCATACCATACAGATCATACAACCTAGATCTACTTTTGTATATTCCTACTGTTGCCCAATCACAAAATTTAACCTTAGAGCTCTTGGCAAATGTCTTCTGCTTAAAAATTTTATTGTACTCATTTTTAATAACATCAAATAACCACTTATATAATTCATCTGGATCATCGTGAGTTAAGTCAATGCTGGCGATCTTAGCAGCAACATCATCACTAAAGCGATTAAGGCGAGCAGAGGTCATAGGCCTACATGTGATTTTTTGTACTGTAGGGGTTGTATTAGTTGGAATTACAACCTTTTGTCCACAGTGATCCGATGTCAAGTCACTCAAAACAGCTTTACTTAAGTACAAACAATTGCAAAAAATATTATCTAAGCATGTAGAAGAATGTGAGGTAGTTCTGGTTGGTTCAGAAAATAAAACATTCAAATTAAATGACATAAATAAACTAACTAACCTAGTACAAGTTGGTGATTGTTCTAACAAGTTAACATTAAAATCACCACATACGATTATTGACTTCCTGCTGGAACTTAAGTGTTTTAAGACGTCCTCCATGATGCTTTCAAATTCGCTAAAGTCACTTTGCGGTGGTCGGTATAAACAGACTATGACGCGTTGCTCAAGTTCAACACAAGATATCTCAGCGGTGCGCTCGATAGAAAGTTCGGCTATGTCCTTTCGTTCTTTACATTTAATACTATTACAAACATATATGAGAGAGCCACCACGAATAGCGTTCTTTCTTACAAATGCACTAATCACTGTATAAAATTCATTATTGAATATTAATTGGTCACCTCTTAACCAATGTTCCGTAATGCATAATACATGCAACTTATGTTTCTTTAAAAATAAATCTATCTCTAATTCTTTGCCAGATAGGCCTTGTATGTTTTGATGAGCTAAGTTTAAAACACATGAATGCCTATCTGTTGTCTCATCTAGTAGTTTAAACTAATAGATTTGTCAATACTACTATTGGTATAACTATTATCTACCAAATTCCTAAGTACTCTAGTAGTACTGCCTTCACTATGTAAATTAAATGCTAATAATTTAGCAAGTTGTCGCCTATATAATATAAAAGAGAGATACATAGTATCTTTTGTTAAAAAAAAATTACTAATAAAAATATTAGAGTCAAAAATAAAATATGGTCACTATGACTACAAATGCTATTATATAATAATAGATTCAATTTACCTATCTGGTTATTTTCTTTATAAGATAAGTTATTGGGATATGGTAATGCACAGACAATAAAGTTGCACCCCACTTTAGAACTTTGTTCTATCATAATATCTGATAAAACTAATATTTCTTTCTTGGTAGTTAGTAGGCTATCCCCATATAAAATTATAACTGTAGAATGTTTATTTAGTCTAGCATACTTTAATTTATTAATTAACATAGACATTCCTTGTCCTGGTGAACAAATATTTTGTATTGACCGATCAGTATAACTATTAATCAGGCTACCCATACCAATTCCTAATTGGTCAGAAAAAATTAAAACATTGTTATCTAAAACCTTATTATTTTCATTACGTAACAATGTGTCAGAACCATGACATGTTTTCGAAGGAAAAGTCTCTAAGTCATCTTGAAAGTCACTATATAACTTGGTTGTACAATTAGGTGAAGCCTCTAACTTATGATTTGAACAATTTAAACAGTTACCGTTGTTGGTCATAGAGAGCAGTTGTTTTAGATTTTCTCTACCAACTCTGCTAATTTCATGATATTTCAATATATATTCCTGTGTTTCACTTTGATGATCTATTATCAATTTGTTGAGCTGTGCATTTAATGATGTGATTTGTGTTTGCAGCTCACATGTGTGTTGTTCATATTGTAATCGGCTACAGGCTAATTGCTCACTACTATCCTTAAGCTTAGAAACTAATAACTCACTCTCTTTAACTAAATCATGGTAAATTTGTGTTAAATCTACAATTTTCTTTGACCTATTATAGCCTAACTCAAGTCACTTTATTAATTTATTTAATTTTGTCAATTTCCTAAATTTACCATTTGACACCTTATATGTAAAGTTACAATTACATTTTACAGATTTAAAAATATTTGCCTTTCCACCAATGACTTCAGAGAACAGGTCCTGGTTTGCTGCGCTGCTCAGTGACTGAATGGAATTCTCCAAGGTTGTTATTTTGGATTGAGCTTCACTCAAGCTTGTTTCCAACTCCATGATGCGACTGAGCTGCCTCATATATGTATCATCGCAGCTACTATATGATCTGACTTCTTCCTGCAGTCTGTCCCGCTGGTCCAGAATGTCCATATGTTCTATGTGGAGTTTCGTCAATTGTGCTTTCAGTTGTGAGACTTTGTCATTAACATACTTAATTTCCTCTTCACTGTCAATTCGTTCCTTCAACAGTTGACTATGATCTTCCTTATATTTCTTGAGTTCCAGTAGTGCAATCTTCAACTTGTGCTCCGTTTCCTTTGCCAAAGCCTTACGGGTCATCAAAGTGTGTGTAGACATATTTTGTACCCAAATTACCTTAAAAGAAGAAAAATTAAACAGCTGAATTATTTGAAAAATATTATAGGGTATGGGGAAAGGGATGTTAGTATATAAATATAACAAATACTCAGAAAAAGTTGAAAGACAGAAATATTTTAAGAAAGTACAGTGATGTAGGTATGTTACAAAAAAAAGAATAATAAGAAAAGTTATACAAATTGAACAGAAAAAGAATAACAAAGGAACTAGAAAGGTAATTTGATTACTAGATACCTATATTATATTACGGAAGACTCTGCGCGAATGGTGGTACAAACACAAGCATTATCATTACTGCAAAATAGAGAGGTCTGTGTGGAAAGCCTCGGGGCCTGTGTCTAGCAGTGGACGTCTCCAGGCTGAAATGATGATGAATGTTGGAAATAGTCATCTCTCTTCAAATCCAAAATAGGCATACAGTTACAGCTTTCCAAATTGTGTCCAATAGCACACTACAGATCACAAACAAAAGACTTTTACTATTAATTATGTATTCACTGAACAGTGTACTAAACTCTAAAAATGAATTTGCATTTGGTTCGAATATCTATCATGTTGTCATACAAAATAACTCTTTGAAGCTTTAAACAGGCGTCTAGCGAATACCTCTACACGTAATTCGACGGTTAATGGTCAGCCAGTCAGCAATTCGACGAATGCCGACAATTGCCGACAGAATGCCGACACTTCGATTGTCAGACAAAAGTGCCAATCTCGATGCCCCGTCAGCTGTTTGCGACTGTTTTTATTCAAATGATCTGTTTTTGTTAGCTTGCCGTGATTTTGACTTGTTTTCAGAAATGAAGGTTAGGGATACAATTAGGTTGTGACATGTTGTAGCCGTTTTATTTTCGAGCACGTAGGCTGATGGATCGGTGTGAAGAAGAATTGAAAATGGTGAAAAAAGTATTGGAAACGAATTCGGGATATTGGGAAATTCTCGCTGGCTCAGTGTGGTCATGTGTCGATTAGAATTGCACTACAGGATCTCAAATATAACTGAAAAATGTGGAAAAAAGAACTCTGTTTACTGTAATGATTGTAAGGGTAACAGTGTAAGAGACAAATTATATATTAAAGCACATAGTTCTATAATAAGTGCTTCAAACATTGTTGACGTTTCAAATCGAAATGTTTAAAATGTGTAATGATTCAGGTCGTGCTGGCTCCCTCAATGAAGGTTGAGCTGTAAGATGGCTGTTGAATGCGAGCCAGTAGCAGGCTGAGTCAGTTATAAACGTCAGACGATATCCTGCATTGTACTTGCATCTAAACCCACTATGTCTGGACTTCAAAAGAATATAGGTAATTATACAAAGAGATGAAAGATAATAAAATCACAGGGAAAAAGCAATGGCTCTGAGTTTGTTTTGGCTTTTCTTCTCAACAAGTCATTGAGCTAGGAAAAGCCGGTTTGGTTTAGAAGAGGGTTTTAGAATTGTATAAGTGTTGTAAAAAATGCAGAAATGAATATGTCTTTATTTGTTTAAAAAGGGGACGAAAACAATAGATGCTTCGAAAGGATAATTTACGCAATCCAATAAAATATATTGTATATTTTTAACACGGTGCTCGGCGTTATTATTATTAGTTCATACATCTCAACAAGATATCTGAAATAAAATAAAAATTTAATTGAACTAATTGTGAAAGATTTTACTTATCTTCATCTTCTTCTTGCTATATTTAAAATAACTAGAGAGTAGGAGACTAGATTTATTTGACACTTAAAGACTAAAATCACAAGGATTGTGCGTCTATAATTCTCCTTCAGCTACGCAGGATGTAAGGAATATAATTCATGTTTAAGAAACTGGAGCATTGAATTATTACCTACAGAAAGTCAGTATTCAAACAACGCGAGCTCAGAAGTTAAGCCGAAAATTCGCTATGTGTGCGAAACTGTGCTGTGTTTACTTGCTGCATCACGCACACAGACGCAATTATAGAGTTGCCAGTTACAACGTCTTTCCCCTACAAATGGGGCAAATTCATAATTTTTGCATGACATAAGTAATTGTATATTATAAATTCTAAAGTCACACTGTCTGCTTTTTAAGTTTTTACAACTGACTAACGATGGCTAAATCAGTCTTGACGAAACTTACTCAAACGTGAGCACTAACAAGTGCAGAGTGATTTCCTAGTTAAATGCTCTTTACAGTACATAAAAAAGTATTTTTGTATATTTGTGAGAAAAAATTATCAAAAATCAACAGCGCGTACTATGTGTGCGCCGTTGCGCTATGGTGACCAAAAAAAGGCGAAAAGTTTAAAAATTCTAATATAATTCGGTCGGTAACGTCATTCGTTAAACAACAAAGTTAGTTACGCGTATCTACATTACAAGACAATACTAGACTTTAGATACAAGCCTTTCAATACAAAAACGGAAAAATCGAGTGCTTGGAGACAATGTCGTCTTTAGCCGAGCTCGGCTAGAGCTTGACGTGACAAATTTGTCGTAACCGATTGGTATGTACCAGCCAGCGGTGTTTGAAAGGTTAAGTTTATATATGTAACTACCTAATTCCTATTTTTATTATTACTGTCAATAGAATAAATTTTGGTAAGGAATGTGTAAATTAAACTGGGACAATTTCACACCCAACTGGCAACACTCCGCTCGTACTTATTATGATTCACTGTATTTGTATTATTAGACAATCTACGTAATAAAATTTATGTCTGACCGGTGGAATGATACTCCAGCAACCTTATAATCTTTTTCTGAAGCATTGTGGCACAAAACACTGTACAATATGTCATAATTTCTATTATTTTGAGGGAGATGCTTACGCTACCGTGCGACTCTGACTACAGACAACGCGGCCGCCGATTGGGTCAGATCCTGACCCAAATGAACGGCGCGTGTTGCGTGCGCGTACTTGGTTTCTGTAGGTAATAATTCAATGAACTGGAGGTTTCAAAGTTTAACTACGGGAAATTCAATAGAATCGAATAAAATCATAGGAATCGAAAACCAAACCATTAATCTCACAATCTTTAAACTTAAGTCGTTGTATCGACAAGAAAATTGTTCATTTATCATTAGGATATAATCGTTTTCTCGAAGCGACTATTAATTTACTTTTAAACGTGTTGGTTGGACACACGATGTTTTTTCTAAGTGACTCAGTAGAAACTCTTTGCGAGCGGTCTCGAATCCTCCACTTGGTCATTAGAGTGTGATTGACCAAGTTGGGACTAGCAGAAGAGGTGTGAGTGCCACTCCTTTAAAGGCATTCTAAGCCGACTCACTTAAGCCACAGCAGCTAGCATACTTTACCGCGATTCTGTCCAGTGGTCAGGTAACAATGCTTTTAATTAATATAAGCTAATAAACTATAGCGATCCTTGATCCTCATTTTCTTTACCACCATAATTTTTCACACGAGAAAAATAAATGGCAGAAATAAAATAACGCAACGCCGGACGATTATGCAGACTCCATATTTCATGTCTTGAACAGAAAGATAAATAAACACATAGGTACATTACGCATTTAATATATATAACCATAATACACGAAATGTGCTCTAATTTAAATTCTCTGGTGCCGCGAATAAATCAGCCACGGCTAGTGTTGGCAGCTGTCCCCAAATCCCGGGAATCTAACTTTAGTTGGCGCAACCGCCGGAATCGTAATAAATCTTGTAAAAATTTAATTCTTTCGACTTCGGGCTTTTTTTCTGTATGTACGGAAAAATGTTGATAATGAGCCAAAGTTAACTTACTATCTACGTGCATAAATTCGTTAATCTTTTTTTGAGGCCTTGTATTCATGATATTAATCCAAATGCAATTTATATGAAAGTATGCATATGCTAAGGAGCCTGTTTCCAAAAATATATTAGAGACTCAAACAAAATCCTTACTAGGGTTTAAAATTATGATACTGGTCTATATCTTGGTACTTGGTAGCACGGGCTGTTTCCGCAACTCCACGTCCTGGCGTGTATTTTGCGTGTGGTCTATATCTTTCTTGCTACTTGTTTTTTATAATATTGAAAAAATAATTCCCTAAAGAAATGTGTAGACTACGAACCCGCACCTGGCCAGCGTGGTAATCAAAAGAGGTATGTGCCCAGAAATGTAACCCATTATAGTGTACAATACAAAAAGGCTGATGATGATGGGAACATAAAACCCACAAGGGTCAAAGTTACTACACTGAATGACACCACATCCCGTTAATTTTTATTCACATCCCGTAATCCCGCATGCTCACCCGCATCACTACCGCCAATATTTGCATAGAGCGAGATAACCCAAATCGTGTGATTGTGAAAAAACACAACCGTAACACTTTTGTTAAATGACCTGAGTGACTAATACACAAATATGGTCCACGGGTGAATGTCGGATGCTTGGTGCTTTTTTCGAGATCTGTACCCGAGTTTTTATTGTTTAAATTCAATTTACCCTGTGGGGTTGTGTGTTCATTTACTTTTATTTCGGAGTTAATATAGGATACGTTAATGAAGCAGTGTTCTTCATGTGGTAAATAGCATTATAATTTTTAAGCGCCATGTTTGTTGTTTTGGTTGAAATTGCACTTTTTTTAGTTTTTAAGATGTTTTGGTGGTACATTATGTGAGCAAGGATAGGCAAACCGATATGAAATCGTAACATTCGTTAAAAAACTATTAGTCCAGCCAATTTGGTGACGACTGGTTGGTGCAGCGGGAGTGTAAGCGACTGCTACGCCGAAGGTCGCGGGTTCGATTCCCGCTCAAGTCAAACATTTGTGTGCATGAACATGGACGTTTGTCTTGGTCTGGGTGTTTCTATGTATAATATGTATGTATTTACAAAAAAAATAAGTAAATATGTATGTTTATCCATTATCTAGTACCCATAATACAAGCTCTGCTTAGCTTGGGACTAGATGGTGATGTGTGTATGTGGTAGAATATTATTATTATTATAATTTAGACATCGACACATAAAGGCTTTTTAGACCTCGTTTATAATACTGTTTTCAAAAATTATATATAAGTGCTTTATTTGCATCTCTAATGTCCAAAAATAAACCTACGGTGGTTTAAATCAAAGTATTTTTATAATCAAAGTATCTTACTTTGAGGATTTATAATCATGAATAAAACTAACAGATGTAGCCCCTAAAGGTACATGTTTAAGGGCTGTTTTTACATAATTATGCAGAACTCGATTGATAGCGACGTGATTAATAGCACTCAGAACGTTATAATCAGACCTTAAAGTAGGGTTACCATGAATTAAATATGTCGAGATTCTACCACGAAGTTCCTGAGGATATTTTAATGGAGGAATTTTTGTTACTATTTCACATAAAAATTATTATACGTATTTTGTGGAAACTTCTCAATAAAATATAGCTTATACGCTAGCCTTTATGTAAATTATTAATCTTATATTAACAATTAACATAAAGGCTAGCGCTTGTCGCTATAACCGTCCACCCAAGCGTATAGAGCTGCTGGCAGCGAAATGTATTTTATTCGAATTTAATGAAGGTCAATTTCCCTCTTGGCCTTTTTTATATATATTTCTTGTGTACGTGTGTATGAACTTATCCTAAACGACTGGACCGGTTTTGATGAAATTTTTTGTGTGTGTGTACAAGGGAACTTGAGAATGGTTTAGATTCACAAAAAATGCGAATATTAAAATAAAAAATATGGCGGTACGAAGTTCGCCGGGTCAGCTAGTATAATATAGAACTGAATATGTTGACCTGAAACTGAGTCAACTTTTAGTTCTCTACTCTAAGGATAAACGTATTTTGGTAATACATAATTCTAGCCAATAACTTGGGCTGTAATCTGTATAACAAAGCCAACAAGATGAAATTTCTATTTATCCATGCGTTAGTTGAGCTTCCCTTTCGTTTCGCAAGCTTGAAACGTGATAAGAATAGTTGCGTTGCTGGCAGACATTGTTGAAAACTACATCAGAAGTTTGAATCGACTGTTATAGTGTGACATGCAGTAAGTACTTTTCTTTCGTGATACGCGGACATGAATATATTAATGTAATATGTCTCAATTGCAACGATTGTGAGATGATAGGTATAAGTTTATTTTCCTTTTTAATGACTACGGCAATAGGAGTAAATCCTGTGTCTCGGGGAAATTTACAAACGATTAATTAACGCACTCAATTGTCCCAGACTCGAAATATAAGTATAACAATTTTTTGATCACACATGTGTTGTCTTGTGTGGACATCGAATCCTCAAGACACGTCGTTGGCGAGACCATCGCTTAAAAATGACTGAAAGCTGGGCTTGACCTAACAAAATTGAAAGTTTTGGCAACCCTATGCAAGGGGGACATTAAAAGTATTTTAATTCTAAAAGGTAAAGGGGTTGTTAAGGCGTGTTTACAAAGAAAAGTACTTATATAATCTGACGGAGGCTTTTTGTGAGTATCAGACGCTTTCGTGTTAATTTTTTTGGGTGAATTAGGTACAGCTAATTTGAGGATTGTCTTCTATGTGGTTTTCTTTTGTTGCAAATTGTCTTTATTCTAGTGGATTTTGTGACGTTGAGATAAATATGTCAAGTAAATCTTACTGTCTTATTCCAGTGTAGCGTGGACAGATAGTAGGACTGATTTTCGTTGGTCGTTAGAGTCTTCATTGTTAGTGCGGGAAGTCTCTATCCGCATGCTAAAGGGACCGCATGCGTGAACCTTATATGTGAGTTGATAACTTCAATCTCGGTCTTTTTCATTTATTGTGTAGGGAGCCAAACTAGCAAGCGGGTCACCTGATAGTAAGTTGTCGCCGCCCGACAACTGCAATTCCCGAAGGATCACAAGTGCGTTGCCGATCTTTTAAAAAGGAATATATTAAAGGTTCCAATATCAAACTATACCACTGCTCATATCTGGTTCCACAGTTGGTTGTCGTATGAGGCAGGAAATGGCGTGTAAAACGTACGGTGGAAGAACGCCAGTCATCAAGGTGGTACTGAGAATATTCAACTATGTGGGACCTCGGTAGTATGGTTTTGAAAGCCCTTGACCTAGCTATCGATAAAATATGAAAGAAGATAATTGTAATTAATGCCTTACTTTAAATGCTAGTTTTGGATTGGTACTAAAAAATTATAGCCTAAAAGTTGTAATAACACGTAAAGCCTTGTAATATTCCACACCTTCGTATCATTTAACAATGGGTTTTGTTGGTAATAATTTCATTCAGAACAGCAAATCTAATAGATGACGATACCATAAAATGTTTTTATCCTTTGCTGTCGATGTAAAATACAATTCTTAACTACTATAGAATCAATTATTCTTAAGTTGTTCATAATTAAAATAACAATTTATATTTTCACGCCTCTAATGGCAGAATATGTCGCACAAAATAATTTAAGACCTTGTATACCACCATATTCTGGAAAATAAAATTTTATTATTTATTAGAGGTAAAAAAGGCTGTTAGTGGAATGAAGAATGGAAAAAGCGTTAGGACCAGATGGAATACCAGTAGAAGCATGATGGATGGGCGTGGCTGACTTTATTCTTCAACTAGCCGTTTCCCGCGGTTTCACCCGCGACCTGAGGGGAAAAGTTCGCGTACTCGAAAAGCCCAAATATCTTACGGACCCCTATTTTTCTAAAATAAGATATAGCCTGTGTTACTCGCTGATAATTTAGCTTTCTAATGGTGAAAGAATTTTTAAAATCGGTCCAGTAGTTTTTGAGTTTATCCATTACAAACAAACAAACGAAAATACAAATTTTACCTCTTTATAATATTACTAGCCGTTTCTCGCGGTTTCATCCGCGTCCTGAAGGAACTACTTCGCGTACCCGTAAATATCTGACGGAACCCTATTTTTTCTAAAATAAAATATAGCCTATGTTACTCGCAGATAATGTAGCTTTCTAATGGTGAAAGAATTTTTAAAATCGGTCCAGTAGTTTTTGACTTTATCCATTACAAACAAACAAAACTACAAATATTTCCTCTTTATCATATTAGTGTAGAAGTGTAGATAAGAGACCATACCCGAGGAATAGTGCAATAGTTACCAGGTGCCCATTTTTTAAAATAAGGGTGATATCCAAGAGTGCAACAATTATCGGGGAAATAAGGTAATGCCTCATAGTATGAAAGTATGGGAGAGAGTAATTGAGCGACGCCTGCGTGACGAAAGTGAGATTTCACGAAACCAATTCGGTTTTATTCCTGGTCGAGGTACGGTGGATGCCATTTTTGCACTTCGCCAAATGTGCGAAAAATACAGGGAAGAGAGACATAAAAACTTGCACATGGTGTTCGTCGACCTTGAAAAGGCATATGACCGAGTGCCTCGTGAAGTCGTGTGGTGGGCCCTGAAGAAGAAAGGAGTGCCTGGGAAATACCTGACGTTGATTCAAGCCATGTACGCTAAATGCCGAACGCAAGTCCGATCCGCAGCTGGTATCACAGCCAGATTCGATGTGGTGTGGTGGTGGATTGGGTGTAGGCTTGCACCAAGGGTCGCCCCTACCTCTTCCTGTTAATTATGGATGCTATATCATCGGACGTACAGGAAGAGGCACCCTGGTGCATGCTGTTTGCCGACGACATCGTTCTGGTAGCAGAGAGTGGACAGAAGGTGCAGATCAAGCTGGAGGAGTGGCGACAGAGATTGGAGAATGTAGGCCTGAGAATAAGCAGACCCAAAACGGAATATAATTATGTTCTGTGACTTTGGCGGTCTCTCCAGTCCTATACCGGTTACACTCGGCGGTACACTTCTACCAGTAAGCTTCGATTTCCGCTACCTAGGTTCACTCCTCCAAGATGACGGCGAAATTGATCGGGATGTTAGGCAAAGAATCAACGCAGGATGGATGAAATGGCGACAGGTCTCAGGCACAATATGCGACCACAAAATGCCTGTGAAATTAAAGGGCTGCATGTATAAGTCGGTTATAAGGCCTGTCGTATTGTATGGAGCTGAGTGTTGGGCTACAAAGAAGATGGATGAGAAACGATTGCATGTGGCAGAGATGAGAATATTACGATGGATGTGTGGAGTGACAAGAATGGACATAATTAGAAATGATTACGTTAGAGGCAGTATGAAAGTGGCGCCCATTGATGAAAAGATAACAGGGAGTCGATTGGCCTGGTATGGACATGTTATGCGGAGAGATGAGATGTATGTAGGTAAAAAAGTGATGAATATGCATGTAGAAGGACGAAAAGGGAGAGGACGGCCAAGGAAAAGATGGATGGACTGTGTGAGGATGGATGAAAAGGATGAAATGATCGGATGACTGGTGAAAGAGAAGTATGGAAGAAGGACATACTGCGCCGACCCCAAATAAATTGGGACCAGGGCAAGACAATGATGATAATAACACCAAAAGCCAAGTACCTAGATGTTTTATATCGTTATTTTTTTGTATTCATAGTGGAAAACCTAAATTACGGGCCCAACCTTCGCCTCTTGGGGTTAAGGGTATGTGTAACCAGTGTAACTCTGCCGTGCCGCCGTTTGATTTCTACCCACTAAACGTCAGAGAACGTTGCCGAACGCCGACGGCAGTAGGAGGCAACGTGTCGCCGCGTCATGTAACTGCGATACGTTGTCACGACCTGTCGTCGCAATATGTCACTGTAGTCATGATTTCGAATCCACCCTTACACGGCACCAGCAGGTGCAGATTTTATAGAAATAAATAGAAATCCGTAGTGTCAAGCGACATGTCGCTTCATGCTGCTGTCTGCGGTCGGCTGCGACCTTGTACCTTAAAAATACCACAATGTCCGACAACATCCCGTAAAGGTAGGGCTTTGCAAAGGCGTATTTGTTAAGTCCCCGGTGATATAGCATTTCACACTAAAAACTGCTTCACGTTGCCTACATCGTGACTTTGTGAGACCATCAAAGTCTAAATAGCAGATATTTTTATGATGTAGGTATGTTTGCCTATCCCTTCGGTAATTTATATACTTACGTGTGTTTCTGTAGGGTTTTTAGTAATGCGTAATGAGGTTATTGGAGTGAATACAAACGTTTCTTTTTGTGTTGAATGATAACTCGCAGGTTTTTGTGTAAGGCGGACAACAAACTGTCACTCCATAGCTTTGTTTGACGAAAAACTTATTCAGGTTTCATTAAAATTTCACCACTATTTTGTTTTTGTTATACGTTTTACTTTGTATTTCGGGGTATTTTCTACGTATCTTTGTTTCTATTATCCGATATTTCGGTACTCATTATCTATTCGCTATACTTTATACGTACATTTAATTATTTTGTGAACATGTTACTTGCAACAGTGTCGAAATACCGGTTACTTAAAAAAAGATACACATCCCAAACCACATTGTAAACTAATTTTAGATAAATATAAAGATACATTTATTGCATGTTTATTTATTTATTTATTAAAGCTTTATATACACAACGTATACAGGCGGACTTAATGCCATGGGCATTATCTCCCAGTTTACATGCTGTGTTTACATTTATCTTTATCTAGTAACTACGACATGAAGTCCAATACAGTCATTGACAAAATCTACGATTACAATTATTAAGAAACAAACAAATTACTAGTAATCAAATTAATAGTATAGTTTTGAGGAAGACTAGATTGTGTTTCTTACGAGTTAGCTGTGTAGAGAGTTTCCTTCGGCAAGGCGACGTTTTAATAAAGAAAATACTGAGTTTGTGGGCGTACATCCAAGTCGTACCTCTTATTCCTCTGGTAATGTTTTATTTGACCTTAGACTCGACGTATTTGCGTGGTCGCTTTATTTTATTACCTAACTTACAAACAGAAATTGCCTTATACTCTAAAAATAACTTTGGAATTCAATAACATCAGATCGGAATCTGGTTATCCAAAGGTAAAAGTCTGGAATTCTTTTATTAGATTAGGTTTCTAGGTTTCTTTTGACCTTCCCCCCCGTAGGATCTCTACCTTGTCGTGGTGAGGGGGCTCAGTAACCGTGGATTGGACACCCGCGGTGAAGCTAACAGAGATCCCAGGAGTGGGCGCTCCGCGTGGGCTTGGAGTGGCCTGCGCAGGATGTATCCAACGGTGCGGGTGCGGGGGACAGTTCTGTCTGTCCCTCGCAGTCGGGCGCGGTCGCGAGAGGAGAGGCGTGTCGGTGTTGCGTTGCCGCGCGCCCTATCTCCCGCGACCAAATGGGGGCGCGCCATTCTATGTGTCGCGGTGGGGCCGCAGAGGAAGAGGAGATGCGGTGTTGCGTTATCGTCCTCCCTATCCTCTGCCTCCTGTCGGGGGGTGGCGACGAATGCTTATGCGATACCCTACCCTCCGACACACGGGTACATGAGAAAGTCGAGGTGATTTTTAGTGGTTACACTGGCTCTCATTTCCCCAAAAGTCGGAGATCCGAAGGGATTTTCCACCTAGTAAAACAAAAAAAAATAGGTTTCTTTTGACCTTAAAAATAGACCTACATTTTCATAACTAGTAGGATTGGACATTAATTCTTTAGACAATCACCAATGTTTACCAAGACTAAGACGTTTAGTGTGGTTTTGGGTATGAGTGGTATGACTGGCCTTACAAGCCTGAGCTGCGGCGTGTACCCTTTCATCATCATGAGGATTAATTATTATAAAGTCTTATATATAAGCCTCTTACTTAAAATCTCTATCATGGTGGTCTTTGACACTTCGCATCCAATCATGATCTCAGTGTCATCGAATGCAGTGTTGGTAGTCTTTTACCTGTCCCGTTCATGGCTTCCGTGTCTTAGAATGTCATTAACATATCGTTGCGGTGACTGACAAGAACGTCGGGTACCTATACGATAGCGAATCAATATCATCACTTTTGTTCTTTGCTCAAGATTGTGGATAACGAACTATGCTAATCCTCTCCACATTGAATATTATTATGTTATCCAACTTAACAAACATAGAAACCGAAAAGAAAGATACAGCGAAATATTATGCATAGGTATGGAGGTCCATTGGTATGTCACAGAAGCCAAAAAATGATTTTTTTTTGTATGTAATATTTCAACACCAATGTTGAATGAAAGCATTACATGCTTTCATTCAACATTGGTGTTGAAATATTTGCTACGTGTCTCAACATTTTTTTTCATTGACGAGACGGACTGATGGTTTGTAGCCCGCCTAAATAGCTTACAGGATATGGAAATAATGAGCTTAGTTTGTGGCTGATTGCCCCGGCATTGCTCATTTAGACCAGACTAATGTGCTCGGCTATTTTCTTAGCTCGTTTCTACGTATTTTTTCTATTTTTGTAATTCAGGCTCGTTAGATCGTTGTGCTGAGTTTCGTATACCTTTATTTCAAATTGTGGGTAATGATTGGATTGATGGTTTGTTTGAATAAAAACAGCTTTATATTTGTATTTCAAGGAAGTAGAAAACTAGGGAATGCTGAAATATAAAGTGTTTTTTCTTATTTGGGAAAAATAAATTAAAAGCAATTGTACTAAATAATGGTTAACATTTGCATTTTGCCTAACTATCGGTCGCGACCCACTGGTGGGACACCTTTGGGAAAAATAAATGTGCGGGCGTAGCTGTGAGTATGCTCTAATTTTACAATAAAGTAAAGCACTCTCATATATTTCAGTAACACTAATCCCGGACTTACACATGTGGGTTTAATGTTATATGTCGTTTTTAATTAATAAAAGCCCGTGCAACATACTGAGTAGCCAGCCTTAAATGTAGTTTGCTTAGCAGGATTTAAATAAATAAATCCAGCCTTTTTATGGTTTGTCACACATTGGCTATTTTGTGAAATTTTTATAAGGCCTGTAAAATCTATACATATTATAGAATCAAGTCTACCCTTTTCTGCCTGTATTTATAAACTCGGTTTATTCAAAAACCCCCGAACTAATTTTTGTACGGTTTTTACCAAGTGAAGAAACTTCTGTATGATGCCTTAGTAAAGATTAGGTGATTTTTCACGCAGCCGGAGCATCGGGCGAAGTCTAGTAGACGAAATGCTACGTCTTAACGAAACGGCGAATGCAGCAAATGAACTACTAAAGGGGTAGCGTAACTAGCCTACGACTGTCCCAAGTAAAATTCACGTACCAGTTCAGCCACTTTCGTGTTAAAATTGAACATACATGCATATTATGTACATTTGAATTTAAAAAAATAGTCGGGAGAAAGTGTAAAGCTATGAAGCGTAACTGCTGGTTTAAAAGAGGTTTAAAGATTTTTTTTAAGTATTCAATTTCCGATTGTCTTATCTTATATCTTATACATACTGTCTTACTAATAAAAAATACGACACAGTGTATACAAGTACTATAAGCATTGCGTAACAAAAACGCAAGTAATAAAAAATATTTTGACAGATTGCGTTTATACATGCGTTATAACCCCTCGTTTTCACCAAGAAACATGTCCAATACATGTTTTATACAAAACTTGTAGACAACATAATTATTTGTTTTATACATGTATTGAAACTGTCTCAAACATTCTTTCGTTCACACTGTGTAGCCAACAAGTATCTATACAAGTTTATACTTGCGTTTACACTGAAGTCTGTTACAGTTTAAAACATGTCTTATACATTGATAGCGTTCTCACCTACAAAATACAGTCGTGTTTTAGACAAGTATTGTTTATTTTATTGCAATTTCTGTATTATACAAGTATTAAACAAGTTTTAAACTTTATCCATGCTTGTTGGATAAAGTTTTTTTTTACTGCACGGTTGGCGTATAGTGGTTTAAGCGGCCGCCTCATCGCTGACATTGCGCTGAGCGTTGTGGGTTCGATTCCCACACGAGACAAAACTTTGTGTGATCCATAAGTTGTGCCCGTATGTTGTATGTTTGTAAAGTCCCCCGCGACACAGGATTTAGTCCTAATGAAAAAAAAGTTTTCAACATTACGGACGAACCGCGCTTTTTACTTCGTTAAAACAAAATAAGAAGAAGAATGGAGTGGTCAAAAAAAACAAACTTTAGAACTCATTGAGCTTTTGCATGTACAAGAATGCCTGAGGAATGTGAAAAATAAAATATATAAAGATCGTCAGAAGAAAAAAGACGCATTGGCAGCAATTGCTTCGCAAATGTACATTAATGTTTTTTTATTTTTTATTTATAGACTCACGCCTGTACCCCTGAAGGGGTAGGCAGAGGTGTAATATTAAACCCACATTTCGTCATGAATTTTAAGATCGCAACGTAATAAGGGGGGGGGGAGCCTATTGCCGTACCGGGCACATTACCAGACTCCGTGCTGCCACTGAGAATTCGGAAATACCCAGTAGATAATACTTTTGCCCGACCCGGGAATCGAACCCGGGGCCTCTATTTAGCAGTCACATACGCTATCGACTGGACCACGTAGGCAGTGTTAAAGATGTTGATAAAATAAAACGAACCTCAAGAACCAGTTTAATAGGGAAGTAAATAAATTAAAAACGAAGTCAGGTTCTTTCTTTTAAAATATAAAACTACTGCTTGAATTTGTCTCGAATTCTACAAGTTTAGCTACGACAAAAACATGAGATCATAAACATGCAGACAACTACAAGTTTTCAACCAACAAGTTTCATACAAGTTTTGTATACGTGTCTACGACAAGTTACATACAAGTTTTGTATACATGTCTACAACAAGTTACATACAAGTTTTGTATAAGGTACAACAAGTTTTATACATGTGTATAGTTTTGTATACAACATGTTTTATACATGTATATGAGAAAAGAAAACATTGACAAAAAATTGTTAAATACATGTATTATACCTTGGTGAAAACGCGGGGTAAGAGATCAAGATATCTATTTAGACTTACACAAGCTCTACACACGCTTGCACCCTTGTATAAGGAGTACGTAAGAGCAAAATGGCGGCTATTTGGCCAGCTGAGGACGCTGAGGTTGTCACTTTACTTAGGTTATGCGCGCAATCTATGTCAGAGAGGTTGGACTAGGAAGGTTATATTGCCAAGGAGCATGTATATTTCTTTGATCTATGAAATGAATGTTATTGTCGGTGGAGGCGTTCGGAAGCTATGAGTACAAATCAAAACATATTTATCCTTCAGAAAATAACAACCATTGGTTTTTAGTTTTTGTACATTAGATTAATAGATAAGGGATATTTTTTAGAAGAAACTCCATTTAATATATATTTAAGCTAGTAAAATTATATATAAACTATAAAATAAAATTAAATTATTAAAACCAAGTTACGATTAGAAGTTTTTGAACGTACTTCATAAAAGGTTGTCAGCATATTTGACGTACACACAGCTACACATCAACCTATACAAAACCAATATTAGCTGAACTACTCAACAACAGGTTGGTCACACTAAGGGAGTTCGCCTAATATTGGGCTTGTTTAGGTTAATGTGTAGCTGTGTGTACACAGACTACACCGGCTACACAGCGTGAGTAGTTACACAAGCTTGTCTTTGCGTTTATTAGTAGCGATGTTATGTAAACCCTGTATAACTCCTATACAGACGTTATACGCTGTGTAAGTATTCATACGTTAAACGTGTGAGTAATATTTTTTTATTAGTAAGACAGTTAATATATAAAGCTGAAAAGTTTGTTTGTTTGTTTGTTGAACGCGCTAATCTCAGGAACTTCTGGTCCGATTTGAAAAATTATTTTAGTGTTAGATAGCCCATTTATCGAGAAAGGCTATAGGGTATATAACATCACGCTATGAGCGGCGGGAGCAGAGCAGCAGTCTTAAATAACGCGGGTGTAACCACGGGCATTCTCTAGTAAACTTTAAAAGTGCGGTCAACTTTGCATTTAACGTATAGAATCACTCGTTTTCTCTCAACTCCCTCCATTTTACATAGGTATCACTAGACTTCGTCCACGGCTTAGAGTGGGAATTCCAAAAAAAATCCTCTAAGTGCTCTTCTGTACTCCGAAAGGAACATACATGACAAATTAAAGCTTCGTGCGCGCGGTAGTTTC
Organism: Euclidia mi; assembly: GCA_944739405.2. Taxonomy (NCBI): domain Eukaryota; kingdom Metazoa; phylum Arthropoda; class Insecta; order Lepidoptera; family Erebidae; genus Euclidia; species Euclidia mi. The sequence continues at coordinate 33,297,681 of OX123205.2, read as the reverse complement.
GCCTGTGCTTTGATTGTCAGTCAGTCAGTAACACAAGAAGTTTAGATATACAGATCATGGCCGCTTTTCTAGCTATGAGAAGAGTATGGTCATAGTTCACCACACTGCTGACTAAGTGCGGGCTTCTAGACACATATGTTACGATTTTCTTATTAAAATATGTATGCTTTGATTTTTTGAGTCTGGGAATCTGTATTGTTATCTCAATAGTTAAACAAAGTCTAATAGAAACCATGCTATGTAAGATCTTTACATCATGGCTGGTGAAAATTTTGCGTATTGTATATTATTAAATAAAATCCTTTATAGTTGTAGGTGTATATCTGTAGAGAGTTCCTTATATGTTATCTTATTTATGTAACAACGTAACCTACCCAGTAATAATGTGAAAATATCCTTCATTTATAAAAGATGACCCCGTGTCCTCTAACCCCACTTAAAGATAAGTCCCCTATTTCGTTCGCATTAATCCCAATTTTGGACCAATAATAGTACAGAAAGGGGCATATGTCCATAATAATCTTAATTAGATTATACAGCACCAATCAAATAAGACCTCTATTTGATTACAAGTGCTACGTAAACTTGAGGGAATGAAATGAAATGAGAGGCCAAGTCGTGTTAGTTACTTTGTAAGACTCTCGGTAATGTCTCAGAATCGATACTATTTGTTCAGTTAATAAATGTAATAATAGTGATTGAGCGATAAATAGACATTCAGATGTGATATCGATATTAATACGCGTAAATGGAGTGAATGAGACGGAATCATAATAAGTGTTTTGTTTTCCGTTTATTGGTTATCTTCCATTCTCTCTCTAACTCGTGGCTTATATTGTACGAACGTAGACTATGAAATCAAGCTGTATGCAAATGATATTTATTGCAATTTAAATAATGTAAGCAAAGCTGGTCTTTTGATGACATAGTACAGCAGGAATGCAATTGGTGCCAGGTCGAAGGATGTAGATTCGATTCCTAAGCACAACATTTTTGTTCTATGAACACGTTGATTTATTATGTAAACTACCAAACGGATTCACCGGTAGTTTCTGTGATTACCGAGAAATGAATAAAATTTATCTTTTTCAAGCATACTATAATATAATTAAGGTACATACGTATCGATGACTTTAATAGGACATAAGACATTGTTATTATTATCAACTAGTAAATAGCCACTCAGCATAAGTCTAGATTTTGTTAATTTTATTGCTTCAGATCTCCGTTCTTCTTCATTTTAAAAGACTTTATCAATTATCACAATATTTTCAATACATTCGAAATTAAAGATAGTAAATTATAAATACTTCTAACAAAGTTATATAAAATAACAACAAAATTGGTATAAAATAGTTAATGAATAAGCTTTCTACCTAAGCTATCTGAATGTCTTTGTAGAGAAATCCCATTAATTATTTCTTTTGAACTGAACTTGAAACTGGGCCCAAACTTAGATAATGTCAAGTTATAATCATTTCCTTTGAAAACATTTTATCTTTTGCTTTTATTCTGAGTAGAAATAAATTATATGTTCTGTGTTGTTTAAGACTTTGGTTCAAAGGGCCCTAGAATAGAATATCAGTAAAAAAAATGTATCGTAATAAAAATATAAAAATGATTCCTAGTATTATAGTTTTGTGAAGGTAGACTGGCTACGTTAATACGGTTATGTAAGAGATCAGATACAGCGTGGGTACTAAATTATTAATCATCCGTTGCCTCGTGCCTCGGAAAGCACGTTGAGCCATCGGTCTCGGCTGTCATGAAGATCTTTGACAGTCTTGCTGGAGGTTCAGTGCATACAGTATCGTATATACAATATTCGATATTTTAGACACTGGTCTAAAATCGCTATCCCTATAGGTTGCGGTTTGTTTGTTTTTTGTGTGAGTGTGTGGCCAACTCTAGTGTCTGAGTTTTTCAGACCGCCCGAAAACCTCCGGCGTGGCCTAACGACTCTTATCCTAAGACAAGAACCACGACCGACAGCTTTACGTGCCCTTTGAAGCACGGTAGCGCTCAGATATAAATACCACACTTGGTCACCCATTCAAGTGGCGACCTGTGCAAGCGTTGCTTAACTTTGCCGATCTGTTACGAACGACAAGTTAAGTCTCGCTATGAGCGCTATGGGGGAAAGCCAATATTCTGTCAAATCTTATGAGACCAGTAAGCGGACCCCGGGCTCCAAGAGTGCCGTCGGTTCCTGGTATGCAACCGGGATGAAGATCATGATGCTATCCCGACGGGACTAGCTAATGAATATTTTTATGTCATTGTGGTGGCCTTACCACCTTGACTTCCCATAGTCGCACATCTACCACCAACTGAAAATGAAAGCCGTTCGCAGAAGTTACGCGTGCCGCGACTAACAGTGTATCACGGAACCCTAATACGCTGTTTTATTTTAAAAAAGACTAGCAATAATTCTAACATCATGAAACATTTATATCTACCTACTGTATAGGTCTAAGAATAGGTCGTAAGCTACTTTTATGACAATCTCTTTTTGGTTTAAGAGATTAGTTTTTTTGATAAAGATATAATAATAAATACGAGTACGTAACAAAACAACGATCGTCGGGTCAGTTAGTCCTTTTATAACATTAAAATCAAGCATTTGCCACGTCCTTAATGACGCGGACCATCACACGGTTCAAAACATAATAAACTTAACCCGAAAAGGATGCATGCATTTGTTTAACATTAACAGAATTTTGGGGACCCGTGTATTGGACCGCACAGTCTAATTCAAAGATCAAAGTGGGCAAGTTAGACGAATATTCGCGTCGTGCCTTCAAATCGGATTAACTTAGACCTCTGACATGATAAAGATGGCTGCCAGAAGTTTAAATTGGCGCGAAATTGAGTTCCTTTATACAGTACTTGTTACTTGAACACTTTGGATTCTAGGTTAATGATTTCGCACTAGTTTTGATGGCGGTTCATGCTGTGAGAGTCAAAAGTGTTTGCGTAATATTCAAGGTTGTGTTCGGAATGTATTAGTGAGGGGTATTTTAGCGTGTAATGTGGAGTGGGGGAGCGTGACAGTGTATGCTTTAAAGGGCTTGAAAGTTATGTATATTAGTAGCATATTGTGAGCCGGAGTATATTAAAAGCATTAAGCATGTGTGATATTGTGATATAAAGCAGTGGTTCTGCATTATGTTAACAATTTTAACATTGTTTGCAGCATTTGTTTCACATGGAACATTTGTTTCATTGTTTAAAGTGTATAACGTAGTTTTCTGTCTGTCTGACTAAAACCAACGATTAAGGACATCCTTAGGCCAAACTAGTTATTTTGTTATGTTTATGTAGCATATATGACTGCCGCACTAGAAAGAAATCCTGTGTCACGGGGAAAAAGATTGAATTTTCAGACACAAATTACACACAGACTCGAAACAACAATTTCAACTTTGTCCAGGCAAACGTATCATCTTCTTTTAGGTCAACACTCGATTAGAGTGTGGAAATAAAACCCCAAGACGTAGCTGTGAGATTACCGCTTCAAAACAGCGCCATACATAAAGTCTTAAAATAACCTAAATACTGCTGCACTTCGCCTTGACTTTGTCCAAGGGTAAGCCAAGGACGAGATCAAAATCCCCGTGAAATACCTATTCAACTAAAGCAATTTCAGGTGTCACTATAAACCACGAGCGTATGAATACATACTTATCAAAATGTTGAATGGACCTCAAAATAACCGCAAAAGGAGGCTTTAGTAAATGACACAGTTTAATCTATTTGTTTATGTATAAGTAAGCAGGATATGAAAAAATTAATGAAAATATTTACTTATTTTATTGTTGTGTAGTAATTGTTGTCAGCGAGAAATTAAAGGCTTTTATTTTTCTTCAGTAAAACTTCCTCACAAGAAAAGAAACAGATCTTATATAGTTTACTAGCTATTTCCCGCGGTTTCACCCGCGTCCTGAGGGAACTACTTCGCGTACCCGGTTAATTTATAGCCTAAGTTACTCCTTGGTACATCAGCTATCCGCCAGTGAACGTCCCGTCAAAATCGGTCTCGCCGGACCAGATATTAGCGACAACAAACAGACAGACAGACAAAAATTTTAAAAATTGACATTTCGGTATTTGTTCCGTGTTTACATCCATAATATGCATTTAGTAAAAAGCGGTTATTTTAATATTACAAACAGACACTCCAATTTTATTTATATGTACATGTATAGATAAGTGGAGTTTTTGCTTATGTTTTGAGTGCCAAGCATTGCTTCTTAGAATTATACTTAGAAATAACTTAAATGATATAGGAAAGTAAATGAAAGACACACATATCCGGACTCCAGTGCTGTCCTAAGAATTGGGTGCCGGAAAAACTGTTGCTATTACATAGAGTGCTAGCTGAAATGGAATCACGTACAAGTCTAATAGAAAATCTGTTCGCTTTTCATTTCCGGATCTCAGAGATAATAAAAACCTTCCCTGTATGAGAAAATACATATGTATAAGAAGATATGTTTTTTGTTCAACGAGTAATACAAGGTAATTTAAAAATAGCTATTTTTTAATGTTTGTGATAGCTGATTGTCTACACGATTTCAGTACGTCTCAGAACAAATGCTGGTCAAAATAACAATTTACTGAGGGGTTTACGCCATACTAAATTTTTAAGGCACCTGCTCTTAAACATGTGCAAGTGTGCACAAGCACTGAATTTTAATGATCACTTGTTCCGTGCCTCGGAGAGCACGTTAAGCTATCGGTTCCTGCTGTCATGCAATTCTTCGTCGGTATAGTGAGTCAGTGCCAATAGATAAACTGACACTAGTCTGAACCATAGAGTTTCACACTATCCCTTTGGATTGCGGAGGTCAGACAGCCAGTCGCTCTGTGGAAAGCTTATAATCAGCTGAAGCCGGTTAGAATAGTAAGCCGACCCCAGATAGCAACTGGGACTCTAGGGAGATGTATGTATGTATGTTCACTCACTAGATATAATACGTCACGTCTCTGCATCACGAAGTTAACTGTTAGCAAATAGCATTATGCAAATATATTTTATTTTATTTATTTTTTATAGTCTCACGCCGGTATCCCCGAAGGGGTAGGCAGCGGTGTAAATATTACACCCACATTTCACCTTGAATTTTTAGGTCCCACGTAATGGGAGCGAGCCTATTGCCGTTACCGGGCACATTACCAGACTCCGGGCTGCTACTGAGTATTCGGGCAAACCCAGTAACACTTTTGCGCGACCCGGGAATCGAACCCGGGACCTCCGATCAGCAGTCGCATACGCTATCCACTGGACCACGGAGGCAGTCAAATATGCAAATAGCATGTTGCTAATAAAAACAATTTAATAAAATAATTCTTATATTGCAGGAAAGTTAACATTTATTTTGTGAATCTGTTCGCGATACCCGAAATAACTGTTTTTTAACGCACTTATTAATATTCAGCATAAAAAATTTGGAATTCGCAATTCGTTTCACCATTTTTATTGCAAGAATAACAAAGCTAAAATGCAACGCAAAATACTTCCTAGAAACCATGGAATTTTCTAGAACTTTCCAGTTAATTAATTGAACACCAATAAAACAGTATCGTGAGTGAGAGTTCTTTTTTACTTTTAACGTGAACTTTTACCAGTTTATCTTTGCCGTCTAGAGTACTCGATGGTCCATTAATTGGCTACGGCAAAAAGTACAAACAGTAAGATCGTTTTTATAATTCATACCAAGAAATAATGAATGAAGAGTATTTGTCTCGTTATAGTTTACGATTTGAAACACTAATTCAACTGGCTTGAAAAAGAAGAGGTTCTCAATTCGATTGTACCTAATTTTTATATATTTTAGAAGACTTCCCGTTTAGTTTCGTCCAAGTATGAAGAATGTTATTGAAATGATGAATTAATTAAAATGAAGTTACGTTCGTTTTAGATTTTAATTCATAAATATTTATACTTTACTACGACAGAACTTGTGAAATAAACTTTCACTACTAGAATTAAAAAAATAAAAATCTACCGAATTCTTCTACTATTTGATAAACAAAATATCTTGCGGTTTAAGACATAAGTAAAGATCTCATATAATATCAAAGAATGCGTACCCATAAAGATGTCCAATTGTCCAAACTCAAAGCTAAAACTTCAACCTAAATACTAAGTATATTGTATTTATGAAATAACTTGGCACACACAGTAAAATTTTATACGCATAAAGCAAACCAAAACGAGGAATTTAAAATCAGCTTTTGGCGACCACTTGGAGTGAATCCGCGGGACAAGCTATTTATATAAATTTAGTCTAGTTGGTAGGATTTCTTCGAAATATAGGTAAGCTTTTAGGAGACTCCTCAGTGGATTTCTCGAACAAACTTCGTTGTGAGTAGGGTGACTAGCGAGTTGAGGTGTTAAGAGAACTTTCCTTCTATGTGTCCCAGCATCTTTTGTGTCTAAAATATGCATTTTTGGTGTATTTTTATAGTGTTATAGTACGTTCATTTATGTAAAAAATTCAAATTCAACTGCTTTTTACTAAACGTAAGTCGTATAAAAATTGCTTAATTAACTGTCCGTGTATTATTTTGATAGTGTTTAACCGATCGATAGCTGTTAGAGATCAATAAATATAATCCCACCTGAACCCAAGGAAAATGCTAAGCTGATTACATTTGTCATAACATTAGACTACGTTACTGACGCTTTAATACAACCATTGCTGAGAGACAAACTCGACTATAACAGAACTATTTTAGACTCAAATTAATGGCTGAGTTGACAAGTATATATTAAACCACTGGCTGATTCATGACCACGTTGGATCAAAATCATCAATTTAGATTGATGACAGTCCATCACAGGTCCTAAAATATCCCGGAATGTTAAAAAACTGGTCACCCTACTTGTGCCAGAATGTAGTAGCAGTTTAATTTGTTCTGCAATTACAAGCTTACTGCAACTCCTTAGAAGTAAGTGGCACAGCCAGTGCAATGTAAAGCGTTGTCTGATTGTGTAAACAGGGAGACATTCCGAGGAGAAATGTTGCATTACTGACAGCTGTCGTATTCGCCTGACGTCATATGACGTCTTTGCGTTTGTCAACGGTTTCTGGTCTATTTTCTTCGTTCTATTATGAATTCAAGATTCTTCTCTTGGGGCCGTAATCTTAATATATAAAATCCTTGCGTTACTGACTGACTGACAGACACGCTACAGCCGAAACTATTGGGCGCAGGAAGCTGAAATTTGGCATGTATGTTCCTTGGGGACCGTAGGGGTGCACTAAGAAGGGATTTCCCGAAATTCCCACGGGATCGGCCAAAACGGGTAAATTAAAAAAATATGCAGGCGTCGCTGCTGGCGTCATCTAGTAGTGTATATTTTGTTAAATTTTGCTGTAATAGTCACGCATGGCAGGCGGATTCAAGATCGCAGTAATGGAATTTGTTAATGCTCGAGATTCTTCTCTATTCTCTCCTTCTCATAGTGAGAAGAGGCCCGTGCCCAGCAGTGGGACATTATAAAGGGCTGATGATGATGAATGCTCGAGATTGAAGCCTATCTAGCATTTTAGGATTGGCTTAAACCAAGCTCTGGATGGTTTGACCGCTGCTTTTGGTTGATTGCTTTTGCACTTGAGGATATACTCTTAAGAGTATAAAAGAAGTAATGGGCCCGTCTCTTTCTTTAAGTAAGATTTGAAGCTACTCCTATTGGCGGCTTGATATTACTAGTCTAGGGTAGAAACCACTGGCGAAGTGAAAACTTCTTCAACAACACTTATTGGATAGTTTCTGGAGTCCATAATCATCTATACCACTACCTTGTACTAAATTATTGATATGGTAATTTCCACGCTGTACTTCGGAAACATTCCACACTGAAGTATGACGCTAATATCGCTACTCAATGACGGCATTACCATATGTGTCCAATACAGAAAGCCCGTACAAGCCTAGGACAGCGTCATTTTCGAGTATTAGGGAACTACCTATATAATAAGATAAATAAGTCCTGTAACATCTATCCGGTGCGACAAAACTGCAGGAAGAGAGTAACCAAATGGCTTCAGACACAGAATTACGCAGACACTAAAGATATTATTAGGATCTCTAGGCTATACGCACAAGGAGTACATTAATTCACCACACAGCAAAATTAACACGTAAGACTCAGTGACACACATAAAATAATTTATTTTGTATAACTGATAGCTTGTAAGTCAATTGGATCAAAGAAGGTTCTCCACACAGACCGATTTTGAGCCGCCCGCATCCAACCGCTTCTGCTTCGATCTGGTTATGATTGCGGGAAACGGTTGGATGCGGGCGGCTCAAATCGGTCTGTGTGGAGAACCTTGGGGAAGGCCTATGTCCAGCAGTGGACGTCTCTAGGCTGACATGATGAATATGAGAGTACCCTGATATCCACAACACAAGTTTATTCTTATCGTGGATATCGGAGTTCAACTTAACCCTATAGTTGTTCTGTTATCAATTGTTGTTATTGTTAGGTTAGTGTAAGTGTTATTGTACAAACTTTTGTCTCAATAATTTATTATTTATTTATTATTTATTTAACCGCAACATTTTCAGCTGTGTTAAAATCTAAGAAATCACACCGTGAAACCTTGTAGTCCAATTTCATCAAAGTCGCTCAACTATCTTGTCCTTAATGCCTACATGGTTACTTCTAATAAATCGAAAGAAACATTAGAAGAACTCGAAACAAAACGAGGTCAATCAGTCGAGTACCGGCAAACAGCAATACTTTTTGTATTGTTTTACTTTGTAATATTTTTAGAATTTATTACAAAGAACAAGATCACTTAAGCAATACGGCAATTTCCATTTTTACCAGGAAACGTAGCTGGAATGCCTACAAAAGCAATCTCGGGAACCGTATCTTATCATCTCCAAATCTTACTCTGAGGGCGTAATACAACTTGTCCCATAAAAATCAAGTGACGTTAGTGTATGAAATAGTTCCCCTATCACTACTTGTAAAAGATATTTTCCTCAAATCAGAACGTAAAATAAAACTATACGCCGTTATGTTAGTAAGGCACAACTGCGCGTTAAGGTGGTGACAGACTGGTATTACTTTAGGTTTTCTCCAGTTGTGTTGAGGAGGAAAGTGCAATTCATGACTGCTGATTCTTTCAGTATACTTCGTACGTTTTAAACATTACTACCACGATAATTTTAACCATTCCTGGGAATTTCTAAAGTGCAGAATTTGATGTTTCTAGTCAAATGGTTATGCATTATCAGTCAATCAGTTAGTCAGATTTCCTTGATAAATTCAGAGATTTTGTTACTTTATTATTGTCGTCATAGATGTGAAATTACTACTTACTGCTGATTTATAATCAATCTGAATATTCAAATTCGAATGAGACAAAAACTCATACGAGTTGTATTGTAATCAACAATACAACTCATAAATTCAAAAAATAATCGTATCAAATATTCCAATATTGAGCTATGCAAATGAAATCTACGAAACCACTTAAATGGAATTTTCTCACAACATCTTTCATATATTAATATTGCCCTACGACATTGCAACGATTACAAAAAGCTTTAATTTGACTAACAAACAACTTTGTTGCACCCATGATACATAGAACAAGAAATACAACAGCTTTTGCCAAAAAAATTTGAGTGCTCAGTTCAGCATCGCTGATATTAACTACTTTCGTCCTAGTTGAAAGACAAAAACTTTGTTTACTGAATACTGAGCAAATAAATTTTGCTGTTTCTCTGTATTATGTATTTACATGTTGTGAAATAATTTAATGTAAAATGGAGGCTATGAAAGTGTCGTCGTTTAATCAACTGTTGACAAATTATATAGTAGTAGTAGCACGAGCGGTGTGAATGGTTTTTCTTTTTGTAGGATCGATTTTGAACTCATATAAAAATTTAAGGAATTCATTATTTATTCGTGAGGATGATTATAGATTTCTCCTTTATTTTTCATAACATATGTAACTCGGATGACACATTCATAAATGCTAATACAGATTATTTGAACTATCAGCAGAATAGTTCTTAGATAATCCGTCCCCATTACTATAATAATGTAAGTTACATGGATATGGATTATTCTAGATACATACCTTACAAAATGAATTTATACTTAGCCAGATCGCTTCTTAGGGAAATACTACATGCTGATTATCAACGCAAATCAAATCAGTATATGCGTTTACACAGCAATACAAAACCTAACTTACTAATCGATAAGTCTGTACAAACTGATATGGAAACAGATAACTCCTTGGTTATAGAAACTCAGGCAAGTAATGTGACAGTGGTAACGTATCATACATTTTTCTTTACAAAGTACTTAACTGTTTTGCATCAAAATATTGCTGGTGGTAGCGCCATCTACCTTTCCATCGAGAACTAATCACGTCAACGTCAATGGTTCGTCGCTGCTCGGCCAATCCGAGCGATCCTATTCATAAATCCCCTTCCGAAACACCTCGCTCTTGGCCGCCTTGCTCAACGGCGACGCAGAACATTCGAATCGCTGAGAACGTGTCCGCCATACCGCACCGCACCGCTATAATTATTACCGCTTATACAAGACTCAACAAAACCGCCCGCGAGTGAAAGTGATTTGTGTAGTGGAGTGATTCAAACAGCTTCAAGATTCTCGAAAACACCAGGAGACTGCCCTTCTGAGAAGAAGAAGATTGCCGGCAAGGTAAGAGGTTCCTTTCTACACCATACTTTCTCTCCCTCTCCAATCCTAGGCGACCAGAACTCGCCATCCTTTAAATACAGTCCATTTTTTCCCAAATCGCCTAGGAACTTTCGGTTTCGGTGTAACGCCGAACCATTTTTTTGATCCATACGAGTCGGATTCATTTACGTTTTTATACGTTATATCTCTATACCTAGGCAGTTATAGCACCTAGCTATACTCCTAGTTCATTCACATAACCGTCACATGGTTGTTTCCGCCCGCATCTGTAGGTAAACTTTTATGTAGCTACCTACTTACTCAATTATTATTTTTGGAACTATCATAGTTGTCTTGTAAATCTCATATTTCGAGCAACTTTTAATTCCTCCGCTTTAAAGTGTTGCCTAGGTACTTAGGTAAAATAATAGGTACTTTAGATATTCCTATTTTGTTTCGGTCTCATTAGCTTATACTTACGTAAGCATGTCACAACAAAAGAAGTCACGCGTGTCGGAAGACAAAGAGATGACAATCTTAGAAGCAAAACGCAATATTTTATTAGAGCGTATTCAAAACATTTATGAGCGCTCAAAAAGCGCCGCTATTTCCGATAGTAATAGGGAATCATTCCTTAGTTATTGTATGACAGTAGATAGTATTCGAACAGATTTTCATAAGTTGTTAGACGATTATAACGCAAGATTGCTTTCTATCAATCCTGATGAACAACCGAATTATCAGGCGTACACCTCATTCGAGGACCTTTATTGTATTATTAAGCGTATACAATCGCAATTGGAGGGTAAATATTCGGCACAGCCCGTTTCCGCGGCTCGCACACTGAAGTTACCGCCAATCGAGATTGTGTCGTTTGATGGCAATATACGAAACTGGCCGTTATTCTATGCGAGTTTTAAGTCTACAGTGCACGATAATGGTTCTCTGACAGATGCTGACAGGTTGTACTATTTAATAGATAAACTGTCACCGAAGGCCCAGTCCGTATTTGCAGGTGTCACACCCAGTGCTGAGAATTATCAGGTCATATTTCAGTCACTACTTGAAAGATATCAAGACACGCGCGTCCTAGCGTCTTCCAAGCTTTAAATCTTAAACTGTTCGGTGCCGCATCTATCTCGAATTTCCAGCTGTTTATAGATAACTTCATAACCGCGGTTAATTCTCTTAGGAACTTAAAATTAGAAGATCTTTCCGACTTTATGTTGCTTCAGCTCGCTTTAAAAAAGTTTGACACTGAAACAATTCGTGCTTTCGAGATGACGGAACGTAATAATAAAATACCTACACTAGATAGTTTTATTTCGTTCATCAAAGATCAGTGTCGAATATTACATAATACGCAGTCTGGTTCACCTGGCCCGTCTAACACTGGCGGCAGCAAACAAAGGTCGAATAAAGCGCGAAATAGTAACAATAACTCGGTCCCTAATCCACAATCCTACGTAACATGCTCGGAATCTAATAAAATTAATTCACAGAAGTGTCTGTGCAGTAATATAGTGCACGACCATTTCTATAAATGTCCCGCTTTTAATAATTTAAATCCGACCGCTCGTTTCAAGTGCGTAAAAGATAACAAAGCATGCATTAATTGCTTAAGTATAAAGCATAAAACGAGTGATTGTTCTAGTAGAACGAGATGCCGCTCATGTAATCAACGACACCATTCACTGTTACATTTCGATAAAAGTAGCCCGTTGTCAAGCCAAGCCGCTAACCTTGACACACTTACGTCGCAGGTGTAGGCTACGATAACTGCGCCTCCCACGATAAAGAATGAAATATCATTGTGTACGACATCCATTTTGCGGGCGGCGTGCACGTGCGGACGGCCTTCGCGCGCTTGTAGTGATCAGAGCAGTGCTAAGCCGCGGTGTATGACGTCTAAGACTGTTCTGTTAGCGACAGCGCAAGTTATCGTTTATGATGTAAATGGGTCGCCGCACATGGTACGTTGTCTACTCGATAGCGCGTCTCGACCAATTTAAAAACATTTGAGTTGTTCAAACGCCTCGGATTGTGGAATAACTTTAAAAATACTAACTCAATAGTCAAAGGGATCGGCGGTTCAGAAAAACATTGCAAGGGTTCCGTAGATATTAAAATACATTCGCGTTTTGATAGGGACATTAATTTTAACATTTCTTCGCTTATCGTAGAGCGTATTACGGACACATTGCCAAACGCTAATGTGGACGTATCGCTACTCACACACCTCGAGTCATTGCCGCTGGCAGACTCGGAGTTTGCAAATCCGGCAGACATTGATGTTTTGATCGGAGCTGCAATATTCCCGCATTTGCTACTAACTAAAGTGGTACGTAGTGAGCAACATAACTTACCGCCCGCTATTGAGACGGTATTTGGGTATGTGATTATGGGTGCCGTACCTACATTACATACTTCTCAATACGTTACGTCTTGCTGTTGTTCTGTTCTTCAAGAAAATAATATTGATTCTCTTCTCAAGCGATTTTGGGAGCGTGTAGAGGTTACCGCACCGCCCTCGATGAGCCGTAAAGATCTCGAGTGTGAAGAACATTTCCGCGCTACCACTGTTCGTGACAACAGTGGCAGATACGTTGTGGCGTTGCCATTCTGTGGTGACCCTTATTCGTTAGGCGACTCGTACGCTGCTGCGCTCAGACGTTTCCATTGTTTGGAACGTAAACTTGATGCATCACTTAAGTTACGCAGCGGCTATAATGACGTCATTCGTGACTACATAGATAAAGGTTTTTTGAGTGTAGTTGTAAACAACGAGGGCAACTCTCTACCCTCATATTATATCCCGCATCACGGCGAAGTTCGCGAAGATAAAACCTCTACTAAACTTCGCGTGGTTTTAGATGCTAGTTGTAAGACTACATCGGGTCAGTCGATTAATGACATTTTGCATGCCGGCCCCAATCTACAGGGTGATTTATTTAACATCATAATAAAGTTTCGTCTTTTCCAAATCGCTCTGTCAGCTGATTGCCGCCAAATGTTTCTCAATATCAGCGTTCGCGAATCTGACCGTAGATTTCAACGGATCTTTTATCGTTTTGACAAGAAAGAACCTTTATCTGTGTATCAGTTCAATCGTGTTTGTTTTGGACTCAAGTCTAGCCCATATCACGCGTTACGAGTTGTTCGCTGATGAAGGCGATCACTTTCCCGCCGCAGCGGCTGTTGCTACTTTCGCTTTGTATATGGATGACATTGCCTGTAGTGTCATATCCGCTCCGCTAGCAATTTCGCTTTGTGAAGAGCTTATCCAGCTTTTCAAGCGAGGCCAGTTTGATCTTGTCAAATGGACAAGCAACTCTAAGGAGGTTCTCGCACGCATACCAGATTCTCATAAAGCTTCTCCAGACATTGAGTTTGAGAAGTCTGTACCGCCTAAGGTTCTCGGTTTACGCTGGGACAAATCCTGCGATAGTTTTCGGTTTGACGTCTCAACACCAGATGATAAGTGCCATCGTTTATGTCTATAGGTTTCTTAGGCACCTACCTAATGAGACTTTTGTATCAAGTACTGATATCAAATTCGCAGAATGTAAGTTACAACGAGCTGTACAGGCTGTTCATTTTAGTAACGACATTCAAAATTTGAAAGACAATGTACCTTGTTCTCCCGCTATCCTTAGACTCAAGCCGTTTCTCGATGAACACGGCGTCATACGCGTTGGGGGTCGTCTGTCAAATTCGGATGAACCTTATAACTACAAATATCCTTGCATTCTTCCGCGACATGATCATGTTGTCGACCTTCTTGTTGATTTTTATCACAAGAAGCACCTCCATGCCGGTCCAGAGATGCTTATGTCCTTACTTAGGCATAAGTATTGGATTTTAGCCGCTCGACGAATAATTCGTCACAGAATACATAAATGTAACGTCTGTTTCAAATTTCGTCCGCGTCCGACTTTCCCTCCCATGGCCGATCTCTCTAGCCAGCGCGTCAACCAGGTTGCTAAAGCCTTTACACACACCGGTTTTGATTACGCAGGACCACTGCAGTATACGCCAGTGCGTGGTTGAGGTGTTAAAAGCCGTAAAGCTTGGCTATATATTTTTACATGCTTAACCACGCGCGCTACGCATATTGAAGTTGCGACAGATTTAAGCACGATGTCATTCCTGGCAGCCCTTAAACGATTTCTCTCACGGCGCGGCCCTGTACAGTGTTTGTACACGGATAACGGCACTTGTTTCGTGGGCGCAAGCTCTTATTTACGCGACCTTATAAGTTTCTCAGGGAAGAACATCGTACTCGTCTTCAGGAAGAACTTTCCATAAATCATATTGACTGGAAGTTTATTCCACCAGCATCACCACATTTCGGTGGATGTTGGGAAAGCATGGTCAAAGTAATTAAAACGCATCTCTTCAAAGTTATAGGTCAACAGATCCTCTCTTACGAAGAGCTTTTAACTGTCCTTGCACAAGTCGAGGCACTGATCAACTCGCGTCCGCTCACGGCATTGAGTAGCGACCCTGCAGAACCATCCGCGTTAAGCCCTGCAGATTTTCTGAACACAGTACCATTATCGTGATTTCCGGCTCCTGAAGCAGACTCTTCAAGCTTGCTCCAGAGACATACTCTGCTGGATAAACTCGTGCAGTCGTTCTGGCGGCGCTGGCGTGCGGAATATCTACACCAGCTTCAGGCTAGATCCAAGTGAAATAGTCCTGCATCCCCTATACAGGAGGGTACGTTGGTCGTCATAATACATGATAATGCTCCGCCGCTTTCATGGCCGTTAGCCATCGTAGAGAAATTGCATACTTCCAAGGACGGTACAACCCGCGTTGTTACCGTGAAAACCGCTAAGGGGAGCTACGTGCGCCCTGTTGTACGTCTCTGTCGGCTTCCAACTCAGTGAGATCTAGCCTGAAGTTGGATCTACCTCTTAGTTTAAGTATTTAGTTAGTAGTTTTCGCTGTTATTGCGTTTGTAGTTTTCGCTAAAGTTAATTTAGATTAATTTTATTATCATATCGCTGTCTTAGCCTATTGATGGGTTATGCGGTAGTTCACCCAACATAGCTAAGTTCAATTCTATTTCTTTTAAAGGCAACCCTTTAGGGCCGGGGGATATGGTAGCGCCATCTACCTTTCCATCGAGAACTAATCACGTCAACGTCAATGGTTCGTCGCTGCTCGGCCAATCCGAGCGATCCTTTTCATAAATCCCCTCCCGAAACACCTCGCTATTGGCCGCCTTGCTCAACGGCGACGGAGAACATTCGAGACGCTGAGAACGTGTCCGCCATACCGCACCGCACCGCTATAATTATTACCGCTTATACAAAACTCAACAAAACCGCCCGCGAGTGAAAGTGATTTGTGTAGTGGAGTGATTCAAACAGCTTCAGGATTCTCGAAAACACCAGGAGACTGCCCTTTTGCGAAGAAGAAGATTGCCGTGCAAGGTAAGAGGTTCCTTTCTACACCATACTTTCTCTCCCTCTCCAATCCTAGGTGACCAGAACTCGCCATCCTTTGAATACAGTCCATTTTTTCCCAAATCGCCTAGGAACCTTTGGTTTCGGTGTAACGCCGAACCAGCTGGTCTTACAAATAAATCCGATATGTTTTCAGTTTGTCTTGAGGAATTAACAGGGGAAAACTTAACAGTAGACGTACTTTGTATCACTGAAAATTTTATAAAATCAGGCTACGAAAACCACCTGTGCATCCCAAATTATAATCTCGTAGCTTGTTTCAGTCGTAAAGATACCAGCCGTGGTGGTGTTTGTATTCTGGTTAGATCAGGTTATATGTATAAGGAAATACCAGCAGCATTGTCTTCAATAAATGAAGTATTTAAATGTTGTGCAGTCGAATTAATAGATTATAAAATTGTGATAATATGCATGTATAGAACTCCAAAGAATTCAAATCTTAATGTCTTTTTTAGAAAGTTGGAACAATTGTTAACGGAAATATGTAAAAAGAAATACGAAAACATTATAATGGCAGCAGATTTCAACATTGATGTCTTAAAAACTAATAACATCACAAAAGAATTTAAATATATACTTGAAACCTTTCATTTGTCCCTTGCTATATCACAGCCCACTAGAATGCAAAGTAAAACGTGCATGGACAATATTGCTCACAACATAAAAAAAACATGTAAAACGGAAATGTTAGAATTCGCATTGTCTGATAACACTACTCAATTATTGAAGTGCCCAGTGAATTACAATTATTCGATTAAGTATTGGCGTAGAACACAAAGAGATTTTTCGAAAGAGAACATGGTAAAATTTCGTGATCGCCTAAAAAATATTTAATTTTCTGACGTATATCAAACAGATGATCCGAATGAAGCATACACGCTATTCATAAATGAATTTAAACTGTTTTTTAATCTATGTTTCCCGTCAAGACTCTTTACAATAACAGTTAAAAGAAAGCTGAAATGGGTAACATGTGGATTTAAACTAAGTAGTATGAAGAAAAGGCAACTTATCTGGAAGTACAAGTGTAAATCTACAACAGAGAATAAACTTAACTATGTTAAATACTCAAAACTGTTTAAAAAGATTATAAACTTGACTAAAAGGGCTCAGAATAATTATAATATAAAAAATCGCAAAATAAGAGTAAACTTACGTAGCAAATAATTCAAAATTTAAAAACTAACTTACCAATCGAATCAATTTGTAAAATAAAAATTGCTAATAGGATTATAACTAACCCGGAAATAATAATAAACGAATTTAATGATTATTTCATAGATAAAATAGTACCCATAACGACAACAGGTGACAAAGTTTCCTCACATATAGATACTTGTAAAAACTCAATGTTTATGACTCCAAGCGTGCTCATAGATGTACTAGACATCATTAACAAACTTAAAAATACCAATAGTGTAGGCAGTGATGAAATCTCTACAAGGTTTATAAAATTTGTTGGAGATTTGATATGGGCTCATATTAGTTATATTTTAAATCTGTGCATCAATGCATGGCGTGTTTCCTGACTTATTAAAATTATCCATTATCAAGCCAATATTTAAAAAAGACAATAAAGAACTAATCGAAAACTACAGACCTATCGCCCTTATATCAATTATGTCAAAAATCTTTGAGAAGTTTATTTGTCACTCGTATTTGGAAAAAAATAATAGTCTCTGCACACACGAAAATCGAATCTTATGGTATTAGAGGAAACATCCTAAACTTGATTAAATCCTATCTCTCAAATAGAAGACAACTAACTAAAATTACAAAACTTGATCTTAAAACTAAAGCAAAAAACAGCTATGTATCTAAAGAACGTGTGGTAAAATTTGGTGTCCCACAAGGTAGTGTATTGGGTCCTTTATTGTTCTCCATTTATATAAATGATCTACCTAAAGTAACTAAGTATCCTATGACACTCTTTGCAGATGACAGCACGCTTGCTATAGAAAGTAGAAGTTATATAAGCTATGAATCTAAAATTAACAATACGCTGTCATCTGTAATAAAATGGTTGGATAATAATAACGTAAAAATAAATTTATCGAAAACTAAGATTATGTATTTTAGTCAGAGACAATCCCAGGCCTCTAAAATGAACATAGGGTATAAAAATAATAACAGACAAGAGACTGAACACGCAAAATTTCTTGGATTGATTATTGATAATAAATTAAATTGGAAGGCCCATGGTGAACAGTTGTGTAAAAGGATCAGCAGTGCCTCATATGCACTATATGAACTGGCCCCGACAGTCAACACAGAAGCATTGCTTACAGCTTACCATGATCTTGTTGCGTCTCTACTCAGGTATGGAATAATATTTTGGGGCAATTCAGACATAGTTTTTAAGATGCAAAAAAGATCCAATAGGTCAATGTTTGGGTTACAGGTGACAGACAGCTGTAGGCCATATTTCACTAAATATAAAATCCTAACACTACCGTCAATGTATATTTTAGAAATCATACTGTTCGTCAAAGCAAACCCCGAATTGTTTCTCCGACTTTCTGACAATGTTCAACGTAACAGACGTCATGGCAATAGACTATGCATTCGTAGTTCAAATACAGCCCTGATGTGGAAAATTGTTTTCTGTTTAGCTCCTAAAATTTATAATAAAGTGCCCGATTCATACAAGGATTTAAAAATAAATCTATTTAGAAAAGTATTAAAAGATTTATTAATCTCGAAATGTTATAATGACGTTAATGAATATTTAAATAATACGCTATAATATTTACATTATTTCATTTCTTGCCATTTAATTATTGTTTTTTTCTTTTTTGACATTTTATCATACCTATTATTACGTTAATTGTTTTGTTAATAGAATTTGTTAGTTAGTTATTGATATGTCTATTTGTAAACTATACCAAAATATCATGTTAGTATAAATTCTAATTTGATTTGCACGCCAGAAGAGGCAGAATATGATGTACTTTAAAATACTATGTTATTTAAGATCTTTGTGACCATATTCTAACAAATAAAGTTTATTATTATTATTATTATTATCAGGTAAAGTTAACAAGACAATTTGACAAGTTTTCACAATAAAAACTATTTATGTACATCAGTGTACGCCCATCTTCACGAGAAGTGCGTATCTTTATTCTGATAAGTGCGTAACGTAAGTGCGTATCGTAAGGCACACGGCTCGTGTAGTTTTACGGCCCGGGTTGCTATTCGCAATGTGCTTACCTGTACACTTGGGGACAAAACAATTGGTTGTATAAGATTTGATGAGGTAAAATGGTCAACTATAAAGGCAGCGATAGCCTAGTGGAGAAACCAACAGACTGCCGTACAGAGAGTATCGGGGAATCCACGGCGCGCACCACTGACTTTTCGGAATTATGTGCGTATTGAATTGTTTATTACCGTTCGCCCCGTGCCTCAGAGAGTACGTTAAGCCATCGGTTCCGGTTGTCTTGAGGATCCATGACAGTCGTTAAAGGGCATCTGAACCTTCTTAATAAACTGACACTAGTCTAAACCATGGGATATCTATCCCTTCGGGTTGCGGAGGTCAGACAGGCAGTCGCTCTGTGGAAAAGCTAATATTCAGTCATATCCGGTTAGACTAGCAACGACAACTGGGATAACGCTAGGAGGATGATGACATCGTAAATATATTATGTATATTTACGATGTATGTATTAATAGCTACCTATTTTATTGTAATAAGGTTTGTCTAAAGTGAAATTATTAAAAATCGATAAAAGTAAAAAATAGTACATAATATACTAAAACATTTTAATATACAAGTAATTTGAATTGGGTTATAATTGTTCATGTTTATAAACACCAGTAGTTTATGTATATAGACACTGTGAAGTAGTAAAACGTATAAACGTTTATAAACCAATATGGGGTACTAAAAGTTACTTAAATGTATTTAAGATCAAAGATTAATTCCTTATTAATCAACACGCAGAGTTCCGCGTAAATCACTCTTTGTAAAGATAGATAGATAGATAATTCTTTATTGTGTACTACACTGTTGGTACAAATCTGAAATCTATCTGTGTGACGTATCTGGTCAAAAGACATAATTTATAATCACTAAATTTTCAGCACTTACTTGTTTGTAGCCACAGAAAGCATTGTAGGTACTATTATACTGCCGTCCTTACGAAAAGAGCGATAACTAGGTCAAACCTGATTTCGAGAAAAACGCGGGTTAAGATTTTATTTTTGTTTTGTTTATATCTCCATCACCATACAAGGATTGAAACTTTTACAACATGATGTATAACAATGTAGAGAATATTATGTGATACTTAATGTTTGTTCCCGCATTGATTCCCGGTATAAAAAACAATAAATACAATAATGTTAAGTATTATTACTATGTTGAAAGAATGTTTACTAGTCATAACCGTAATAAGTAACCGATTTATTGCACTAATGGTTAGGAAACCAACATGATGCATTTTTGAGAAGCAATTCATTTTTTCATTAACTGCTTCTTAACCAAATGTGCATTAAGTTTCTTATTTATTGCGGTTTTTCATTATTAAGAAACAAGTATAAAATGCCAAAGTTTTAAGTTGTAACTATTAGAAAAACGAAGATGTTACACTTTTAGTCAAATATTATGAGAAAACAGAAGTTTGCTAAACATTATTCTTCCTCTCACCGATTTAGTATGAAACTGTTTTCGGTAAAGCCAAGTCTACTCATCATATCTGCTTTCAGATGTGTTTTTAAAATAATGTGAAATCGGTTATAAAATCGTGAATAAAAAAATAAATAATATAAAATCTTTTTTATTTCAAACTAAAAAAATACAATTATTGTATTTTTTTAGTTTGAAAAAAAAAATACAATAATTGTATTTTTTTAGTTTGAAATAAAAAAGATGTTATATTATTTATTTTTTTATTCACGAAATTATAACCGATTTCATTACAATGGGAATCACTTCACTATCTTACTTATTAATTCTGGTCTATTATCCAGCATTTAAAGTTCAACGGTTACTAATACTCTGTCAGGAAAGTACCGGGATAAGATCAATAATACACAAACTGTTTGTTATTCATCCAAATTTATTTTATCACCTTCAAAGTATGCTCCTTCAGAAACGATACTTTTTGAAACGCTGTTTCCGGAATTGAGTTCAGTTCTCACCGCGAATTCTCCTTGATGTCCTCTACCGATTGAACACGGGTGCCACGAAGTGGTAATTTGAGTTTAGGAAAAAGAAAAAAGTCGGCTGGGGCCATATCTGGTGAATAAGGTGGTTGCTTGATGGTGTTTGTTAAGTGTTTGGCCAAAAATTCGTTCAGAATTATGGCCTTGTGCAAAGGCGCATTATCGTGGTGCAAAATCCAAGAATTTCCTTTCCACAAATCTGGCCTATTCGTCGAATTTTCTTTCTTAAACGCCGCATAACGCAAAAATAATATTCCTTATTTACTGTTTGACCTTCCGGCAAGAATTCCAAGTGCACAACACCGCGGTAGTCAAAGAAAAGACTTTGGCGTGGTTTTTTCGGTTTCGGTTCAGTTGGAAGGCGCCACTCCGAAGTTTGTTGACTAGTTTGTATGTCAAACTCGTAAACCCACGTCTTGTCACCAGTAACAATACGTTTCATGAATGTTAGGTCGGAATAGCCTCGTTGTAGCATGTCCTCAGCGACTCTCATCAAATCCAGGTCTTTTGGGACTAGACGAGCGGCAATACGTAGTATAGTCTATTATAATAGACTGCACGGTTGGCGTAGTAAGTGGCCACCTCACCGCTTGACACTGCGCCGAGTATTATGGGGTCGATTACCACACGAGACAACACTTTGTGTGATCCATAAATTGTTTTTTCGAGTCTGGGTGTTAATTGTCTTCGTTAAATGTATGTTTGTAAAGTCCCTCACGACCCAGGATTTAGTACTAATGCGGGAGTTGTCTTTTAAAAAAAATGACAAAAAAATTTTTCATACCCAAATGATTAGTTAAAATGATACGGATCGACTCGTGAGATACAGAAAGTTTGGCGGCTATCTCTCTCACAGTTGAATGAGGATTTTTAGTCACTGTTTCCTTCATTTTTGCGATGTTAACTTCAGTTGCAGACGTTAATGGCCTACCAGAGCGAGGAAAATCTTCCATCACATCTCGACCACTTTTGAATGCTTTGTACCACTCATAAGTACAAGTTTTTGATAAAGTCGATTCACCGTTACCCTTTTGTAACATTTTCATTAACTCCGAACACGAAATGCCATTGGTAATGCAAAATTTAAGACAAACTCTTTTTCCATGTTTTTGTCCATTATGAAATTTGCAATACACACTAGATAGTATATAACTAAAAACAGCACTGTATTTAATATAACTAACAGATGCAACTGAAACTCCGCGCCAAATAGGTAAACAGTTGTGCCAGCCTAACAACAACAAAAAAAAAAACAAAAAATTGGAACCATATACAAATAATCCATTCCCGATACGTTTTTGACTGAATTTATAGTGATAAAGTGGTTTTAAGGTTGTTTTATTTTATGCACGAAATATTTTACTCCCCTCGTACCCCTTAACCTCCTGGTGCTAGTTATAATCACAATAAATCGTGAATTTATTGCAATTGATATCGTGTAGTTATACTGTATTAATTTAATCTTCTTAGAAATAAATGCAATATATATCTACTTATACTAAATCAATTTAAGTATCCTTCCCATAATTATTAAGAAGGTCCCTTAAGATAACTGCAATAACTCAAGCTTATTGTACTTATAACTAGTAAATGAGAATCACAAGTAACTAAATATGGTAATTATAAATGCAGTAACTCTACTTATTTCAGTAATATAAGAACATTATTTAATACCGTAAATAAGGTTCCGTATCATATCTGCAATAACTCAAACATATTGCACTTATAACTAGTAAATGAATATTACAAATGACGAACTATGCTAATTATAAATATAGTAACTATACTTATTGCAGATATAGTTAGTAAAGGAGAATGCCGGAACCTGTACCAATTGCATTAAAAAAAATTATATACCGTAAATACTTTGACACATTTTGACTGCCATTACTAAATTATGAATCATTATTAAAGCCGCGTTTACGAAATATTATAAAAAAGAAGAACTTAGATCAACAACTTCCGAATGCATACATTGCCAGCCCAAAAATGTCGATTCCGAGCGACAAAAAAACGAGTGTAATATTCTCAAGATTAAAGATTGCTTACACGATTAAATGATTTTGGATTCAATAGAAGGCACTATGATAGTGAATTAAAAAAACTGTGTTCTGTGTGATTTTATTAAATAGAAATACATATTTGGCTACTTAACTTGATTTCAGTCTTTGGATGAGCAATTTATTCATTAATCGATTGTTTTTTAAGTAATATCGATTTTAGATATAATTGAATCAAGATAGCAACACTTGCAGGGTGACATTTGATAACTTGAGTAACTGTCAAAAGTGTCAAATTTCAACCCCACACAACGAACGATGCATAAGCGACAGCTTATGCATCGTTCGTGTTTGTTTGTGTTATTATTTTGTTTTTAGCCGTTGAGTTGAGGTTTGTTCCTCTGGGTCGAAATTACGTTTCTTTTAACTTATAACATCATTCACTTATTGAAATTGTTATAAACAATTAGAAATCCGTGTGGTGACGGATTAAGAATACGAATTGTCACCACCCCATATCATCCCATGGGTATCGTAAGAGCCGACAGAGGGAGCATATTATGCAGAGAATAGCACTGTAAGAGACGGAAAACTTGATACAAACCCTATACCAACCCGCTTGGCCAGCGTGGTATAGTAAGCCAATTCCTCCTTTCAAAGGAGAGGCCTAGTCCAGCAGTGGACTATTAAAGGCTGATGATGAATTAGAAATCAAGGTCGAATTCCTTCCTTTGCAATATTTATGGCGGATTTTTTAAAAATATGGTTCTGAGAAAAATCTCAGAACTGCGGATTCGAAAACAAAAACGCTTCATGCCTACGGTAATATTAAACAATAAGCTGGCTAAAAAGGTCCATTTCATGAAAAAGCAAACGGTACAGGCTTCCATACAAAAACCGACATTCTCCTTTCTAAATAGTGTAAGTAAGTTATTCCTATCTATAGTTGTTTTGGTCTTGATATGTAAATCGTAAAGCATCGACCTAGATATTGCAGTTAGGCTTCTTAAAACCGGCTGCATCATAGATACGTAAAAAGTGACTTAAAAGAATATATAGATCTCGTTCTGCTAATTCTGAATATGTACTTATCTCAATTCGGTGCAAAACTCGAGTACTCAGACTCATTTTAGTAGGGTTTAGTGAGCTCATGCGTGAATAATGAAAAGCTGATTGTAAGATATTTGGAAGTAACAATAGGGTATAACTTAATGGATAAATTATCATACAGAGAGTATTGGATGCAAAACCATAGCGTGCAATATAGACTTTTCGATGTTAGGTATGTGCGTACTAAATTGTTAATAGTAGCTTGCCCCGTGCCTCGGCAAATATTTTTATTCGCTGGTCCCAGCTGTCATGAAGATTTTTGACAGTCATTATGGGGAGTCAGTACCCTGCATATAACGACACTGATCTAAGCCATGAAATGTCCCTATTCTTTTAGATCGCGTGAGTCAGAAACCAGTCGCTCTGTCAAAAAGCTAATGTTCTGTCGAATCTTGCTAGACTAGTCTGTGGACTCCGGATTCCATGGCGAAAGTCTTAGATACAACCAACACGAAGCTAGACCGATGATTTGATATAGAATTGTAAGTATTCACGGTAGGTAACTTCAAACGTATCCTTTGTTGTTTTCTCAATCAGAAGTAAATCGTAAATTTAAAAGTTGAATGCGGACATATATACCGTATACGTCTTATCGTAATCCCTATAAGATTAGCCGGTAACCCACATGTCTAATATAAGGATACTAGCTGACCCAGCGAACTCCGTATCGCCTTTTTAAGAGTTTTTATTTAATTCCCTTTTTTCTAAGTCCCTTTTCCAAAGTTACGTCATTTCAGAGTCTATTAATGATGAACAAACAAACATAGGTTTTTATATAATATTGAATTCCCTATTCCTTAAATATCGGAGATATGGGTATCCCATATCTACTTTAAAAAATCCCGTCCGCCATCTTTGATTTCCTATCCGCCATCTTTGATCACGAAATAAATGTTGTATTTGGATTCACCATCCCTTAAATCATCAGAGACGATAACCATATTAATTTTTAATTTTTTTCCCATCCGCCATCTTTGATTTCCCATCTGCCATCTTGAATCACGAAATAGATGTTGTATTTAGATTTCCCATCCCTTTAAACATCAGAGACGATATCCATATTGATTTTAAAAAAAATCCCATCCGCCATCTTTGATCACAAAATAGATGGTGTTTTTGAATTCCCCATTCCTTAAAATATCGGAGACAATACCCATATCGACTTTAAAAAAATCCCGTCCGCCATCTTTGATTTCCTATCCACCATCTTTGATCACGAAGTAGATGTTGTATTTGGATTCTCCATCCCTTAAATCATCAGAGACGATACCCATATTGATTTTTGAAAATTTTCCCATCCGCCATCTTTGATTTCCCATCCACCATCTTGAATCACAAAACAGATGTTGTATTTGGATTCCCCATCCCTTTTAACATCGCAGACGATACCAATATTGATTCTTTTTTAATTTTCCCATCCGCCATATTTGATTTCCCATCCGCCATCTTTGATCACGAAATAGATGTTGTATTTCGATTCCCCATCCCTTAAAATATCGAAGGCGATAACCATATTGATTTTTAAAATTTTCTCATCCGCCATCTTTGATTTCCCGTCCGCCATCTTGGATCACTAAATAAATTTCATATTATTAATCAGCGCCCCGAAAATCTCGAAAACGATACCCATATAGATTGTATCCTATTCGTTTAGCCTTTTTTGCCTTTGACCTAACCCTTCCCCTTCTCATTTGACCATTTTATTATTTTTGTCTGGCCCCTAAAAGCTGTGGCGTAATTTTATATAGCCTTTAGCCTTTCGGAATAATTGGGCTATCATAGGCAATAACATTTTTTAAAATCCGACTGCTAGTTCCTGAGATTGTCCAACATTATCTTTTAGCCTTTTTAGCCTTTTGCCCGGCCTCAAAGGGTCGAAGCGTTATAGTAGTAGTAGTAGTTCCGGTAGTTCCTGAGATTAGCGCGTTCAAACAAACAAACAAACAAACTCTTCCGCTTTATTATATTAGTATAGATACCCTGAGAAAGTCCCTTAAGGGATTGTCGATAGACCTAGCCCAAACCCAGAAAACACAAATTTAATAAAATACGCCTCGTACCGCAAATATTCTTATTTCAATGTATATATACGGGATAATATTGCGTACGAACACGCAAAGACTAACATTATATTAACGAAACGGGTAAATTTTATTGTACAAACTATCGTAAAAAACAAGAGTTTTGAAATTTATGTTTCATGAATTTTATATTCCCTTTTTTACCTTCTTTTGAGCTGGCATCGATAAAAATCGGATCTTAAATAAAACGCTGGCAGCGACCGTGATATTTTCACCTCTTTTGTTCGCAAAATTATGATATACAATTTTAACGACCTTTTTTAAGTACGCATTGTTTGTTGTGTACGCTGAAGTGTTGTCGGTTACTTTTATAGACATATGTGGAAGATATGAACATGGTTTGTCTGAATAAAAAATAAAGGCAGTTTATTGTTACAGTACATCTTTTAGTGCGTACAATATTAACCCATTCCCAGTCCCATGAGCCACATGTGGCTCAAAACAATTGAATTTCTATTGTGTCTGGCGTCGGACAGTGAAAGTGTTAATTATATTAAAATCAATAAATAAAATAATAATCAAGGAATAAACTTTACAGAAAAACATTTATTACAAAAATATACTGCAAAAAAGGGTCTTATTCAGCTTACTACTGTGCAGTGATTTCAGCCATAACGCAAATTTTCAGCAGTACGTAGCAGTAAACATATTAGTAGTATATACAGCAGTACACAGTAAACCTGAAAACCTGTAATTATTTTTGTTTCAATAAAAACTAAAAGAAAATTTACTTTTGGTGAATGGAAAATTTTATTTGTATTTTTTGGTAGATGTAATAAAAGGTTGGAGGCTATAATTAAAAAACTAGGCGACAAGGGGTCGTCTTAAATTTTTTATTTTATGTCTTTTTTTTATTTTTTCATAATCTGGCTATATTCCCAAATATATGGGATATTCCATATATTTGGGAATATAGTACAAAATACTATATTCCCAATTAATTATATGGAAAAACAACGTAAGCCATAAATAATATAGAATCAGTATATTTGTCTTCTATTTCTTTCCTCTTCTTCGTCATCTTATACAGTATACTTTACATGTTTATCGGCCTAATAGAGTTACGTGTTTTTTCAAACCAATCTATTGAAAGAGCTGTTGACTTACATACATCTGTCTGACAGAAATCGGTGATACGGACCCTATAATTATGATAGTAATATCAACAACTCTACTGGATTATTGCTTGTTTTTGTATAATGTACGTTCTTTTTGTATTTTTGTATATTGTATGTGTTTCAAGCTTTTTGTTCTTTATGTTACTAGGCCAAGTCATGTTCTTGTTTTGTTGAGTGGGTACTCTATTTTGTGTTATAAACCGTTTGTCCTAGTATATACGTTTATAGTTAGGATTGGGAACTTCACATTTTCTTGGTCTAGATTGTAAGCTTAATAATTCAGAATTTGTCTTTGCGTGAAAGCCTCGGATAATTTACTTATAATGAAGATATGATTTAATTGGTGGTAGAATATTCAATCACGATTTAATGACACGCGGGTGTATTTTTATTCGAACCATTCTACTACTATATTCTAACTGATCGATTAAAATGTTATTATTTTTGTTGTTACTGTTCATTAACGACAGTGTTGGTCAAAAATAGCGAAATAATTTCAAATTTCTTGGATTCGTAGCGTTTTAAATCGTAAATTTAGTTTATTCGTCTATTTCATTTATTACTCTTATAACATAAGTGCCACAAGTTACTTGAGAATTATGCAAATAAATTGATATAACGATATTGACAAGTGTCTTATTATCAGCCTTTTAACAGTCCACTGCTGGACTAGGCCTCTCCTTTGAAAGGAGGAATTGGCCTACTATGCCACGCTGGCCAAACGGGTTGGTATGGGGTTTGTATCAAGTTCTCCTTCTCTTACAGTGCTGTTCTCTGTATAATATGCTCCCTCTGTCGGCTCTAACGACACCCATGAGATGATGTGGGGTGGTGACATTCCTTATTCTATTGACAAGTGTCTACGTTATATAAATCTAAAGTCTCGTGTACAAAAGGAAGCTGAGATTTCCTTGTACCCCGTATCAAAGCTGATATCTAACCCTTATCTGGTAAGATCTAATTTTGTCATAGGCTGGGTCAAGATCCTTTAAAATATATGCGACCGTTAATATTTTCGTGAAGTTTTGATGGATAGTAAAGTTTTCTATAATGTAGGTTTGAGTTGGTATGGTCTGGAAATAGCTAGGTGTTCCTGATGTAGTTATTAGTATCATAAGCTTCGTTATAAGCTGTCCCACTGCTGGACACAGGCTGTCCATGATGAAAAGGTTTGGGTTAAACCAAACAAACAAACAAACTATTCAGCTTTATAATATTAACCTAATGGAAGGAAAGAGGAACCCACCACGCACCCTCGGATTGACCAACCCAACTATTGCAATGTTGCCCATCGCTCTCAGTAGGCAGCGCAGACTCTAAGTAGGTATACTTCAGGTTGCTTTTGTAAACCTTAGTTTGTGTTTGTGAGTTTGAGTTTTGATATTATTTGTGTCCGTTCTACAAACATACTTTAATATAAATAATTTTGGTAGTCGCATCGCGGGCATCAAACCTACATAACGAGGCGTTTGATGACTACTTCAACCACTGCGCCATCCATGCAAGCAATACTGCAGCATCCATTCTACATAACTTACTCAAACTCAATTTATACACTATAACAATATTTTGCTCGCAAAATTCATAAACTAGTTAATTACTCTGACATATTGACTTTCAATATATTAGTAAACAAAGAACGTCGATAACGGTTATTAACAAACGTTAATTAAGCTTGAAAATAATGATTATATATCACAAAGCTACCAGTTAATTAATGTAATTAAATCTACCTACACTTAACTTCTGACTTTTGCCGTCAATATGTAAAAGTATTGTAATAAAGGGCAGTTATTACATATAATTATTTTCTTTACTTATTCTCCTTAAGATAAAAAATAAATAATATGAAATACCGCAAAATTTTAACTGCATGATATAGACTTCAACAAAACCATTCACGTAGACAGATATAATATTATGAGAAAATTGATCACGCCACTTACTAGTATATTACTTACTAATTCTAGCGTGCCGATTATTAAAATAAATATTGAGACTATTATAAAACAAACAATCGCATGTCATCACAGTCGGTAATTACCATTTTTAAATAACACTTTCTTGTATATACTTTTCTAACAAAGTCACATATTATGTTTAGTATCTTCTTGGGTTTGCGCGTATTACTAAAGTTACATGTTCTATCAGCCTTAATAAAAGTTGTAAGTTCGTAGTCCACTGCTGGACGTATGGCTCTCTTAATTTGCATTACAATGGCATATTGTGAGTCAATAGGAGAATTAGATAGCACGATTTTCCGTCTCTTCCCAATATTGTAATATTGGATTCCAAATTCGTTATTTCTTTAGTGACCTCTAGCGACTTGCATAAATGGGGTGTTAACATTTTACATTTGTAATCTCACGCAGGCTAATCATAAAAAAAAAATGCTATTAAACTCAGAGCTAATAATTTTTGTCTTTGTTTTAAAAAATACGTTTTTCAACGTAAAGAAGGTTTTAGCGAAAATTCGAGCAGCTTTCAGTCGTTATGGAATATACTTGTATATACGTTATAACGTTACCAAAGTAGTTGTCTGCCTAACCTACACCTCGCAAGCGTCGAGTCGAATGCTCTACAGTGCTTTACATGCAACGGTGGCGACATTAGCATCCAGTATATCATCACACATGAAAAGAGTCAAACATATGCTAATAGGACATTCTTTGAAAAAAAATTGTACACAAATAACACAAACGATCTTTGGTCTTAGAAGTATATAGTAGGAGATATTCTTTTTATTGACATACCACACGGACCACGTCTTAGGCAAAATGATAAATTCGTTGTCATAGGCAAATAAGAATTGTTAAATTGTGTGTATGCATATAACGCACTTTCATGGTTTTGGCCAAAACCGAAGAGTTGATGAATTTTAGGATACAACTAGATCAAAGCTCAATTAAATAGCGACTTAGAGGATACAACTAGATCAAAGCTTTTGTTCCGAAACAGTTAAAGAAATAGAAACGTTACTACGGAAAAACTAATTTTCAAAGATAGTAATATACGTTTTTATATTAGGTGATCCTACTTTTATTATAAAAACGAAAAATGCTGAGGATACATAGATAGAAGTTTGTTATTTTCTCATGCATAAAGTACTGAACGGATTCTGATTAAACTTTTAAATAACTTTATTGATCAACACAAGCACAAAAGCTACCTTATGTCTCGATATTCTACACCCACGCAGGAGGGATGGATGCAAAAGTTAATTAAGTGAGTAAGTAAGTTCAATATAATGTTTCCACATTTCGCGAAAACCGTTAAACTATATATTTAAGGTAGTACAATAAATAACCGTAGTTCCAGTGATCTCGCTACATAATGTGTCGTTAACGTGACCCTATGCCATGACCAACATTCAGGAATCTTTGTTTTATGTGATCCTTTTTTATGGACCACTTTTAGCGATTGATGAAAAGGTAAAAGGGAGTCGATTGGCCTGGTATGGACATGTTATGCAAAGAGATGAGAGGTACGTAAGTAAAAAAGTGATGAATATGCACGTAGAAGGACGAAAAGGCAGAAGGCGGCCAAGGAAAAGATGGATGGACTGTGTGAGGATGGATATGAAAGAGAAAGGGGGAAACGATGAGATGACTGGTAACAGAGAAGTATGGAAACGAACGCCGACCCCAAATAAATTGGGACCAGGGCAAGACAATGATGATGAAAAAATATTTAAAATGCTGAAATAATTTCATCGATAGATAGACTTCACTCGGCTTCGTCTACGTGAATTATAATACCTACACCTTTCTCCCGAAGCACTCTTACTACTGGTGAAAAACGGTAGTTTGGTAGCTTTCCAGTTTATCGCGTTCGTACAGACATATAGGAAAAGGAGACTTAATTTTATAATATGTTTTGAGACGACCGCGGACCGCAGTTGTTATGATATATAATATTTATTATTTTCTTCGACATCTATGAACTCATCAGGTTCACATTTTCATAATTAGAATTTATAATTTCACCGAATTTTAGAAACTATCTTTGAGATCATACTTAATGAGCATGCTCCAGACTATTTTCTCCGGAAAATGTTTCATAAGTCGCTATTTAATTGAGTTCTATTAACTCAGCTTTAGCCTCGAACACTCAAAGGACTAAAAAACTTTATTGTTTTCGAAGAATTAAATAATTTTAAATATAATTAACTGAAAATTACTAATAGGCATGGTGTATGATACAACTTCAATTAGTTTTGACCCAGAATTCGAGTTTCTAGCAGATAAAATATGCTATTGACTAGTAGAAAAACGAACTGATCACCACATAGACTATCTCAGATATAAATACTCGCCACTCAGCACTAACTTTTATTATATTATTATTATTTTTCGCTATCTGGTGAAGGAAAAGCACCGTAATGTTCTCGAAAGCCATGAAGTCTGCCAATTCACACATGACCAGCGTGGTGCTTGTGGCCTGAGCCTTCTCAGACATGAAGTTTGCCAAAACTTACAGGGGCAGCTTAATTAAATAGACTATGTCCTATTCCTTTCCATAATGATAAGAAACCTGTGCCCAGCAGTGGAACAGATTATAAACAAGCCTGATATTGCTATTGTACTAGATTCTGCAACACTCGCTGTCAATGGTTTGACGGCAACCTATAGCTACTAGTGGTTTAGATATTACATTATACAATAAGATAAATCCTCATGTGCTTCCTTCATATATTCTCAGAAGGCAGTTCATTCATAAGGAGGTGACTACTAGGGTTTGATTTAGCTTAGTACCTCGAACATCTGCCTATTCCAACATGCTATTGTCAGTTTATCAATAGACCATTTCGTCATTTGATATGCTGTATGGCATAAGTGATACGGTGGAGATACATGAAATATGTTGAAATTTTAGAAGCAGTTACTACCTATGCTGCGTTATTGCTTGATAGTTTAAGATCATAAGCCATGCATTATGTTCTTCGAAAAACTCGTTTGTATAATTTGTTTGGTTAGACAAAAATAACTAAGGAGGTTGTTTTGAAATCGCTGTCTTATCATTTGTGCTGCTTCTGAAAGCTATGACTTTTCATTTAATATTAAATATTTGGATGTTTATTAACAAAATATTTGCTTTGCAACGTACCCACGCAGTAGAGTAAGTATAATATTTTTATAGCATTTATTTCACATTTATGAGACAAATACTACAAATATCGAATAATATTTGAACCTATTTTTACTTTTATAGAAAACCATTTCTACTCAACTTGTGTATATAAATGTACCATTTTATTTTCTTTTTTCCTCATACCCCATTAGAAATATAACAGAAAACGTCGATACATTAATAACCTTAGTATTACTAAAAAACATTTACGAATATGGGCAAAGTGACAATCGAAAATGGGAAGAAATTAGAGTGCATAATTATTGATATTGATAACGTACGTGGGACAACATTAGCCGAAGTTTACGCAAGGGTATAGGTAAATTCACGAAAGATGACGCGGTGAGGCGCGGGTGGAGTGCCAATGGCATGGCTCCGTTCTTGACGCATTCCCTAAATGCGTCAAGAATGGAGCAACGCCATTGGTGCACGAATGTACATATGCGCGAAGGCCGCCATTTGTGGTCAACTTTCGTGAATTTACCTATATCTTCTATAGACACGCATTTACATACAAATGTCGGGTACTACTGCGGATGACGTAACATTTATAGTCTAGGAGACAGTCTTCGTACAATATGACAGTAACTGCTCGACTGCTACTCAAAACGGTAATGACTTTTAAAATCTAGGTTGACATTAATTTAAAATGTTTTGCATTTTATATCTTTTGTGTTGCTTTGTTTTCATATTTTTTGTTCTGCGTTTTGTAGTTTACTGCAGAAGTAATAAATTCATTTATATCTAAAGTGGCAATTTCTGTCTGATATATCTCATCCCAAAACTTAAACTACTGAGGCTAGAAATGTGGAATACGGATTTAGGTAGTTGTTGGGTTTGAACATGACATTATGACGTAGACAGTTTTTTCGATCGGAGTTAAAATATTGTTAAACATTCCTCTGTTTTTAAACATAGAAACAACGAAATGGGAAACAGCTAGTCTAATATGAAGTACCTAATAATTTTCTCTGCGTGTGTGGTGAAATTTACAGCAAAATGCTATCGCACTTATCACTGAGTTAAGTAATAAAAAATGTGAGGCGTGCAGGATGAATCATTTCACAAAACCGTTTGATGTGATCTACCGATGAATGTGCAGAACTATTGCTCATTATGTCACGAAGAGAAAGTTTTCATTATCATCAGCCTTGTATATTATTTATCCCAAAGCTGGTTACGGGCTTCTCCTCACTATGAACAGGATTAGGCCATAGTCTACCGCGCTACCTATCTAAGCAGAAAGGAAGAATGTTTTGTGCTAATTTTAATATGTTGTTGTAGGTCTACGAAACTTGCCGAAAATTAATCGTCTCAATTTCTTGAAGAAAAATAAAGGTTGATAAGTAAATAAAGGTAAACCTATGGGACAAACTTCAAAACTGCGTGTAGTAAGAATCATATATCGTTACAACGAGTCAAACATCAAAACATCAATAACATGATAACCCCAATTTCCTTAATGACCATTTTGGCCACATTGCAGTACAAAGATTTCTCGACATGGCAAGTAGCAAATGACTTTTGGCGGCAATAAAATATGTATTCTGAACAAACAACCCGCTCTTTAGATATTGGGAGTGTCATGGCTTCTATTTCTATCTCTTAGCCCACAAGGAAAACAGGCGGAAAATGTCTGACTATTAACTTAACGTTTTATGATTGTTATGATCTAAGACTACAGTTTGTTAAATCTGTGGTTATGATCGATGCAATATGTGTTTTGTTGCGTACAAATAAAGTCCAATTTTTTTGTTATGCTACTTTGAATGGCTTTCATGTACACATTGTACACAGGTTTGGCTGGGACAACGCATTTCGTGTATGGGGTGGATTATTTTTGGGGTGTTGTATTTTGTGTAATTTCAAGTTCTATAGGTAGGTATTTGCAACTGCTAAGTATGAGTTCAAGGATATAAAATAATGTAACATTATCAATAACGAATGTTTGACGACCTGCTGAATTTGATCATGATATTGTGTGCTGTTATAGTTAATATGCTACAATTTGTCGAAAGAATCGAGCCCACGCGAGTCAAAACGAGGGCTAAGTATAGTATCGTCGGCATTGTACAATAAAAAAGCAGCGATAGCCGAGTGGTGAGACCGACAGACTGCTACGCAGAGGGTCTCGGGTTCGAATCCACGGCACGTACCAATCACTTTTCGAAGTTAAGTGCGTATTAAATTGTGAATTATCGCTTGCTTATCAGTGTAGGAAAACATCGTGAGGAAACCTGCATGTCTGAGAGTTCTCCATAATGTTCTCAAAAGACATGGCCTTACCCTTTTTATGGTGAGAAGAGGCCCGTGCCCGGAAGTGGGACAGTATACAGGGCTGATGATGATAATAATACAAAGTCACTTTTCCAGACTGACATATTACTTATCATAACAGAGACTAAACATCTGATACTAAGAACGTGATATTTGAATGTAGTAACCCATTAAGGAATGATGTTGCAATATACTACGCCTAAACGGGTAAAATAGTTGAAAATTAAACGCAACTCAAAAGCCAAGGGTAACAGCGTATGTCACGTAACCTTTGAAAACGTCGCTCACCGAAAGGGTATTTGTGGACCTCATTTATAATTTCTTGCGTTTACACCATACTTAAAATCTACAAATCACAGTGTCCTCAACAAATAATAGCTGCGTGTAGCGTCCTAACGTAATAAGCGCGATCTGATCGCCACCGCCGCGTGCAGACGCTGCACCGGACGCCGCGTCCAATCAGAGGTCGCGTAGATGTGAACACGTCGCTATAAGTTCGTACACAACATCTGATCGCCACCGCGCACGCCACCGCGGGCGCCAGCTGAACGCGTTGGTTTGATCCTGGCTTTAGTAATTTACTTGAACCGTTCTGCATATTTTTCTTAGATAATATAGTTTTATTTTTAGAACGCTTGGGATTATTCTTGTATGGTGTATTGGAGCACTTAATAAATATGGAAATTACTGGAAAAAGAACACTCGCAACACTTTTTATC
Organism: Euclidia mi; assembly: GCA_944739405.2. Classification (NCBI taxonomy): domain Eukaryota; kingdom Metazoa; phylum Arthropoda; class Insecta; order Lepidoptera; family Erebidae; genus Euclidia; species Euclidia mi. The sequence continues at coordinate 33,261,913 of OX123205.2, read as the reverse complement.
GGGGGTATATTTAACCTTTGCTATTTTATACTCTTCTTTTTCACTTGACAATCATAGTCAGGCGGTCTCCTTGTACCTACTATGTAAGCAAACAATGACTACTAATGTCGTAGTAGAAAATCAAATATTCAGGTATAGATAGGTTTAACAAGTCTCCAAAGTCCAGTGGATGCTTCTGATGATCATGATGTCTTCGATTCTCGATGCAAAAGTCTTACTGGGTTTTTCCGAATTCTCTATACAACTAACAAAATGAGATTTTTTTTTAATCGGTAAATGAGTGACGCGGACATCGAATGACAGACTAAGAAAAAAAATTAGTAGGCGAATTGAGAACCTCCTCGGTTCTTAAGTCGCTTAAAATGCTTGCAAGCTTTCACGATTTGTACAAAAAACAACTAATATTTATAAGGCGTCGATCACTGATCAGATGATCAACCCTTGACCACAGCGGGTGTATACAAAAGTCGGCGCAAACATTGTTCCTTACTAGGTTAGCACATTTTATTCAGATTTAAAATTAAAATTAACGTATTTTATTTTTTATGTATAATCGATTTATAAGCAAAGACTACGTGCACTTATGTTAGTGGCAAAGCCAAAATATGGAAAGTATTGTACTGTTATTTTCGAACTAGAAGTTTCTCGCAGCTAAGACCGCACTTTATTTTTAATTTATCCGTTTCTGCCCAATCCCGTGGTATATTCGGGCAATCTATTCTTGATGGGTGCATACTACTGTCCCCAAAATACGTAGATACCTAATATAATAATAATATTCTTCCACATGATACACACATCACCAACTTGTCCCAAACTAAGCAGAGCTTGTACCATGGGTACAAGATAATGGATAAACATACATGCAGAGGTGTAATATTACACCCACATTTCGCCTTGATTTAAAAAAATATATAAAGTAATATAAACACCCAGACCAGTAAGTCTTACTAGTAATACAGTCAGTCAGTAACGGAAGAATTTTACATAATATATGTACGTACAGATAATACCGCGATTGAGGCGTGTTATTTAATATTGGTAAACGGAATTCTGTGTGGTGATGGATTAAGAATACGGAATGTCACCACCCCATATCATCCCATGGGTGTCGTAAGAGCCGACAGAGGGAGCATATTTTGCAGAGAACAGCACTGTGAGATAAAAACTTGATACAAACCCTATACCAACCCGTTTGGCTAGCGTGGTATAGTAGGCCAATTCCTCCTTTCAAAGGAGAGGCTTAGTCCAGCAGTGGACTGTTAAAGGCTGATGATGAAACGGATACTGAAACCTTAAATTGCCGAAATTGCTTGGTAGAACTGAGTATTGGAGGTCATGCTACAATTGCTACTAACCATATTGGTCTATGTATCATAAAAGCATCTTACATTTATTTTCATAAACGACCACAAACATAGTCAAGCCAGATATTTTTCACAACCATGTATTATTAAAAGTTATACCAACTTAGTTCTAGTTAGCGCGCAAATTAGTGTCATTGGAATTCAGAGAAATCACCTGCACTGAAATTTACTTCACGACTTTACCATTATTATAATCAGTTGTATCCTTTTTCTTAAAACGGTAATAATTTTTTGCATAAAAGACCTGTTAAACATGGTGTCCGATCATTTGACAAAAAACAAATGAGAAATTTTCATTTGACAAATAACATTTGACAAAATTATACTTGATAAATTTATTATTTTACAAACTATTGTTTAATAAACTACTCATTAGACAATATATTTACTATAAAAAAGTTATTTTGCTAAAACATTAATTTACAAATTGATTATTTTTTTAAACATGTTATTTGGCAAAACAACGAAAACCATAAATAACATTTGACAAAATGCATTGCTTGGTAAATATTTTATTAACCAAAATCTACGTTAATACAACAATCTTTGTGTAGGGTCGACTGAAACAATGGTTAGGTTAGGTTAGAACTGCGACCACAACGGACCAGAACCGAATTCTATTTATTTCGCTTAATTCAGGCAGTGTATATTTTTTAAAGACTTCAGTTTCTATGGAATTAGCATTAATACAAAATTATTACTTGCCTGTAAATAATCTGTCCAAGATGAAAATTGCAACCATGCACTTAAATATTTTCAAAATTTCGCGTAAGTATTGGTTAGAATTTAGTTATTTTTTAAAACTAATAATTTATCTTCTAACTTTTTGTACAATCACCAATTTGGCAAACAAATTATTTTGTCAAATTATTATTTTTAAAATAATTATTTACCATTTTAATTATTTTCTAAGTAAAACATTTGCGAAACCTGTATTATGTCAAATGATTATTTTTAAAGTAATATGTTTGCGAAATGAAAGTTTGTCAAATGATTCGTTTTTCAAACTTTGTTTGTAAAATTATCTTTTGTCATATATTTTTTGTTAAACAATAGTAAACCGTTAAACATGTTGTACCCCATTTACCTTGCCATGAATTAGCATAAAACACAAAGACCTCATTCTCATAGTTTGAAATTAGTGTTTACACCAAAATCTAGTTTGCTGAGCTTAATATAGTGTGGGGCATAAATTATAAGACGTTGTCGACAGTAGGTTGTTTGGTAAGTACTGCGTATGTAAGTCAGAATGGTGCCGCGTGCCGCTATATATCTTGAGCTGAAACGCTTCAAGACTATCGCAAATGCAAGTGACTTGGTAAATGTGGAAATATACGGGGTGGGAATATGTTGAGAAACGAGGTTAAGTAAATAAAGTTAAGCTGTTAAAGTAAGTTTTGAAGTTACAGAATGTTTAAAGCGCTTTATTGAAATCCTCATTATAAACTTAGCTCAGGTCGATCGAGTTTGATCATTTTAGTTTGAGGTCTGCAATGACATTTTCAAAGCACCAGATTTCAAGTCTCAGACTCAAAGTAGTTTTAAATGATATATCTCACATCATGCATTATTAATTGTCTTTCACTGATACTTGCTATGTGGCAATCATATTTTTTTCTTATACCTTTAATACGTAACTGTAAGAAAAATCAATTATATACCTATAATAATATCTTTTGTAGTAATGGACTATATTATAATTTTTTAATTTGCCCAAGACAGAGAGCAAACACTCATACTTTGACCTTAACACATCAAAATGTTTCTCCATACTATACTTTTCTACCATTTCCTTACATTAATTATTGCTAGCGCCAAAACAAAACTCCTTGTTCAGAAAACAACACATGCGATTCTTTCAACTCCATTTCATACAGGATCATTTGTGTCAGAAAATTCTAGAAATCGAAACGAAGTGCTTGGTAAAACCAAGCATTTCGTTTCTCACATTTCTTCAAATAATTTCGTTCATAAAAGAAATGTGAGAGTATTTATACACTCCGGATACATTGAAGTATCGTGTTTAAAACGGTAACATTTTTAAAATGTTTCATGGCTGTCTATACGTAGCTGTGTTCTATAGAGAGAATTGTGGAGGATGCAATTTCACGTTAAACCTTGAAGATGCTAACAGTTAGTTGAATTTAAAGATGAATATTTTACAGATAGATTTTATTTTATACTAGAGGACGCCAGCAGCTACGCCTGCATTTTTTTTTAATTTACCCGTTTTGGCCGATCCCGTGGGAATTTCGGGAAATCGCTTCTTAGTGCACCCCTACGGTCTCCAAGGAACATACATTCCAAATTTCAGCTTCCTGCGCCCAATCGTTTGGGCTCTAGCGTGTCTGTCAGTCAGTCAGTAACGCAAGGATTTTATATATTAAGATTTTAAGATGAATGTTTTTTTTACGATTACAACTTTGAAAGAGTCATAATTTATTTTAATTTTTAATATTGGTATTATATTTGTAACTAGACTTCGTACACAGCTCTGCCTACATGGCACTATTTTATTGGGTTCCTCTCTTAGTGCTCCTCTACACTCGCCAAGGAACATACATGCCAAATTTCAGCTTCTTGCGCTCAGTAGTATTTCTTCAATACATAACGGTAGTAATAGATTTCTGTGAAATTGTATGCAAACAATCGCATTTTGCTGAAAATAATTTCGCGTGATTTCGATATCTGTCTGATTGCATTGTAAATTTCGGTGTAAATTTTAATTATGTCAAGGGATTTATACTTCATTACAAATTTTAAATTATTCATATGTTGTATGAGTTTGTAATTCTGTATTCATGAACCAGAAGTGGTACACTTTATTTACAGGGCTGATGATGATGATTGAACAATTTAACCAATTATACATTTATTAAAACCAATCGGAGACGGTGGGACGATCTGGATACCATACCATACCAATCTAAACAGCGACTGGCCGGACATAGCACAGGACAGGGATGCAAGTTGGTCCAAGGGTGAAGCCTTTGCCCAGCAGTGGGAAACTTTGATAAGCTGGTATAAAAAATCGCATGTTTTGCCATAGAGATAAATAGCAAGAATCCTACACAATCAAAGTGACTCATATTCAATTTCTTAAGATTCTAAACGCAGCGATTCATCACAAAACAGCACTCACTATGTTTCCTTACCGTACAAAGTAAATGCAAGGCATACTGCAAATGAATATGAACTAGCAGATGTATACGACGTTTTAATATTATATCAACATGAATTATGTAAGATCCCGCATTGTTTTTGAGACGTACAGACGTTTCTGACGAATGTTTTATTTACACATTTGAAGATCTAAGAATTTCTTTGAATATCGTTGCAGAGAGAGAGAGATGGTGACGCGATTGTTTTAAATATTAAAAGGTTTGAAAGCTTTTGTATTCTGATGTTGGTTACTAATTTAGTAATTACTTTTTGAATTATAATTAAACATGAGGGTATCTTGCCACGTCTATCACGTCACAAAATCAAAATGCTTTCCAATATAAAATGGATGGATTCTTGGAAGAGATCTTTTCGGTGGAAATGGAGGTGATAACATTTTTTTTTTGTAAAAGAAATATTTATATTATTAAAAATAATAACTACAATTAATTAGTTGAAGTACTTGAGGTATAAGTAAAAGATTTTTTAGCTACTTATACAAAAATAACACCGTAATATTATTAAATTACCTACTTGCAGTCGCTCACGGCTTCGCTTGGCCTGATCTTAAAACCTTTAGTATTTTTGTCCGTCATATTTCGGCACTGTTGTAAGCGCCATGTTCACGGATGTAGATGAAGCCCTTTATGTTTATAAAATAAACTAATACTTTACCTAATATTTTAATACCTAGTTTCTTTGTGTTCACTTACATCATATCGCTACAGACTATTGTCTAACACACACACCAATATGTTTCAACTACGTCGTGAGTTTGATTTACAATGCGCTATGAGTTTCAAAACTAAGTTAGAGCGCTTAGTAGTGCGCGCAATGGATGTGTATTCATTAAAAATTTGTGAGTGAATATTTTATTTTTGTTTATATTTTCTATACATTTGTGAGTTGAATGGTTTTTAATGAAACTATATGAAGTAATTGATCAAAAGGCAAATAAAGACCGTTAGCTGAAGCTCTGCACCCCACCGCTTATCTTGACGCTCAGCAGTCACCACCACCACTGTTTCGGGTGAATTAAAATTGTAGTTTTTTGCAAGGCTTTTTTTGTGTGAAGTACAAGATTATTTGTCGTGCCTAAGTGTTTTCCGTCGTATTACTTTACTCTATTCTAATTGTTATTTATTCAGCGATGGCCTAGTGGAGAGACTCACAAAGTGCTACGCAGAGAGTCTCGGGTTTGGATCCGCGGCACGTACCATGTCTTTACAAAGTTAAGTGGGTATTCAATTGCTAATTATCGCTTGCTCAACGGTGAAGGCAAACACCGTGAGGAAACCTGCATATCTGAGAGTTCTTCATAATGTTTTCGAAAGACTTATGAAGTCAGCCAAGACGCAATTGGACAGCGCTGCAGTGTGGTGAACTAAGATATTATAGCCTTTTACATGTAGCAGAGATGAGGATTTTGAGATGGATTTGTGGAGTGACAAGGATGGATAAAATTAGAAATGAGTATATCAGGGGATGTTTGAAAGTTGCACCGGTGCAAGAAAAGCTGAGAGGAAAACGTCTAGCGTGGTATGGGCATGTAATGAGGAGGGATGAAAAGCATGTGACTAGAAAGGTGATGAATATAAGAGTTGACGGATATAAGGCAAGAGGAAGACCAAAGAAAAGATAGATAGATTGTGTGAAGGATGACATGAATGAAAAGGGAGTGAATAATCAGATGACGTCTGATAGGAGAGAATGGAAGCGAAAGAAATTCTGCGCCGACCCCAAGTAATATGGGAACAGGGCAGGCAAAAGAAGAAGAATAGAGGCCTGTGTCTAGCAGTGGGACCTATTGGTGGGACTATTATGTACCTACAGGGTGATGAAGAATGATTTAACCATATATCTGTATTTTTATCAGTTATCTAGTTCGGGATCAGATAACCGTGTGCGAGTTGTTTCATATTATAAATTAGTTTATATATGATCTACAAATATAACATTATTTATCCGTACAACACTGAAGCCGAACTTAAGTAATGTAGGAGTCAAATTAAATTATTTAACACGTTATAAGTATATCAAACATAAAAATCTGAGGAGAAAATATGTAAAATTAAAATATCGAGGCGAACCTTTTTGTTATAATAGGCGAACACGATAACTTTTCGCAAGTAAATTGTTACTGAAAATATTAAATTTATTATGAAAAGTTTGATGCATAAATATTGGATATATTTTATGCTTTTACACTCATTAAGAGTTTTCAATAAAACCTCCGAATAACCATCAAATGGAATTAAAATGGTGTGATTGTATTAAAGTGACGAAACTGTGTTTGGCGTCATTAAAAGAGGGGTTGAAAGGAGCACCTATTTCAAGTATTTATGCATATTTGTGAAATGATTTTCGCATAAAATCGTGTGTAGTATGTTTAAGGTAGTAATATAGAGAAATGGTATACCATAAAACGTAGCTTGTTTAATGGAGCATTTCCATACTATAACAAAACGACCATACCTACAACGACGTCTATTCAGACTAAAATATATATAATATAATATAATACGTTCAATATTAAATGCATTTCCGCCGGACTATCATAACCTCTTGTTTGGCGCCTGATAACCGAGTACAATCTCTTAATGTGACTTAGTTCCTATTGAAACTGAATAGAATCTGTGAATCGCTATGGTAAATTCGCAATCATATACAAATACAACTAAGCCAAGAACTACAAATGGGAAAACAGAAACGTCTATTCTGCGCGAACTGATGTGAATAGCTGAATAGATATGTTGAGTGTGTGAAATGAATTTTGCCATCAATGATAAGAGATATATGGATGTAGTGAATGATTAAGAATATAATATAGTGCCACCAACCCACATCATGCCGTGGGCGTTTTAGGAGGCGACTAACTACACGAAGCAACATAGTATCTTTGGGAAGAGCGAGAAAACTCGACGAGAAACCTTTTACCCATCCCATGTGACCAGCGTGGTATAGTAGCTCAAATCCTTCGATTGACTTATAATGCTTATTATGAGGCAAATTTGAAGAGGTTTATACCCAGCAGTGGACTGCGAAATGCTGCGCAAAGCTATTCTATATATGCTATTTCTTTTTTATATAAAGAGTCAAAGACTGCTTCTGTGGTACAGTGGATAGCGAATGCGTCTGCTGGTCCTGGGTTCGTTTTCCGGGTCGGGCAAGAGTGTTACTGTTTTTTTAAAAATCTGTTCGTTAGTGTTGCGTTTAATACAGACAGACCAGAACTTAATTCTGTAATATGTGTAGATTATAATTCTTTCTAATAACTGAGTCAATAAACTGCATAATAACTTACACCTCAGCACCACTGACTAGTAATATCCAACACGTCTCTTAGATATAGCTGGCCCGATACTCTTGAAATTTATCCCCGGGAGAATCGGGCTACCAATTGCCAATTACCACGTAAGATAGATGGTGCCAATAGCTTGTATCGAGAGGAGTATACATTTTTCATCTTTGTGTCGTCTAAGAGAGGTATCGATTTAGAGGGAGACATATTAAGCGTTTATTGTTGTTTTTTCTTACGTAAGTGTATGTGTAGCGTAAGCATAATTAAAAAAAAAACATTTTATTTTTAAGATTATTATAATAGTATAAGCTTATTATAATAACTGCCCAAAAAGTAGAGTAGTATATTTTGACTTTTGATAAACCACGAAATCTTGTTAATGTTTGATATGAATCGTTTTAATAATTGCGTTGGTTATTTCGAGATCAAGTTCAGATTAAGGTGAAATATTTTAAAATAATTAACTTGTCATTAAAATGTAGTAGTACCAAATTGCAATGTTAAAACTGAAAAGTAAACCATTGAGTGTCATTCGTCATCAAAAAAACTGCACGGGAGGTTCCCGTTTGCAATGGTATCATTCTTATTTTTTTCTGCCCTGCTATTTTATCTCCGTCACGTTATACTCGTTACTGGTAATCGTGTGATCACCATTACAATACAAAATAGTACCCAATTAACTAACAATATACTAAAAAACACGGATAGAATACACTTACCTATTTAATGGGTAAGGTATTCATCCATAAACCCACATCACAAAAGTAGCGATAGTATCTTAAATTTCCCTGTCAATTACCATCCACAAAAACCTATACATCAAAGTAAGATTTATATAAACATATTCCAAGGTTTGACCGATGCCTACGAGCGGTGGTCGTGTACATTCAACTCAAATTCTCGAAAACATTAATTACATTTGATACTTGTTTCTAAATTGTCGTTTAATCAACACGTATCAAAAGCCTGATGAAATATGTACATGTTCTGTGAAGTACTGAGTTTCAGGCGTCGTGCAGACTAGGATTATGATTAATGATAACTATACATATTCTAGCGTACTCTGAGAACTTAGTGACGACCTAGTTCGAATTATTTCTTCTTAAGAAAATCCTGTAATCCGACTGTTATTCTCATCAGCCTTTAGACATACATTGCTGGGACTCCCCCAAGTCTCTTCACATGGACAAACCTTGAGCCGCCCGCATCCATCTGCTGCCCGCGATCCCAATAAGATCGACTGTCTACCTTGAATTTTATTTATACAGAAATGACACCCAGATTCGAAACAAGTTTTTGTGGATCACATAAAGTAGTAGAGGTTTTGCCAGATAACTATCGCTATGAGAATTTACTCATATCGCGATAGACTTCACAAATATTTAAACAACTGACACCAAGAACAACTAGGCTCATAACAGCACCTTTTGCACAAGTTTCTGCCCCGTAAGGAGATCCATTCTACAACAGCACACGGTGCGGTGCCAAGCAGCGAGGTAATCGCTTAAGCCACTACGTTGTCCGAGCTCGTCAATGTTAAGTCGTCTAAGTTAAGTCAATCCAGTCAAGGTTCACCACTATTGCAAATAGCACCTATTGCGAATAGAAT